>CM030367.1:153418049-154618049 GCA_017893485.1 Hemerocallis citrina | reverse complement strand
TGAAATTCTCCACCATGATCACTATGAATAGTAACAATGGTGAGGTTTTTCTCATTTTCTACTCTACGACAGAATTTTTAAAAAAAATATGATGTGTCATCATTTTGTGACAAAAAGACAACCCAAGTGAATCTGCTGTAGTCATCTACAATTACAAAGGCATATCGTGCAACTCCATTACTACGTGTTCGTGATGGTCCAAACATATCAATGTGCAAGAGTTTAAGAGGTCTAGAAGTTGATACCATTTTCTTGGGCTTGTGAGAAGTTTTAGTTTGGTTACCGAACTGACAGGGCTCACAGGGTTTATCTTTCTCAAATTTAATTTTGGGAATCCCCTGGACAAGTTCCTTGGTAACAAGTTTGTTGAGATTATCCATGACTGTTTTTCCAAGTCGCCAATGCCATAACCAACCATCCTCGTTTCTAGCAATAAAGCAAATATTTTCCTGTGCTAATTCATTAGAATTTATAACATATACCTTATTACATCTGTTAGCAAGGAGTAAACATGATTTATTACTATCTAGTACAGTGCATACATTTTTATCAAAAATAACAGTATAACCTTTATCGCATAACTCACTGATGCTAAGTATATTGTGTTTCAAACCTCTTACCAATAGAACATCCTCAATGGAGCATGAAGAACCAAAGTTTATTTTACCTTTACCGATTGTCCGACAAGTGCTATTATCTCCAAAGATGATGTCCTTCCCTCTTTCCCTTGATAGTGAGACACTGTCATATGCTTTGGGCATCCACAATCAAGGTTCCACCGATCTTTATTCTTGATATATTGATGTACCAACATCAAGATTAGTAAGTATAATTTTGGGTGCCCAAGTTTTTATTGAACCTACATTTATATTCTTTCTCACCCAAACAAAATTAGTATGCTTTATTAATGAACAATTATAAGAAATATGCCATAATTTACAGCAATAGTAACATGCGATACAATTATGCCTTGGATCATGCACACGTGTATAGTTTTGTGTTGATTTGTAATTATTTTTGGTGACTATACATATGTGTATGACATGATTGCATAGACTTTTGATGTTGTATTGGTTCATCGTAACCAAGCCCTCTATTATCATGATATGATCTTGAATTCTTTATAATAAGATAACTATGCCCTTCATATTTTTCAACAATTTTATCGAGATCAATTATTCTATTAAAAAGCCTTTCCTACTCTTCTCATCGTTTTTTTTGTTCCAACGAAGAGTTTCTAGGTTGGCATTAAGTTTCTATTTTGTTCGAGAGCTTCTTTATAACCTTTCACTACCTCATCAAATTTTCTTTTGCATTCATTTAAATCATCGATGAGTTCAGCAATATAAACAGATTTCTCATGAGTTTCTCTTAGATATTTATCATGTGTTGTTAAGGATTCTTGAATTTATTGTTTTAAATAGTCATTTTTCTCTATCAACACATCATGATCTTTTCTAAATGACTTGAATTTTTCAATAATCAAAGAATTTTTAGTTTTCAACTTTTGATTTTTAACAATGCAAGAGTCATGTGATTCATTTGAAATTTATTTATATTGTCTCAATTCACGACTTAATTTATTTGCATAATCTTTTAAACCATTACACATGTCAACTAAATCATCATAGGTGGGTTCTTCGATTACCTCTTCTTGTGGTGGTGATTGCACCTCACCATTCCCAAGAGCCATGAATCCAAAGTTGTTGTGGTCTTGCTCTTCATTGCTGAAATCTAGCAATGTTGCCTTCAATGTCTTCTTTTTCAATACAGGGTTGTAGTGGTACTAGTCCTTGTTTCTGTCACGCCCCGTGGTGTGAATATTTGCAAGTGTACAAAATCGCAACAAGTAATATAGTAGTGAATAGAGTGTCGAACCCACAGAGACTAGATATTTTATTGAGTACCGATATCACTAGATGAATCACTATTTGGAAGATCGAAATTTAATATAAAAAAAAAACAATTAAATTAACCTAAAAGTCTAACTAAATTAATGGAGAGGGAGCGGAGTCTGAAAATTGTAATTTGTTAATAGCAAAATTAATTCTAGGGTTTTTGATTTCACCTAGTTAATCAAACACAATTTATAATTCCTAAAAATATTATTTTTCCAAGTTGTAGACCGAAATCCCCAAATTATTTAATGCTTTGTCTCGAACAACACCAAAAATATCTCCAACTAACAGTTTGACACATCTCTATGCAAATTTAATTAATCGAAGACTCATTAAGTTCTGTGGATTTCTTAACGGCCACATTAATCGCGGTCAATTATCTCTAATTTCACTCAATTAATGGTGTTCAATTTTTATTGTTCTAAATCACAAATTACCTCTCGGTCTCTCCATGATCCAATAATCATACAAAAATCGGCCAAATAATTGTAAGCATTAAGCACAAAAATCAAACACACAACCACAGAAAAATATGAAATTGTGTTCTCAAAACTAGGCTACATCTAAACCCTAGAAAAATAAATTAGTTCATAATAAATTTATTGCAACTAACAAATTTGTTCATGGATTGCATTATAAAATTAGAGAGAAAAAATTGATACAAAAATAGACTGTTTTGTAATAAAAATTGCAAACCGAACGGTCTTGAAAATTGTGCCCAAAATAATCAATTCTATCTCTCTCTCTGTTTCTTGCGTTGAAGCCCGAGCTGTCAGTAACACCACGTCAGCACGTCTTCTGTCGTGTTCTGAGCCGCCTGGTCTTCGCCACTGGGACCCGCTGCTGAGTCAGCGAATCCAGACTGCGTGCGGCTTCCAGAACACAGCACAACGAACCCACCCGCTCTTTCGCAGCCACGTCAGCAGGGGAAGCCTGCTTCTGTCAAATCAGGGAGAGGTCGCAGGTGGGTCCCGCCTGCTGTCGCGTCGCACGCAGAGATCAAAGCTGCTGTCGCACACGCCAGAGAATAAGAGGAGGCCTGTCTAACGTCTGCTACTTCTCTCTCTGTTTATTATTATTTTTTATTTTTTATTATTTCTTTTCAGCTCTTCCGCCTAGGGCTGTTCATACTTCGGTTAAAACCGATTACCGAACCTAACCGAACCGAAATTTATCAATTTGGTTCGGTTTTTTGGTTTTTCGGTTCGGTTTTGATCCAAACCGTAGTTTTGTTAGAGAGTTCGGGTCGGTTTTTGGTTGGGTTCTAAAAAAACCGAACTGTAAAAAAACCGAACTTTTTTTTCCCTTCTCAGATTAATACCCTACCCCTTCCCCTTCCCTTCGGCCCTTCCACTTCCCCTTTCACGAATCACTTCAGTCTTCAGCCGAAATCGAAAACCGATGCGGCGAAGCCCTAATCCTTGACTTATCATCTTCTTCTCCACTTCAGTGTACAACTATCTATTAATTGACTTCTCCAGAGTTCTCCTTTTCCACTTCTCATCTTCTTCTTCTCCACTCCAGATCCATTCCTCTCCACTCCCGATCTATCATCTTCTTCTCCACTCCAGATCCATTCCTCTCCTCTCTCTCAATTCTCAATTTCTTTAACCCTAGACGGTCTCGACTCTCGATCTCGACTCTCGATCAGTCGATCTACATCATCGGCTCTCGACTGAGTCGACTCCCGATCTCCACTTCTCAAGATGTCGAAGGTAGATCAGAGATGTCCTTCCTTGTCCTTCAAAGTTTGAGGTATAGGTTAGTCTTCTCTTCGACTTATGAATCTTTTGGTGAATCTATATATATATATATATATATATATATATATATATATATATATATATATATATATATATATATATATATATATATATATTAATATGTTTCTCATGTGCTGTGTTGATCTGTGAGCATATTAATTTGTTTGTTAGTCATTATGTTACTTGCTGTGAAATGCATTCACAGTTAAATATAGATCTGCGTGGTATGCAGAGTCTGCATCATATAGTTGATGGTTATTGCTGGCTTCATGCTGCCAGCTCTTAGGGATCTAAGATGCAGGGGATTTATCTTTGTTTGACAGGATCTTTGCATATTTATTCATTTGAGATGTAAATGCTTCTGTATTTCAATCAAAATGGTACATAGGTTTATTGTCTGCACTGATCAGGATTTGGATCTTCAGTGTTGGCTGCTAGCTTTCTGCCTCAGGGAGATGAACCTAATTCTTATCCAGACATCAGGTTCAAAGTGTTGCAGATATACTCTCTGTTTGCAGGTTTTTCATATTAGTAAGATGAAAGATTGTTTACATTTCTGGGAAGGTTTTGATTTGTTGGCACTACTTACAAGTTTAGTGTAGGTTAGAAATTGCTCAAGGAAATGTGTTTCAGTTTTGATGATTGGTCTAGTGTTTGCATGTAGGTGGAGATTAGTTACAATGTTGATAGTTATAGTGTTCAATGTTTGTTAAAGCAAGTTCTGACCCTTGCTTTACTTGAGCACTCGTGCATTACTATTATAGTAGTATCTGGAATGACTTGCATGGATTTGCATTTTGCCTGATGGAATTTTGCTTAAATAGAGCATTCGGATTGGTAAATTGCATTATCTGATGCTAGTGATCGTTAATATTTGTTCATGTGGATACATATTCAGATGTACTTCTTTTGTTAAATGGGGTTTGCTTGTTTGTAAAAAATTGTTTGGAATTGGAAGAAGTTGCAACACTTTTTGATTATGATTGTTCTTTCTATTTCTTTTTCTATTGCTATACTAAAAATTGATAAATGTTCTTTTCCGCACCTTTAAGTTTTGATATCTGTACAATTGTTATTGTTCTGAACTTCTGATTATTTATTTCTGTGCTAGGCTTTCTTAGAGGATATGTTAACCAAACCAATCAGGTCTATAGACAGCTTCTATGTTTGTTTATTGAACAGTCTCAAGCAAATGTTATTGAACAAGTACTGTGCTTATACTACCACATTACATCTTGACAATTTATTTTGAAAAAAAACATATTGACAATTGCTGATTGTTTTGATTGGTGCTGCAGGCTCAAGTTTTTTGTTCATTTGCTTCTTCATTTGTTCTAGTGTGCTTGAGAGTGGAGATGACTCAGATGAGGCCTGCAAACAACAACAGTGTTACAGAAAGTCAGAAACTTGTAATTTCAAATTGTAAAATATAAGCTTATATAGTTGATTGGTTGTAAATTGTAATCATTTGTAACTTGTAAATTAAGTTTTTTTGCTAGTTATTACTGTAATTTTGTAGTGTATAAATTATGAGTACAATGCTAATTGGTTGTTGTTTGCTTAATGAATATTGAATAATGAATCTTTCACTCAGAATCTAATATAAACATTCAAAACTGAAATCATTTTTTAAAGTTCGGTTAGTATGGTTATTAACCGAACCGAACCGATATATTTCGGTTCGGTTAAAACCGAAATGTATATATTGGTTCGGAGTTCGGTTTCAATTTTACCAAACCGAAAAGTTCAGTTCGGTTCGGTTTTGTTCGGTTCGGTTCGGTTTTGAACCGATGAACACCCCTACTTCCGCCTCTCTCTCTTCTTCTCATGCTTCGGGTTTGATTTATAGGAGATGTAGATCAGGATTAGGATATATCTGCAAAATAAAAATCAGAATTTAAAATAAATATTTAAATTTAAATTAATTATATAGACTTAAATAAATAACTAATTTTTATTTTTGCTTTATCAAAATCTATTTAAATTTGTTTATTCTTTTTACACCCTATTGACACTTAAAATTGTATTTTGCTCCTATATTGTCAATTTGTAATATATAAAATTCAACAAATCCTTAAAAATAATAAATCAATAGTTTTTCTTTGTTTTGTTGATTTTTGTCAAAAATAATCACTTTTTGCATTAAAAATCTTATTTCGTCAAAATAATTAATTAATTGAAATCTAATAGAAATAAGGCAAATTATAAACAATAAAAATGAAAAAAGCAATTTTTAATGGGTAATTGAATACAAATATTTGTATAAAAATTAGACACATCACCCCGCTTCCCAAAAGAATAAGGAATACGGTACGCAACTAAGTCCAACGGATAGTTTTACGATCCATAAGCTGTACGGACCTGCTTGAGTCATCATAACAGTAAATATAACAGTATACTCCAACTAGGCATGCAAAAACAATCATAAATCAACGGTATTTATTGCATCAATAATAAATGTTCCAACAAATACTAGATCCGAAATAAAATAATAATTCTGGGACAATAAGCCCAATACAAGTCTTAATACAGCTCACAAATATAAATAGTTCAACAAAATATTTAAGCAAATTATTTCTAATTACGCAGCTCAAAATTTTTGCTCACCAACTCCAGTAGGCAATTGATTAGCAAAACCTGCTCATATGGCAATTACAAAGAAAATAGGAAAAACAGAAAAATCTAATTCCTGTTAGATGCAAGTCCGGGCCGTAAGCAATACAAGTAGAAAAATAGGGAAAAAACTAAACTAAACAGGTAATACTAATATGGAGAGGGCAACAAATATAACAGTCTACAAATGACAATAAGCAGTGTAGTGATAACAGGAGAAGCATAACACTAACAGTAAGTGTCAACAGTAATAGTGTATCAACAGTAGCAGTAATCAACAGTAACAGTAAAGATCTACAGTAACAGTAACAGGATGTGACAGTGTAAACAGTTATTCTTATGTCTAATGTTCATTACTAACTAGGTAGCACTTCATGCATCCCAGATTTTACCACATGGTTGCTACAGCAAATAGTTTCGATTTAAGATTTCGTAGTGGAACTCCTATAGGGCAGTATATTCAGACAAACAGTAACAGTTACAGTAACAGTAACAGTAACAGTAATAAAAACAGTGTCATGGATCATGCCGTCATGCATCCAGAGATAAATAGTAGGTATCACAGTAAACAGTGGAGAACAAGTCCCTTCTGAATATGCATTTCTATATTGTCTACTACTCGATCTTTTCCCTTAAAAACCTCGGCTTGATTTCTTTTATTACTACTAAACATGTGTGAACGAATAAAAATAGGCTAAAGACATGGCAAGAACAGAAAATAAGTCCAAGATGAAATAGGAACACAAACAGTTGATAAAATAATTTACAACAGTCAAAACAACGAAATTTTCAGTTCTGGACAACGAGACACTGCTGTACCAAATATGAGATTCCTGTTTTCACAGTATAGCAAATCCAGATTCGTCAGAAAATCTAGAAACTATACTCTCTTTCGATTCCAGCACATATATACAAGTCACATATCAGCCACAGAAACAGGGTTGAAAACAACGTTTAATACAGAAATCGTGTTCAACCAGAAAATGCAAAATCTTGTTTATAAGCATGAAAAGAGTTTAAAATCATCATAATTAAATTCGAGAAAAATCTGGAAGATTCCCTAACATATCTAGTTTCAAAATATAAAATATCATGAATTTATATTACAGATAGTATAGTCAAAATAATTGGGAAAACATAATAATGCAACAAAATCTCAGTTCTGAAAGTTCAGACACAGCAGTGCCAAAACAGAGATAATTCATAAGGTATAATTCGAAATTCAGATCCGTCAAAAGGAGGATAAAATAGACAAATAATTCTACATTTCACATTCACAAAGTTTTCATCAAAACGAACAGAATCAGGTTGAAAACATAGTTTTATACTGAACAACACGCAGTTTGGAAATATTTCGACAGTTTCATAAATAAGAAATGAGATATAAATATCAGTAAATAATTCTACAAAAATTAGGGACTTATCACAATCATGTCTAAACATACTCAGTAAAATGTGGAGTTCAAATTCTACTTTTAATATCGGTTTTAAAATAATATTTCATACAGAATTGAGAATACATATAGTTCAGAATCTGGAATATACGATATGACTGCAGTAAAATGGTAATAACTCATGCATCAAAACTCAAAATTCAGATCCGTCGAAAGTTCTGGAAACTAGAAAACAAAGGCTACAAATTATGTTCACAAACTTGTTTATTTTACCAGATATTAACAGGGTCGAAATTACTGTACAAGATAGGGCAGCAACAAAACAACAGTTCTCTTCGGCATTTTAATAAACAACTTAATTACAAACGGTCCAATCTAGATGTCATACAAAGCAGGGTATATGTGGGTTACTCAAATCAGCATGACATGTGAATAAATGGTCTATAATGAGATAATACATCCAACACACATCTATACAACAGTCATCTACAACATACGGTGTGCCACAAACAACATGTAGTCAAGATGTCCACTAATCTAATTGTTTTGATGCAACGGGTGTCAATTATTGTAACTACTCATGATCAAGAGATGATGTCAACGGTTAACTAACAAATATGGATCAACATAAGAGTACAAATATTTTTATACTAGATTACTTACGGTATTAACTTATATGACAAAAAAAAACACATACAAGCTACTTGCCTGTGATGAAGACGATAGAAACGAAGAATAGAATAATGGGAACAGCTCCCGAACAGCGAACACAACGAACAAAGAGTCGAGAAATCCAATCCAACCCGAAACGCATGCACACAAAAGCATGTGCACACACTGCCAAAGAGACAGCAACACTCAACAGCAAGATCGACAGCACCAGTGGCCAGAGAAGATACCGACGATGCGGCAAAACGACAATGACGACGTGGCTGAGGGTCGTGGTGGCGCTCGACCACAGAGAGGACGATGGCAGGGGCTCGACCTGGGGTGGGTGCACTGTAACACCCCATATGTTAACTTTAATACATTTTTAAATTTTTGCACGTAGGATGCACGTGCTAATTTTTCCATCTCTATTTTCTTACTCTCATTTACTATTTTAGCGTGCATAATCTTTTTTTAGTCTTTTATTAAACCCATTAACCTAAAGAGAGATTCTAGCCCATTAGATTAATTAAAAGGAGAGTCCACTAGAAAAATTAATTAAATTGATTAAAGAGAAAGCCCATGGGACAAACCCATTATTAAAATCCTATTTTAAGTTATGCATGGACTCACACATGACATGTAACAACTTTTAATACACATTTTAGAACTATAGGAATTGTATTAAATATTGTGTATATGTGTGTACTAGTGCACAACACGTGCATGTGTGACAGTGAGGAGGCTAGGGGTTGGTCGGTTTTTGGAAGAGAGGGGGGGGGGGGGTTGAGTTTTGAAGAGGTGGAGACATGAAGAGTTGAGAGTTATGGGAGTTAGGATTATGAAGAGTTAGAGAATTAAGTTGAGTAATTTATTAGGTAAATAATTTTGCACTTTGAACCCTCACCTTGTCCTATAAATACACCCAAGTTTTCTTCTAATTTCATACCTAAACTAAACAAAAATAAAGAGAGGAAAAGAAAGAGAGAAAGAGAGTACCATTGTGCATTGGAGAGCTCTTGTTAGGAGGAGAAGGACAAAAAGGTGCTAGTTGGAGCCAGGAGATAGTAGTTGTCTCTTCATCTTGGTTATTCATTCTTCATAAGAGGTGGGTGATCTCTATCTTTCTAATGTAGAGAATGCACGCTAAAAGTTATAAATGAGTAGTATGAATTGAATTTGATGTGAAATATGTAGATATAATCCATGCTAATGTAGTATGCCAAGAATGAAAGTAACCTTGTTGTGATTAAGTGCCACCATGACAATTATAAAGAAGAAGTTCAACAAAAGAATTAATACTATGAATCATATTAGTATGCTTATAAGTTTGTACATGTCGAAGATATATAATTTGTACGAAAATTTGGAGAAGTAATGTTATATTCAATATATGCTTGATACCATGATGATTAGAAAGAAGAAAGAAAGAAAAACAAATTTAATTATTGCCATGAAATGTGTTGACTTATGTATATTGCCATATTATATTGAAAATATAAATTTTTGCATACAGGAGTTTTTATTAAGATCCTCATGATTGAAAGGCATGTTTGGTTTTTTATTACAAAATTTAAATTGAGTACATAAACTAGTTTTAATGAATATAATTCTAAATCCATGTTTTGAGGAAAAATGCAAATTGATATATAAAATAGAAAGAAAAACTATTTGAAAATAGAGATATGTATTTTAAAATAAATTGGAAACTGTTGTAAAATTAATCTCAGTCAAAGAAAAGTTTATTTCATTATCTTAAAAGATTGGATCATTTGGATAAACGAGTTTTGCGAAAAATAATCAATTTCAGAACAGTATGAACAAAATCATATTCATATGACTCCTAATCAATAATTACACTTGGACTTACTGGTTAGCCAGTGCACCACAGAGCACTACTGTATGTGTAAAAGATCTTGGGTTCGAAACTTGATTGACACATTTTATTTTTGTTTCACTAAATTAAATTCAGAACCCGTACTTTGGGTAAAAGGGGTTTTCGGTTTGGATTCTTGACACCAAGTCCATATGGACTATTTGGTTAGCGGGTTGGGACTTTGGGCGGTTACTGTAGCTGACGGTGGGGGTTTGGGTTCGAAACCTGTTGGTTTCAAATATTTTTTTTTGGTTTTGTTTTAATCTAAATGAATTTTTAATGCAATGAAAATTTTGGGGAAAAATTCTAGAATTCTTAGAAAATGAAATAAAATTTATTAAAAATAGTTGTAGAATTTTTCAAGTATATTTGAGAAGTTAAAAAAGAGAAGTTGAGATAGAAAATGAATTTTTGACTTAAGTTTTAATTATTAAAGAGCATGAGATTTTATTTTAGAAGAAGAATAAAATATTGTTGTGTGAAGTGATTTCTCTTGAAGAGATTATACTCTTATTTTGTTTAAGAAATATTTTGATGTAGTTGAGACACATTACATGTGCTTAAATTGTTAAATGAGATTTCAAGTGATGAATTTGTGTTCATGAAAAGAATTATTATTTTGAAAGAGTATGAATGAATAAATGGATCATGAATAGGGTCAAGATAAGACATTGATCACATTGTGATTAAGTTTAAGATAAGAATATTTTGAGTTAGGACATGATTATTGAAGGGTATGTACCCATGGATTCTTGTGCATGAATGGTTGTAATTTAGAGTTAGTAAGAACTCGGGTACCGACATTGTTGAAATAAAAAGAATTGAGTTATATTTTGAGATTTTCCATGAAGCTATCTTGGTATTTGTAATTAAGTCCGGTAGAGGGTAAAACTAACTCTAGGTGTGATAATTGATTCATGTCTTGAACTTAAGAACTAGGCACTAAGAGAAGATGTAGTAAAATCTAGGCAAACATAAGTGGGGCACTCTATATAGTCGGGCAGTGGATTTGATGCGGCGGTTCACCAGGACCATAGACCCAGTCGGGCGGTGTACTCCGGGATTGTGGTTGCCTCATGGGAGACGAGCTTTTATTTTAAATTCGGGATTATGCATAGTTGGGCGGATAGTTTTCCGTACTCCAATGTATATACGTATACCGGGGCTAGAGGGACACTTGCGGGAGGTTCGCACGACGAGGAGTTTGTATAACAGTCGGGCAGGGGATTTTCTACGGAGGTTCTCTGGGACTGGGATCCATACTCGTGGAAGGTCTCAACTTTGTTTTATTACTGGGTAGTTTGTCATGGCGAGGGATTGAACCCTTTATTGTGGAGTACGTAGGTGCTTGCCCTCGGACCTATGTAGTGTGTGATGCATAGTATAAAATATCTGCATTAGGCATTAAGGCATCCCATACGCTTACATATTTAGTGCAGTCACATTTAACACTTTATTTGCATTCAAGATTGTGGTTTGTTGAAGTATTGAGATCGTTATCTGTACGGCATAGAGAGGATGACCGAATATAACATTTTCGTCAATTGTAAGTAACTGACATGCCCACAGCTTATTATGCAGGAACTGGATTTATTCTTGAAGAAGTAAAGTCGTTATGATGCTGTTGATTAATTACTTGATAAAGATGTACAAGTTGTATATTATTTTCATTGTTGTACTTCATTTTCTCTTCCGCTGTATAAACAATTGTAAAGAACTCTGATGTATGATGAAAACTTTAAATTTCATTGTAAAATTGTACAAAGTGTAAAGATCCTGTGGAATCTCAAATTCGGTCTTATTTAGAATTCGGGACGTTACAGATGGTATCAGAGCCACGCTTAATAAGTAGTGAAAATTTATAAGGAACGACACCCTAGAGTGGACATTAGAGTGTGAGTTTCAACTTATAGAGATTTAAATGTATATTTTTGTTGCTCTATGAGATGACATTAGGGGTGGCGAACGGGTCGAGTGGGCCGGGCCGGGCCCAACCCGTAAGGGTTGGCATGTAGAGTTATACGGGCCGGGCCGGGTTTCATTCTTAGCCGGGCCGGGTTGTTTTTTCGTTTGGGTGACCCGCCGGTTCAACCCGGGTTGGGCTGGGTCGATCCGCGGGTTGACACGTTTAATAATTTTTTTCTTTTTTTTGGTAGCTTAAATTAAAATAATAATTATAATTATAATACTAAGTAAGTAATAATACTAATAAACAATAAAAATCGTAATAATAATAATAATATTGAAAGAGTGAAATTGATAACAAATTTTGAAATATTATTCATATGAATTTAAGTTATACAATTTTAACAATTTATAACGAAATGAAGAATTCAATTCACAAATAAGTTTTATACAATAACATATTTCTTATATACAATTTTAATTGAGTACAAGTTTTCTAATTTGACATAACAAGCAAAGCTATTGTTGTTGTT
Source organism: Hemerocallis citrina (assembly GCA_017893485.1). Lineage (NCBI taxonomy): Eukaryota > Viridiplantae > Streptophyta > Magnoliopsida > Asparagales > Asphodelaceae > Hemerocallis > Hemerocallis citrina. The sequence goes on along the minus strand of CM030367.1, from coordinate 154,605,419 downwards.
GTTGTTGTTGTTGTTGTTGTTGTTGTTCTTCGGGCGAGTTGCTCCCACTTGTGGAACTTGATAGTGCTTTTCCTTGCGTCCTATCTTCAGCCTTCAGCCAGTCTTCTGTGCAAACGAGCATCTCTAACACCTCGGGCTTCAACCGATTCCTGTAATCAGATAGAACACTGTCACTTGTAGAAAATGCACTCTCAGAAGCAACTGTATAGACAAGAGGAGTTAGCAAATCTTTAGCCATAATTGACAGAATACTAAAAGTGGTTCATGTTCTTTCCACCATTGTAAAATATCTAGTGCAGAAAGAGTAGGCTCAGTATTCTGTTGGTTATACCAATTTAATTCATTTGGTTGATTAGTCCTAGATTTTTTAGATTGAATTTGTTCAAGTAAACTAAATTTCTATCACCAATTCTACTTTTACTCTTACCTTTAGAACTACCAGAAGAAGAACTAACTGCAGAAGTTGTACTACTAGAAGTAAAACGTCTATCATAATAATCATACAAGTTATTTAGCGTAGATTCAAAATGAACTAAAAAGTAGCGCAATCAATTGTTAATTCTACATTGTCCTCTAAATATCCAAAAAACATTTGTATCAAATTCTTCGTACCTTCTAATTTGATACGGGGATCCATAATAGTAGCAACACAAATCAACATAGGAGGAGGAAAATAATACTTCAAATTTTTTTGAAATGCCGGTATTACAATTTCACTAATATAGGGATCATTTAACATTTCTTTAAATATTTGCATCATGCTAACTAATTCAATAAAAATGCTACTAGAAGTAGATTCATATGTTTTTGAAAATTTTAAAGTTGCGGTTTTAAAAGGTTCTAAAAATTTCAACAAAGATTCGGCAAAAAACCAATCGGGGGGAGTCATTTCAAAATTGTGCATATTTTTTGCGATACAAAAATCATTTACAACTGCTTTATAATCTGTGACAACATTTAGTAAATCAAAAGTAGAATTCCATCAGTGTCTAACATCCTTTGGAAATTTTCTAAAAGGAACATTTCTAACCCTACACCAAGCTTTCCATTCTTGTAAAATGCTTGGACTTAATGCAATGAAATGTACACAATTTCTAATTTTAACTATATATGGATCAGCTATTCTTAATGCATCTTGAACACATAAATTTATAATATGATATGCACATCTAACATGAAAAATATTGTCAGATGGAGGGTTTAATACAGATTTTAAAGTAGTAATTGCTACATTGTTGTTAGATGCATTATCAAAACTAATAGCCATAATTTTATCGCGAATATGAAAAACATCACAAATTTCTATAATACGGTTTGCTATTTCAGCGCCACTATGGGGATACGGCAACGCCGCAAGTGATATGATTCTTTTTTGAAGAATCCAATCATTGTCGATCCAATGACAGGTTATTCCCATCATTGGAATATTGTTGACACCCATCCAACAATCCGAAGTTAAACTAACCCTACAAGTTAAACTCCATAAAATTGCAATCAACGCGTCCTTCATTTCAACATACATTTTAAAACAATCCGATTTGCAAGTATTTCTCGGAATTCTTTTAAAATGAGGGTTTAAGGCTGTTTGATTAAAATTTTCCAAGTTCCTACTCTCGGGATAGGAAAATGGCAACTCTTCCTTAATGACTAATCGGGCCATTTCCCGACGAACAAGTTCGGGATCATAAGGGTGGCTATCTACTTGATCGGTCCTAGGGTTGATTTTTTGTTGGCCTTGTATTTGATCAAGAAGTTCTTTATGATTATGTTGTATGTGCCTACTAATTGTACCGGTGCCGTCACCCCTCTTGAATTTGTATGTTTTACTACATGTTTTACACACTTTCAAACCTATACCCGGAGTATGTTCGTCCGGGATATAATCATAAAACTTATGCCAATCGCTAGTTTCTCCTATACTTTTCCTACTACTACGGGGTTGTGTGGTTTCGGGTTGTTGTTGTTGTTCTTCTTCTTCTAATTGTATGTCACCTACAACATCCATGTCGTGTGTAACCCATTGTTCCATAGTAGGATCAATGTAATCTTGGGCGGGCTCACTAGTTGGGACAATTGGTGGCCTACGTGAAGAGGAGGAGGAATCTTTTCCGCTACGACCGCTACCGCGTGATCTAGACATAATGTAGTAATGTGCTAAAGTAAAGTATGTAAAAAAAAATACAATGTAGGAGCGGTGAATTATTAAAAAAATCTAAAAAACAAGAGGGTTGGGATAGAGAAGTTCAAAAAAATGAACAATAATTTTAACTACAACGCAAAAAAAAAATTAACGAGAGAGATAAAGATATTTTAATACAATTCACCGTGAAATACGTGTATGTAAAAAAAACCGTTAAAATAAGAATACAATAGAAAAGATGGAGGAGCGCTTTGCCGATTCCGCAATTGAAGGGTTGAGAAGAGGTTGAAGTAGATTTGACGAGGGTTGAAGAGAGTTGAAGACGTTGAAAACGTTGAATTTTGTTTCCGATACGACCAAAATTTGATCGTGTATATGCCTCCTTGTACACTTGTTTGATGAATACCACAATTGTTCAAAAGTTCTTTACAAATGATGTATAATAGTAGAGAGAGTAAGAGAGTGAGGTGTGATTTTTTATGAGATTTTTGGGGATATTTATAGGCTAAATAAGTGGAAAAAAAAATAAACCAAACGGCTCAAAGAGCTGTTTACAACGGCTCTGTCCCAGACAGAGCGCAACGCTGCCAACGGTGTGATTTTCGACCGTTCGACCCGCGGGTCAACGGTCGACTCGTCACGGGTCAAACGTTCGACCCGTACGGGTCGAACGGGTAGAAACCCGCGGGTCGACCGGCGGGTTGGCGGGTCAAATTCACGGGTTGGGCCAGGTTCGTGGGCCGGGTTTTGCGAATTCCATTCGCGAAAATTGAGACCTGGGTCGACCCGGTACTGTTCACCGGGTTCGACCCGAACCCGCGAAGCAATTTAACGGGCTGGGTTGGTGGGCCGGGTCGCGGGTGGTTCGCCGGTTGACCCGGCCCAGTTGCCATCCTTAGATGACATTCTTCTCCTCCTTGTCCCTATAACATGGCCAATCAGCATGATCCCCAGAATAAGACGAATTGGTTAGTCCCCTTCGAGGATGAAGAGGAAGAGCCAATGGAAGAAGAAGAAGACCCAGAAGAGGAAGAAGAGGACCCAGTGGAGATAGAAGAGGAATTCCCTGAGTCCAAGGAGATTACCCCACCTCCACTTGATTTCTCCAAAGAATCCTCAGCCGAAGAACTTGTTCCAGATGACCAAAATGATATTTTTGCTTCTCTTCGAAAAGAATTGGATGCTCAAAAGTGGAGAGTAAACCACTTGGAATCGCAACGGGCAGAAGACAAAGAGCGCATTCAGGAGCTGAGTTTTCATGTGTGCGAACTCGAGAAGGTTCAGCATGTGAATAATCGACACTTTGCCAAGTTGGATCACCTCACTCACTGGGACAAGCAGAAGTGGCAACAGATCTTTGAAGATATGAGGAAGGAAATTCAGGAACTACGGGAAGAGCTCAGAGAAGCCAAGAGAAACCGTAGAATCTAGGATGTCTTTTGTAATGAATGTATTGAAGCAAAGTTTTTCTTTGTAAATGTAAAAGTTTAATTTTGGAATGAATAAATTTTGTTGAAGCGATGTTATTTGTGTTATTTATGATGATTAATGATGAATTTTATGACTCAGAAATGACACAAAGAATCAGGAATGGCGAAGAGCATAGTGGTGAGAACGGGCTAGATTTGGAGACCGAACTAGGCTCGAGTATATCAGAACTTAAATGTTGTCGCTACAAACATCACCGAAAACAAAGGGCCAGGGCCAGCTATGCATATCCCCGAAGCAATCAAGCTGGTTGAATCGTTCAAAAGGATGAAGCCACCTGTGTTTGAGAGCCAGGAAAATCCAGACACAGCTGACGACTGGATAAGATAGATCGAGACAGTCTTTGAGGTGCTAGAGACCCCAGAGGCCAGCATGGTGAAGTTGGCCACCATCCAGCTAGAGAAAGATGCAGTTGTCTGGTGGCAATCATTGAAGAGGACTTTGGGCAATGTACAAATTACTTGGGGAGAGTTTCTTGAAGAATTCAGGAGTCACTACTTTCCAATGGATGTTCAAGAGAAGAAGGCTATGGAATTTCTGGGCTTGAAACAAGGTGGTATGTCTGTGCGGGAGTATGAGACCAAATTCAACTAACTCTCAAGGTACGCACCGGAAATGGTACAGGATGAAGCCAAGAAAGCGCAGAAATTTGAGCAAGGGTTGAGGCCAAACTTGAGGACCTGCATGATACCCCTAGGTATCCGCAGATTTGAGAAGCTGGTTAGGAGGGCTACCGCTACTAAGTCAGATATGAACCAGTTCTATGCAGTACAAGTCAAGAGAAACAATTGGAGCATGGGCAAGATGCCACATCACCGAGCAACTTCAGGGGACAGCCCCCAGCACAGCATTTCAAACCAACTGGAGCAAATGCTGTTGTAGTGACTGGAAGGGTACCCACCTGTTTCAGATGTGGAGAGACGGGCCACTTGTTTTCTAGGTGCACAAAGTCGCAAATGGGCAAGACTTGTTTTCTTTGTGGCAAGGAAGAGCACATCAAGCCATTTTGCCCTCAGCTACAGCGGGAAGGGCCGAGTCAGCAGCAGTAGAAGTAATTCCGATAGGGGCGAGTGTTCGCTTTGACCGAGGCAGATGCTGATGATGTAGACAACGTCATCACGGGTATGGGAGATGATGCTTAGTTACTTTGTTGCTTTTCCACTTATGTAATAAATGTTATGTAATGAGAGTACTCTTATGTAACAGGAGATATTCAAATAAATAGAATAAAAGCATCAGTTTTATTTGATACAGGATCATCGCACATTTGCAAAACGATTGGGAGTCAAACCTAAAATTTTTCCTGGCAAAGTTCTATCTGTGACTACTCCGTCGGGAAAAAACTTGACTACCGACCGATACTATGAAGGGTGTGATCTTGAGATCGGAGGAAGGCTCTTTGGCATCAACCTCATTGAGTTGGCAGTTTTGGGGGTCAACATCATTATTGGCATAGACTGGATGTCAGTTTACAGTGCCACTATTGAGTGCAAGAGCAAAGAAGTTGTGGTGAAGGCATTAGGAGGACCAGCAGTTACATTTCAAGGTAAGAGGAAGTGTAATCAGTTGGTAACAGCTTTGTCAGAATAGAAAGTTCCTGAAGAAGTGAGGCAGATTCCAGTAGTTCGAGATTTTCCAGTAGTGTTTCTTGATGATCTACTAGGGCTTCCCCTTCATCGAGATGTGGAGTTCCGCATCACTGTTCAACTAGAGAGTGCACCCACTTCCAAGGCACCATACAGAATGGCACCGGTTGAGCAAGATGAGATCAAGAAGCAGATCGAAGAGTTGTTGGGCAAAGGATTCATCAGGCCTAGTGCATCACCGTGGGGAGCCCTAGTTCTTTTGGTGAAGAAGAAGGATGGATCAATGAGGATGTGTATCGACTACAGAGAGTTGAACAAGGTTGCAGTACAGAACAAGTATCCAATTCCTCAAATCGATGATCTGTTCGACCGTCTACAAGGAGCAGCTGTCTTCTCCAAGATAGACTTGCGGTCAAGATATCACCAAGTCCGAGTAAAAGAAGAAGATGTGCACAAGATGACATTCAGAACCAGACATGGTCACTATGAGTTTCTAGTTATGCCATTTGGAGTAACCAATGTACCGGCTACTTTCATGGACATGATTAACAGGGTTCTACGGCCATTCATTGATTCTTTTATCGTTGTGTTTATTGACGACATATTGGTCTATTCAAAGTCAGAGGAAGAGTATGCCGAGCACCTAGCAGAGGTACTGAAGAAGCTACAGGAGCACAAACTGTATGCGATGCTGTCCAAATGTGACTTCTGGAAAACCGAAGTCACCTTTCTGGGTCACATCCTTTCTACTGACCCGCAGAAGATTGAGGCAGTGAAAGATTGACCAAGACCGAGCACAGTGAAAGAGATTAGGAGCTTTCTGGGTTTAACTGAATACTACAGAAGATTCATTCAGGGCTACGCCCAAATAGCTGTACCACTCATAGGGCTTACAAAGAAGAACGTGAGTTTCAAATGGTCGGAGCAATGTGAAGCTAGCTTTCAGGAGTTAAAAGGAAGAGTGACTACCGCTCCCATTTTGGCTTTGCCATGAGCAGAAGTCGAATATGATGTCTACAGCGATGCTTTCCATTGCGAATTTGGCTGTGTGTTGATGCAGAAGGGAAAAGTAATAACTTATGGGTCTAGACAGCTGAGACCACATGAAAATAATTACCCAACCTATGATCTGGAGCTGGTAGCAATCATCTTTGCTTTGAAGCGGTGGAGGCACTACGTGTACGGAGAGAAGGTCAACATGTACACGGATCACAAGAGTTTGGAGTATATCTATTAGCAGAGAGAATTGAATCTGAGGCAGTGGAGATGGTTAGAAGTGTTGGAAGACATCCGACCAGAGATCAAGTACCATCCGGACAAGGCCAATATTGTGGCTGATGCGCTCAGTAGGAAGGGCAGTTTGTCTCGATTGATCACAACTCAGGATAAGTTGGTAGAGGAGCTTGATCGAGCAGAGATTGAGGTGGTTTTGCAAGGTTTGGGAGCTTCCTTAGCTCAGTTAAGGATTCAACCTACTTTGAGAGACAGAATCATCGATAGTCAGAAGACCAATCCAGAGATCAAGGAGATGATAGAGCAGGTTGGTGTTGGCAGGTTGTCAGAGTTTCAAGTGAAGGATGCAGTGTTGTGGTATGGAGAGTGGGTGTGTGTGCCCGATCTAGCAGAACTGAAGGAGAGTATTCTTCAGGAAGCGCATGCTACTTTATTATCCGTGCATCCAGGGAGTACCAAGATGTACAAGGACATAAAAATATATTTCTGGTGGCCAGGGATGAAGCGAGATGTGGTTGTGTTTGTTGCCAAGTGTGCAGTTTGTCAGCAAGTCAAAGCAGAGAATCAGAAGCCTAGAGGTTTGTTGCAGCCATTACCCATCCCAGAGTGGAAGTGGGATTGTATCAGCATGGACTTTATCACAGGTTTTCCCAAGAGCTCCAAAGGCAATGATACAATTTGGGTGATAGTGGATCGAATCACCAAATCGGCTCACTTTTTGGCGATGAAGCTTACTTGGTCAATGGAGAAGTTGGCAGAATTGTATGTTGGCGAGATTATGAAGCTTCATGGAGTTCCGCTATCAATAGTATCCGACTGAGATGCGCGTTTCACTTCGCATTTTTGGAGAAGTCTTCAAGCAACTTTGGGGATGAAGACTGATTTCAGTACGGCCTTTCATCCTTAAACTGATGGGCAGACCGAGAGAGTCAACAGAGTACTGGAAGATATACTGAGATGTTGTGTGTTGGACTTTGGTGGTAGCTGGGAAAAGCATTTGGCACTTGTGGAACTTGCCTACAGCAGTAGTTTCTAGGCAAGCATTGGGATGGCACCGTATGAAGCTCTATATGGAAAGAAGTGCAGGACACTGGTTTGTTGGTACGAAGTGGGAGAACGGCAGTTGTATGGGCCAGAGATTGTGCAGCAGACCTCAGAAAAGATCGAGCTGATCAGAAAGAGGTTAATCGACGCACAGAGCTGGCCAAAGAGTTATGCCAACAAATGGAGGAGAGACCTGGAGTTTGATGAAGGTGTCTCCGACCAAGGGGGTGATTCGGTTTGGTAGGGGAGGAAAATTAGCCCCGAGATACATTGGACCTTATAAGATATTGAAAAGGATTGGAAAAATATCTTATCGGTTAGAATTACCAGAAGAGTTGGCCTAAGTGCATAATATCTTTCATGTGTCTATGTTACGAGGTTATATCTCAGATCCGTGTCATCATTTGCCCGAAGTGCCAGAAGGTTTGCAATTGGATTTGAGCTATGCAGAGTGTCAAATAGAGATTGTGGATCGTCGAGAGAAGGTCTTGAGAAATAAGACAATCCTATGGTCAAGGTCATTTGGAGGAACCAATATGTTGAGGAGGCCACTTAGGAATCAGAGGAAAAGATAATGAAAGATCACCCTGAACTCTTTAACTAAATTTTTTGTAAACCCTTTTCTTCTTTTTCTTTGTATTTTTTTTTCTCTCACTCCTAAGAGTAGTTCCGAGGACGGAACTATTATAAGGAGGGAGTGCTGTAACACCCCACATTTTTACTTTAATACATTTTTCAATTTTTGCATGTATGATGCACGTGCTAACTTTTCCATACTCTTATTTACTATTTTAGCATGCATAATCTTTATTTAGTCTTTTATTAATTCCATGGACCTAAAGAGAGATTCTAGCCCATTAGATTAATTAAAAGGAGAGCCCACTAGAATAATGGATAAAATTAATTAAAAAGAAAGCCCATGGGACAAGCCCATTAATTAAATCCTATTTTAAGTTGTGCATGGACTCACACATGACATGTAACAATTTTTAATACACATTTTAGAACTATAGGAATTGTATTAAATATCATGTATGTGTGTGCACTAGTGCACAACACGTGCACGTGTGAAGGTAAGGGGGTTAGGGGTGGCCGGTTTTTGGAGAAGAGGGGGTGGGGGGGGGGGGTTGAGTTTTGAAGAGGTGGAGACATGAAGAGTTGGGAGTTATGGGAGTTAGGATTATGAAGAGTTGGAGAATTAAGTTGAGTAATTTATTAGGTGGATAATTTTGCACTTTGGACCCTCACCTTGTCCTATAAATACACCCAAGTTTACTTCTTATTTCACACCTAAACTAAACAAAAATAAAGAGAGAAAAAGAAAGAGAGAAAGAGAGTTTCATTGTGCATTGGAGAGCTCTTGCTAGGAGGAGAATGACAAGGATGTGCTAGTTGGAGCTAGGAGCTAGTAGTTGTCTCTTCATCTTGGTTATTAATTCTTTATAAAAGGTGGGTGATCTCTTTCTTTCTAATGTAGAGAATGCATGCTAAAAATTATAAATGAGTAGTATGAATTGAATTTGATGTGAAATATGTAGATATAATTCATGCTAATGTAGTATGCCAAGAATGAAAATAACCTTGTTGTGATTAAATGCCACCATGATAATTAGAAAGAAGAAGTTTAATAAAAGAATTAATACTATGAATCATATTAGTATGCTTGTAAGTTTTTACATGTCGAAGATATATAATTTGTATGAAAATTTGTAGAAGTAATGTTATATTCAATATATGCCTCGATACCATGATGATTAGAAAGAAGAAAGAAAGAAAAACAAATTTAATTGTTGCCATGAAATGTGTTGACTTATGTATATTGCCATATTATATTGAAAATATAAATTTTTGCATAAAGGAGTTTTTGTTGAGATCCTCATGATTGAGAGGCATGTTTGGTTTTTTATTACAAAATTTAAATTGATTACATAAACTAGTTTTAATGAATATAATTCTAAATCCAAGTTTTGAGGAAAAATGCAAATTGATATGTAAAATGGAAAGAAAAACTATCTGAAAATAGAGATATGTATTTTAAAATAAATTGGAAATTGTTTTAAAATTAATCTCAGTCAAAGGAAAGTTTATTTCAGTATCCTAAAAGATTGGATCATTTGGATAAACGAGTTTTGCGAAAAACATCAATTTCAGAACAGTATGAACAAAATCATATTAATATGACTCCTAATCAATAATTACACTTGGACTTACTGGTTAGCCAGTGCACCACAGAGCACTACTGTACTTGTAAGAGATCTTGGGTTCGAAACTTGATGGACACATTTTATTTTTGTTTCACTAAATTAAATTTCGAACCCGTACTTTGGGTATAAGTGGTTTTCGGTTTGGATTCTTGACACCAAGTCCATATGGACTATTTGGTTAGCGGATTGGGACTTTGGGCGGTTACTATAGCTGACAGTGGGGGTTTGGGTTCGAAACCTATTGGTTTCAAATATTTTTTTTGGTTTTGTATTAATCTAAATGAATTTTTAATGCAAAGAAAAATTTGGGGAAAAACTCTAGAATTCTTATAAAATGAAATAGAATTTATTAAAAATAGTTGTAGAATTTTTCAAGTATATATTTGAGAAGTTAAAAAAGAGAAATTGAGATAGAAAATGAGTTTTTGACTTAAGTTTTAATTATTAAAGAGCATGAGATTTTATTTTAGAAGAAGAATAAAATATTGTTGTATGAAGTGATTTCTCTTGAAGAGATTATACTCTTATTTTGTTTAAGAAATATTTTGATATAGTTGAGACACATTACATGAGCTTAAATTGTTAAATGAGATTTCAAGTGATGAATTTGTGTTCATGAAAAATTATTGTTTTGAAAGAGTATGAATGAATAAATGGATCATGAATAGGGTCAAGATAAGGCATTGATCACATTGTGATTAAGTTGAAGATAAGAATACTAGGACATGATTATTGAAGGGTATAAGTAACCCATAGATTCTTGTACAAGAAAGGTTGTGATTTAGAGTTAGTAAGACATCGAGTACCGACATTGTTAAAATAAAAAGAATTGAGTTATATTTTGAGATTTGCCATGAAGCTATCTCGGTATTTGTGATTAAGTCCGGTAGAGGGTAAAACTAACTCTAGGTATGATAATTGATTTATGTCTTGAACTTAAGAACTAGGCACTAAGAGAAGATATAGTAAAACCTAGGCAAACGTAAGTGGAACATTCTATATAGTTGGGCAGTGAATTTGCTGCGGCGGTTCACCGGGACTATAGACCCAGTCGGACGGTGTACTCCGGGACTGTGGTTGCCTCGTGGGAGACGAGCTGTAACCCCTGTTTTCCCAAAAATGTATTTTTGTATTTTCTGTATTTAAAATTTTCATATTTTTTTCGGTTTTCAAATTATTTTTTTGTCAAATTGTACTGGTGGATCTCCTATTAAAATCTAGTTTCGATCGATAATTTTAATTGTAAATCTTATTAGTGTTATTAACACTTTGATTTGTATTATTATTATTTTTATTGTTTTTATTTTGATTATTATTATTTTTATAAATCCTAAATTTTATGTTTTATTGGTTATATTAATTTTTCCTATTGGATTTTTTTAAAACCCCGTTAACCCATTTTAAACCCATTTATCCACCTAAAACCCATTTGAATCCAACTAAACCTGTTTATTTCCCTACCCAAACCCGATTAACCTACTGCCCCTACCCGTATGCTAACCGAATTTTTTCCCAAACTGCCCCACTTTTTGAAAGTTTTCCCAAACTGCCCTACTTTTTTTTATATTTCCAAACCATCCCTTTAGTTAAAACTAACTCGATTTTTCAAAGACCGAGTGTTAGTCTTAGATTTTTCGAATTCTAACACTCGGTCTTTAAAAAACCGAGTTATTTTTAACTAAACTCGGTCTTTCTAAGACCGAGTGTGTCATTTTGGATACTTTCGAAAGTGAGTTAGTTTGATAAATACTTTCAAAAGGGGGTCTTTTTGGTAACAAGTTCCTCTTTCTCAGTATAGGGCATTTCTTAACAACCACTGAAGCTATATATTCCTATTCATTCAGAATGATATCACATGGTAAATCCTCATTACAACAAATTGAATCAAATTCATTTTCTCAAGGAACCCTTTCTTCTCCTCTTCAGGAGTTACGGGACCCCCAGGTACTCAAATGACGGAATGAGTATATTTTTTTTAAAAAAATGTTATAAGGATGTCACAACTTAAAGAAATGTCATGAATCTGGGGTTTTGTTTCTTCGCAAGATGTTCCAAACTAACCAAAATAATGCGAACAAATGGTATAATGCAACATGGTTGTATGAATACAGCGAAAGAAAAAAAATCAAGTGAATAATTTGGTTCTAATAGTTTAGTGTGGGGGTAAACAAGTCAACATGGGACATGGAACATTATCATACAGCACCAATGAATTTTTACACTACAAACTTCACATGGAGCCTCAGTTGAACACAAACAGAAAAGTTAGAGTTGTTGCAGTATAAACAGATCAGGAAAATCAATCATCTTATAGCATTTATAAATATAAATATCCCTTATCGATCAAAGGACTCACCGACAATCTAATAAGTAAAATATGAAACATGTTTAAATTTTATACTAGAGTTCGAAGGATATATATACACATGAAAAGGTAAAAGTTGCATAGGGCTAATCCATTTAAGTTACAAGACATAACTACGTGATGTGTTTTGGTAACTGAAGTTGTCGTCCATTTAAGTTCAAAACTAAAATCTCTTATGAACCCTGACAAGTCCCCAAAAATAAATCCCATTACGATACTCAAAAGCACAAGAGGTAGAAAATATGTATATGTTTGCATGCAGAATCTAGCTATGTTAATATAGCACTTTTTGACTGGCTGTTAATAAAGCACTTGATTCAATTATTTTCATAAATCACAAAAATTGTAAGAAGAGTTATTCGAATTAAGCAACAACTACGCTTATTTAGAGCAAACTAAAATCAACACTCGAATAGAATATGATGGAGATGAATTTTCTATCAAAAGAGGCAGTAGGTTTTGATGTGGAACATAACCGAGACAATCAAAACTCATGTAAATTCAAATAAACACAATCAATTAACTAAATCAACTTCTCTATATAAAAAAAAATCATCACCGAAATACTGTATAGCTACATGTAGAAGGCAAGGGTTTATACCCTTAACAAGTATACACACACATGCAGTGTTATTGCATTAAGTCTGGAAAATTTGTATATGCAACTTTTACTAGCCAGAGAAACAGAAATCAAAATGACCCACTTTTTGACAGTATTTACCAAACTGACCCACTTTCGAAAGTATTTACTAAAATGATACACTCGATCTTTGAAAGACCGAGTTTAGTTAAAAATAACTCGTTTTTTCAAAGACCGAGTGTTAGAATTCGAAAAATCCAAAACTAACACTTGGTTTTTGAAAAACCGAGTTAGTTTTAACTAAACTCGGTCTTCCAAAGACGGATGATTTGAAAATTAAAAAAAAATAGAGCAATTTGGAAAAAACTTTTAAAAAATGGGGCAGTTTGGGAAAAAATTCTAAGCTAACCCAACCCTACCTATTTATTCAGAACCCATCCTGCATATTTCCTCCACCCGCCGCTTCAACTTCTCCATCCATCCCGACTCTTCGTCTTCTGCCCACTCCTGTTCTCCGCCTTCTCACCCCGTCACCAGCACCATCTCCCGTCCGCCCTCCGTCTGCTCGGGCCGCCATTGCGACGCGCCAGTCTCCCCGGCAGCGCCCTCCCGAACCCATCTCCCTGCGCGCTCGGCCCTGAGCCGCGACTGCAGCGACCAACACCATGTCGTCCCGGCAGCGTCGCCCCCTGGCCCTGTGCTCCCTCTCAGTCGCGCTAGCAGCGAATGCAGCGCCGCAGTGAAGTCGACCCGAATTCCGTGACCCCGGCGCTCCTCGCCACCTTGCCGCCTGCCCCTGCGCCGGCCTTCCCTGCGTCGACAGCAGCCTTCAGCTGCAGCAGACAGTATCGGCAACAGTGACAGCGAGACCCACTGCCACTGCCGCAGCCCGTTGTTCCTCGACGTCGCTTGGCTCCTCTAATCGTGTCATTGCTTCTTCTTCCCGCTCTCTTGGTGTGTGGGTTTGTGCTCGTGTGATCGCATTGTTCGTGGGTTGAGTTCTTTGTTGTTGGTTGTTCGTTGTTTGTGGGATTGTGAGTGTGAGTTCGTTGTTGGTTGTGTTCGTGGGTTGTGGTTTGTTGAGTTTATTGGATCGTGCGCTCTTGGGTTTCGTCCGTCGTTGTTCGGGCATTGGTCCGTGGTGGTTGTTGCTCATAGATTGTGTGTTGGATCTTGGGTGATTGTGGGGTGTGTTCTCGTTGGTTCGTTTGAGTTCATTTGCTCGCTTCGGGTCGTGTGATCCGTTTGGTTCGTGATTCTTGTTCGTGATCCATCCGTGTGTTGCGATCGTGCCCGAAAATCCGTTTCCATTATTCTCTTCTTTTGGTTGGATTCGTCGTCTTTCAGTTAAGTAACTTGTACTCCAATTCAGTTATTTGATACAAGTTAAAAAATTCACCTATAGTGTAGTTGGGTCTAGAGACAACTCTTGTTTGTGATATGCTTGATGAGTTTTGTCTCTATTGTGAAAATTGGACCATAGTTGACTCATGACACAATTTGGACATGAATTAACCTAGGATTTACCCGTTCTTGAATTTGGATCATGTATGTGAGATTTTTGTGAAAACTGTATTTTGGTTGAGACCCATGTGAAATACTTGGCGTGGACATGCTAGATACCATAATTCATGATGTTTAGACTCTTGGTAGGTTGTATTTCAAGTTTGGACGTGTTTGGATCAATATTCTTGAATTTATGATGTTTTTGCTTTGAAAGGTAAAATCTGTATTTTCTTGCTATTCTGTTTTGCTTGCTGTTTTCGACTAGGCTACAGATAGTATTTTAATTTCGGTATAAAACATAAGTTTTAGATAGTTTCGTCTATTTTCAAACCCCCTGACCTTGCTTTATTTTGATTTCGTATGACTGAGTTATGACTGTTTTAGTACAGAGGTGTCGCTCTTTTTCAGATTCTGTTTTTCGGTAATTTTGATAGCAAACTATTTTCAAGAACTATACTATACATATTATTTTGATTTTAAACTTTGGTAAGTGTTTCTTTATTGAGTTAGGGATTATCCAGAATTTTGGTGAATTTTATTGATAAGTTTAATGTGATATTTCATGCTCGTTTATGAAAACTATACTAGCTGTGTTTTGCTCGCTGTTCTGTAAAGAACCTTATTTTCACTATGATTCCCTTTAATGTATGAAAAATATTTGTGAAATATAAAAGTTAATATATTTTGTCTATTTTCATCTCCCTTTGGCGGATTCTGATTTCGTTTCATTGGTTGCGAGATATCTTAGTTTCCGTACAACAGTGTTGGGGAATTCCAGATTTGCCAAAGTGTTGTTTCTTGGTGTTTTCTTATTTTTGATGACTAAACTAATTTTACTGGAATATTATGAAACTTTATATTTTGATTTTAGACATATAGGGGAATACCCCAGATTTTTTCTGAATTTATTTGAGAGGTTTTGATGTGGTTTCCTGACTGAGAATTTGTTTTACTGATTTCTAACTGATCATGTTTTCTGGATTCAAACCTGATTTGAGTTATGATTTTGTGAATTACTATGTGACTTATTTATACTCGCTGGATTCGTGTGGAAGTCTATTTTCCAGATCCTTTGACGGATCCAGATTTGGATGTTTGTAGTAGCGGGAATCACTATTTTAGTACAACACTATCTTGCTGTCCTGAATTAGAAAACTAGTTGTTTTACCCTGTTATGTGTTATCTCGTACCTGTACTTGTTTATCTTGAACCCTAAACCTGATACATGTTTATACCCTATTATTCTTGCTTTGTTTTGTGACAAGCCTAATTATAATAACAAATAACTAAGCCGGGGTTTAATGGGAAAGATCTAGTAGTGGATAGTGCAGAAACATGTACTCGGAAGGAAAACTTGTGTTTCCTGTATTACAAGTTACCGATCAAGTTAATATTCTGTTACTGATCAAGTTACCGATCAAGTTACCGTTCAAGTTTACCAATCAAGTTACCGATCAAGTTAATATTCTGTTACCGATCAAGTTACCGATCAAGTTTACCGATCAAGTTTACTGACCAAGTTCTGTGATTCTGTGAATACCTAAGTACACTACCCTGTATGGCCCCCTACGAAATCTAAAACGTAACTTTTTGTTGTAGCAACCATATGTTATAATATGGGGTCCATGAAGTGCTACCTAGATAGTAAAATAACAAGACTTGACATGACATAATCTGATTTTCTGTATACTTGATTATCCTGTTACATGATTACCTGTTTACCTGTTACCTGTATACCTCTGATACATGATACATGCTTGCTTGACACTTGACTACATGATACATGAAACTTGTTTACATGAGACTTGATACGTGACACTTGATGCATGATTTCACAACACTTGACACCTGATGCATGTTTACATTATGCCATTTATACCTATTCACCTTACCATGCTAGTTGTTATATTTTGACATGTGATTAGTTAGTTTTCCCCATGTGCTTGTATCCTATATTATAAGTGGCCCGTAACTTGCAATTGACGGGTACCTTATTTTCTCTTTCCCTCTTTTCTGCAATCTATTAAATTGCAGAATTTGGAGATCAGCTTCCAGATGGAATAGGCAAGATGAGATATTAGTTGCTGGAGCACTTGCTATATTTATTTATTTTCCTGTTGCTATTTTGAATAATGTATCTTATACTTGGATTTATTCTTATATTTGGGCAATGTGACCCAGGATTATTTGTGTATTTCAGATCATGACTATTTGAGAGTAATATATTTTATTTCAAGTATTCTTATTGGTGATTGATTCATATGTGCATGTTGGTCGATACTTTTTCTTCCGATTCTGATTATATTGTGATATGTTGCAAAGATTCTTGAACAACTTATGGATGATGAAAATTATTCGTTGGGCTTTTGTTACGTACTCGTATTCCGTATTTTTAGGAAGCGGGACGTGACACGAGCTTTTATT
Source organism: Hemerocallis citrina (assembly GCA_017893485.1). Lineage (NCBI taxonomy): Eukaryota > Viridiplantae > Streptophyta > Magnoliopsida > Asparagales > Asphodelaceae > Hemerocallis > Hemerocallis citrina. The sequence goes on along the minus strand of CM030367.1, from coordinate 154,588,849 downwards.
TTAAATCTGGGACTATGCATAGTCGGGCGGATAGTTTGCCGTACTCCAATGTATATACGTATATCGGGGCTAGAGGGACACTTACGGGAGGTTCGCACGATGAGGAGTTTGTATAACAGTCGGGCGGGGGATTTTCTGCAGAGGTTCTTCGGGACTGAGATCCATACTCGTGGAACGTCTCAACTTTGTTTTATTACTGGGTAGTTTTTCATGGCAAGGGATCAAACCCTTTATTGTGGAGTACGTAGGTGCTTGCCCTCGGACCTATGTAGTCTATGATGCATAAAATTCGAACAAGTATGCATTAGTGTCATCTTAGTATAAAATATCTACATTAGGCATTAAGGCATCACATACACTTACATGTTTAGTGTAGTCACATCTAACACTTTATTTGCATTCAAGATTGTGGTTTGTTAAAGTATTGAGATCGTTATATGTACGGCATAGAGAGGATGACCGAGTATAACATTTTTGTCAGTTGTAAGTAACTGACGTGCCCACAGCTTATTATACAGGAACTGGATTTCTTCATGAAGTAAAGTCGTTATGATGTTATTGATTAATTACTTGATAATGATGTACAAGTTGTATATTATTTTCATTGTTGTACTTCATTTTCTCTTCCATTGTGTAAACAATTGTAAAGAACTCTGATGTATGATGAAAAGTTCAAATTTCCTTGTAAAATTGTATGAAGTGAAGTATAAAGATCCTGTGGAATCTCGAATTTGGTCTTATTTAGAATTTGAGGCGTTACATGCATAGCAAAGTCGACGATAGCGAAGAGGAACAGGAGGAGAAGGGTAGGTCAGGCGATGGGTGGTCGGGGGGGTGTCGCCGGCATCGGAGAAGAATGACGACAGCAAAGAGGCAGGGTCGGAAGTAGGAGGGGGGGTGACGGCTAGAGAGAGAGATATATTGTATTAGGGTTATGGTACAATTAGGGTGTTATATAGGGACAATATGGGTTTGGGTGAATTGGGTAGTATCCAATAGGGTAAAATGAATCCAATAAGAGACAAATAGGCCATGAAATAGGCTTAGACAATAGACGAGATCAAGAAAAAATTGTAGGCCAAATAAATGAGAATAAAAGATGATTCAATACAAATTGAATCACAAGAGAAAGAAGAACCACGCACCACACAAAGGGAATGAAAATAAATACAACCAAAAATAAAATAAATAATCAAGATTTTTATTAAATATAATTAAAAATACAAATATGAGCAATATAGGTTACAGTTTCTGTCCTGTGAGATGGGACAGTTTGTGCGAATATGTTCCGGCTTCTTGCATTTGTAACATATGTCATCTTTTTCATTTTCTCTTCCTCCTTGAGACCTGCCATATTTTTTGTGTTTGAGATACTTACAAAATTGTTTGGTCAATAGCGCGATATCTTCATCTGATTCTTCATGACCTGACTCTGCTTTTGATGATCGCGAAGTCACTTTTTGGGTTCAATCCCAATGTTCTGCCGATATCTCTTGGTTTCGGTCATCTCCATCTCATACGTCTTCAATTTTTCTTAGAAAGTGTAATAGTCAAACCCTTTTTCTTCAAACGTCTACCTCATTGTGGCGGCTTTTACGTCCCATTCACGCGTGAGATAACTTATGAGTTTTCCAACCTTTCGGTCATCATCCAACCTCTTACCTAAGCTCTCAAGCTCATGTGCGATAATGTCGAAGCGGGCAAGCATCTGATCTACGTTCTGTCCTGGCAATATACGAAAACATCAAACTTATAAAAACATAAATTAATTTTTGCCGTTACCTTAGATGCGGTTCCTTCATGCCGTTTAAGCATGTTGTTCCAAATTTCATAGGCCATCTTGCAATTTCGCCCACATCGCATCAACTCTTCATTGTTTAGGCCTGCATAGAGTGCCATCATAGCTTTGGAATTTGCAATTTTTAGTGCTAGTTTAGCTTTTGTGAAAGCCCTCTTTCCGTCACTGACATGAATCTCTGTTTTATTTATGCATACGTTCCATACTTCTTCTCCAAGCATCTACAAAAAATTAGACATTCAAACTTTCCAAACATCATAGCATTTTCCATCAAAATAAGGTGAACGTGTTAGACTCTTCCCATTGGAGATAAATGGCTCCGGCGAGTACAAGTTTTCGGGAGGAGAGATTTCGGCCATTGAACCTTTTGCTCAAGCGTTTAAGCCTTTAATAAGTAGCTCGCTCTGATACCACTATTAAATCACCCTAGGGAGGGGGGGGGGGGTGAATAGGGTGATTGTGAGGAAATTAAAAATTTAAATAAAATGTGTAAAGTAAAAGATAAAGTAAGACAAAGCAGACAGAGCAATGAGCAAGACACAGCGATATAATGTGGTTCGACCCCCAGGTATACGTCTACACCACCTACTTGTAGCAATTTTCTGCCACAAGCATTCCACTATACTTTAAACCATTGTACAATGATTCTTGGAATTCAGGCCGAGAGACCTATTACACCAGCAAGGCTTCTACAACAAGTCCCGCAATACTCACCGAAATGGAAAATAAAGAAAAACTCTCAAGATCTAGAAAAGACCTTGACTGAAGAAAATAATAAAAATCTCTCACACTCAGAGTATTGATTGAATGATTAGTTCAAAAGAGTTATAATACCATAGGATGAAGAATACACTGTGAATTTTCCTCAATTTATCGAGTAGAGAAATGCATCTTTCCGAAAATGAAAAGATATTTCTTAAATAGTCAGATCTGCACTTGGACGATCGACTGCAATGAGGGACAGTCGATCGTTCATCTTTTAACTCGTAAGTCGAGCGATGACCGGTCGACTAACTCATCTTTTCCACAGAGATGAGCAGTTGACTGCTGTGACGGTCGACTGTCATTTCGTGCAGTCGACCGTTGTCGTTCAGATTCGACTTTTATTAAGCAATTTCACTTTATATTCTTTCCTAAACTAATTTATCAATCAATATTACTTTACATATATTCTCCTCACATAAACAGAAGTAAATCTCTATTTTGCTTGCTTTCTTGATGATTTGAAACATATGTTTCTTGTGAAGCACTCTTCCTTGATTTTTCCAATCTTCCTTATTCATGCCTCTTTTGCTTGTTTATGTTTCTTTTCCTATTTTTTCTGCAAACCTTAACTAAAGATATTAGTAGTAAGTGATACGGTTTTCACACCAAACTTAAGTCAACAAAAGGATGTTCCATGGCATCGTGAACATTGATTTCATTGGTCAGATGGTGTTAGAGGATACGGTCTTGTGAGAATAGGATTTATTTGCTGAGATGGCTGTGAGAAGTTTCTTTTTCAGGGAGTTTGGTGGTGGTTATTAAGCTGAAGATGAAGACTATGTGCGATCGGTGGTTTTGCCTGCCAACTTGTCTCTGTGACAGAAGAGTGTTTAGAGGATAAAAGATGAGTCCTGATCGTTGGAGTTCTTCGTTGTTAAATGTCGGATGTTCGGTTGGAAAAAAAATCTTTGGCCAAAGCACGTCACCATCTTCAATATGAATTAACTTTTGAACTTCATATCTGAATATTGAATTTGAGTTTAGATGTGGACTCCTGAGTGTGTATTTTGATTTCAAATAAGTCTTTTGATTTTCAAATGCAACTTGGCATCTTGCGAGAGAACTGGTGTGTATGGCTAAAAATCGTTGTTTTTTATAGTCACATGATGGATGGGCAAATGTAACTTGGCATCTTGCGAGAGAACTGGTGTGTATGGCTAAAAATCGTTGTTTTTTATAGTCACATGATGGATGGGCAAATGAATTTCAAATGATTTGATTTTACATATTTAGACTAATTTAGATGTGTAGATCAATGTGAACGGTTCAAATACCCAATACGAAGGCTGGAAGGTTGAGTGCACACGGAGGCCTAGTGTACAACTAGGGATGACAAACGGGTCTAACGAGCCAGGTCGGGTTGAACCTGCCCGGGTAGGAACCCAACTTGGGCGGGTTCGGGTCGGTTCCCTGGGTTAACCGGGCCAGGCCGGGCCGGGTCGACATCGCTAAAACATGACCCGCCCACCCGTGAACCCTTTCGGGTCCAACCTGGGTCGGGTCGGGTCGCGGGTTGGCCCGTCTAAAGTTATTATTATTATTATTATTTTACTTAAACAAAAAATGTAATGTAATTTTAATAATAAACAAAAAAATGTAATAATAATAATAAGATTGAAAGAGTGAAATTGCCATATTTTTTTTAATATATTATTACTATGATTTCAACTTATACAAGTGTCAAAATTTGTTATAACAAACAAAGAATTTATACAACTTATACAACTTATACTATTTCAATTTTTTTCAATTTTCATAATTTTTAATAACAAACAAAGATTTTATACAATTTTTTATACATTTACAATTGTCTTCAATTTGTTGTTGTTGGTCTTCAATTCTTCATTTTGGTTGCTATTGTTGTTGTTGTTGTTCTTCTTATTCTTCCGGCGAGTTGCTCCAACTTGTAGACATGTCGAATGCTTTTTCTTGAGTCATATCTTCGGCCTTCAGCCAGTCTTCCGTGCAGACGAATATCTCCAACGATTGAGGCTTCAAGCGATTCCTATAATCGGTTAGAACCCTGCCACTTATAGAAAATGCACTTTCTGAAGCAAATATAGAAATATGAGGAGTTAGTAGATCTTTAGCCATATATTTAAGAATACTATAAGTGTGTTCATGGTCTTTCCACCATTGTAAAATATCTAGTGAAGAAGTAAAAGATTTAGAATCTTGTTGGTTATACCAATGTAATTCATTTGGTTGATTAGTCCTAGGTTTTTTTGATTGAATTTGCACAAATAAATTAAATATGGCATCATCTAATTTACTCTTACCCTTACCTTTAGAAGTAGTAGAAGAAGAACAAACTAAAGAAGTTGTATTACTAGATGCAAAACTTCTATCATAATAATCATATAAGTTATTTAATGTCGATTCAAATTTAACTAAAAATGTGCCGCAATCAATTTCACATTCATCTTCCCCAAGTAAAGTAAAAAACATTTCAATCAAACCTTTCATACCTTCTAATTTGATACGAGGATCCATCACAGTTGCAACACAATACAACATAAGAGGACAAAAATACTTCAAAAATTTGGTGTATGCAGGTTTCACAATATGACCAATAAAAGCATCATCGATCATTTCTTTGAAACTTTGCATCATAGTAACTATTGAAATAAAAATAGTACTAGAAGTAGATTCATAAGATTTTGAAAATTTAAAAGTTGCGGTTTTAAAAGGTTCTAAAATTTTTAACAAAGATTCGACTTAAAACCAATCTTGGGGAGTCATTTCAAACTTTGGCATATTTTTTGCAATACAAAAATCATTTATACATGCTTTATATTCAGTAACAACATGTAGTAAATCAAAAGTAGAATTCCATCGGTATTTAACATCCTTTGTAAATTTTCTAAAATGTACATTTTAAAGCCTACACCAAGCTTTCCATTCTTGAAATATGGTGCCACTTAATGCAATAAAATGTACACAATTTCTAATTTTAACTATATATGGTTCGGCTATTTTTAATGCATCTTGAACACATAAATTTAAAATATGACATGCACATCTAACATGAAAAATATTGTCAGATGGAGGGTTTAATGCGGATTTTAATATACTAATTGATGTATTGTTGTTAGATGCATTATCAAAACTTATACACATAATTTTATCACGAATATGAAAAACATCACAAATTTCTAAAATACGATTTGCAATTTCAATACCACTATGGGGATAGGGCAATGCAGCAAGTGATATGATTCTTTTTTGAAAAATCCAATCACTGTCGATCCAATGACAGGTTATTTCCATCATTGGAATATTGTTGCAACCCGTCCGACAATCGGAAGTTAAAGAAATTCTACAAGTTAAACTCCATAAAATGGCAATCAAACCTTTTCTCATTTCATTGCACATTTTAAAACAATCAGATTTGCAAGTATTCCTAGGGATTCTTCTAAAATGGGGGTTTAAGGTGGTTTGATTAAAATTTTCTAAGCCCCTACTCACGGGATAGAAAAATGGTAACTCTTTCTTGATTACTAGTCGGGCCATTTCTCGACGAACAAGTTCGGGATCATAAGAATGGCTATCAACTACACCGGTCCTAGGGTGAATTTTTTGTTGGCCGGGTAGGTCAACAAGAAGTTCTTTGTGCACATTTTGGATGTGTCGTCTAATTGTACCTGTGCCCTCACCCCTCTTCCATTTGTATGGCTTCGAACAAGTTTTACAAACTTTTAAACCTATACCCGGTACATTTTTGTCCGGAATATAATCATAAAATTTGTGCCAATCACTACTTTCCCCTCTAGTTTTCCTACTACTAACCGTTTGTGTTGTTTCGGTTGCTTGTGTTTGTGGTTCTTTTTCTAATTATATGTCTCCTACAAACTCATCGTGTGCACCAATGTGTTGGATCATAGGATTAGGGTATTCTTCGGCGGGCTCATTTTGTGAGACAATTGGAGGCCTACGGGAAGTGCCGGTGGAATCTTGTTCACTTTGGCTACGACCGCTACCTCGTGATCTAGACATGTTGATATATAGTAGTGTATATGAAAAAATTAAATACAATGTAGGCGAGATAAGTTACAAAAAAAATTTTAGAAAACAAGAGGATTGTGAGAGAGAAGATAAAAAAACGACAAAAAAACATGATAAAAAAATTAGAACTACAAAAAAATAAAAATAGAAGAAGAGGGTTGTGAAAGTATGATACCGTTCACCGCGGATAGTCGTATATAAAATGAGAGTGAAAATAAAAATAGAAGTAGAAGTAGAAGTCCAGAATTGAAGAATTGAAGAGAGCTTCTTTGTTTGATCACTTGGAGGAGTTGAAGACTTGAAGACGTAGTTGAATGTTGAATTCGATACGATCGGAATCTGTCGTTTGATCGTTTATATGTTGCTACCTTCTTTGTTCAATTGTTCAGAAAAATTGAAATAAATTGAGTAATAATAGTAGAGAGAGTAAGAGAGTAAGAGAGTAAGGTGTGAAATATTAGTTTGGATTTTAGAAGTATTTATAGGGAAAAAAAACAAAAAAAAAAATCGACGGCTAAAAGAGCCGTTAATGAGCTCTCGGGTGACATTTCAGCCCGTTTGACCTGTGAGTCGAACGTTTGACCCGCGTGGGTCCAACGGTTCACGCGGGTTGGCGAGCGGGTCCGGAACTGTAGCACGGGATATTGGGCTGGGTTTAACGGGTCAAATTCGTCGTTTTTTGGACCCGGGTCGACCCGTTTCCATTAACGGGTTCGACCCGAACCCGAACCGGCTACTTACGGGCCGGGTTAGGCAGGCGGGTCGTGGGTCAACCCGGCCCGTTTGCCATCCCCATGCACAACGGTAGAGGACTCTCTCTCTCTCTCTCTCTCTCTCACTCTCTCTCTCTCTCTCTCTCTCTATATATATATATATATATATATATAATAAAACACAAAGAAAGCTATCAAGTGGCTCACATTCAATCTATCCCAAAATCAATGAACCAGATCTACTCTCACAAAACATATTTTCCCGCCTAAATTTTAAAATCCACAAATTCAAAAACACACACACACACTCCCTCTCTTTTTCCCAAAAAAAATAAAAAACACCCCTTCTCTCTCTCTTTCTCCCCGTTCTCTCTCTCTTTCTCCCGCCCACTCTCTCTCTCACTGTCTCCCTCTCTCTATCTCCCCGCTCTCTCTCTCTCTCCTCACTTCCCAACCACCCCTCTCTCTCTAGACGCCCCGCTGGGTGAAGCCAGCCTTGACGATCTCTCCCGACGCCCCGCTGGTTGACGCTCTCCAGCCTCGACGCCCCGCTCCCCTTCTCTCTCTCTCGGTGCCCCGCCTCCTGAAGCCAGCCCCGACGCCCCACCTCCTGGCGCTGCCCTCTTCTAATGCGTTTCAAGGTATGAACTAATTGAGCGATGGGCTAGGGTTTTGGCAACACGGTGAAGGAGATGGCAAGGGTTTCGGCAGTGAAAGTGATGGCTAGGGTTTTCGAGTTCTGCATTCTAATTCTTGGTGGTTTTGGAGTGCGCAATCCATTTTTTATCAGGGTATCTCCTTCTCATTCGTGCTGGTTTTAGGATTATTGAAATTCCGCTTGCTAACTATTCGGCAAAATGCCACAACGAGAAATTCATTAAAATCTAAAGATGTAGTGTCTGATTTAGCCATCACACAGGCCAATTCACGCAAAAAATCTTATGTAGATCTATTTTTTGCAACTATCTTAGCCTGTTAAATTATGATTTCTTCTGTTGTTGAGTTGCGGTTTTTGTTTTGTAAAAGCAGATTTTTATGAACATTCTGCATCTACTTAACAATTAGACTCACTTCAACCGATCCGTAAGGTTGAATCATGTTTAGTATTAGATTTGCATCTACTTAACAAATCTAATTATTTCACAAATTACCATTAGTTTTTCAAGAGTTGAATCATGTTTAGTATTAAAAGTTACCTGCTTTACCTCTTGAATTTATAGATCATGAATTTTGAAGTATTTATTCATATTTTTTTTTGCAGATAACAGACACCCTAGCAGAGATTGAAAATCGACATGAAACTGTGACAGAAATAGAGAAGCAGCTCCTTGAGTTACAACAGGTGATCATTCTACATCTTCTTTTCAGATGCCTCAAGAGTTATGACATATTAACTGGATATTTTCAGCGGTGAAACAGTTGGTGTTAATGTTATTAATTATCAGATTTCAGTTTTTGATTTACTTCCTGTAATTATACTGATTACTACCAAAGGTGTATATATAATATATTATACATAATCATCTCTGTTGTTATAAATGATGCCTCGATCATGAATAATGCATCCAGAAAACTCTGAATTGTAATTCTTTCTGTTCATATTAACTCTGTTCTTTTAATTGTGAATTCTTTTTTAATCTGATGCTCATGGCTGTTGGTTGTTGGTGCGTTCTCTGTTCAGTTTTGCATCTTTGTTAGTCAAGTGCGAAACAAATGCAGGGAATATCATCTAGCACCTTCTGGGCCTTTTGTACTCCTCGGTTCTGTGCGAGGTATGCATTCTTCTGATTGTTCAATTAGTTTGAATTATGTTGCAATTTCTTTTGTCAGTGTGTTTGCATCTAAATATCTTCCATCTTTATGTGTTGAATATTCATGGTTATTGTTTGTATAATATGGATGTGCGAGGTATGCATTCATGGTTATTGTAGGAATATTGAGTTATATTGTAACAACTGAGATAATAAAATTGCCCGTGGACTCTTTTATATTCACTCTGCACATAACGGATCCCTTTTTCTTTTGGCTGTGTAGGTTACAAAAGAAGCTGATGTTGAAGAGTTTGAAGCTAAAACTATAGAGGATCAGATTCAGAGAAGAAATATCCGAAGAGTTTGTATTTGTGGTACGTGCTTTTTATGTGACAGTTATAGTTCGTAATGTAGGTTATTTTGTTGGTGGAGATTTTTTGAATGGAGATATAAATGAGCTGTTAATCGTGCGAGGATAGGATTTAGTCTATAGAGAAGTCTCTTGCTTAAAAGATAATTAATTTAGGTGGAGAATGGAGATAGAGGTATAAAACCAAAGTTAGCATATCTGTACTTTGCCCGAAAAATTGATTTCAGTTATCCTAATGATTCCCTAAAAGGCTTACAAGCTTTAAAAACACTTCCCATTGATCTAAAAGATCAACTGAGAACTTTAATATAGTGCAGCATTCATCAAAATAAAATGAAGGTTTCAAAAAACGCTAAGCAAAAACATGCGTTAAGCTATTTTATAAACAAACACATGATTAGGACATTTGGAGCATGTGTATTTAAATATTGTGAATGGGTCGGGCAGAAATGGCTAAGAAATTAACGAATAACAATTTCATTATAACCCAAAAATTACGCTAAAGCACCTTCGAGCTACTTACGCGTGCTTTTTAGCTCTTTTTACCTCTTTTGTTAACTGTTTTCTACGAAATCAGCACCTACTCCTTTTCTATTAGCTTTTCTAATAGCTTTTCCCGATCCCCGCTCATTCTCATGGGTTAAAAGTTCAATTTTGAAATTTGATGGTTAGTTATGGTTAGTTATGGGTTAGTTTTCAATTTCCAATTTCCAGTTTTGATGCTCATTCTCATGTATAGATTGGACGGAAAAAATCCATCACTACTCATCATGATGGTTAGTTATGGGTTAGTTAAACTTGATAGTTTGAGATATAATTTTGATGCTCATTCTCATTTAAATTTCAATTTCAATTTTGATGCTCATTCTCATGTTCTTATGTTGTACCTTTTAGTAGTAAACTTAATATCCAATATCTTCTCTTCAAGTCAAGGTTGATAATACTCAAGCTATTAATCAGGTATCTTCTCTTATTATTTTAGAATTTTTCATGTAGAAATTTTTTTATCGTTGGGTTTTGAGCTTTTGTGCATGCTAATGTGGAACTTTTAGAATTGCCCACCATTTTTTTTTGGGAGTTTAGAGTTGCTCTGTGAAGACTGATTAAGGTAGTGATGTTCCCATAATTATTATTTTATCTCATTTAAGATTTATCTTTTGCTAGAAGCCTTATTTTAGTTCAAAATTTTATTTACGTGTTTTTTATTTAATTGGAAAATATCACTTTGGTTGAGGTGTTGAAAGAGTGATAATCCTTCAACATAGATTTCTCTCATAACAACGACACGGGAATAAATTAAACGACAGATTTACATATATCATTTGGTCCTTCAGTAGCCCGTGCATTAAATTAATTAGAGTGTGAATTTCTCAAACTAACTATATAGTTTTTTTTAGCTTTTGTTCGCGGAGCTATTATATATATCTCACCCTCGCTCTTCTCTTTTCTCCGTATCTACTCCAGTTTTTGCAGATAGCTCTGTTTTCATATTGCTCCTCATCTTCAGCTCTGCTCATGTTATTGAGGGTAATGTGTAACTAATCACACTTCAGTGGAGTTTTCAAAAGTATAAATTATTTTTAAATATTCTTTTCTTTTTGCAGGGGGATCAACTTTCATTCATGCACAGATTTTATCCTTAAAAAAAAATCATGCAGAAATTTCCAAGGTGAGATTTTGGCTACAATTATCCTCTTACCATCTCTAATCCTGTAATGGGTAGTTGCTAGATTTTGGGTTTGGTTTCTTATTTGAGATGAATTTTTATGAAGCAGGAAGAAGGTAAAGAGATGGTGATGGTGACCAGCAGAATGATTGGTTCAATGCCACCAAGATGTGAGAGGAGGTGCATTTCATGTGGCCACTGTGAGCCAATTCAAGTGCCTGTAGTTCCACCACAGCATAGAACTGGAGTGAGTAATTCCGACGTCGTCATCAACAATGCGTTGAGCATTCAAGAGGTGATGACAACACTAATTACAAGCTTATGAACTGGAATTGCAAGTGTGGTAATAGGATCCTTAATCCATAAGGAAGATCGAGATTGCTAGCTTTCGGTAATTTTTTTGTTTCATTTCTTTGTGTGTGGAAATGATAATACTTTGGTTGTTGTATGCATTTGGTTGACATAATTTTCACATATTTAATGTCCAAATATTAAAGCATAGCTAGATTCATAAAAAATAAATGCAAAGGAAACTACTCCATTTTTTAATTTTTTTTGGTTTTGTTTCTGTACTAATTTTACTGGTATTTTACTTAGTTGTCGTTTTCTTTTGCTCTAGGTTTTGTCAATGAGTTTCCGGCTGTGTTTTATATGACTAGCATAAGTATAACATTGTTAAGCATGCCTTTTCCTATATGCAAATTTTCTTTTATCATGATTATTTGTTTATTGTAGAGAAATATGGTTTCTTTAAAGTACCGGTACAACCAGAACATACAAGTATAACATTTGTTTACTGCCCAGCTAATTGCAGTGATCCATGAATTATGAGCCTGAAGAAGTCCAATTTGCTCTGGATCAACAGGAACACTGCCATGCTCAATAGTATAGCACTGAGGTTCATATATTCTCCAGAAAGAAATATTACCTGACTTGCCACCCACAGCAAGTATAGAGCAATTTTTTGTAAAGTTGAAGTGATTGACCGCATATGACTTTAAAGTTGGTGACCATGCAACAATGATAGCTGACATCAGTGCACTGCGAGAAGCATACTGCTGTGGAGTTATCAGAAGGGGACTATCATTTTCTGTTCTCCCAGGCTGTTGTCCTACAGAGTTCTGCAGAGAATACCGATACAGTAACTTACCAAGAATTCTCAAATGAAACACTAAAGTCCAAAAATATAATTCATCTATATTGTTACAAGTAAACAATTGGAAGTATTTTCCTTTTTTTCATGCCGAGCTTGCTTTAAATTAGAGCACCGAGATATAGCCTTTTTAGTTGGAGGTATTTTCCTCTTTTTCCTTAGTACAAGATTGTCACTCTTCTCAGTGCAACCTGCATTGAGTTGTTCCTCCAAAAGCATAGACAGTTGTTTCAGGTAAAATAATGAGTAGTTTCAAGTGAAGTAATGAGAGAGAGAGAGAGCCAACTTTCAACTGAATCAAATATCAGATTTTGTTGCACGTTTAAAATAATAGACTTTCAAAAAGAGTTAAAGTACTCACTTGAAGACATGTTGCAGAAGGATCCTTCAGCTCCCTGAAGTTGTCTTCCCTAAGATAATTATACAACCTGTCTGAAATGTCAACAACCTAAAAGAAATATAAGCTAATAAGACATTTATACATATTGTAGATGTCTGTTCTAATTTTAAAAAAGGCAAGTTATTAGAAATGCTAAGAGTGCCGAGAGAAAAGAGACTGTATAAACTTTCTTGGTCCTGCGATTTCTGTTTTGTGCTATATAAATCTTTTTCTATATATTTATTATTTCTGTTTCCTGGTCCAGGTGCAGATTCCATGTTTATTTGTTTCCCACATGGACTCCACAGTTTGAAGCATACATTCAATATATCTTGACTATGTTCTTCATTGTTATATGCAGAGTGAAAATAGTGAAGAAATTTGTGCTATATGCTTGGAGAACCCCTCAGTTGGAGACAGTATCCATCATTTGCCATGCACACATAAGTTACATAAAGAAGTACAGAATCCTATAATATTATTTGTTTAAACTGTTTGTGAAGTTGAGTTTTTTGACTAGCTAACTGTTGACCTCCTTTTCCTTTGTTTGGTTTTGTAGTGCATTGATAAATGGCTCAGGAAGAGGATATGGTGTCCAGTATGCCGGTCTGAGATAATGTAGGCTAAGAAGGCCTCTGAAAGCTGATGTTTTCTTTAAAGTTTTAAACAACTAAAACAAAGTCGGACATATGTTGATCTTTATTGTATGTGATAAACAGCTGAAACAAAGTTTTAAACAAAGTCTGAGATAATGTGCATGTATATATATTGGTAGGTTATTAGGAAAAATACATATATACATAATCTGCTTACTTTAATCTTTACTTTTTTGGGGGAGGAATTGTTTCGATAGGTTTTCTTGAAATTTTTCCTGGAGTTCAGGAAGAAAGTCCCGAGGTATGATTATGAAGATGATTATGAAGATGATCAATGTGTTCAAGTTTAATGGATATCCAATATAGTGAAGAATTTTCAGGCAAAAATTTCGAAAGCTTGGTGACAGCTTGGCTTCATGCATTAAAAAAAAAAATCATGCGAATGTTTAATTCGGTTCTGTTCTAAAAAAGATGTGATTTTGTACTTTTGATGTCTATCAGGAATAGCAAATCAGTACTGTCATTTGTTGTGGTTATCAGGAATATATTTTGGACCTTAAATACTTGGTTATTCTTTTTTAGAACCTTATATATATAGTTAAATTAGGGTCTGATATTTTGCACCCCTCAAACCAATTTTTTGTTTTTATTTTGTATCTTGCATCATATCAAGATTTTCCCCCCAGAACCTTATATATATAATAACTGTGTGATGTTGCTTGGATTGGCCTGGGGAGGATTGATATTAACTGCCTGTGATGTTATAATTTTAATTGTTAGCAGAATTCCGTAAGGATTTGCTGTAAAAGGGCTAATATTTTAAGGGCGATATGTCGAAATTTTTACTAAATTTTTTTTTAGTATTCTACAATAGAAATGACCATTGGTTTGACTTGATTAATTTGTTTTTCATTATAATGATTTTTCATATGCAATTCTCATGTTCACTTAATATTTGAAATGCCTAATAGTTGGGGTTATGTATTTTGTATATGAAATGATGTAAGTTATAGATTTTTTTTTAAAAAAAACATGTAAAATATCTCATACACTAAAATATATAAAAAATTGGGGCTAACAAACCTGTTTTAGATCAAATTTGCAGTAGGCTCTCCAGTATCTGGATACTAATATATTAATATGAAGATGTAATTGTACCTGATCACATTTAACAAAAGATCTTCACATATACATCACAACACGCTATCTCTCTCTCTCTCTCCCACTCTCTTATTTTAACATCTTTTAAAATCATATATGGTTAACTACATGAAAATATGACAACGGGGAATTAACTCATGCAGTTTGAGGCGAAAACTGCATTACCAACTAAATTGCTACTTATAACATGCTACAAATCAAATATGAAATCTCTTATGTTTAAGTCACACATAGTAATTGATTTTGATCCACTATTGTTATAGATTCACAGTACTCTTTTCAAATAACCCTGCAAGATATAAACCAATAAACAACTTAATTTAGAATACATCAATGTCTCAGCTAAATACACATATATATAAATCATTCTTCACGAAGACATGCATATATTTAATTTTTTTAAAGCCTTTTTATATGTTGCATCGTTCGCAGAAACGTGCCGTAGGCACGTGCACGGGCAAACCTAGTATATATATATATATATATTCAAGGTCTAAAGTCTATAAATCCAATGGGAAATTTTATAAGGTGCGTGTATCATTAAGAACATTGTCGGTTGAAAGGATATTTCACAATGTGCTTTAGGCTCAGAGACGACATGATTTCAGCTAAAAGGATGTTTCATGTCGATCGAACCGTGAACATTGACTTCTTCGGTCAGATTGCGTTGGAGGATACAGTCGTGTGAGAATAGGATTTATTTGCCGAGATGGCTGTGAAAAGTATCTTTCTCATGGAGTTTGGTGGTGGTTAGTGAGCTGAAGATGAAGATGATGTGCGATCGGTGGTTTTGCCTGCTAGCGTGTCGCTGTGAGAGAAGCGTGTTTAGAGGAAAGAGGAGTCATGATCGCTCTTCCCCGTTAAATGTCGGATGTTCGGCTGGAAAAAAAATCTTTGGCCAAAGCATGTGACCCTCTTCAATATGAATTAAATTTTGAAGTTCATAATTGAATTTTGAATTTGAGTTTAGATGTGAACTCCTTTGAGTGTGTATTTTGATTTCAAATAAGTATTTTGATTTTCAAATGCAACTTGGCGTCTTGCGAGAGAACTGGTGTGGATGGGTTCAAGTGTTTTGGCCAAACGGGTTGTGAATATGGCTGCAATCGAGCCGAGCCGAGCCGAATACCTTCAGGCTCGAGCTCGGCTCGTTTACGAAACGAGCTCATTTTTTAGCTCGAGCTTGGCTCGAGCTCGGTTCGAGCTGAGCTTTGATCGTTTTCGAGCCGAATAGTTCGCGAGCTTAGCCTAAAAAAAAAACTAAGCTCGAGCTCGGCTCGTTTACGAAACGAGCTCGGTTTTGAGCTCGAGCTCGGTTCGAGCCGAGCTTTAACCGAGCTTTGATCGAGCTCGAGCCGAATAGCTCGCGAATAGCTCGATTCATTTGCAGCCCTAGTTGTGAATGAGAGATTTGGGCTCAAACTACTCTAAATTGAGAGATGCAAGTTGTCCCTATTGAGAGACTGAGGGGGCATTTGGTACGTGGGAATGTGCAAGGGAATCCCATATTCCCTCTTAGATTACCTTGTTTGGTATGTGGCAAGCATAGTTTTGGAAGGAAAGAGATTTCCAAGGGAATCAAAATCCTTTGTTGAGAAGGATTTCCATTCCCCCCAAAAACCATGGGATTTGAGGATTCCCATGGGATTTCCATAACAAACAATAAAATAACCAAAAAAACTAGAATAAAAAAATATATTCCGCCCTAAAATCATGAGATTTGAACATTCTCATGTGATTTTCATAACAAACATTAAAAAAAACGCAAAAAACTAGAATAAAAAAGGGCAGAAACCAAAATACCCCCCCAATGGTTGGCCCAAGTACAAAATGCCCATACAACGTTTGAAAAAGTACACTAAACCCATTTCTCTGTTAACTTAACTTCATCTGTTAAGTTATAATTATTAAATTACTTTTTTACCCTTACCCTTTCATAATCAAATATCTTCTTTCTTTTTCCTTTTTCTTCATTTTTTTTTTCAAATTCCGATCGATCTGTCGATCGAATAAATCAGAGTTCTCTTTTAAATTTATGGATAAAAATGCAGAACTCATCCTTAAAAAACATCGTCCGTTTAATTTACATTTAATTGTTGTAAAAACATGACTTCAAAATAACTTTAGATTTTTGCTAAGAATAATGTAACTATTAACGCCCATTGAACATGTAAATTCTACTGTACAAATAATGTATGTCTATTCTGTTTTTATTTTATTTTAAGAAAGGTAGAGAAGCCCTACCTCAAAATATATTAAGCTAGTTAAATGTATGTTATTTTTCCAATATAATTGTAAAATGACTTGGACTCTGCTCATAACTAGTTAAATGTATTTCACTTCTTGATTAGTACGTTTTCAATATAATTGTATTGTAAAATAACTTGTTGTCCTCTATTACTACTATGAATTAACAGTCTTTGTGAGGATAGTAGAAAACTGAAGAGCAGACGATGATAGAATAACTGAATATTACTAGATATTGCATGTGTAATCCTACTTTTGTATTAATTTCACTTTTCATATGTATTTGCGGAAAATTTTTTAGGTCCAAGGGGGATGGAAAGATGGTTTTAAAATTAGGTTGTACAGCAAATCTTAAGTTCACACATAGGCGATTGATCCCCTCTCCTCTGCTTAAATTTATCAAACAAAAAAAAATCAAAATAAAAAATTCATCAAATAAGTGAAAACGAGAACAAAAGAGAGAGAAGACGAAGAAAGAGAAAGGACCATCGATTGCATAGAGAGAAGCGGCAGCACAAGTAGGAGAATGAGGAGCTTCATGGCCATGGCAAGGGTTTTTGAGAACTCTGATTTATTCAATCGACGGATCGATCGGGATTTGAAAAAAAAATAATGAAGAAAAAGAAAAAAGAAAGAAGAGATTTGATTATGAAAGGGCAAGGGTAAAAAAGTAATTTAATAATTATAACTTAACGGTTGGGGTTAACGGAGAAATGAGTTTATTGTACTTTTTCAAACGTTGTATGGACATTTTGTACTCGGGCCAAACGTTGGGGGGTACTTTGGCTTTTGCCCAATAAAAAATTACAATAATAAAGGATTCCCGGAAATGCAATGTATTATACCAAACGCGATAATACAACATTCCCGGAAATCTTCATTCCACTCTCACATTCCCGGAAATCCTTTCATTCCTAGAAATTTTTCAATCCATGTACCAAATGCCTCTTGGAAAACTTATTGCAGCCTTTTTATTAATAATTTTTTTATCACAATCAATTTGAAGTGGGACAAATTAGATTGTAGTTTATCGTAACTGTAATTGTTTTTTAGTTCTTATCTTTGGGAACTAATTTAATGTAATTTGTTTGCATTACATCTTATTAATAAAATATGGTGGGATAATTTTTCCACATGCATTTTACTAAAAAAATAGTAATTTGAAATTTCTGGCTCTCATAGCAAATTCTTCAGCATGTATATTGCCTTTTTCAAGTAAGCGTCCTCCAAACTGCCACTCGAGATTTCCACCAGAACATCCTTCAACCCTGCCTTCTCTGCCAACTCCCTAAATTGAATGATAGGCAACCTTTTAAACATTTTCCAAAGTAGATGCAAATAGCAGCTCACAATCTCACTCTCACTCTCCTCCAACATCATCACCATTTTGTCCATTGTATTTTTCTTCAGTAACTCCTGCATCCCGGAATCTGTCTTCCTCAATTTAGCTAACACCTCAAACGCCAACCTCCTAACTGGAGTATTCCCTTTTTCCCGGTTAGTTGCCAACTTGATAATCCCCTCCACCACCTCATGCGCCTCCACTAAACCCTGGATAGTTCCTCTGTTCAGTATTTCCCTTACCGCCATCCCTGCAAACTGCCTCCCTTCTTCAGTACCCGAATAATCATTCACCCAGCACTTCCCTAATACCCTGAACATATTTCCGGGCATCGCCAGGTGAATCCTTGCCGCAGGATGTAAAGAGAGGTTGTAAAGAACCATTGTAGCATCATCAAAGGTGTTGACAGGAATGTCGTTGAAGTGGTTGAGGAGGACATGTCTGAGGAAAGAAAGGACTTTTTTAGAGGATGCCATACCAACGCGAAGGGACCCGTTCTTTGAGAGGTTGAGGAGGAAGGTGGTGACGGAAGTGATGGCAGAGGAATTGTCTCCAAGGATCTCTCTGTCGACTACCATGTCGAGGATGTGTGATTCTGATAGGTAGGTCTGAAGGTTGGTATTGTTACTCTCATCAGCAAGGACTTTGAGGGCTTCTACAACCGACATCGTTGAATTTCTTATATGCATCAAGTACTCATCAATTTCGTGGGTTTGGGCCATTGTTGTTGAGTCTTTTCTTGAATGCCTGAAGATCAATATTTGTGAAAGAGATGTAGGAAATCTTAGTTATTATATCAATTTGTTGTCTTATAAATAGTAGGAAAATTTTATTGTTAGATGTTTTGGTGTGATTTTCATTATCTCAACTTTCTTCAATAGTTAATTGTATTTTCCTACTTTCAATAGAATTAATTGCCAAATATCTTTATTAGATCATTTGATACTCAATATATCTGTTACATAGTTATTGTATGAATTTATTGTCTTATAAATGAGTAGGAAATTTTTATTTATAGGTCTTTTGGTGTGTGATTTGCATTTAACTATCTTAACTTTCTTCAATAGTTAATTATATTACCTACATTAAACATAATTAACTGCCTAATATCTTTATTATATCATTTGATACTCAATATATTTGTAACTTTGTTGCAGAGTTTTCAGATATCCAAATACTCTATATACAAACAAATAGCAGTCATAATTAACCAGCCTATACATTTTTTGGGTCAAGATTTGAGTCCATTTTAATTAATTTAGTATCTAAGGTCGAGTCCAAGTATTAGATATAGCCAGCCTATACATTTTTTCATGGTCCTGGTCTCCTATGGGTCTAAAATACTGCATGACATTTATTTCATATTTCAGTATATACTAAATACATTTTTCTTTTGAAAAATTCATAAAATACTTGATGATATTTATTTCATATTTTAATATATAGATATCTGATATGGCTAAAAAATGTGGTTAAATCAGAACCGTCCAAATCAGGAACGAATCTTAAAACTTAGGGGTAAAATGGTAATTTTACCTATTGTTGGGCCTGAAGCGGGTATTGGATCTCTCCCTCAAAGATCCAATAACCCACGAACGGGTCCACCCCAACTGGGTGCGGGTTTCAACCCGCAGCGAACCCGGTCCATTAGGATAGAATTAGGGTTTCTGATTAATCCTAATCAACGGCCCTGATTCATATCTATCCTTTCACTGGAAATTAGGGATTACATTCCTTATCTATACACAGGAATTACATGCCTAATTTGATCCCCTAAGACGCCTATAAATACCCCCCATCCATCTCCATTAAGAGGTAATCAATATTTTGCCAATTTATGCTCTTTCATAATCATTCCTAATTACTGACTTGAGTGTCGGAGGGTGCGTCGCCGGGATCAACCCCGGTGTCTCGCACTTTTTGCAGGTGAACGGCGGGAGTCAACGGTCAAACTCCGGCGAAACAGGTTTCAGGTTTGCTGTTCAAAGTTTTCCAAGAATCCACAAATACTATCTGTTTGCTCCCACACCAGATTTAGCGGTAACAGATTGGCGCCGTCTGTGGAAACTAACGAATAGCTGCCTACCCTCTTCCCGTGAAACAGATCTTCTCCTGCCATGCCTCCTAGGAAGGTAAGATCCAGGGGGTCCAACCGAGGACCCAACCCCGATCAGCAACAAGAAATTCCCATCCAGCCCGCTCCGCAGCAGGGGCAACTCCCTCCTCCCGCGGAAGACCCACTCCAACAGGACCTGCATCCTCCTCAGAATCAACCACCTCCTAAGGGCCCCAACTCGCAGAAACAACCTCTCCACCAGGACCATGTCTCTATCCACAATGCCACTACGGACTCTATGGCCTCTCACAATCTCTGAGCTTCCGACTTCCAACAAAAAGTCCCCAACTGGCCCAAAGATGTGGATCTTCGCCACCGTCTGGATGAAAAGCGGGCCCGAGAGGGAGCCTCCCGCCAACAACGTCTGGATGAGCGATCCCCTCATCGCCGAGACTACCGAAGGTCCCCTATCCGACGGGGGCGGAGAGAGTCCCCCGAGCATCACAGAAGAAGGCCACATTCTCCCGCCGGTCGGCAACATCCTAGGAACAATGAGGCACCCATCACCCGTGCCGAGTTCCAGCAGTTCCAGGCAACCGTCCTACAAGCTCTCAACCTCCGTCCCAATAACACCAATGCCCCAAGGATTCCCACTCCTCCTCAGATCCGAAGTCCTCGCCAACGGTCCCTAACTCCTCCACAAGCTCCTAGCAACCCCCGCAACATTCCTAGTCCTCGCCGTTCCAGGAGCTACCGTCGTTGTAGCCCCCATCCTCCCTCGTACGAAGATGAATCTAGAGGCTCCCTGGATTACCGTAGAAGGGATGACGCAGTCTATCGCCGTCTCCATGAGATGGAGAGGCGCATGGGAAAGTTAGACCGAGAAGAAGAGCTTAGAGGAAGAACCCTCCGTCCCAGTAGACCTCCATTTTCCCGAACCATAATGGATGCACCCGTACCGATGGCTTTAAGCCTCCTCAATTCGAGACCTACACCGGAGAGACTGACCCCGTTGATCACATCGAAAGCTTCAAGACTCTCATGCTCATCCATCAAGCTTTCGATGCCCTGCTATGCAAGACCTTCCCCGCAACTCTCAAGGGTCCAGCTCGAGAATGGTACTCCCGCCTTGCCCCATCCTCGATATTCTCCTTTGAGCAATTTGAGACCCTCTTCGTCACCCACTTCGTGAGTAGCCGCCGAACTGAGAAGACCAGCATCTCGCTACTCTACCTCCACCAGAAGAAGGGTGAGAAGCTGTGAGACTATGTGAAAAGGTTCACAGCTGAAGCCAGGTCCATAGCATCCCTCGACCAGTCGGTCGCTACAGCAGCATTTCAATCCAATGTCCTCAACTCCAGCCTCCGCTCCTCCCTCGCCAAGAAACCCCCACAGAACTTCTCTGACCTCCTCCCCCGGAGCGAAAAGTATATTCGAGCCGAAGAAGCTGAGCATCGCCCCAACTTGGAGGGGTCTTCCTCTGGGTTTAAGAGAAAAGGAACAGAAGAGAAAGGGGCCAAGAAGCTTCAGAAGGATAATGCCGGCCAGCGCCGACCTCCTTCCAGATTTGAAAATTTTGCTCCCCTTAACGCCAATATCTCCACAATTCTCATGGAAGCTGAGAAGGAGGGGGTGATACCTCCTGCACAAAAAATGAACACCCCCGGCAAAAAGAGGGATAAAGAAAAGTGGTGCCGCTATCACCGGGACCATGGCCACAACACCAATGATTGTCGTGCCTTGAAGAATGAGATAGAAGCCCTCATCCAGAGGGGGCAGCTGACCAGATTCGTGAGAAAGGACCGAGCCGACCTTCCTCCCCCGCCTCGGGGGGCTAACAAGCGTCCAGAGCGCGATAAAACGCCCGACTTCAAAGAGGAGCGTGTCCTACACCTCATCCATGGGGGCCCAATGGGGGGCTCCTCCAACTCCTCTCGAAAGGCATTTATAAGAGAAGTCAATTCGGTCCGTGCCACCCCTTCCTCTAAAGGCCTCGGAGTGCCCATCACATTTTCAGAAGAAGACCTCGAGGGCGTCTGAACCCCTCACTGTGACGCACTCGTCATCAACCTTCACATGGCAAACTTCAAAGTTGAGAGGATCCTAGTGGACAATGGCAGCTCCGTTAACATCCTCTTCCTCACCGCTTTCAAAGGCCTCAAACTCTCCCGAGATAGACTCAAGCCCGCCGGTTACACGCTCCATGGGTTCACGGGAGTGCCAGTGACTATTGAGGGGGTGATCACCCTCGACGTAACCGCTGGCAAAACTCCTACTACCCAAACGGAGTCGATGGATTTTATGGTTGTGGATGTCCCTGCAGCTTACAATGTCATCCTAGGCCGACCCGGTCTAGAAGCCGTTCCTTCGGCGTACCATCTCAAGATGAAATTCCCCACCCGGACCGGAGTAGGGGAAGTAAGGGGTAATCAGGAAACAGCTCGTAAGTGCTACATGACCTCTACCCTCGGTCCAGTCCTCTCCCTAGAAACTCTGGAAATCCCCTAAGATGTCGCCCAACCAATGTCCGAGCCGGTGGATGAGTTGGAGGAAGTGCTCTTTTCTAAGCAGGATCCAAGCCGAAAGTTCTTTGTTAGCAAGACCCTCCCATCCGCCCTATGCTCCGACATAGTCCAGTGCATCCGAAGGAATCGAGACCTCTTTGCTTGGTCAGCTGCAGACATGCCCGGTATTTCCGAAGAACTCTTAGTCCACCACCTCAGTGTTGCCCCGGGGTCCAAACCCGTCCAACAGAAGAGGTGCAAGTTCGCCTCCGAGCGCTAACTAGCTATAAAAGAGGAGGTGGATAAGCTCTTGAAGGCCTGGTTCATACAGGAGGTAAACTATCCCGAGTGGTTGTCAAATGTAGTAATGGTGAAGAAGTCCAATGGAACTTGGAGGATTTGTATCGATTTTACCGATCTCAACAAGGCTTGCCCCAAGGACCCTTTCCCTCTTCCGAGTATAGACACTTTGATTGATGCCACCTCGGGTCATGAACTCCTCAGCTTCATGGATGCCTTCTCAGGCTACAATCAAATCCGGATGTTCCCCCCGGATATCCCGAAGACCTTATTTGTGACCGACCAGGGCCTCTATTGCTACAGGGTTATGCCCTTCGGTTTGAAAAATGCAGGCGCCACATACCAATGTCAACAAGATTTTCCAAGCTCAAATAGGCCGTGATATGGAGGTGTATGTTGATGACATGCCTGTAAAAAGCATCCGAGGTGCCGATCATGTGACCGACCTCCAGGAGGCGTTTGATGTTCTGAGAAAGCACAACATGAGACTCAATCCGAACAAGTGTGCTTTCGGAGTCTCATCAGGAAAGTTCCTCGGCTTCATGGTCAGCCAGCAAGGAATTGAAGCTAACCCTGAGAAAATCAAGGCCATATTTGAGATGGCCCCTCCCAAGAATGTTAAGGAAGTTCAGAGATTAACAGGCCGCCTAGCCGCCATAGGGCGTTTTCTCTCGAAGTCCGGAGAGAAATGTCTCCCCTTCTTCAAGGCCCTCAGGGGGGCTAAAGGTTTCGAATGGGGTCAACAGCAACAGGAGTCGTTTGACCAGCTTAAAGCGTACCTCGTCAATCCTCCCCTCCTCAGCAAACCAATTCCTGGTGAACCCCTCTACCTCTACCTGGCAGCCTCCGAGCAGACCCTCAGTGCCGTTTTAGTAAGGGAAGAAGACCGGGCTCAAAAGCCCATCTACTATGTGAGCAAGGTACTTCGGGATGCCGAGCTCCTCTATCCGAGAATAGAAAAGATAGCTTATGCCCTAGTGATGGCCGCAAGAAAACTTTGCCCGTATTTTCAGTCCCATTCGGTGGTCGTCATTACCAACCAACCATTGAAGCAAGTACTCCACAAGCCAGAGACCTCGGGTCGCCTTATGAAGTGGTCTATCGAGCTGAGTCTGCATGATATAGCATATCAACCTCGGACCGCGATCAAGGCTCAGGCCCTAGCAGAGTTTATAGTTGAAAGTACCATCCCCGAGTTTAGCCAAGCTGTGAAGGGACCACCTATCTGGTCGGTTTATGTGGATGGATCCTCCTGTAACGAGGGAAGCGGAGCCGGGGTCATTCTGGCAGGCCCAGATGACTTCATCCTCCAATACTCCCTCCGTATAAACTTCAAGACCTCTAACAACGAAGCAGAATACGAGGCACTTATAGCCGGCCTTGGGATGGCCAGCAATGCAGGGGCACAATGCCTCCAGATCTTTAGCGACTCTTAGCTGGTCGTAAATCAGGTCCTAGGCGAGTATGAAGCACGTGACGACCGGATGGTTAAGTACTTAGCCAAGGTCAGGAGCCTCATGGCCTTGTTTGAAGAAGCCCTCATAGAACGAATCCCTCGAGAAGAAAATGCCCAGGCCAATGCCCTATCCAAGCTAGCCTCTTCCTCCCTCCAAGGTCTCGAGCAGACCGTCTTGATAGAGGTCCTACTAAAGCCAAGTATAGAGGATGAAAACTCCGACTCAATGGAGTCACTGCCTGTTTTGTTTGAAGATAACTGGATGAAACCCCTCGTCGAATTCTTACGGGATGGTCTCCTCCCCGAAGATCCTAAGGAAGCTCGGAGGGTAAGAACCAGAGCAGAGCGATACACGCTCATCGGGGGTATCCTTTACAAGCGTTCCTTCACACAGGTAGACGGTAGGCCTTATCTGAGATGCCTTTCTCCAGAGCAAGCCAAATACGCCCTGCAAGAACTTCACGAGGGCATCGGCGGGGCACATTCAGGGTCCAGGTCCCTAGTCCGCAAAGTGTTGAACTACGGATATTTCTGGCCCACTCTCCTGCAAGACGCCGAACTACACGTTCGGCAATGCGGCTCTTGCCAGAAGCACTCCAACATCCGATGCCTCCCACAAGCTCCACTCACTTCCCTATCAAGTCTAATCCCCTTCGCAATGTGGGGGATGGATTTACTAGGGCCATTCCCACCAGCTCCCGGCCAGTTTAAATTCTTAGTCGTGGCAATCGCCTACTTCTCAAAATGGATAGAGGCCGAGCCCTTGGCCACGATCACCGAGAACAAGGTAGTCCAGTTATTTTGGAAGAGCGTAATCTGCCGATTCGGCATCCCTCGGGTCCTCATAACAGACAACGGAACCCAGTTCACCGGGGCTGCCTTCCGAGCTCTATGTAAAGACCTAGCCATCCAACACCGATTCTCCTCCGTTTTCCATCCCCAGTCGAATGGCCAAGTCGAAAATGCTAACCGACAGATCCTCTCCGGCGTAAAGAAGAGGTTGGATAAATGTTCCAAAGGCTTATGGATTGATCAGCTCCCCAACGTGCTGTAGAACTACCGCACCACAAAACGGACCCCCACAGGAGAGTCTCCCTTCAATCTCACCTATGGGTCCGAGGCTATGATTCCCCTAGAAGTTGGTATACCCTCTCCTTGTCTAATGGCCTATGAAGAACAAAATGCCAGAGAGCTCCGAGCAAATCTATACCTGATAAATGAGATCCGAGAAAGAGCTACCATCCGACAGCAAAGCTACCGAAGGAGGATAGAGTTGGCATACAATAAGAGAGTCTGTCCTACCGACCTCAAAGAAGGGGACCTTGTCCTCAGAAAGTTAGCCATCTCGTTCCCAGGACAGAAAAGCAAATTGGCTCCAAATTGGGAGGGACCCTATAAGATCGCCAAAGAAGTTCGGCCCGGGACATACAGACTAGAAGACCTCAAGGGCAGAGAGATCCCCAGGACCTGGAATGCCGAACATCTTCTAAAATACCAAGAGAGAGCACCAATGCCTCTTTAAGTATTTTTAGGATGTCAAACCATTCCTCTCCTATCACTTGTACTGTTTTTCTTTTATTTCTCTCTTGTAATAACGACTTGAAACTTTAGAAGCAGCCGACCATTAGTCATCAATAAAGAAAGCTTTTTCATATTTTACTCTTGTAAAAATTGTTTACATCTCTCTGCTTTTATTCTTCACCCTAACGATGGTTCGGAGTCTAACACTTGGCTCGATTCTACTTCGCAAGTTCGCTCCTAAGCGAGCTAGAAGTAGTTCGCCATTCGGAATTGCTCCCACAACCGTTGAACTACTCTAACGATGGTTCGGAGTCCAACACTTGGCTCGATTCTACTTCGCAAGTTCGCTCCTAAGCGAGCTAGAAGTAGTTCGCCATTCGGAATTGCTCCCACAACCGTTGAACTACTCTAACGATGGTTCAGAGTCCAACTCTTGGCTCGATTCTACTTTGCAAGTTCACTCCTAAGCGAGCTAGAAGTAGTTTGCCATTCGGAATTGCTCCCAGAACTGTTGAATTACTCTAACGATGGTTCGGAGTCCAACACTTGGCTCGATTCTACTTCGCAAGTTCGCTCCTAAGCGAGCTAGAAGTAGTTCGCCATTTAGAATTGCTCCCACAACCGTTGAACTACTCTAACGATGGTTCGGAGTCCAACACTTAGCTCGATTCTACTTCGCAAGTTCGCTCCTAAGCAAGCTAGAAGTAGTTCGCCATTCGGAATTGCTCCCACAACCGTTGAATTACTCTAACGATGGTTCGGAGTCCAACACTTGGCTCGATTCTACTTCGCAAGTTCGCTCCTAAGCGAGCTAGAAGTAGTTCGCCATTCGGAATTGCTCCCACAACCGTTGAATTACTCTAACGATGGTTCGGAGTCCAACACTTGGCTCGATTCTACTTTGCAAGTTCGCTCCTAAGCGAGCTAGAAGTAGTTCGCCATTCGGAATTGCCCCCACAACCGTTGAATTACTCTAACGATGGTTCGGAGTCCAACACTTGGCTCGATTCTACTTTGCAAGTTCGCTCCTAAGCGAGCTAGAAGTAGTTCGCCATTCGGAATTGCTCCCACAACCATTGAACTACTCCAACGACGAGTCCAAGACGTGGTTCGGCTCAGCTCCGCAAAGTCCGCTTTTAAGCGAGCTAGAAGTGGGTCACCCATATGAAGGAAGATTTGCTTCTGATTTTGAGTAGTTGTCAAAAGTTGGAGAAGTTATACTTATCAATTTGTCGACCATCACAGCACTCAAACATCGGAAACAAAACGAACTTTTTTATTAAGGGCCCGGACCAAGCCGACACTACGACAAGGTTTTTACAATAGTTTGAAGAGCATAATACAACTTATTCAGTGCTTCTTTGGAAGGGGAACGCTTCGGTTCAGAGACACGCGAGGGCGACGTCGCCTCACTTCTGAGCTCGACTCTAGACCTACGAAGCGAGATCCCCCTTCATCGCTAGTTCTAGCGGTGGCCCCAACCGAGGCCCCACTGGACGAAATAGCTACGGCACTCTGAGCATCTGCTGGGCTTCGCCTAACAGCAGGCAAGCGAGTCGCAAGTTCGTAGAAAGTGATCCCTCTTTCGCTCTCCTCGCGAGTGCAGGACGTGCTCCGAACATTGGCCCTTACAGGCTGAGGTTTTAGCGAAGCAATTTCCTCCTCCAGCTCGATGATCCTATCTCTCAGGATCTCGTCCGCCGTCGATGTTTTGAGACGAGGAAGTTTAGACGAGCCTGCGACAGTAGTATTATCGGCCACTACGCGACGAAGATGAGTCACTTCGATACCTCTATCGATCGTGATCCTCCTTAATTTGTCGATTCTGGCCAACAACTCGTCGCGCTCGGACATCAACATCCCCACCTTCGAAGCTAACTCCTCTTCTTCGGCTGAGTGTTCTTTCACCAGCACCTCCAATTGACAAATCTCCGCCAGCAGTTCACTGTTTCTTGCTTCGACATCAAAGAGACCCTTACGGATCAACTCTACCTCGCCTTCTAGAGGCGTCTTTCGCGACTGCTTCCGCAGTTGCCTTAACTCGCTTAAATACCCTCTTGCCGTCGCTTTGATTTCTTCCAAATTCAAGAAGTCATAAAACACTTTGTTCTGATTGCGAGAAAGAGCCTTCTTCGTTTTCTCTAACTCAGTGCGGAGGTAGGAGACCTCAGTAATTGGACCAAACTCAACCTGAAAAGCGGAGAAATATCAAGAGAAATCTTCGACATTTAAGGACGCAATTCGAGCAAAAAGAGTTAAACATTTTTGTAAAAGTTTCATAATCCTCAGCCAAAACCCCACCAAAGTTTTCATTGAAATCCAAGAGTTTACAAAAGGCGGTGGCCAGTCCGCAGTTAGGCGTTACAAAAAAAAAGAAAAGAAAAACAGAGCAGGAGACGACAAAGTCAAGGGTCGACCTCGTCAACGGTCAGCACGGTTACAATTGCACGACCAGCACCATCCTCGTCCTCGGCATTCTTGCCCTCCGGCCTTGGCGCGAGCATGGACAAGGGCATCTCTTCCTCGCCCTCCACGGAGTCGTAGAAATAGTAGTCCGAGACGTCAAACCCGGGGTTCCGAGCGACGATGTGCTTCAGGGCTCGGCCATAGGCCTCCTCCATGTTCGACAGCATGTGAGCTTCGGCCTCGTCCCGGATTGCCTTCTCTGCAGCTGCCACCTTCAAAGCTTGCTCGTTCAGGGCTTCCTCCGTCGCCTTCCGAGCCTCAGACAGTTCCCCTTCAAGCCGAGCCCTCTCCTTCTCAAGGGCCTCGACCTTGGAGGCTTCGGCGGCCGAGCTCCTCAGCGCCTCGGCAAGCTGAGCTTTCAAGCTGCCGACTTCGGCCTCGAGCGATGTAGAACGCAGCTGCTCGGCCTCTAGCTCCCTCACCGCTCTGGACCGTTCCGACCGTTCACGGTCGTTCAGAATTGTCATCTCCTTCTCCTTGCTCTCAAATTCCTCGAGCAAGTGGTTGAAGTGGCAGAGGGTCTACAGGCAATATGTGAAGCTGTAAAAAATGAGCAAAAAAACTTGGAAAAAATTTCAAGAAAGTAATTCACTACTTACCGACATAGTATTCCGAGCGATCTGCATCGCAGCGTCACCAACTTCACGAGCCTTCAACGCCGCTCGGTCTTTGGGGGTCGGCAGGTGTTTCACCGCCTGCATACAAATGTTTCCGTCCCCCAAGAACCCGTCGAACTTCATCACCCTCCAGTCGGGGCGAAGATGCGCTTGTGCTCCTCGGTCAAAATCCGCTCCGCCTCGGCAGTAAGTGGCGGAACGTCGAGAGCCAACAGCGCACCGATGTTGAGCGCTCCACCGGAAGACCCTGGAGCATCCGTTTGCGCCAGCAGGGTCGGCACATCCGAGGTTGGTAAGACGGTCGGCTCGACGAGCTCTTTCTCGGTTTCGGCCTGAGAAGCCTCAATAATCGGGCGCTCGGGGGTCGGAGAAACCGAGGGTACCTTGGGCGCTCGGCCGCCTTGAGGTCCGGACACGGTCCTCTTCCTCTTCCTCGTCTCCTGCTCCCTTGCCGCTCGGGCCTTCGCCATCAATCCTTTGTAATCCATGCCGGAAGATTCTGCACAAACTGGGCGAAGAGAGTTAGAAAAATTTTCAAAAAAAAAAAAAAACTTCAAAGGAAAAACTAGTACAGAAGAGGCCTACTGGGGTCGATCGGACTGAGACCCCCTCGGAACAATGCCTCCTCCGTAATGTCCTTCTAGCTGAGGGTCGGAAGGCCGAGCAACTTCTCCACGACCTCGGCTTCCTCATTGCTGAGCACGGGCTCTTTCTTCACACGCTTCGGAAGACCTTCTCTCAACCACACCGTCGGTATCGCCCATGGCTCAGGAGCTCGGACGAGGAAGTACTTTTCCTTCCAGTGCTTGATCGAGTCCAGGTTTTCGATCAACTTCACGCCCTTCCTTGGCGAGAGGTAGAATCTCTGCTCGTTCTTGCTAGGTTGGCAAGGTCAGTAGAGACTCCGAAGGACGAACATATTCGGCTCGGCGCCGACCTCCTGGCACTGAAGAACAAACGCCATCACATGCCGCCACGTGTTCGGCATCAGCTGAGCCGGACACAGGCCGTACCCCTGCAGCACCTGCACCACGAAAGGGTGCAGCGGCAGACGAAGTCCGGCATTCAGTGAGTCGGCGGAAAAAACACAAATATCGGCCGAGGATGAGGTGCACGCTCGGAAGCCAGGGATGGGGAGCAAAAGTCCGTACTCTGCTGGGATTTGGAACCCACTCCGGATCCGAAGCAGATCCGCCTCGGTCAGCACCGAAGAGATATGATCCACCTCGAAGGTTTCCCTCGGCTCGTTTTCCTCGATTGATTGGGCTGTGCCCTGTGTCACCTTCTCCAACAGTTCTCCAGTGTAGCTCCGCACACCGCCGACGCTGGACAGAATGCTCGGCTGCCGACCCAGTTCCCCTGCTCTCTTCGGATGCTCAATAATGGTTTCCACACCCTTGCCCTTGTTAGACTGGGCCTCAACTTCCTGGAGTGGCTCGGCAACCTCCCCGACTGTGTTCGGCCGAACCAAAGTCCCTTCGGTCGGCTCCACGACCTTCTTCCCTTTATCTTTGCTTGGCCTGACCACTCGACTGATGCCTATGTCCGAGGAGGGGGTCTCGTCCGTGGAAGATAACTTAACCATTTTTACAAAGATGGGGAGAGGGGACTGACCTTGAAGTGACTATTACGGTCGGAAAGATCACCGGAGAATAAAACGCCTGGCCGCGACAGCTAGCAGCGCCGCTCGAGAGCTAACAGCCTCGCTTGCAAGTAAAAATCAAGAGTGAGAAAGTGAAAGTGAGAAATGAGGTGAAGTGTTGAGGGGGTGAAAACTTATAGTGAAAACGGCGCCTCTTGGGCTTTGTAAAGGCGCGACTCTTGGGCCTCCCTTGAACCGTTACAAAAGCCCAAATGGCTAAGTGATGAAGAGAGATGACTGATGGCAAAGGGAGCGACGTTTCGACCCCCTAAGTAAGGCTGCTCGGCACTCCACATCCAACGGCTGAGATCGCCCCACGTCCCTCGGATCGAACAGCCGAGCGACAGGCGATCCGAGCCGTATCGCTCGGATTCCGAGCAAGTGCCAATCTGAGCTACGAAATGGAGAAAAACAACTTTCTCCTCAAGATTCGTGCTGGATTTCGATCAGACGGCTCAGATCTTGTCAGCGCCACTACACGACAAGATAGTGTTTTCTTGGAATCTGAGCCCGCCTCGAGATCTGCGCCAACATCCAACGGCTGAGATCGCCCCACGTCCCTCGGATCGAACAGCCGAACGACAGGCGATCCGAGCTATATCGCTCGGATTCCGAGCAAGTGCTAATCCGAGCTACGAAATGGAGAAAAACAACTTTCTCCTCAAGATTCGCGCTGGATTTCGATCAGACGGCTAGATCTTGCCAGCACCACTACACGACAAGATAGTGTTTTCTTGAAAACTGAGCCCGCATCGAGATTTGTGCCAAGATCTGACGGCTCAGATCGCCCCACATTGCTCGGCATTCCGAACTGAGTGACAGGCGATCCGAGCCACTTGCGCGAGGGTAAAACCGAGCTATATCGCTCGGATTCCGAGCAAGTGCCCATCCGACCCTCGAAAGTGAAGAAAATTGCTGCCGAGCGTCCCCGACCGTTGGATCATCATGAAATTCGCGCCTCGAATGATCGACGATCCGATTGCGCCACGTCCACTAAACGATAAGATAGTGTTTTCTTGGGAACCGCACCAATCTCAAGATTCGCGTCAAGATCCAACGGCCCAGATCGCTCCACTTCGCTCGGTATTTCGAGCCGAGCGACTGGCGATCCGAGCCACTTGCGCGGAGGAAGAGCCGAGCCACTCCGCTCGGATTCCGAGCAAGTGCCCATCCGACCCACAAAAGCGAGAAAAATACTGCCGAGTGACTTCGTCGTCCGATCTTCCAGAATTTCGCGCTCACTCGAGACCAACGGTTCAGATCGCGCCACGCAATAATTTGGTATTTTATTTATTAAAATCGTTTTATTTACTTAAAAAATTGCAAAAAATGATTAAAAATTCGGAAAAATTAGTTAAAAATCCTAGGAAATAATTATAAAATCGGGGAAATATTTTTGAACCCCCGAGTGGATAATTATCGCCTAGGACCATTTATTAAGACCCCCGAACGACGAATCGACACTTCTCAAAAATTAAGTAAATATTACTAAAAGGTAGGTAAAAATCACCAAATAACCAGAAGAGCTCCAGATCAACTTGGAACGCAACCAACTCAAAAAATGACCATACTACCCCCTGCAAAGATTCAAAACCTTCCATTTGGACTCCGATACAACTCTGCTAGCCATTAAAACAGTAAAACTACTCCTCAAAGGCTGATCAAGCTCAGTCTTCGGGAGTGGGGGGCTCGTGATATGGCTAAAAAATGGGGTTAAATCAGAACCGTCCAAATCAGGAACGAATCTTAAAGCTTAGGGGTAAAATGGTAATTTTACCTATTGTTGGGCCTGAAGCGGGTACTGGATCTCTCCCTCAAAGATCCAATAACCCACGAACGGGTCCACCCCAACTGGGTGCGGGTTTCAACCCGCAGCGAACCCGGTCCATTAGGATAGAATTAGGGTTTCTGATTAATCCTAATCAACGGCCCTGATTTATATCTATTCTTTCACTGGGAATTAGGGATTACATTCCTTATCTATACACAGGAATTACATGCCTAATTTGATCCCCTAAGACGCCTATAAATACCCCCTATCCATCTCCATTAAGAGGTAATCAATATTTTGCCAATTTATGCTCTTTCATAATCATTCCTGATTACTGACTTGAGCGTTGGAGGGTGCGTCGCCGGGATCAACCCCGGTGTCTCGCACTTTTTGCAGGTGAACGGCGGGAGTCAACGGTCAAACTCCGGTGGAACAGGTTTCAGGTTTGCTGTTCAAAGTTTTCCAAGAATCCACAAATACTATCTGTTTGCCTCCATACCAGATTTAGCGGTAACAATATCTATTTTATATTTCAATATCTACTAAATATATTAGTATGTTTTTCTTTTGAAAAGTTCATTGTATCTTGACTTTTTGGTGTTATCCTTACAAAACACCAATTTCTAACTTACGTATACACGTTCAATTGTGCTATTTTATGTTCTTTTGGCTGGAGTTCCTTTTGGAACTCTATCCCTTCTACCAATATAAAAATTAAAAAAAGAAATTTTGTTTGAAATTAAAATAATTTTTTTTATATATTGATATTCAATATCAGGATTTTTTAAATGAGTTTTTAACATGTGTAATATCATATATATATATCCATCACAACTCAGTATTATTACATTTGTCCCTAACAATATAAGATTCACCTCAAGTTGCCACTCGTTAGAAATATATATAGACAAGACATTAGCTCTTAATTGATGCACTATGAAGCAAGTAATGATAATTATTATTTTCTTTTTTGTATAATAAAATTATATTGAAATTGTTTTCGCACAGATCTAAAAAAATGTTATCTAGGAACTTTACCCTTGTTTGGCAACAATATTATATATTTAAAATTTGCTACTGTGTCATCATAGCTAATTTTACCACGGAGACATCCCAAAACTAGAATCTCAACTATTTAAAATGGAATTAAATACATACATATACAATAATAATTGACTAGTATAATCCTGTGCAGTATTGTCCATAATTTTCAAAAATGAGAAAATAACAAAGCTTTTTTGTTGTTGAAAAATTCATATAATAAATGTATACAATATTGCAATATTTTCAGATTTGATTAACACATATGATTCTAATTTAAACTGTGTAAGGATAAAGAGCAAGTGAGAGGTTTACCTCTAACACTGTTATCGAGTCAGTCAGGTCAGGTCATGCTCTATCGAACCTGGACCTGCTTCTCTACCGGTCCAAATATTGGATTCAGACCAAACCCGTGTTAACTGAGTCTGGACCCCGTTAAAAAGATGTTAGCCATCAGGTTCGGGCAGTAGCGAGCGGGTGGTGTCAGGCAAGAGAGGGAGGTTGGGCCTGCTGCTTTTTCTATTCTCCTAGTTTTTTTTGTGGGGGGTGGTTTGGCTGGGTCCGGGTCGGATCCATTTTGAGCTAAACCTGACCTGACCTGAACCCTACCCATAATAGACCAAGTCCGCGTTCGGGTATGTGTCGAGGTCCATTTTTAGCTGACCCAGACCCGATCCGAAAATATGAACGGGTTCTATTTTAGGACCCAATCTCTACGAGCAATATACCAGGTCGATTCCGTTCCAATGTCATGTCATGGTCGGTTCCGGGTTTCGAATTTTTGTGACAGTGCTAGTTACCTCTTACATTTGTGTTTTTTAAAAAAAATAGAAAGAAAAAATTAGAAAAGAAAAAACCTTTGGATCAAAAGTGATCTTTGCATAATATATTGTATAGATAGTATCTCTATAAAATATTGCACATAACTTTTAAAAATGGGAAAATAATAAAACTATTTTTGAAAAATTCATCTAATAGCATTTATACATTATTTTACAATTTTTTAAAGGTTTGATTAAGGGATAGGATTCAAATTCAAAATTTGGATGAAGCAAGAGTGAGAAGTTGTCTCCTACATTTGCTCTTCTTTTTTTTATTTTAAAAAGAAAAAAGGAGAAAAATCCTAGACAAAAGTGGTTTAGCATAATATATTGTATAGATTAATTATAAATTGGGATATTTTAGCAAATACCCCAACTATTTTTAAAAACTAAGATATACCCTCAGTTTGGAGGAAACAGTTAAAATTTCGTTTAAGTGAACTTACGTGCATCACACGTGACACAGTAAAATGACCTAAATACCCACAATAAAAAGCATTTTAGCAAATGCCCCATGCAGAATCTAGAAACTAGCATATATCTCCACTATATTAAAAAACTAAGATATACCCTCAGTTTGGACAATTTTTTGGTATGTATCAATGAAACTTAATTGGAAAAGACAGTTAAAAATTTTCTAAGCCAATTTCAGTATGTACCCAAATAAATTATTTTACATGTGACTAAATGATACATACTAGTAGTAGTTGTCTTACTCCATAAAGACTTGTTCATGTAATCTACATGCAGTAAATAAAATATTGGAAGTAAACAAACTGAGAATATCAGATGCCAAACCAACAGTAAAGTATGAAAATAACAGGACACAGATTACACTGTAATATTTGATACTCGTTGCAAAGTAAGAAACTAAGTCAAATTTTGATCCCAAAAAACATAAAAACCATAGCTATCATAAGTAAGAAACTAGCAGGCAAGATCTAAGATTCAAGTAGCCCCACTTTGGTTGGAATTGTTCTGTGTAAACCCTTCTCTAGTTTTGGGTCTTCTCCTAGGTTATGTACTTGCATATCCAAACGGTCCCCTACATTTTGCTTTGTTGTGGATTCCACAGGAACCACACCTGTTCTGCCTTCTTGGTGCAACAGCAATCTCACTTGGGTCCTTTTTCCTAGCAGTCCTTGGTCTACCTTGTGGTCATTTCAATATAAAGGAAGAATGTCAGATTGTTGCTAAAAAATACCACAAGAATGAAAACTCTAAACAATCACATGAATGAAAACCATAAATAATTCAATGCATTTATTATAAAGGTTGGGTTGTTTCCCATAAAGTTAAGTGTTTAAGAATATCTGCATAAACGAACAATATACTAATAATTCATTTATAAGATAGGCAGGGTTGTTTCCATAAAGTAAAGTGTTCAACAATAACATCATAAACTTACCATAGCCTATTAAACCACATATTAAAAATGCATTTTTATTGTAATAAACAACTTACAACACCCAGTGTAGTGCCCCGGATCCCCATTACTGGACATCCGTGACACGACCAGAATCTTTGCCTTCAAATGCATCTCAACACAGTAAATAATCGGGAATTTAAAAACTTTTATTACCAAATAGAATCATTACATCAATAATTACAATCCTTCTTGTTCTTGAACAAGAAATACAAATTACATAAACTCATTACAACTGATTACAAATAATCCAACTCTCCTCTTGGAGCTATCTGCTGTCTTCTAGATCGGCAATCGATTGATCACTGACGAAGTTCCACTTAGTGGTCTATCTGCCTCCCTGGGACTTGCCCTCGCTTGAGCTTTCTGTTGCGTGACTCTGATATTTCTGCACCCGCTCGAATGGTAGGCATGTACACTGCCACCCCACTTGGATGCTCTGCTGGGTTGGCTTTCCTGCCCTCTTGACCCGGTATCCAGTACCTAATTAAGTGAGCACGTTAGTAATTCTACTGATGCAATGCTGATAATAAAACAACGATCTCTAACTAGCACATCCACAATTTATCTTGAATGGAAAAGAAACGTGCATCCTGATTTCCTAGTGTTCGTGTATGTCATGACCTGGAGTCTAATACAAAAATTACCGAGTATAGAACAGATGCACCTAATCTAATGTCAGCAAGACTCTGGACACACATGCATTACATACTACATATGCCCTAGATCAAGCCGTTTCTCCAGTTTTAGGGATTCGAACCCTCGCCATGCAATTCATTCTATTATAGTACACTTCCTATTCCTGATAGTACAACATGATTGAGAAGGTATATAAAAAAAATAATATGGGGAGCTGCCCCGTTGTCACCAATAATTGTTGCATCAGACCAACCTCAAAAGCTGTGACGAACTTACAGATATACAGCAGTATATCCATTGTACAGAAGATCCATTATGATACGTTCATGTCCATAAGCATAGAGCATGATGGTCTCGAAGGTCTAAAACCCCCTATCCGTTAGGAAATCGATATTCCATTCTTATCATGATACTTCAAGAATCAACAGTGCAAGATACGCATAGCAGCACGTATTCCTAATGACAGGAAGAGACGACCCCATGGTTATCACCTTCTAGTGCCAATTCTCAGAACGAGTCGGATTATAGGGAATCACCCATAACACCAATTCGGTCTTCAAGTGAAACAATAAAAGAAAACCTAATCGATGCAGTTTATTGAAAACATGTCGTCACTCAAATTGTACACGGTGTCGAACAAACAATGTCGAGCCTGACCGGTCTGTCAAAATGACAATCATCACAAGAGTCACATCTACTGATTCCCAACACCTTCAGAGGTCATTGACCAATAATCCCGGCCCGAGACCCACAGTTGAGCAGTCCAACGGCGCCCAAAGGATACAATATAATTGAATGAAGGTAAGTACACACATAACCACCAATTTCTGACCATTGACAGGCTCAGGTATCGAGACACCACACAAATCGACCAGAGCTGTCTTCCAACCCACTCATGTCCACCATGAGTACCAAGTACAAGAACTTGTCTAAGTTCCAGATGAAATGCTAAAAAAACATCTTTTGAAACTCAATAGCTCATGATCACCACACTGTGATACGCAGAGAATTTCTCATCGATTATCCGATAAAATAATTCAAGAAATAGCAGTAGTTGTGACCCAAGCTACGCTCATCGGAATCCAACACAATCAGACTTCCTAGAAGGGTAGGGAGACTCTAACGCAATCGCCCAGTGGACATCTCTTTCAAATTCCTTAAAGAACTCATGTCCCCCAAGTTAATACATGCTTAGAGTCGATCAAAACAACAAGTTACTGAACTTGCAATATACATAACTTCCAGTACACAATTCGGAATTGCTTGATACCTGGAAAGCTAAGACCCTAGGTTACAACGCTCCAGTTTACCATTTTCTCAAATTCCATCATCTTGACCCCATATAAACCTCATACAATCTCAGCTGTACGTTCCTTCATGCACTCGCTGTACCTTTCCGATATCATAAAAGTTTGCTCACTCATCGAAATTACTTGATTTCGGATTCTATGAAAGGTGGGAGTGTCTACTACACCTTCCTAGTTGAACACTTCCTCAGATTCAATCAGTAAAGTCCTCAAAAATACCAAATTTCATCAGGTGCACAAACAGGGAAAAATTGATTCTTCAATAAACAGGGCCTCGACTAGACTGGATCTGCCATAGTCTTTGAAAATTCATAACTTTCAACCTACAAACCGGAATTACAAATTTCCAAATGTTTTGAAAAGCTATGACTCCCTACTACAAATCTCTAGTAGATCAATCTTCCAAATTCGTAATAAATAAATCCAGAATTATACATCTTTACAGACTAGTCAATCTGAACTAGGCTGAATTTGGTCCACTTTGAAATTCAATAAAAAATCAACCTTAAGTCCAATGCTCATGAAATTTGAGATTCTTAAACCAAACATATACCACTCCATTTTGTCCAAAATTCACATTTAGATTCATATCACACAATGAGTTATGACTCCTCAAACATAGCATAAAATTTCAGCCGCTCTTTCAACAGGGCTTTTACTACTCCATATAGTTTATTTTTGAAACCTCATCAAATGACCTCTAAAAATTCTAAAATTTTATAATCATCATTTAGACTCGTACCAAAAGTTACTCCAAAAATTTTATAGCATGATCATGCACACACAACTAGTTATTGCATTTTGAACTTCAGTCCAAAAACAGTCAGCTTCAGTCTAAACATCCAGACCAGTCGCATTCTACAAATGTTTTGAGGTTTCAAACGACCTCAGAAAATTATGAAATTTAAGACTATAGTTATAGACACATGCAAGAGTGTCCAAAATAATTTTCAGATCAAAATACCTAGTCCACACTGAGTTACAAAATCGGAAAGATACAGCAAATTTTCACAGCCAACAGCATTTTCAGCTGCTCATTGTCCAGAATTGGTCTCGATGTTTGGGCTACTAATTGCGTCCAAATATTATGAAAAAAATTCATGGATTCTTTACATACATAGAAGAACTAATTTCCCAAATTCTGAACCGTTTGAGAGCAAGAAATTCTCAAACTCACCCTCACAAACATGGTTCCTAACACAAGCTTATAAAAGAGTTGTTCTTACCATACAACTATCCTTTCTTATCATGTTACTATCACACGTGATAATCAAAATTTTTCCAACTAATACCACATGCTAAGAATCACATACTCAAAAGACTAATTTTTAGAGTTAAGAGAATCACCCACATGTAGTTGCAAGAAAAATCTCCTTGTAGATTGCTTGCTCCTTCCTTTGCTCCTTGCTTGTAGAACTTGCCCCTCCCTACTACACCTCTCCTTAACTACCACTACTCAAAAAGGCTCCACATTTTCTTCTTCTTCTTCTTCTTCTCTTTTTCTCTCTTTTATGTTTTTTTTTGAAGAATAAGAACAAGTGGAAAAAATGAAAGAATGAGAGAGTGAGGGGAAATGAGGATTTTATAGAAAGATGGGAGCTAGGGTTTTTGGAGGATAGGTCGGCCAAATGTAGGGTGGGGATAGGGTGGAGTGGAGTGGATGGTGAGATGAGGTGCCAACACATCTTCTAGAAGCTCTTGAAAAGTTTCTTAGAAACTTCCTTGGAAACTTCTCATTCTCATAAGTCAACATACACATGGTGATTTGTTTCCAACATTGGATCTTCATCAAGATTCAAGCCATGATCACATGATGCTAGGGTTCCTAACCTAGGTTAGGTCAAGAAATCCTAGGTTACCATACCCTAACCCTAACACTAGAGTATAAAAGAATCCACATTCAATTCAAACACTAGCTTAATTGAAAATGACCAATATATATAATTAAAATCTATAAAAAAAAATATGTTTTATAGAAATTATAATTTTTCTTGAAAATTGTCTGGTAAAAAACAATCGGGACAATCCATAGTTCAATTGAGAAGATTTTCTGAGTTTACCTTATCGGGTTCAGAATAGCTCATATATCTGAAATCTCTCAATTAAAACTGATAATTGTTAGAAAAATATGTAATCGTGTGCAATACTCAGATGTGCACGGATTACTATGCAAAAATAGCCATATATAGTTTTGCGGGGTATTACACCTAGTCATCTTTGTCTGCCTGTCACGCCCTGCTTCCCAAAAGAGAATAAGGAATACAGATACGCGATAAAAGCCCAGCGAATGATTTTCATCATCCATAAGCTATTCAAGAATCTTTACAACATCTCACGAAATAATCAGAGTCGGAAGCAAAAGTATCAACCAATCATGCACATATGAACCAAAATACCAACAAGAATACTTGGAACTAAATATATAAGTCTCAAATAGTCATGATCTGAATAAATCAAAATCCTGGGTCATATTGCCCAAATACAAGAATAAATCCAAGTATCAAAATACAGTTGTTCAAGAAACTACAAAAATAATAATAACAAGATCCAGCACTAATACTTTATGTCACCAATACCGTCTGGTACCTGTTCTACAAAATCTGTAATTTAATAATTGTAGGAAAGAGGAAAAGGAAAACAAGTATCCGTCAAATGCAAGTTACGGGCCGCTTGTAATATAGGATACAAGTATATGGGAAAAACTAACTAATAACATGGAATAGGTATGATGTCAAAATAAACAACTAGCATGATAAGATGAACAAGTACAAGTAGCAGGCAACAAGTGTCAAGTAACAAGTATCATGTAAACAAACATCAAGTGGCAAGTATCATATAATCATGTATCAAATGTCATGTATCAAGTCTCATGTAAACAAGTCTCATGTATCATGTAGTCAAGTGTCAAACAAGCATGTATCATGTTCAAGTATCATGTTCAAGTCTTGTAGTTATTACTACCTAGGTAGTACTTCATGCAGCCCATCTTACATGATTGCTACAACAAACAGTTTCGCTTTAGATTTCATAGTGGACTATAAAGGGCAGTGTACTCAGAGACAAGTAATCGAGCTCCAAACTCCAAGTATCATGTATCATGTATCATGTATCATGTATCATGTAATCACGTGTCAAGTTGTGCAAGTGGCAAGTATCCTGTCTTGCATACAAATATCAAGTAATCAAGTATCAAGTATCATATATCAAGTAATCACGTAGGATCAGTGGATCCCCTTCTGAGTACACGTTTCTGAATTATCCACTATTAAATCTGTCTCTTAAATCTCGGCTTGATTATTATTAATGTCAAACAAGCATGTATATGTGCAAAATATATCAAGAATAACATGACATGATCATGTGACAAATTTAAGTTGCAAGGTAAACATGTACGAGTGCAAGATATCTCATAAAAGAATAAAATAAACAAATCTCAAGTTCAGGACAGTAAAACCATACTGTAGTAAAACAGTGATTCCCAGTGTTACAAGAATGCAAATCTGAATCTGTCAAAATGTCTAGAAAATAGACTCCCAATCGAATTCAGCGAGTATAAATAAGTCATATATTAATTCACAAAAACATAGCTCAAAACTGATTTGAATACAGAAAATAGGTTCAGTTAGAAATCAGGAAAACAAATTCAAAAGCAGGAAAACAGCATGAAAACTCAATAAATAAATCCACAAAAAATCTGAGGTATTCCCCTATATATCCAGTATGTAAATATAAAGTTTCATAATTTTCTAGTAAAATTAGATCAGTCATCAAAAATCGGAAAACACCAATAAACGGTAGTTTGGCAAATCTGAAATTCCCAATACTGCTGTACGAAAACTATAATATCTCGCAACTAGTGAAACAAAATCTAAATCCGCCAAAGGGAGATGAAAATAGACAAAATATATTAACTTTCATATTTCACAAGTATTTTTCATACAGTAGAAGGAAATAGGGTGAAAATACGATTCTTTATAGAACAGTGAGCAAAATACAGCAAGTATAGTTTTCATAAACGAGCATGAAACGACACATAAAACTCATTAATAAAATCCACCAAAATTCTGGGTA
Organism: Hemerocallis citrina; assembly: GCA_017893485.1. NCBI lineage: Eukaryota > Viridiplantae > Streptophyta > Magnoliopsida > Asparagales > Asphodelaceae > Hemerocallis > Hemerocallis citrina. The sequence goes on along the minus strand of CM030367.1, from coordinate 154,547,265 downwards.
ATCCCTAAGTAAATATAGAAAAACTGACCAAAGTTTTAGATCAAAATAATATGTGTAGCACAAGTATCAAAATAATTTAATCATCCAAATCATCAAGAAAAGAAATCACAAATTCCTCTAGAACTCATGTTTTATACTGAAATTAAGATTCTGATCTTAATATGGTCTAAATTACTGATCAAGACAGAATATCGGCAAAATACAGAATTTCCTCAAAAACCAAAATCGACATAGATTCAACGAAACTTGATCCAAACACAACCAAATATGAAATCAAGTCTATCAAGTGTCCAAACAACATAAAATAAGGTATACAATATGTCCACAATAAGTATCTCACATGGGTCTCACAAGCACACGAGTTCTCATAATTGTTTCACATATATATCATATCAAGAACGGACAAAACCTAGGGTTGTTTCATGTCAAATTTTGTGTCGTGAGTCAAGTCAAGTACTATAGAGACAAACTCATCAAGAACATCACACACACGAGTTATATCTAGAACCCAATTATTCTACAAGCGGTATTTTTGACTTGTATCATACAAAGAAATTTGAGTACAAGTTACTTGCCTGAGAGATGACGAATCCAACAGAGAGAAAGAGAATAACGGGAACGGATTTCTGGACACGAACTCAATAGCAATGAATCACGAACAAGATAATCACGAACAAGATCACGAATCCAAAGAACAAATAACCCACGAACACGATCGGATGGCTGGGATCAAGAGATCAAGGCGATCGAATCAGATCGAACGACTCTGATCGAAGATCAAGATAAAGATCGAGATGTGATCAGTATCTTGATGATGATGATGATGATCGGGTCAGATCGACGATTGGACGACCACCAATCAAAGTGATCAAAGAACTCCAATATGATGATGAAGCAATCCAACGATCCATAATCAAATATGATAATCAAGATCCAACGGTCCAAATTCAAACCATCAAAACCCACATGATCAAGAAGATTAAGATGAGAGATCATGAAGATCCGACGGCCCACAATCAAAGTGATCATCAAGATGATGGATGAGATCACGATCCAATCGAACGGCTCACAACGAACTAACAAACTCCATGATCAAGAACCCATCAAGAGAACGGCGCGGGGGGGGGGGGGGGGGAGACTGTGCACTGCGGTGGCTGGCTGGCGCTTGAAAAGAGGCAGCACGGTGGGGAGGTCGCTACAGGCTGTTGGAGAAGGGCAAGAGGACGGGAGCACCGGCGGTCATTGCCCGTGGTGCTGCTGCCGCACGACGGAGGAAACAGCGGAGGGCTGTTGCAGTCACGACTGGTTGTGGCATCAAGGCGGAGGGTGCTGCCGCAGGTGGCTGCGGTGCTGCGGCGCAACGTAGGGACGAGGTTGCAGTCGCTAGCTGAACGGGAGGAGGCGACGCTCTGGATGCGCTGTAGTAGGGTTCCGTCTGCGGTGGTCTGCCGAGGCTGAAGACGGAGACAGGGGAGGGTGCTGTCGCGACCAGGGAGAGGAGGGAGAACGGGAGAAAGGAAGGAGAAGAAGAAACGACGGCTGGATGATAGGTTTAGAGGGAAGACGAGAGGTCGAAGGTATATATATGGGAAGGGTTGTCAGATATATGGGTTGGGTTTTAAATGGGTAATTGGGTTTAGGTGTTTAAGTTAACAGTGGGTATTGGGTTTTGGTTAAAATAGACTTTAATTGAAAGTCCAATATTATATTTTAATAAAAATAGTTCGAAAGCGGAAAACTAATTTACAAAAATTTGAAATATCGAAAATACACAAAAAATATATTTTTGGGTAAATAGGGATTACATTGCCAGTGAGAGTATAACTTCTGGATAACTCCTCCTATAAGCCCTCACAGTGAAGTATTCATGGCAGTAACTACAAAACAGAAAAGATAATTTACTTAGTTAAAATTAGTTGTCTATAATATTATTAAAATGAAATAAGTATAACTGAGGGAATATCTTAGTTTTCTAAAATAGTGGGGATATATACTAGTTTACAGATTCTGCATGGGGTCATTTGCTAAAATACTTTTTATCGTGGATATTTAGGTCATTATACTATTCACGTGTGATGCACGTAAGATTACTTAACGGAATTTTAATAGTTCTATCCGAACTGAGGATATATCTTAGTTTTTAAAAATAGTGAGAGTATATAATAGTTTTTATATTTTGCATGATGGCATTTGCTAAAATATTCTTTATAAATTAAATACTCCAAGATTAAACTGTTTAAATTGATTCGTAGAATAAACTTCCAGACCTCTGGGCTGATAATAATAATCTTAACATGTTGATAGCAAAACGAATAATTATTTAACAAAGAGTCTTAAATTACTGTAAGAATATTTTACATGATCCGCATTTATAAATTAATTGACCAATTAACTAAATTACAAAATCTTACACATCTCTCAGCTAAAAAATGTTTCAAACACCTCAAGTCAACTTTTTTTAATAATAAGATCGTGGGGACACACTCACACACTTACACTTTAGGGTCAACAAACTGTTCGTTCAAAAATACAATGAGTGAAAGAGTGAAGGATGTGAAAAGTTATTTGGGGGTGAGAACCCCCAAAATACCCCTCTCCTTACTTAAGTGAAGAGACAGAGATAGGCGGGGGAGATCACAGTCCAATGGCCAAAACTCGAGTTTGCAATAGGTCTGTGTAAGATATATGTGCTTTATTGGAAACGAGTTTGTTTGCACATACCTATTGCAAACTCAAGTTTTGGCCATTGGACTGTGATCTCCCCTGCCTATCTCTTTCTCTTCACTTAAGTAAGGAGAGGGGTATTTTGGGGTTTTCACCCCCAACACTACAAGACTAACAGTCTTTACAGGCGTTTTTTTCCACATTTAGCGGCGTTTATAAACCCCGCTGTAGATACCACTGGCGTTTTATAAATTGCCGGTGCAAGTGTCGCTGAATCGTGTGTCGCTGTAGCTTAGAGATATTCACCGACGTTTTTTACGACCGCCGGTGTAGGTTAAAACTACACCGGCAGTCGTAAAAACGCCGGTGAATGTGTGGTTTCGTTTGGAAATACTATTTTCGGCCATCACCTACACCAGCGTTTTTAAAACGCCGGTATATACCGCCAGTTTTTTGCTAAAAGCTACACCGGCGCTTGTAAAAATGCCGGTGTAGCTATATTGAAAAAAAAAATTTAAAAAAATTATAAAAAAAAAAAAAACTTCATCACTCTTATTAATCAAAATCAATTGCAAAACTAAAAGAGACCCATTATAATATATATGAATGAAGCATAATAGTATAATATCATCAAATTGTAATCTCATAAACATAATAATGTGATCTCACCACATTCATAACCAAAATATGGAGTTCAAAATATTGAGTTACAAAGAGTGAAAAAGATGTCAAGATACTATATGAGATGAAACTTATACTTTTATAATACTCATGAGATAACTGTCAATTGAAATCAAAACATAAGTTCAAACAGGATTATTTTATCACTAGTCACTACTCTATAAATCATAGTATGCAACTTCAGTTACATGATCCATCTCATCATCACTCAAAACCAATGAGAAAGAACAATCTCATTTTCAAACCCAAGCAACAAGCATGAACATTATCTTAGAAACTGATACTCATCTAATTGTATATAAAGTTTAGATAAAAAAATTTCCATCACTAGTCACTCCTATATAAAAAATCATAGTGTGCAACTTCAGATACATTATCCATCTCATCTCCAAATTTAGACAAAAAAGCAACTCAGTAACTCAGACAAAAATTTATTAGGTACCAAGTTTCAGATTGCATACCCCAGACATCATCCAATTTGATGAACACTTCATTTAGGAAAGGAGATAGTGGAGGGTCGATCACCCTTACACTGATACAATACTCAGTAACTCAGAAGACAATTAAATTCAAGCAACTTCAAAACCACAACTAGAAAGCTTTAGTAACTTCATTGGCTCTAATAGAGTCAATATGGTTGTTGAAATCAATTTATCATCAAACCCATATCACTAGCAATAGATCTAAAATCATCATTAGATAACGAATTAAAATGAATTTTGCAAATAGAGCCTAAGGGAATTTTGCGAAATGAAATCCTGATTCAATCTCAGAAGCATGATTATGATAATCAACGAGACTAGAAGAATCCTGAATAGAAGCATGCTTATACAACCAACCAACCAACCAACCTATACAAATAAAACGATAATCCAACTCATCCAAAACTTTGTATCCTTTTTTTATATTTAGCCATAAGTACACCAATATAGATGTCTCAACTAACCTTACCCTCCAACAATGTGAGATGAAAGATCAATTCCGGGCCACTGGTTATATTTCAAAAAGAAATAAATGAAAGATCAAACAGTGAAGGAACCATGTTATCAAGCAGTGTTTGAACTAAATATTTGTATAGATGATAATGAATATATGGAAAATTATGATTCTCATAAATCATCTTATGCATTAACTATTTAAACACTTAAATTCATAACAAGCTCAGAAAACTGAAACATAGACCATATAGAAGTCTTTGTATTGTCAACCATTGGTGGGCAGCCTTCGTTTGGCATTTTTAACATTATTTCCTGTGTTTTTAATTCTTAACATTAGTTTTAGAGCAATAGTCACCATTCATAAATTTCTTCATCAGTACTCAAAAACTCAATCTTCCCAGCAACCAAATTTCCATTATAAATCATAAAGTTCAAAATTTTCCTAAATTTTCTAACAAAGTACAATCACCCTAGTCTAATCAACAAATATCTTCAACTCTTCCAGTCTTCCCAGCAAACAAATTCCTATCATGAATGCTAAAGTTCAAAACATTCTGCAATATTTTAACAAAATACAATCACCCTAGTTTAATCCCCAAATCTCTTCACTGTTCCCAGTTTTCGCACCTACCAAATTCCCAAACTTTCCTCAATTTTCAAACATAACACAATCCCCCTAATCCCATCCCCAAATCACTTAACCATCAACAACCAACCATCCCAAATTAAATCCCCAACCATCAACAACCAAAAATCCATCAAAAGGATTGTCTTTTTTTCCCTTTCCAACTCAAACAACCTCATCCCATTCAAAGAAACTCATCAAAAATCTCACTTTTTGCCCATTTGGGCTCAAACAACTTCATCTAAAAACCATACTAACCCATAAAAAACTACAGACAACAAAAGCATGACTAGAATCAAATCCGGTTAGTACGATAAATCAAGAACCGATCAAAACCCTAACCATAACCCTAATCAAGAACCGATCACTAATTAACCTATTCTCATATTCTCAAATTCATACTAGAATAAACTTTAGGGTTTGAAATTCCTTACTTGATTTGATTGGGGGAGGGGGGATGGCGGTTTTTGAGAGGGAGGGAGAGATTGGGAGAGGGGGGATGGCGGGGGGCCGCGATGGAGGATGGGGGGCGGGCGAAGGGGGCAGGTGCGGCGATGGGGGAAGGGGCGACGGCGGAGGAGGGGGAAAATGACGACATCGGGAGAGGGGGACGTCGATGGGAAAAGGATAGAAATAAAATTTGGGGAAAGGAGAGTAAAATGAGAGAGGGGGGAGGGGAGACAGTTCACTTATCGATAAACATTCTCCGGCGTTTTTACGTAAAAACGCCGGGGTATCCCTAACCTACACCGGCGTTTTCTTAAAATGCCGGTTTATAGCCGGATATTTTTTTGGCCTCAGCACTGTTGGTTTCTACCCCGGCGTTTCTACTAAAACGCCGGGGTAGAAATGCCGGAGTAGACTTCATTTGTTGTAGTGCAAATAACTCTTCACATCCTTCACTCTTCCACTCACTGCATTTTTGAATGAACAGTATGTTGACCCTAAGTTTGGTGTACACAAAACATATTATGTTCAACTAATATTTTCAATTAAGATTTGCAGGAAATACAGGAAAAGGATAATCAAAATAAACATCCAAATGATTTGAATCCAAGCAAAAGGCATGAATAAAAAAAATGTAAAAATCAAGGAAGATTACAACACAAAAACATGTGCTTTAAATCCTCAAGGAAGAAATCAATAATTAATTATTCATTTCTATTTTTGTGAGAAAATGCTATGTGAAGGTTGTTGATTGATTGATTAATTTTTGGAATGAATATAAAATGGTTTCGCTAAATAAAAGTCGAATCTGCACGATAGCGGTTGATTGTACATAATGTCGGTCGACCGTCACAACAGTCGATCGCTCATCATAGTAGAAAAGATGAGTCAGTCGACCGGATATCTCTCGATTTTCAAGTTGAAAGATGAACGATCGACTGCTCACCTTTGCGGTCGACTGTAAACATGCGGACTTGACTATTTCGGAAATATCTTCTCTTTTGGAAAGATACATTTCCCCTCTCTATAAAAAGAGGCGAATTTACTGAGTATTCTTTATCCCTTGCTAATATAACTCTTCTGAACTAATCATTCAATCAACGATCCGAGTGTGAGAGATTTTATTATTTTCTTGAGTAAAGATCATTTTAGATCTTGAGAGTTTTTCTTTTCTTCCACTTTGGTGAGTTTTTTGCAGGATTTGTTTGTACAAGCTCTGCGGGTGTAATAGGTCTCTCGGCCTGAATTCCGAGAATCACTGTACAAGAGTTTAAAGTATAGTGGAACACTTGTGGTAGAGAATTGTTACAAGTAGGTGGTGTGGCCGTAGACCTTATTGTCGAATCACGTTATATCGTTGTATTTTTCTTGCTTACTTTGTTTGCTTTCTGTAATTCTTTTTCTTTACTTTACGCATTTTATTCAAGTTTTTAATTTCCACACAATCACCCTATTCACCCCCCCCCCCTCCAAGGGTGTTTTATAGTGGTATCAGAGCGAGGTTCTCATGAAGAGCTTACAAGCTTGAGCAAAAGGTCTAATGGCCGAAATCCCTCATCTCGAAAACTTGTACTCATCGGAGCCATTTATCTCCAATGGGACAAGTCTCACGTTCACCTTATTTTGATGAAAAATGCTATGATGTTTGAAAAGTTCGTATGTCTCATTTTTTGCAGATGCTTTGAGAAGAAGTATGAAATATTTGTGTAAACAAAACAGATATTCATGTCAGCGATGGAAAGAGGGCTTTCACAAAAGCTGAAATAGTATTGAAAACTGCATTTCCCCAAGGCAATGACAACACTTTATGCAGGTCTAAATAATGAATAGCATATGCGATGTGGGCGAAACTACAAAATGGCATATGAAATCTGGAACAACATGCAAAATGGCATGAAGGAACCGCATCTGAGTTAAATGCAAAAGTAAATTTATGTTTTTATAAGTTAGATGTTTTTCGTATGTTGCCTTGAGAGAATGTGGACCAGATGCTTGCCCGTTTTGACATTATCATGCATGAGCTTGAGAGCTTAGGTAAGGGCTTGGATGATGACTGAAAGGCTGGACACTCATAAGCTGTCTCATGCCTGAATGGGACGTAAAAGCTGCTGCAATAAGGGAGACGCTTGAAGAGAAAGGGTTCGACTACTACACTTTTCAAGGAAAATTGATGACATATGAGATGCAGATGACCAAAACAAAGAGGTACCGGCATAACATTGAGATTGAACCCAAAACTGAAGAAAAGACCATTGTCTTGAAAATAGAAACTTCACGAACATCAAAATCAGAATTAGATCATGAAGAATCAGATGAAGATATCGCATTGGTGACCAAACAATTCCATAAGTATCTCAAACACAAAAAGTATGACAGGTCTCAAGGATGAAGATAAAATGACAAAGATGACGTATGTTACAAAAGCAAGAAGCCCAGACATATCCGCGCAAACTGTCTCTTCTCACAGGATAGGTGTAACACCCCGAATTCTATTTACATGTAATTCGTAGTACAACAAGATCTTTTACTTCATTTTGTACAATTTTATAAGGAAATTAAAAACTTTTTATCATACACATTGTTTGTTTCAGAATTACACAGCGGAAGTTAATAAAATACAACATGAAATACAACTCTAATATCAACAGCTTTAATCATGAATATAATCTTTATCATCAACCGTCTTTAAGTCCTTGCCAATCAAGCCCTACACTGAAAATATGTACGCACGTCAATTGCTTACAACCGACGCAATGTTATAAACAGAGATCCTTTCTATGATGTATTATAACGAAATCTCTTACTTTAACAAACACAAATTTGAAAGCATATAAAAGTGTAAAGATTGACTATCCTAAACATGTCAGTGTATGATATGACTTAATGCCTAATGCAGATATTATACTACCATGATACTAATGCATACTTGTTCGGATTCTATGCACCCCATCCTATATAGGTCCGAGGGTAAGCACCTATGTACTCCACATTAAAGGGTTTAATCTCTCGCCATGAATTACTACTACGGTGAAATTTTGTGAGTATCTAGTACCACCCCGATAATTCTTGAGTAGCGTACTCCCACTTCAAGTAATTTTGGACACACTGCCTCACACCTAGGAATTCTGGAGGCGAATACCCACATTGTGAGCTATGACCCCGGTAATTCTTGGGAGTTGTTCTCCCATCGCGAGTGATTTTCGGCCATCATGCCTAACACCTCGATAATTCTGGAGACAAAACCCACACCGCACTGTCATCGGTACCTCATCACACAAACACCCCACGAGCATCACCTTGATCCTAGTAATTCTGGAGTAATATCCCCCCCCTACGAGCCTCAATTTCTGTAATTCTAGGGATACCTCCCACTGCGCTATCTAGGCCCTCATACTCATGTTTTCCCATACTTCATCACATCTCTGCTTAGTGTCTGTCATTAAGTTTTTAGTTTTAAATCATCATAACCTAGAGCTAGCCTACCATACTGGAATTAAATCAACACGAGAGAAAGTTAGCCCAAACTGACTACTTCTCAAGAGATACTTAACCCACACTGGTTAGTTCTCAATTTATAATGCCGGTTATTAGGGTCTCGCCTAGTCTCTAAACTAACATCTTTCATGTTCAACAACTGGGTTACACATACTCTTATTATTCATATTTTCGATTTCATGTATTCATAATTCATTCAATACTTTCATTCATTCTCATTTACCAATCATGAAGTATACACTTCTTGGTTGATCACACAACCAACAATTCATTTTAATAAATTACCAAGCCATTGGATTAACAAAAACATCTTTTCACATATATTTATTCTTCAAGAATATATTCCAATTACAAAATTCATTTTGATCAATAAAACCCATTTCATACTTATCCATATTTCAATTGTAAATCTCAATTCTATTAAAAAAAATAGATTCATTATTTTCATAAAAGATTCTACTATAACTTTGTAGTTAATAATATTTAGAATCATCCACAATTACTTTATCTAAATTCATTTGCAAAATAGTAAGTTCAAAACCAGAAAACTGCAGTTTCTGCTTCTTGTAAAAATCATAGAAAATCATATACTTCTTGAAACTTTGTGTTCTTTACATCAAAATAAAGGTATTCAAATCTACTACAATTTCTTAGTTATAAGTTTCTCCAAAATATTGTATCTATAATCCTGAATTCTTCAAAATCTATATTAGGGTCGAAATATCGAAATACTGCCACTTGTTCAGTCTTAGAAAAATCATTATAAATTCATTTCTCTATGAAATATTGACTTCTTAGACTTTACAGAAAGGTTAACGAGTCTACTTCAAGTTCTTAGTTTTGACTTTTCTCAAATCACTTCATTTACAATGCTGAAATGATCCAAAACCGAAATGTGTACAAATTTCCAGCAGCTAGTCAACTTCTAACCAGTTCTAAATTTGGATTTTATTAAAATAGTAAACAACATCCAAAAATTATGAAATTTTAGAGAAATGTTCCTGACATATACGAGATGTTCCTATAAAAATATTAGCTTTATATTCCATCTAGTTTATTATACATGATTTTATGAAGTGCAACTAATATTTAAAACAACAACTTTCTTTGCATAAATTTACAACTTTGTGTACAAACTTATATCCAGTTAATTTAATCTAATCATGATGTATTACCATGCACCAAACAAACATCATTTCAACTTATCTACATGACAATATTTCAACTAGCATGCATTTCCTTTCATATTTAATATCTATTGAAACTCAATTTATCAATACACCATGCCACATAATAAATTTGTAATCTAAGAATACAGGCCACATTTCATTTGACCCATATAGCAATTAAACATGCATACTACCATACTTTCAGAAAGTTCAAGAAATCACTCACCTTAGCTGAAGAAAGAAAAAATGGAAGAAGACTCTTTGGATGTTGCTCCTATCTCCAACAAGATGCTAGCCTTCTCCTCCTAGCAAAGCAAAGCTTAAGCCATCCTCCTTGAAGAAATCCAAGCAACCCTTTTTTTTTTTTTTTTTTTTTGATTCTTTGTAAATTTGCACTCCCAAGTATGAGGTATTTATAGGGCTAAGTAGGCAAATGAAGAGACACCCATTACCCAAAAATAAATACCCACTATCAAAATTAATCACTCACTCGATCACCATTACTACACAAACTCCCATCACTTCATCTCCTTGACCCTTGATGTGCACACGCGTGCACGTGCACCCCACACGCACACACTTCCCATTCTTTAATTATTTGTTTATAGTCCATTTGTGTGTATTTGTTACATAACAAGTGTGATTAAAAAGTGTTCATTTTAAGAGTAGAATTAATTATGAGCTTTTCTTTTTATTAACTTAATTAGTGGGCTTTAAATAAGACTTTAGGACTATGGGTTTTTAAAAGATAAATAATACAATTGTGACAAATAAAATGAGAATAAAAATATACATCACTTTTAGAAAAATTTAGCAATAAAAATGCATATAAAAATTTACGTGCGATGCACATAAAAATAAATATTCAAAATATGAAATAGATTTGTTTAACAGAAAAATATTAATAAATATTCCGAATATAACATACGAAAAAATATTTATTTTGATAATGTTACGGATATTTCATGTAACGGAAAATATATGTAATCGACACATGTATTAAAAAAACGTGCAATACACGTAAAAACATAAAGATTAAAATTAATATTCGAGTTGGCTAATATATAAAATAAAACACAAAGAAAGCTATAAGTGGCTCACCTTCAATCCCCCCAAAATCAAAGTCCCAGATCTAACCTCACAACACACATTCCCCCCCACCCCTAAAATTTCAAACCCAAAACCAAAATTCCCGCCCCAAAACTAAAATACTCATTACTTTATTACCATCTCTCTCTTCTCTCTTCACTGTTTCATATTTCTCTCTTTCTCTCTCTCTCTCTCCCTATCTCTCTCTCCCATTCTTTCTTTATTTACTTAGAAATTTAGATTTTAAGATTTCAGGTTTGTAAATTTTCATAATTTTTATGTTTTTTTATTGCATATGTTATATTGAAAATAGCAAATATCCCTTCAACAGTTAAATTTCATTATTTTCCACACTTAAAGTTCTAAGAAGTTAGATTTTACACCCCCATTTATAATTATTTTTCAACATATACTAATGGAAACATGGACTTTTATTTACAACTAATTATTGTCATACTATTCAAACTTGAGCTACATAATTGTTGTTTTACTGTTGTTACCGCTAAATCTGGTGTGGGGGCAAACAGATAGAATTTGTGGATTCTTGAGAAAACGAACAAGGCAAACCTGTTGACCTGTTGACCTTCACCGACTTGTTGACTTGGTCTCTTGCCGCTGCTGTGAACCTGTAAAAAGTGCGAGACACCGGGATGGATCCGGGCGACGCACCCTCCGACGCTCAAGTCAGTAACCAGAAGTGATTATGAAAGAGCGTAAATTGGAAAAAGATTGATTACCTCTTAATGGAGATTGATGGGGGGTATTTATAGGCGTCTCAGGGATCAGATTAGGCATGTAATTCCTGTGTATAGATAGGGAATGTAATCCCTAATTCCCAGTAAAAAGATAGATATGAATCAGGGCCGTTGAGTAAGATTTAATCAGGGACCTTGATTTTATCTTGCTGGACCGGGTGTGCAGTGGGTTGGAACCCGTACTCAGTTGATGTGGATCCGTTTATAGGTTATTGGGCTTTGAATAAAGATCCAGTTCCCATTTCAGACCCGTCAGTTGGTGAAATTACCGTTTTACCCCTGAGCTTTAAGATTCTTCTCCGATGTGAACGGTCCCGATTTAATCCTATTTTTAGCCATATCACGAGCCCCCCACTCCTAGAGACTGAGTTTTTCAGTCTTAGAGGAGTAGTTTTATTGTTCTAATGGCGTACGGGATTTTATCGGTGTTCATAAGGGAGTTTTGGATCTTACTTGGGGTGTAACGGTGTTATTCTGGGCTTGTAAAATGCCCAAAAATATTCTAAGAATTTTTTGGATTTTTGGTGATTTTTCCAGATTTTCTGAATTTTTTCTCATTTTTTTGAATTTTTTATTCATTTTCCGAATTAAATAATTAATTATCGAAAATATTAATTAATTATTCTAATTCAATAATTATTTTCTCAAAATTTAAAAATAATTTTTCTGAATTAATAATTGTTTTTAGAATTTTTAATTAATTTTTTTCGATTTTTAAATATTTTTTCAGAATTTTTAAATAATTAAAACAATTAATTAAATAAATTAATTAATTAAATATTACCTGGACACGTGGCGCAATCTGTGCCGTCGGATCCCGGCACGAATCTCGAGGAGGCGCGTTTCCCAAAAAAACATTATTTTGTCGTTTAGCGCACGTGGCGCGATCTGGACCGTCCATCACCAGAAGCGCGAATTTCTGGAAGATCCAACGGTCGTAGTCGCTCGGCGGCTTTTTTCTCCGTTTTGGAGCACGAATGGGGACTTGCTCGGCAGCCGACCGGGAGGTGACGCCACGTGGATTTTTTTTTAATTTTTTTTTATTTTATACTTCCGCCCTGTTCTTTCTCTTCTGTTTCCTTCTTCTTCCCTTCTTCTTCTTCGTTTCCTTCGACCCAACAATGCCTCCAACCCCGACTCCATCTCCCATTCCATCTTCGCCTCCGAGGGCGTCGCTGGGGCTTCGAGGAGAGGGGCTCGGCTCAATGGGGAGGTTCGTGAAGTTGGAGTTGGCGCTCGACGGTTGGGTTTTGGAGCTCGACGTCAGTGGAGAGCTCGGAATGGAACTCGGAGCTCGGAGTTGAGGAGAGCTTGAGCTCGCAAAGTCGGCGAGGGTGGACCTCTGGATTGTGGGCTCGATGGCCGAGCTTTGGCCATGGCAGGGCACATGGGAGCTCACCGAAGGAGGAGGGAGCTGGGCTCGGCCTGGAGAACTCGGCGGGGCCTCGGAGCTCATGAAGAAGACGAAGTCGAGCTCGGGAGAATGGGCGAAGAGGTTATAGGAGGAGTTCGGCCATGGAGGTGGCGAGGCACGGAGGTAGAGATCGGAGCTTGAAGGTGACAAGCTTGGTTTTGATGGAGATGGAGGTGTGAGCTTTGGCATCGGAGGCAGCCGGCGACAGAGGGGGGAGCTCGGCATTGGAGATGGAGCTCGGCCATGGTGGTGGCAAGGCATGGAGGTAGAGATCGGAGTTTGAAGGTGAGCACAGGTTTTGTTCTCTTGGTTTTGGCGGGAACGAGCGGAAGAAGAAGAAGGAGAAGAGGGTAAGGGTCGGTTGTGGGTATCGGATCCGAACCCGACCCGTTAGCCTTAATTTTTTTTTTTTTTTTTGGCTTCTTGTTCAGTAAATCCGAACGCAAATTTTGAGGTGCATTTTTTTGCAACTTTGAAGCTCGGTAGGACAGTAGCTCGGATTGGAGATCTGAACTATGTGGCTTGATCTGGACGGTTGATCACGATCGTGGCGCGAATCTCGAGACGGGCTCAGTTCCCAAGAAAACACTATCTTGTCGTTTAGCGACGCTGACAAGATCTGGGCCGTCTGATCGAGATCTTACATGAATGTTGAGGAAAAAGTGATTTTTCTCCGTTTTGGAGCTCGGATGGGCACTTGCTCGGCGACCGACTGGAGGGAAGAGCTCGGATTCGATTTTGACAGTTGCTCGGGTTCGGTTTTTCCCTCGCGCGAGTGGCTCGGTTCGGATTTCAGAGCTATTCGGCGCAGCTGTATTGCGGTCCACTTTCCCGGTGCTACGGAGGTCCGATCGGGGCGTGCGACCCCTCATTTCGAAGCTAATTCGAAGATCTACAACTTCTCTTTAGGAGTGGGATGAAGATTCACCCTCATTCATGGTCAAAATAGCCCCGCAACATTCTTGTCTTCATGAAGTTGATAAGCGCTTTGGTCTTGGGGATTTTGGAAGAGGAGCTCCACTCCTAGGGGCGGAGAAGATGTGCTAGAAAGACCCTTGTGCTAGGAAGACCCTTGTAAGATGTGCTAGGAAGACCCTTGGGGCGAAGAAGTGGCGCGAGCGGCTCGGAATACCGAGCGACATGGAGCGATCTGAGCCGTCGGATCTCAGCGCGGATCTCGAGGCGGGCACAGTTTCCAAGAAAACACTATCTTGTCGTGTAGTGGTGCTGGCATGATCTGAGTCGTCTGATCGAAATCTTATGCGAATGTTGAGGGAAAAGTGATTTTTCTCCGTTTTGGGGCTCAGATGGGCACTTGCTCGGAATCCGAGCCGGACCCTTTGATGTTGGGGTCGGATCGGCACTTGCTCGGCATCCGAGCGGAGGGAAGAGCTCGGATTCGACAGTTGCTCGGATTTTGATCCCGCGTGTGCCGAGCTATTCGACCTGTATCGAAACGTTTTGCCTTTTCGCCAACCGTTGCTACTCGGTTACAAAGTCGTTTGGGCTTTCGTAACGCCTCAAGAGCCGATCAAGAGTCGCGCCCTTACGTTACAAAGTCCAAGAGACTTTTTCTTTTACTTTCGAGGGTCAGATTGGGCGAGTGGAGTGAAGAGCTCGGCTCTGGAAGAGAGCTATTTGTGAGACGAGTGTGAGGAGGGACTCTATGAGAGAGTTGTGCTCCAAACTCGTTGAGAAGAGGTCCGCTTCGGAGGCGAGCGGAGTGAAGAGCTCGGCTCTGGAAGAGAGCTATTTGTGAGACGAGTGTGAGGAGGGACTCTATGAGAGAGTTGTGCTCCAAACTCGTTGAGAAGAGGTCCGCTTCGGAGGCGAGCGGAGTGAAGAGCTCGGCTCTGGAAGAGAGCCATTTGTGAGATGAGTGTGAGGAGGGACTCTATGAGAGAGTTGTGCTCCTAACTCGTTGAGAAGAGGTCCGCTTCGGAGGCGAGCGGAGTGAAGAGCTCGGCTCTGGAAGAGAGCTATTTGTTGACGAGTGT
Source organism: Hemerocallis citrina (assembly GCA_017893485.1). Classification (NCBI taxonomy): domain Eukaryota; kingdom Viridiplantae; phylum Streptophyta; class Magnoliopsida; order Asparagales; family Asphodelaceae; genus Hemerocallis; species Hemerocallis citrina. Next base: position 154,531,991 of record CM030367.1, on the reverse strand, counting down.
GAGGAGGGACTCTATGAGAGAGTTGTGCTCCAAACTCGTTGAGAAGAGGTCCGCTTCGGAGGCGAGCGGAGTGAAGAGCTCGGCTCTGGAAGAGAGCCATTTGTGAGATGAGTGTGAGGAGGGACTCTATGAGAGAGTTGTGCTCCAAACTCGTTGAGAAGAGGTCCGCTTCGGAGGCGAGCGGAGTGAAGAGCTCGGCTTTGGAAAAGAGCCATTTGTGAGATGAGTTTGAGGAGCAACTCTAGGAGAGAGTTGTGAGCTCCGAACTCGTTGAGAAGAGGTCCGCTTCGGAGGCGAGCGGAGTGAAGAGCTCGGCTCTGGAAGAGAGCCATTTGTGAAATGAGTTTGAGAAGGGACTCTATGAGAGAGTTGTGCTCCAAACTCGTTGAGAAGAGGTCCACTTCGGAGGCGAGCGGAGTGAAGAGCTCGGCTCTGGAAGAGAGCTATTTGTGAGACGAGTGTGAGGAGGGACTCTATGAGAGAGTTTTGCTCCAAACTCGTTGAGAAGACCGCTTCGGAGGCGAGCGGAGTGAAGAGCTCGGCTCTGGAAGAGAGCCATTTGTGAGATGAGTGTGAGGAGGGACTCTATGAGAGAGTTGTGCTCCAAACTCGTTGAGAAGAGGTCCACTTCGGAGGCGAGCGGAGTGAAGAGCTCGGCTCTGGAAGAGAGCCATTTGTGAGACGAGTTTGAGGAGCAACTCTAGGAGAGAGTTGTGAGCTCCAAACTCGTTGAGAAGAGGTTCGCTTCGGAGGTGAGCGGAGTGAAGAGCTCGGCTCTGGAAGAGAGCTATTTGTGAGACGAGTGTGAGGAGGAACTCTATGATAGAGTTGTGCTCCAAACTCGTTGAGAAGAGGTCCGCTTCGGAGGTGAGCGGAGCAAAGAGCTTGGCTCTGGAAGAGAGCTATTTGTGAGACAAGTGTGAGGAGCAACTCTAGGGAAGAGTTTTAGCTCCGAACTCACTGCTTATGTGAGAGAATCAACGGTTGTGGGAGCAATTCCGAATGGCGAACCACTTCTAACCCGCTGAAGAGCAAGTTATTTTAAGCAGAATCGAGCCAAGTGTTGGACTCCGAACTCGTCGTTTGTTCTCGGAAGATGATTCCTCAAGAGTAGGGGCCTTGAGAGCCTCTTCCACTCGTATGTACTTCTCCACCCTAAGTAGGAGTTCTGAGAATTCCTGGGGAGGCTTCTTGGCAAGGGACACCTTGAGGCTAGCGTTAGTGACGTTGGGCTCAAATAAGGTAGAGGCTACTGATTGGTTGAGGGAGGGAATGGACCGGGCTTCGGCGGTGAAGCATCGAACGTAATCCCTTAGGCGTTCACCTTTTTCTTGGTTGAGGGTCACCAGAGATACACTTGTTTTCTCGGCCCGGCGGTTACTCACGAAATGAGTAAGGAAGAGCCCTTCAAACTGATCGAATGAGAAGATGGAGGCCGGGGCGAGTCGAGAGTACCATTCTCGTGTAGACCCCTTCAGCGTGGCAGGGAAGATCTTGCAGAGGAAGGCGTCTGAAGCATGGTGGATCATCATGAGAGTTTTAAAACTCTCTATGTGATCCGCGGGGTCTGACTCCCCGGTATACGATTCGAAGTGAGGCGACTTGAAGTTCTCTGGGATGGGGGCCTCCATGATGGTGCGGGAGAATGGAGGTCTGCTCGGGCGGAGGTTTATCGCTCGTTGCTCTTCTTCCCTATCAATTCGGCCGAGGCGCCTCTCCATCTCGTGGAGACGGCGGTAGACCAAGTCTTCTCTTTGATCATACCTTGTCGAGCCCCAGGACTCATCTTCGTACGAGGGTGGACTGGGGCTGCGGCGATGGTAGCTTGGAGATGGACGAGGACTGAGAGTTTGAAGGCGATGGCTCCTAGTTGGCTCATGAGTAGGTGGCCTCTGGTCGTTCTTTGGAGCGATATTGAGGGCCCTTAAGACTGTCGCTTGGAAGTTTTGAAGATCTGCCCTTGTGACTGGTGCCTCTCCAGCTTGGCAGTTCCTATGTGTGGCTCGGCTTACTGGAGAATGAGTTCTCCGCCGATGATGCTGAGGGGACTCTCTTTGCCTCCTCAGGGGAGGGGATCTTCTAGTCCTCGGTCGTCGAGGGGTTCAGATTCTTGAAGCGCCTGAGTTCTCGGGTTGATGGACTCGACCAAGGGCCCACCATCCATTCAGGCGAGTTCTAAGGTTGACCCCCTTTTGGCGGTCGGCAATGATTTGACGAAGATCCCGCTCGGGAGGGCTTTGAGAAGCCAGGGATTCAACTGAAGGATTGGGACCCGTGACTCGGTCATGAGAAGGATGTTGCTTCAGATGACTCTGACGGGAGCCCCCCTGGGCAACCCCCCGAGACCCGTGAGGGGCCTGTTGAGTAGGAGCACCTTGAACCGGAGGAGGGAGAGGAGGAAGGGAAGTGGTTCTTCGGTTGGAGACCGCTGCCTTCCTCTTCTGTTTTGGATGCATGGCTTGAAACTAGTATCGTTGATGAAGAGAGGTCAGGTTGCTTTTTCGTTTTCCCACAGACGGCGCCAATCTGTTACCGCTAAATCTGGTGTGGGGGCAAACAGATAGAATTTGTGGATTCTTGAAAAAACGAACATGGCAAACCTGTTGACCTGTTGACCTTCACCAACTTGTTGACTTGGTCTATTGCCGCTGCTGCGAACCTGCAAAAAGTGCGAGACACCGGGATGGATCCCGGCGATGCACCCTCCGACGCTCAAGTCAGTAACCTGAAGTGATTATGAAAGAGCGTAAATTGGAAAAAGATTGATTACCTCTTAATGGAGATGGATGGGGGTATTTATAGGCGTCTCAGGGATCAGATTAGGCATGTAATTCCTGTGTATAGATAAGGAATGTAATCCCTAATTCCCAGTGAAAAGATAGATGTGAATCAGGGCCGTTGATTAAGATTTAATCAGGGACCTTGATTTTATCTTGCTAGACCGGGTGTGCAGCGGGTTGGAACCCGTACCCAGTTGATGTGGATCCGTTTATGGGTTATTGGGCTTTGAATAAAGACCCAGTTCCCATTTCAGACCCGTCAGTAGGTGAAATTACCGTTTTACCCCTGAGCTTTAAGATTCGTCTCCGATGTGAACGGTCCCGATTTAATCCTATTTTTAGCCATATCAACTGTTTACAGGGCTTTTCGTGTTTTGTATTGGTCCCGAAAACGTGCTGTAGGCACGTGCCCACGGGAAAATCTAGTAGTAGGATACAAATGAATTTTGAGATAACGGAAAATATGTAAATAATTGGAATATAAAATACGAATAACATTTATATAAAAATACGTTACGAATATTATTCGTAACAGTACGAAGTACACGTGTGTTTCACACTAGGACAAAATTGTCATTAGTCAACTTTGTGGGTGTTACACTAGGAATAAAAACTATCATTACTTTAACTCAGGATTCAGAAAGAAAGCATTGAAGGCAACATGGCTAGATTCAGACTCCAGTGGTGAGGCGCAAGAACACAACGATTGTGGATTCATGGCTCTTAGAGATGGTGAGGTGCAATCACCACTTCAAGAATAGGTAATCGAAGAACCCACCTATGATGATTTATTTGACAGGTGTAATGGCTTAAAAGACTATGCAAAAAAAATTAAGTCGTGAGTTGAGACAATATAAGCAAATGTCTAATGAATCACATGACTCTGCATTGCTAAAAATAAAAAGTTGAAAAATAAAAACTCCTTGATTATTGAAAATTTTGATTCATTTAGGAAGGATCATAATGTGTTGATAGCAGAAAATGAATACTTAAAACTACAAATTCAAAAATCTTTGGCAATACATAATGAAAACATAAAGAAAATTCATGAGAAATCTGCTCATATTGCTAAATTTACCGACGATCTAAATGAATGCAACTTTTATTTTATAGAGGTAGTTAAAGCTTGTACGGAAGCACTTGAACATAATAGAATACTTGATGCTACTCTAGACACTGTTCTTTGGAATACCAAAGACGATGAGAAAACTTTTAAAAAAGGCTTTTTAATAGAATAATTGAGCTCAGTTGGAAAGTATGAAGGTCCCATTTATCTTATTACAAAGAATTCAAGGTCATATCATGATCATCGAGGACTTGGTTACAATGAGCCAATACAATGTAAAAATTCAAAGCAATCTTTTCATACACATGCATAGTCACTAAAATAGTTGCAAACCAACACATAATTATGCATATGTGCATGACCCAAGGCATAATCATATTACATGTCACTATAGCTATAAATTTGGACATATATCTTATAACTGTCGATTAAAAAGGAATACTAATTATGTTTGGGTAAAGAAGAATGTAAATATAGGAACAGCGTCTATTTGGACACCTATTAACTTTCATGTAGGTGCATCAAAACTTTCAACTTAAAAGATCGTAGATACCTTGATGGTGGATGCTCGAAACTCTCGACTAATTACAAAAACATAATCTGCATTTCTATCAAGGGAAAAAGAGAAGACATTAGTTCTTCTGATGAGTACAACACTGGGTAAAATCTAAACGGTAAACCAACTATGTTTTACTTTTACTTTTTGGATGACATATCTTTAGTAAGAAATCTAAAACATCGTTCATCCATCCATGAAATGCATGCAATTTGTAAATTCTGTTTACTTCAGTGAATGTTATTTATGTCTTTGTATAACATGTGACAGAACTACTACACTATGCCCCACCAATGATTTTTTCTTTTCACAAACCCAATAAATATTTGTCACCACATCATCTAAAGATCATGTTGTTTTCAACTAGATTTCAACAAATTTACAAATCAGCTAATATACTTCCACTACCATTAGAAGAAAAGTGTTTTCATGTTTTAAAAGGTGAATTAAATAACTCTGAATTTTTATTATTATTTTATGTACTCTGTGCACGGCTTTCTATGACAATCAGTTGATCGGTCGACTGTTCCCTCATAAGCGGTTCGGTCGACCGATCGGTCGACCGTCCCATACTCTGGTAATTTCCTTCACAAATATTTGTTTGGTCGAAAGTAGACCGGTCGACCGAACAATCGACCATCCTGCCCTCTGTCATATTCGTTACAATTAATTCCCCCTTTCTTCTATGTTGTGGTCGACTATTTCCTTGAACTGGTCGACCAATCCTATCAGCTGGTCAGATCTCAAGTCATTTCTTTCCTTTTATGACATATGGGGACCGCTCTTCTAATATAAATACTCTCATTTCTTCTTTCCCCTGCCTCCACAAAAACCCTAACTCATTTTCTCCCAAACCCATCAAAATTTTCGAATATCTTTTGTAGTTTCGTCTTAAGTATTTGGGTGCTGTCTCTCTTTTTTATGGCTTCTCACGGACCTTCTTCCTCTCACAAATCTATGTAAGAAATTTATTGCCTCTAAATCTGTCACTAGAGATGGATCATATTTAGAAATAAAAATTGTGCAGATCTTTATTTTTCATCAATTTCTTCTGCCCCGGTTGTAGCAAACCGAGAGAAAAATCTAGAAATCTCGGGTGGTCAATTTAGTTCAATGATTAGGATTATTCATGATTTTGGGTGGAAATTTTTTCTCGCTACACCAAGCACCCACTCCAAGTCATTAACTCTTTAGTTTTACACTAATCTAGAGGGTATTCAAGATAATGATCTCACATTATCATCAATTATTCTTGGCAAACAGGTTAAAATCACTCCCGATTATCTTCGCATGCAATATAAGTTGCCCAAGGTGAATTCGATGCCTATCATCTTGACTTTAACACACTCGATTACAATCCAGGCCATGACAAGTCTACCGTTAAATCTATGATTGTTAAATCTGAGTTTCTTCATGTTCCTCTTCCAACTCCCACAAATTTTACTGATGTTGCCCGTGTCCTCAATAAAATTGTTGCCGCCAACATTTGGCATAAAAAGAATGATAAGACAGAAATTCGTGTGGATCAATCCTTTATAATTTTTCTTATTTTAGACGAATATAAATTTGACCTTACTACATTCATCATTCGCACAATGAATTTTGCCTCCACTCGTAACCGTTGTCTTCCATTTAGTTCTCTTATCTATAATCTTGTCGTTGGTTCCTGCATTGATGTTGGAAACTTTCTTCTTAGTAAAAAGTTCATGGCAATCCTTCCCCAACAAATGGGTATTGATGTTCCGTTTACACAACGTGCACGCCGCAGTCAAGCTCAACAAGTTTGCCAAGATGACCAAGCCCAACAAGCAGCTTCATCCTCATCTCGTCGCAAGAATGCTACTCCTCCATCCACTTCATCTACTTTGATGGCCCGTGCTCAATTCGCCTCTCATCAAAGGCAAGTATACAACTACTATGTCAACACCATCGAATTCATGCAAAACAAAGATGTCACGCCCCGCTTCCCAAAAATGAGATACAGAATACGGATACGTGACTAAGTCCAGCGAATAATTTTCATCATTTATAAGCTGTAGGATCTTTAAAACAAGCACAAGTATAAACAAGAGAGATACATGAGAATAGTCAACCATGCATGCATAACTGAATCAATATAATTAACAAGATTTACTTGAAACAAAACTTGATTAATTTCAAATAATCCAGATCTAGAAACAAGTCAACAATCCTGGAACACATTGCCCAATACAAATAAATTCAAGTAATCAAGTACATTTATTCATGAATAACTGGAAAAAAATATAGCAAGAACTTCAGTAACTAATATCTCAGATTACTTACTCCATCAGGCAGCTGATCACTTGATCTGCAATTTAATAAATTATAGGAAAAGGAAAAGAAAATAAAACGCCCGTCAATGCAAGTTATGGGCCGCTTGTAGTGCAAGAGACAAGTACAGGAAAGAGAAACAAGAATAGAGTAACAGAGGAAGTAAGTATAGCATGGAATAGACATGATAATAAGATGGAATGACTAACATGGAATAAGAACAGAAATAAGTAATGTGATGGGATAACGGGTGCATGCAATATGTAACAGATGTCAAGTATCATGTAAACAAGTAACAAGTAATAAGTGTCAAGTATCATGTACAAGTAGCAAGTGTCAAGTGTCAAGTGGTCATGTTCAAGTCTTGTATTAAATTTATCTAGGTAGCACTTCATGCGTCCCGATTTTTACCACATGGTTGCTACATTCAAACAATTACGTTTTAGATTTTATAGTGGATCATAGAGGGCAGTGTACAGGGACAAGCTCCAAGTAACAAGTATCAAGCTCCAAATACCAAATATCAAGCTCCAAGCAACAAGTAGGACCTATTGATCCCCTTTTGAGTACACGTTTCTGTATTTTCCACTTTTAGATCTTTCCGTTTAAACCCTGGCTTAATTTCTTGTTATTAATATTCAAGTCAAGTATGGACATGCACAAATAAATCAAGAAACATGGTAAGATGAAAAGAGATAAGTACAAGATGAACAAAGGACATGAACGGGTGATGCAAGACTCAAATTAGACTAAGACAATGAAAATTCTAGTTCAGGACAACAAGATAGTTCTGCACTAAATCTGAGATTCCCGTTGCCACAAATATGCAAATCTGGATCTGTCAAAAAATTTGAAAAATAGACTTTCAACCGAATCCAGCAAGTATATATAAGTCATATAGTAATTAACAAAAACATGACTCAAAACAGGGGTATATCCAGAAAACATGTTCAGCATGAAATCAGAAGTTTGTATTCATAAACAGGAAAACGACATAAAAACATACTGATTAAATCTAAAAAAAATCTGGAGTATTCCCTAGTATGTTTAGTATCAGCAAATATAATTTCATATTTTTCATCACAGATAGTTTAGTCAAATAAAATCAGAAGACAGCAAGATGCAGTAGTTTTGTAAATCTGGAATCATAAACACAACAGTACTAAAATAGCTATATCTCACAAAATACAAATCGAAATCCAAATCCGTCAAAAGGGTGATAAAATAGATACAGTAGGATACAATTCATATTCACAAAGTTTTTACAAACAGCAAGTAGAATCAGGTTGAAATTTAGGTTCTTTACTGAACAACACAAAAATTCTGCAAGTATAGTAGTTGTTTATGAGTATAGAAAAGTTTGTAAAACTCATCAATTAAATCCACAAAAATTCAGGGTTAATCCCATTCAGGTCTAGTTATACTCAACAAAATATTGGATCTAAATAATACTTTTAACATCAGTATAAAAATAATTTACTCTACAGAATTCATATAAAACAGAATCTAGAATTTTTCTACACCTCTATAGTAAAATAGTCATAACTCGCAGCTCATAAAACGAAACTGATATCTGTCAGAATATTTGAAAAGTAGACAGAATTCTCTACAATTTATATTCACAAATAATTTTAATATACTGACCTTAATAGGGTCTAAAATACTGAACAAAAACGGGAAAATAGAAAATACAGAAATACCATTCGTGCACAAAATCATCTTGCTCATGTAAAACTCATCCAAAACATACCAAACGTGAAATATGGTGTGCTAGATGTCCAAACAACATGGTATATGGTGTTTTTCAAGTCTACTAAGAGTTATACTAGGAATAACACATCAGGCATGCAAGATCATACAACATCTCATAAGTCACGAACAACATGCATGTATATATATCAAGAATCTATTATATCTAAGTTGTTTCATGTCGTGTGTGTACGAGACAACTATGGATGGATCAACACATAGAGATAGGATATAACTAGGGTTTTTCATGAGAATAGATCTTGAAGCAGCTGGACTACCGGCGGTATTTAGTACTTGTATTATACAACAAAAAAGAATTCAAGTTACTTGCCTAAGAGACGACGATGAAGACGATGAGAAGACGAGAATAATGGGAACGGATCCCGAGCACGAACACAAAATCATGAGCGGACCTCGAACAAGATGATCAAACAATGATCAGACGGCTAAGATACAATCTGATGAAGATCATGATCAGATCAGATCGGACGATCCAAATCTAGACTGATGATGATGGAGATCATGATGATCAAGATCGATCAATGATCGGACGGTCCAGATCAAGATGATCAAGTTGATGATCAAGATCAGATCAACAGACGGCTCTGGATCCACTTGATGGTGATCATCCAAGAACAGGGCTCGGGTGGTCCATGGGGATCGTCGGAGCTGCGGGGCGGCACGACGCAGGGGGATCACCGGCGGACAGGCGATGACTGCAGTGCGATGGCAGCTAGGGGATAGGGCGAGGTGCGCTGGCTGACTGGTGCTGTTGTCGTTGCTGTGGAAGAGGATACGGTGGGCTATAGGGCATTGTTATCGCTGTGAGGAAGAGAGGTCAACGCGATGTTGGGAGGACTAGGTAAGGGACGACGGCGAAGCGACGACAGCTAAGGAACAACGACCAAGGGTCGTCGCTCTGGCTGTTGGTCAATGTCGAGACGGGAAGGCACAATACGGGAGGCTGTCGCACAGTCGGGGGCACTGCATCGAAGGGGAGGCATAGCGCAGGGTAGCTGCATTGGCTGCTGGTGTGGGCGTGCAAGGCGACGAGGGGGTGTTGGTGTCGCGACAGGAGGTTGGGGTCGCAGGGGGGATAGGCCAGGAGAGATCGGGAGTGGGTTAGGAAGGAGATGAGAGGTCTAGGGGATAGCTTGGAGGATGGGTTTAGAGGAGGATGGGAGGTAGGGTTTAGTGCGGCTAGGGTTTGATGTGCAAGGACGATGAACAGGGCTCAAGTATATATATAGGTAGGGGATTATTAGGGTTAGGGAGAACAGGGGGTAACGGGTATAAGTAATGGATCCAATAGGGTCTAAACGGATTAGAGTAGTGGATTTTAATGGGCTATTGGGCTTTAAAAAATTCAATACAAAAAGGGTAATATAGGGTTTAAAGTTTTAATGGGTTTAAAATCCAATAGAGAGAATCTTTTAAATCTAACTTATGTTTTAGAATCTTTTAAATCAAACTTATGTCTCTCTCTTACTATTTTGTATTGATGAAATCTCAATTCTATGATATTATGTAGAACTCTCACTATATCAAAGAGCTTCGTGATCAACAGTATCATATAAGAATATTTCTCTATGGTTTTCTAAATGCTGTCTTTTCTTTGTCTCTCAATTCTATATCTCCCAAAATTGCTTTTTTTTAAAACTTGTAAATACATGTTTTGAAACAAAATTTCATATAAAATGTATCATGAACACACATGCATGAATTTATGAGGAGTATTGGATTAAGGGGGAGAAGTTGAACTTCATTTAAACTTAAGTTCTAAGGTATGTTTTGTTCACACCAAAAGGAGGAGATTGTTGACCCTAAGTTTGGTGTGCACAAAACATATCATATTCAACTAATATTTCCAATTAAGATTTGCAGGAAAAATAGGAAAAGGAAAATAAAAATAAAGATCCAAATGATTTGAATCCAAGCAAAAGAGCCATGAATCGAAAAGATTGTAAAAATCAAGGAAGATATTACAACACAAGAAACATGTGCTTCAAATCCTCAAGGAAGCAAACAATAATTAATTATTCATTTCTATTTTTGTGAGAAAATGCTATGTAAAGGTCGTTGATTGATTAATTCTTTTTTGGATTGAATATAAAGTGGATTCACTAAATAAAATTCGGATCTGCACGATAGCGGTCGATCGTACAAAATATCGGTCGACCGTCACAACAGTCGACCACTCATTACAGTAGAAAAGATGATTCAGTCGACCGGTCATCGCTCAACTTTTAAGTTGAAAGATGAACGGTTGACTGCTCACCTATGCAGTCGACTGTAAACATTCAGACTTGACTATTTCGGAAATATCTTCTCTTTTTTGGAAAGATACATTTTCTCTCTCTAATAAATAGAGATGAATTTACTGAGTATTCTTTATCCCTTGCTAATATAACTCTCTAAACTAATCATTCAACCAACGATCCAAGTGTAAGAGATTTTATTGTTTTCTTTAGTCAAGATCGGTTTAGAACTTGAGAGTTTCTTTTCTTCCACTTCAGTGAGTTTTTTGCGGGACTTGTTTGTAGAAGCCCTGCGGGTGTAATAGGTCTCTCGGCCTGAATTCCAAGAATCACTGTACAAGGGTTTAGAGTATAGTGGAACGCTTGTGGTAGAAAATTGCTACAAGTAGGTGGTGTGAACGTAGACCAGGGGGTCGAACCATGTTATATGCTGTGTGTTGCCTGCTTACTTTGTTTGCTTTCTTTAACTCTTTTTCTTTACTTTACGAATTTTATTCAAGTTTTTAATTACTGTATAATCACCCTATTCAACCCCCCTCCCCCCAGGGTGATTTACACAGTAGCCATTGTTTCAAATGATTTCTTATAACCTAAACAAAACAATTGCTTAAGCGTAACAAAAGTCTTTTTGAATGAATAGTAGCTGTTATTTCTAACAATGACTTTTTATAACCTAAGTCGTTTGAAACAACGGCTACTGTTCGTTCAAAAAGGTAGTGAGAGAGTGAAAGATATGAAGAGTTATTTGGGCGCAAAAACCTGAAAATACCCCTTCCTCACTTAAGTGAAGAAAAGGAGATGGGCGGGGGATTTCACAGTCATTGGATGGCCGAAACTCGAGTTGCAATGGGTTTGTGCAAACAGACCCATTTGCAATGGAGCATGAAATACCCGTATTTGAGTTATATATATAATATGATGGGATTTCATTGTGGGCTTAGTAATTAATTAGAAATGTCCTGTAGATGTGGTAGTGTGTGTATGAGCCTATAGAAGTATAATGGATTATATGGCTATGAAGGATGTGTGTGTAGACTTAGTCCCACATAGATGGTGAGTAGGAAAAGTGTGTGTGTATATAGATAGTCAATGATCCAAGGGTCATCTACTAAGCTATAGCACTTTTGGTGAGGCTGTGCCCTGTGCTGGGGCTGTGGTTAGGTTCTTTAAAGGGCCTGAGGTGTTACAAATGGTATAAGAGCCAACTTTCGACACTGATGTTGGGGTCACAGACAACACACTGGTGGAGTCAAGGGCAATATGCTGGTAGGAAGACCATGTCAGTACGCTGGCGGAACTAGGGTAGTGGCATTTATGTGGACCACATCGACTAAAAAGGAGGTCCGAGCTTAGCAAGGACGCTAATCCAAATGAGGGGTGATTGTAATTCCCCTAGATTTATATAGTCCCATATTGGTTGAATTTGTAACCTGTCAGCTCCTTTAAAGAACCCAACTAAGGCCCCACCACAGGGCACAACCTCAACAAAAGTGCAATATCTTAGTAAGTGACCCTTGGATCATTAACTATCTATATACACACACACTTTTCCTACTCACCATCCATGTGGACTAAGTCCACACACATCCTTCGTGGTCATATAATCCATTATACTTCTATAGGCCTGTTGCCGCTGAAATTGGTGTGGGGGCAAACAGATAGATTTGTGGATTCTTGGGATGTTGAATAGTCAAACTTGGAACACCTTTCCGCCGGAGTTTGACCGTGATCTCCCGCCGTTGACCTGCAAAAAGTGCGAAACACCGGGGTTGATCCCTCCGACACACCCTCCGACGCTCAAGTCAGTAATCAGAAAGATTATGAATGAGCTTTGATTGGCAAAAGATTGATTACCTAGTAACAGTGGGGGATGGGGGGTATTTATAGCCGCCTTAGGGACCAGTTTCGGGATAAGATCAAATTCCTACTTCCCAGTGAATGGATAGAAGCGATCAGGGTCGTTGATTAACCATAATCGAAAACCCTAATTTTATCCAGCTGGAATGGGTTTCTTGCAGGTTGGAACCCGCACCCAGTTGAGATGGATCCGTTCGTAGGTTATTGGGCCTTTGGAAAAAGGACCCAGTACCCATTTCAGACCTGTTTGTCGGTGAAGTTACCATTTTACACTTAATCGTTAAGATTCATGCCTAATTTGGACTGTTCCTATTTAACCCCATTTTGGCCATATCACGAGCCCCCCACTCCCGAAGACTGAGTTTGATCAGCCTTTGAGGAGTAGTTTTACTGTTTTAATGGCTTGCGGAGTTGTATCAGAGTCCAAATGGGAGGTGTCAAATCTTTGTATGAGGTATTATGGTGATTTTCCGAGTTAGTTGCACGCTCAAGGTTGTTCTTGAGCTCTTTTGGACTTTTGGTGATTTTTCTTAATTTTTATTTATTTTTCGGACCATTTATTTAATTTTGCGAAGTGGTGATTTATTGTTAGGGGGCCTTAATTATTTATTCTTAGCAATAATTATTTACCCAGGGGCTCAAAAGTATTTCTGCGAATTTATAATTATTTTTTAGAATTTTTAATTAATTTTTCCGAATTTTTAATCATTTTTTTGCAATTTTATAAATAAATAATTCGATTTTAATAAATAAGAAATTAATTTTTAATACAATTTACGACGTGGCATGATCTAAGCTCTCTATCAGCGTTGGGCACAAATTTCGGGGAGATCTAATGCCTGGGTGGCTCCAAGGTGTATTTTTCTTCATTTTGTGGGAAGTTGCCTCGGTGACGTTGCCGACCTCCTCCAGATATGTGTTAGGAAGGAGGCCGAAGTCCAGGGGGTTCGGGGTCTCCTGCCGAGGTGTAGAGATACCTCGGCGTGGCGACACGTGTAAAGAAGGGGTTTGGTGAGTCTTTGCCGAAGTCCAAAGTGAGTTTTTTCCATGTTCGAGCGTCAGTGCCAAGAGAGCTCGGCAAGGGGTGCCGAAGTCTAACGCGAGAGCTTTTTCTCATGTTTGGGCATCGGTGCCAAAAGCGCTTGGCAAGGGGTGCCGAGGTCCCAAAGTGAGGATTTTTCCATGTTTGGGCGTCGGTGCCAAGAGCACTTGGCAAGGTGTGCCGAGGTCCCAAAGTGAGGATTTTTCCATGTTTGGGCGTCGGTGCCAATAGCGCTCGGCAAGGGGTGCCGAAATCCAACGTGAGAGCTTTATCTCACGTTTAGGCATCGGTATCAAGAGCGCTCGGCAAGGGGTGCCGAGGTCCCAAAGTGAGGATTTTTCCATGTTTGGGCGTCGGTGCCAAGAGCGCTCGGCAAGGGGTGCCGAAGTCCAACGCAAGAGCTTTTTCTCACGTTTGGGCGTCGGTGCCAAGAGCGCTCGGCAAGGGGTGCCGAGGTCCCAAAGTGAGGATTTTTTCATGTTTGGGCGTTGGTACCAAGAGCGCTCGGCAAGGTGTGCCGAGGTCCCAAAGTGAGGATTTTTCCATGTTTGGGCGTCGGTGCCAAGAGCGCTCGGCAAGGTGTGCCGAAGTCCAATGCGAGAGCTTTTTCTCACGTTTGAGCGTTGGTGCCGAGAGCGCTAGGCAAGGTGTGCCGAGGTTCCAAAGTGAGGATTTTTCTCACGTTTGGGTGTCGGTGCCAAGAGCGCTCGGCAAGGCGTGCCGAAGTCCAACGCGAGAGTTTTTTCTCACGTTTGGGCATCAGTGCCAAGAGCGCTTGGCAAGGCATGCTGAAGTCCAACGCGAGAGTTTTTTCTCACGTTTGGGCATCGGTGCCAAGAGCGCTCGGCAAGGCATGCCGAAGTCCAACACGAGAGTTTTTTCTCACATTTGGGCGTCGGTGCCAAGAGCGCTCGGCAAGGCGTGCCGAGGTCCCAAAGTGAGAATGACAGTCCTTAGATGACAGCTGGCCTTTTCATCGTTGATTTTCTGACAATTTTGACCGTGATTCATTAATGCGACGGTACAACTTTTGTCATTTTGCATAAATGGGCCTGACTGTTGGTCTTTTGAAGCCCAACGTCCTCGTTTTGTGTGACAACCTCTATAAGACTCAACCCCCCCATTTCTTCACTCCTCCAAATTTTTACTCAGGCAGTGATTTTTACTATCGAGAGCTTCCGGCGATCGTCGACCATTTTCCGGTGAATATTCTGACCGCAACTGTCACTTCAAGGTAACTTACACTTAGTTTATTTCAACTAGAAAATATCTCTTTCCCCTATTTCGGAGCCCTCCCCCTTTGCTGGCGAAGCGCCGTCTCCTAGTCAGAGACCTCGTATCGACAAGGGCAAGAGAGTTGATGGTCGAGACACCATAGTGGAAGATCCAAAGCGTATGGGGGAGTTCGACAGACTGCCAAAAGCGTTGACAGGGCTCCATAGGGTTCGGGAGCTTCCGGAGGAGCACGCCGAGCGTATAGTATACGACAGGGGAGGAGCTTCGAGGAGAACGCAGCGAGAGAGACCTCGGAAGCGGATGACACAGTCTCCATACTTAACGAGGCAGACCTGGCAGCGATCCGAGAGTGTTTTCATGTCCCGGAGGAGTACGAGTTGATGTTGCCGGGTCCCGGGGTGAGGGCCAACTCGCCGATGCTAGTAAACATGTGTTTCTGGCCGGTCAACGCCTTCATCGCCGGGGCGCGGCTTCCCCTTCACCCGTTCGCAGTTCAAGTGCTTAGGTGGTTCGGGGTCAGCCCCATCCAACTAATGCCGAACGCGTGGAAGGTCATCATCAGGTTCGCGCTCCACTGTCAGGCAGCCGAGATAAAGCCGGAGTTGAGGGTACTCCGGACACTTTATCGGCTTCATCAACATCACAAAGCCGAGTTCAGATATTACTTGGCCCCGAGGCATGGTGCTCGGCTTGTCAGCTGCCCCGACTCCATAAAGCACTGGCAAGACAAGTATTTCATAGTTCGGAGTAGCGAAGCGTGGCCCATACCCTCAGGTTGGGTGGAGGAGGTGATGAAGAGGGTGAGGGAGTCGCCAGTGCTCCACCCCAACGAAGAAGAGGCAGTTCGGATTCTTCTCGACTAGCCAAAGTTCGACTGGAGAGATCTGACCGAAGATGCGCTCTTCAGGGGAGGGCTCTGTTGCGTAGACCCCAGTATGCAGCTTTATCCGTTGTTGTTGTTTTTTTTGTTTTTTTTATTATAACTTGTGTTTTGACCAACTTCTCTTGCTGCAGAGACTATGGATTACGAGGCGATTCTGGCACAGAGGGCGACCCTCAGAAGCAAGGTGCCTAAAAAGCGCAAGAGGGTCGCCACAAAGGTGACTGCTCCGAAGCCGAAGACCGTCGATGCTGCCGTGCTGGAGGCGGAGGCTTCGGCGACTGTGACCCCGAGGAGGGCACCGGTAGCGACCTCGACATCGACCGAGCTTGGCGAGTTCCCGATGGCCGCTGCCCTCAGGATGGAGACGCCCCCACTGACAGCGGAGGCCGAGGTGTTCCTGATCGAGGAGCACAAGAAGATATTCGTTCCAGACTGGCAGGTTCAGAAACTCGACAGCTTCCTCGGGGACTCGACGTCGAGTATGCAAGCGGTGAAGCACTTTGCGACGCCGAAGGACCGAACTGCCATGGACGCCGGCAGCGTGGGCGACGACGCCTTCGAGATCGCTCGCTTGGCGGATCGGTGAGTATCAATCTCTTTCTTTAAGAATACTTGCATATTTATTTCTAACTCTTTTTTTTCCTGTTGTTCGGCTGCAGATAACCGTCCACTTTGGTCATCTCATGGAGAAGATGACGGAGCTCGAGAAGGACCTCAAGAAGGGGATCGACTGTGCCCGAGCAGAGAAAGCTCGTCTCGCCAACGAGCTCAATAAATTGAAGGTCGAGGCCAAGGGGAAGATGAAGAGACTGGAATACCTCGAAGGCCTCGTCACGAAGCTCGAGGGTGATATGCTTTGGCAGAGGGAGGAGTCGGCCAAGCAGCAGGCCGAAGCCATGGAAGCTGCCCAGGTTGCGGCGGCGAAGGAGGCCGAAGCCGCGACTATGGAGAAAGCATAGGGCTTCCTCACGGCCAACATGGCCAAGGCATACGCTTGCGCCATCGAGCAAGTGTCGGAGCGATTCCCTGAGGCCGACTGCTCCGGATGGCGACTCTTCCCCGACCACGTCGATGGCTTCGACGCTGAGTCTGAGGCGGAAGTAGGGGACAATGAAGAGGACATCGAGGTCGAGATCGTCGGCGAACACCAGGGGACCGTGGTGACTCGCGATGGTCGCACCTTCGGGGGAATCCGACCCCGTCCAATCCCGTCGCCCTGGGAAAGAGGTCGCCCCCTGACTTCTTCTGCTTTTCCCTTTTTTTTTGTCTTTTGTACTTTTGGATGTATCGCCTAATTGCGGACTGGCCACCGCACTTTTTGTGATGAATGAAAATCCATCTTTTTGAGTTCGACTATGTGTGAATCTTTGGAAATGCGTTTACAAAAATTTTCTTGAAAACTGGGCTAAATGTTCACGTCGCCCTGCCTAACGCTTCGGCTATGTGTTCACAATTTTTTTTTTTGAAATTCTGCTGTGTACACATCGCCTTGTTTAGGCGTCGGCTTTGTGTTAACCAAAATTTCCAACCTTTGCTAAGTGTTTTCGTCGTTTTCCTTGGAATTTTCAGCTCGTTGAGGTGACACAGCTTGTCGAACCAACTCATGCGGCGGAGGAGTTACATTCCGAGGTTGGCCTA
Organism: Hemerocallis citrina; assembly: GCA_017893485.1. Classification (NCBI taxonomy): domain Eukaryota; kingdom Viridiplantae; phylum Streptophyta; class Magnoliopsida; order Asparagales; family Asphodelaceae; genus Hemerocallis; species Hemerocallis citrina. The sequence continues at coordinate 154,514,634 of CM030367.1, read as the reverse complement.
GGGGCGACGAAGTTGTGTCTCATTAGGTGCCGAGAGTGCCTTTATGAGGTCGAGTTGGGACTGCGCAGAGCCAAAAGTGAACGAAATCATCTGCAACTGATTGTAGGCCGTCGAGACATCGAGATTCGAAGGCTAGAAGGGAGGCTTGCTGAGATGACCCCCGATGGCGATGATGATGGTTCGTCAACAGCCTTTACTCTCGGTCTAAGGCTTAAGTATCTTCGCCACTCCTTGTCGAAGATGACAACGGAGAGGGACGAACTATTAGCTGAAATCCACCACTTGCAGATAGTAGAAGAAGAGCTTTTGGCGGAGGAAGAAGAATTAACAGTAGCAGTAGGCAAGTTGATGGCCGAGCGCGACGAGTTGACGGCGGAGGTCGATGAGTTGAAGAGGGTTACGGACGACAAGAGTATCGAGGTTACTCAGCTCCGCCGAATTATTTCCGACAGCTCTGGTGCCACGGGCTCCGCTGTGGCTCCTCGCTTCAAGATAGCCGTGAAGGACGACTCTCTGAAGCAATGAATAGTTGAGCTAGAGGCAGTGGTTGCTCGCCTCAAGCCCCATTCAGGACCGATCAACGTCAGAAGCACTTCGTGTACCCGTGAAGAGAGCGAGCAAGGAATCTCGTTTTATGAGCTTGCGACTCGTTTGCCTGTTGCTCGGCAAAGTCCAGGTGATACCCAAAGTGGGGTGGCTGTCTCGTCGAGTGGAGCTTCCGTTGGTGCGACTGTCAGAAGTAGCGCAGAAGACACATCTCACTTCGCCGGTCTAGGGTCGAGCTTCGAGGTTAGTCTGGTTAGATGCCGCCGTCCCCGGGTGTCTTTAAAGCGGAACATCGCTGCGCCTAGGAGGCATTGAAGCAGTCTTTTGTTTTCCAAGTTTTGAATCTTGTCTAAGTATGAGGAGTCGGTCTTGTAATTTTCGCGTTTTAACTCCTGTAACTTCGTTGTAGAGAAAAGTACAAGTCTTGTAATTTGGTTTGTTCCCAAACTTTATAGAAGCGAAGCTTGTTTCTTCTTTTGGACTTGTGTGTTTTGTTAGTCATCTGTGGTTGTAGGAGCACTTCTGAAGGGCGGGCCACTTCTTACTCGCTTATGAGAGCGCTTGGCATGGTGTGCCGAAGTCCAAAGCGAGAGTTTTTTTCACATTTGGGCGTCGGTGCCAAGAGCGCTCGGCAAGGTGTGCCGAAGTCCAAAGCGAGAGTTTTTTCTCACGTTTGGGCGTCGGTGCCAAGAGAGCTCGGCAAGGTGTGCCGAAATCCAAAGCGAGAGTTTTTTCTCACGTTTGGGCATCGGTGCCAAGAGCCCTCGGCAAGGAGTGTCGAAGACCCAAAGTCAGTGTTCTAACTTCAACTTTTGACAATTACTCAAAATCAGAAGCAAACCTTCCTTCTTATAGGCACGGAATGTCAACCTTATGAACTTGAGATTGATAAGCAGTGCTATGGTTTTTGCAGCCTCCCCCATATGAGAGGCACTGCGAATTGTAAAAGAAGCTAGTTTCTTACAGTGAGAGCAGCCTCTTGAAGAATTACTTCAACTTTAAACGAATCATAAGAACCAAAGGTTAACTCCTGCAAGTACTCTTCTCCCATGTCTAGTATAGTGGTAGAAACTTTCAGTTGTCCAGCCAAGTGATTTGGATTCCGAACACGTCGTTCGAGTAAGTTTTAATGGTTGTGGGAGCAGTTCTGAATGGCGAACCACTTCTTGCTCGCTTAAGAGCGTGCCTGCGAAGCGGAATCGAGCCAAGTTTTGGACTCCGAACGCGTCGTTTGAGTAAGTGTCAACGGTTGTGGGAGCAGTTCCGAATGACGAACCACTTCTAGCTCGCTTAGGAGCGAGCTTGCGAAGCAAAATCGAGCCAAGTTTTGGACTCCGAACGCGTCGTTTGAGTAAGTTTCAACAGTTATGGGAGCAGTTTCGAATGACGAACCACTTCTAGCTAGCTTAAAAGCGAGCTTGCGAAGCGAAATTGAGCAAGTTTTGGACTCTGAACGCGTCATTTGAGTAAGTTTCAACGGTTGTGGGAGCAATTACGAATGGCGAACCACTTCCAATTTGCTTAAGAGCAAGCTTGCAAAACAGAGTCGAGCCAAGTCTTGGACTCCGAACACGTCGTTTGAGTAAGTGTCAATGGTTGTGGGAGCAGTTCCGAATGACGAACCACGTCTAGCTCGCTTATGAGCGAGCTTGCAAAGTGGAATCGAGCCAAGTTTTGGACTCCGAACACGTCGTTTGAGTAAGTTTCAACGGTTGTGGGAGCAGTTCCGAATGGCGAACCACTTCTAGCTCGCTTAAGAGCGAACTTGCGAAGCGGAGTCGAGCCAAGTCTTGGACTCCGAACGCATCGTTTGAGTAAGTTTCAACGGTTGTGGAAGCAGTTTCGAATGGCGAACCACTTCTAACTCGCTTAAGAGCGAGCTTGCGAAGTGAAATCGAGCAAGTATTGGACTTTGAACGCGTCATTTGAGTAAGTTTCAACGGTTGTGGGAGTAATTCCGAATGGCGAACCACTTCCAATTTGCTTAAGAGCAAGCTTGCAAAGCAGAGTCGAGCCAAGTCTTGGACTCCGAACATGTCGTTTGAGTAAGTGTCAACGGTTGTGGGAGCAGTTCCGAATGACGAACCACTTCTAGCTCACTTAGGAGCGAGCTTGCGAAGCGGAATCGAGCCAAGTTTTGGACTCCGAACACGTTGTTTGAGTAAGTTTCAACAGTTGTGGGAGCAATTCCAAATGGCGAACCACTTCTAGCTCACTTAAGAGCGAGCTTGCGAAGCGGAGTCGAGCCAAGTTTTGGACTCCGAACGCATCGTTTGAGTAAGAGCAATTAAAGGCCTTAAACAGAGAGATAAAATAATCACAAGAGAATTATCAGGGGAAAGATGTTCTTTATTGATAACTGCTAATCGGCTGCTTCTAAGTTGCAAGCCGTTATTACAATGGAAAAATAAAGAAGCAAGTAAAAAACAAAAGATAGGAATGGCTTGACATTTGATCGTACCGGGAAAGGCATTTAAACACCCTCTTGGTACTTTAGTAAATGGTCAGCATTCCAAGTTCTTGGTATCTCTCTGCCTTCGAGGTCTTCGAGGTCTTCGAGACGATATGCTCCTGGCCGGACTACCTTGGAAACCTTGTATGGTCCTTCCCAATTCGGAGCTAGCTTACTCTTTTGGCTGGGGAACGAGATAGCTAGCTTTTTTAGGACTAAGTCCCCTTCCTTGAGATCTGTGAGATGGACTCTTTTGTTGTAGGCCTGCTCGATTCTTCTCCGATAATTTTGCTGGCATATTGAAGCTCTTTCACGGAGCTCATCACTCTGGTCCAAGTTTGCCTGGAGCTCTCTAGAATTCTGTTCTTCATCATAGGCGATGAGACGAGGGGATGGCAGACCAACTTCTAAGCGGATTATAGCCTCGGACCCATAGGTGAGATTAAAGGGCGACTCTCCTGTAGGGATCCTTTTTGTAGTGCGGTAGTTCCATAATACGTTAGGGAGTTGTTCTTCCTATAAGCCTTTGGCTGACTTATCTAATCTCTTCTTGATGCCGGAGAGGATCTGCTTGTTGGCATTCTCTACTTGGCCATTTGACTGGAGATGGGAGACGGAGGAGAAGCGTTGCTGAATGCCGAGGTCTTCACATAAAGATCGGAATGCTGCCCCTGTAAACTGTTTTCCATTATCTGTTATCAGGACTCGAGGTACGCCGAACCTACAGATGATATTTTTCCAGAAGAACTGCAGCACTTTGTTCTCAGTAATAGTAGTCAATGGTTCGGCCTCGATCCACTTAGAGAAAGAGTCGATTGCCATGACTAGGAACTTGAGTTGGCCTGGAGCTGGTGGGAACGGGCTTAGCAAGTCCATCCCCCGCACTGCGAAGGGAATTGGACTCGAGAGAGATGTGAGTTGTGCTTGGGGTAGTCGATGGATGTTGGAGAACTGTTGACAAGGGCTACATTGCCAGACATGTTGCTCGGCATCTCGAAGTAGGGTAGGCCAAAAATACCCGTAGTTCAAAACTTTCCTGGCGATGGACCTCGACCCTGAATGGGCTCCGCCTATACCTTCGTGGAGTTCTTGCAAGGCATACAAGGCTTCTTCCAGGGAGAGGCATCTCAAGTAGGGTCTGCCATCTACTTGGGTATAGGAGCGTTTGTACAAGACTCATTCAACAAGGGTGTACCGCTCCGCTTTCGTTCGGGTTCGACAGGCTGCTTTAGGATCTTCAGGAAGGATCCCATCCCTGAGGAACTCTATCAAAAGCTTCATCCAGTTGTCCCGGAGTTGGATGGGCAGCGACTCCATCGAGTCGGGGGCTTCCTCTTCTATGCTTGGCCTTAGGAGTACTACGATTAGGACGGTCTGCTCGAGACCTTGGAGGGAGGAGGAGGCCAGTTTTGATAGGGCATCTGCTTGGGAGTTCTCTTCTCTAGGGAACTGCTGGATTTGTGCCTCTTCAAATGAATTCATGAGACTTTGGACCTTGGCTAGGTACTTAGCCATTCGGTCGTCTCGTGCCTCGTACTCTCCTATGACTTGATTCACAACTAGCTGCGAGTCACTGAATATTCGGATACGTTGCGCTCCTGCTTTGCGAGCCATACCCAGGCATGCTATTAGGGCCTCATACTCAGCTTCGTTGTTGGAGGCTTTAAAGTTGATGCGGAGTGAGTATTGAAGAACAAAGTCATCTGGGCCTGCCAGAATGACTCCGGCTCTGCTTCCTTCGATGCAAGAAGACCCGTCTACATATACTGTCCAGATGGGAGGCCCATTTGCTGCTTGACTCACTTCCGGGATGGTGCTCTCTACAATAAATTCGGCGAGGGCTTGAGCCTTGATAGCAGTCCGAGGCTGATAAGATATGTCATGTTGACTTAGCTCGATTGACCACTTCATTAGGCGCCCGGAGGTTTTAGGCTTGTGCAGGACTTGCTTGAGCGGCTGGTCGGTAAGGATGACCACCGAGTGGGATTGAAAATAGGGGCAGAGCTTCCTGGCTACCATAACCAAGGCGTATGCTATCTTTTCCAATCTCGGATAGCAGAGCTCGGCATCTCTAAGGACCTTGCTCACATAATATATAGGCTTCTGAGCCTTGTCTTCTTCCCTCACTAGGACAGCGCTGAGGGTTTGCTCGGAGGCAGCGAGGTAGAGCTAGAGTGTTTTTCCGGGAATAGTCTTGCTGAGGAGTGGGGGGTTGACCAGATAGGCTTTCAGTTGGTCGAACGATTATTGCTGCTGTTGGCCCCACTCGAAGCCCTTAGCTCCCCTGAGGGCTTTGAAAAATGGAAGACACTTCTCCCCTGACGTAGACAGGAAGTGCCCTACAGCCGCGAGGCATCCTGTGAGCTTCTGCACTTCTTTCACACTTGTAGGAGGAGCCATGTCCAGTATGGCTTTGATCTTCTCAGGGTTGGCCTCGATCCCCCTCTGACTGACCATGAAGCCCAGGAACTTACCAGACGAAACCCCGAACGCACACTTGTTCGGGTTTAGTCTCATATTATGTTTTCTCAATACGTCGAAGGCTTCTTGTAGGTCAGCGACATGGTCGGACCCATGGATACTTTTGACTAGCATATCGTCAATGTACACTTCCATGTTTTGACCGATCTGATTCTGGAAGACCTTATTGACGAGGCACTGGTAGGTGGCACCGGCATTTTTGAACCCGAAGGGCATCACTCGGTAGCAATAGAGGCCTTGATCTGTAATGAAGGACGTCTTCGGGATATCCGGGGGGAACATTTTGATTTGGTTGTACCCGGAGAAGGCATCTATGAAGCTTAACAGCTCATGGCCTGATGTAGCGTCGATTAAGGTATCTATGCTGGGGAGAGGAAAAGGATCCTTAGGGCATGCTTTGTTCAAATTCGTGAAGTCAATGCAAATCCTCCAACCTCCATTGGCCTTCTTGAACATAACAATATTAGAGAGCCATTTGGGGTAGTTGACTTCTTGTATGAACTGGGCTTTGAGGAGTTTTTCCACTTCTTCCTTTATAGCCTGCTGGCGCTCAGGAGCAAATTTGCGCCTCTTCTGCTGGACCGGTTTAGACCCCGGAGCAACACTTAGGCGGTGGACGAGGAGGTCCTCGAAAATCCCGGGCATGTCGGTAGCTGTCCAGGCAAAGAGGTCATGGTTCTTCTTGATGCAGAGGACTATGTCAAACAGAAGGCAGAGGGGAGGGTCTTGCTGATGAAGAATTTGCGGTTTGGATCTTGCTCTGAAAAGAGCACTTCCTCTAGCTCATCTACCGGTTCTGACATAGGCTGGTGTTCCCCTGGGGAATCTCAAGAGTCTCGAAGGAAAGGACAGGTCCCCCAGTAGAGGTCATGTAACACTTGTGGGCCATCTCCTCACTACCCCTTACTTCCCCTACACCTGCCTTGGTGGGGAACTTCATTTTAAGATGATAAGCCGACGAGACGGCCTCTAAAGCAGCTAGGCCGGGTCGGCCTAGAATCACATTGTAAGCAGCTGGAATGTCGATGACCATGAAATCCATTGGCTCCGTCCGGGTAGTAGGAGTTTTGCCAGCGGTTATGTCGAGGGTTATCACCCCTTCGATAGTCACTGGCACTCCGTGAACCCATGGAGTGTATAGCTGGCAGGATTGAGCCTGTCCCGCGATAACTTGAGTCCTCGGAAGGTCGCCAGGAAGAGGATGTTGACAGAACAGCCATTATCCACTAGAATCCTCTCCACTTTGAAGTTAGCCATGTGGAGGTTAATTACCAGTGCGTTACAGTGGGGTGTTCGGACACCCTCTAGATCTTCATCTGAGAAAGTAATCGGGACTCCAAGACCTTTGGGAGGGGGTATGCTGTGCACCGAATTGACTTCCCGGATGAAAGTCTTTCGAGAAGAGTTGGAGGTTCCCCCCATTGGGCCTCCATGGATGAGGTGCAAGATGCGTTCTTCTTCAAACTCGGAAGTCTCGTCGCACCTCTAGGGACGCTTGTTAGCCCCCCTGGGGGGCGGAGGAAGATCGATTCGGTCCTTTCTCACAAACTTGGATGCTGCCCTTTCTGAATGAGAGCTTCAATTTCATTCTTCAGAGCCGGACAGTCATTGGTGTCGTGGCCGTGGTCTCGATGATATAGGCACCCCTTCTCCTTATCCCTCTTCTTCCTGGGGGTATTCATCTTCGAGGCAGGAGGCAGGACTCCTTCTTTCTCAACCTCCATGAGAATAGTTGAAACATTGGTGTTGAGAGAGGTAAACTTCTCAAATCTGGAAGGCGGGTGGCACTGACCCCCGTTATCCTTCTGGAGCTTTTTAGCCCCCTCATCTTCGGCAGCCTTTCTCTTGCTTCCTGAGGAAGACCCCTCGAATGTGGGGCGATATTCAGCTTTCTCAGCCCGGATGTACTTCTCGCTTCTGAGAAGGTCGGAAAAGTCTCGCGGGGGCTTTTTGGCTAGGGAGGAATGGAGGCTCGAATTGAGGACATTGGACTGGAAGGCGACTGCAGCGACCGATTGGTCGAAGGAGGCAATGGACCTAGCTTCTGCGGTAAAACGCTTGACATAATCTCTTAGCTTCTTGCCTTTCTTCTGATTGAGGAAGCGTAGTGAAATACTAGTCTTCTCGGTTCGGCGGCTGCTCATGAAGTGGGTGATGAAGAGGGTCTCAAATTGTTCAAAGGAGAAGATAGAGGATGGGGCGAGGCAGGAGTACCATTCCCGAGCCGAACCCTTGAGAGTGGCTGGGAAGGTCTTGCACAGTAGAGCATCGGAAGCTTGGTGAATCATCATTAGAGTTTTGAAACTCTCGATGTGATCCACGGGGCCTGACTCCCTGTATATGTCTCGAACTGCAAGGGCTTGAAGTTTGCTGAAACGGGAGCCTCCATGATAGTTCGGGAGAACGGAGGTCTGCTTGGGCAGAGGGTCCTTCCTCTCAGCTCCTCTTCCCTGCCTAGTTGGCTGAGATGCCTCTCCATCTCTTAGATACGGCGATAGGCTGCATCATCCCTTTGACGGTACCCCAATGAGCCTCTGGACTCATCTTTGTACGAAGGGGAGCGTGGGCTATGGCGGCGGTAGCTCGGAGACTGGTGAGGGCTAGGATTGTGATGGCGGCGGCTCGGAGCTTAAGAGGACTTAGAGACCGTTGGCGAGGGCTTTGAACTGGCAGAGGAGTGGGGGCCCTCAGAACATTGATGTTGTTGTTTGGTGGGAGATTGAGGGCCTGCAAGATTGTAGCCTGGAACTATTGGAATTCGGCTCGGGTGATAGGCCCGTTCTCGTCCCTCTAGGGCTGCCGACCAGCGGGAGAATGATGCCTTCTTCGATGGTATTCAGGGGACTCCCTCTATCTCCTATGAAGAGGGGACCTTCTGTGATCGCGGCAACGAGGAGATCGCTCATTTGGACGTTCTGAGCGGGAGGCTCCCTTACGGACCTGCCTTTCATCCAAACGGCTGTGAAGGTCCTCTTCTTTCTACCGGTTGATGAGGATGTTGCGGAGGTCTTCTGAAGGCCGAGGGTTGTGAGATGCCATGGAGTCAGTTGAAGGGTTATGTACGGAAACGTGGTCCCGATGAAGAGGTTGCTTCTGAGGAGGAGGGCGAGAGGTCCCAATACCATGGTTCTGGGGCCCTACTGGAGCCCGCTGGTGCTGAGGGTTCTGAAGAGGAGGTTGTTCCTACTACAGGAGCTGATCAGGCTGAGGAGGGAGTTGTCCCTGCTGCTGGACGGTTTGGAGGGGAGCCTCCTGTTGGGGTTGGGGAGGAGTGGGTCCACGGTTGGACCCTCTGGATCTCAGTTTCCTTGGAGGCATGGCTGGAGGTGATCTTAACCGATGGAAGAGGATGGATTGCTATTCGTCGTTCCCACAAACGACGCAAATCTGTTGCCACTGAAATCAGTGTGGGGGCAAACAGATAGATTTGTGGATTCTTGGGATGTTGAATAGTCAAACCTGAAACACCTTTTTGCCGGAGTTTGACCGTGATCTCCTGTCGTTGACCTGCAAAAAGTGTGAAACACCGGGGTTGATCCCGGCGACGCACCCTCTGACGCTCAAGTCAGTAATCAAAAAGATTATGAATGAGCTTTGATTGGCAAAAGATTGATTACCTGGTAACAGTGGGGGATGGGGGGTATTTATAGCCGTCTTAGGGACCTGTTTCGGGATAAGATCAAATCCCTACTTCCCAGTGAATGGATAGAAGCGATCAGGGCTGTTGATTAACCATAATCGTAAACCCTAATTTTATCCAGCTGGACTGGGTTTCTTGCGGGTTGGAACCCACACCCAGTTGAGATGGATCCATTCGTAGGTTATTGGGCCTGTGGAAAAAAGACGCAGTACCCATTTCAGACCTGTTTGTGGGTGAAGTCACCATTTTACCCTTGATCTTTAAGATTCGTGCCTAATTTGGACAGTTCCGATTTAACCCCATTTTTGGCCATATCAAGGCCCATACACACACTACCATATCTATAGGCCCATTTGTAATTAATTACTAAACCCACCATGAAAGCCCATCAAATATTATATATACATATATATCTCAAATATGGGGTATTACAAAGTGTTCATATATATATATATATATATATATATATATATTCCATTGCAAAAGGGTCTGTTTGCACAGACCCATTGCAAACGGCGATCTGAGCCGTTGGATTAAGATCCAATGTCTTAGATCTGTTATGATTTTTTTTGGAATTTTTCCTTAGCCCTTGTTGGCAACGACGGGTGAAGGCAATTTTTTTTGATTTTTTTGATTTTTAACTCATTTGATCGCTCAAGATCGTATCCAACGGCTCAGATTCGCTCCACCTAAATCCCCCCCCCCCCCCCTCTCACTTAAGTTTTGAGGGGTATAATTGGTATTTCACCCCATTATATCCCTTCAACTCTTAACTCTATCTCAAACTTTCTCTCTCTCGTACCCAGTTAACCTTTTTTGTGTCAAATGTTGTCTTAGGCCATCATTGGCAATGACAGCCTAAGTTAAATTTTTTTATAAAAAAATTTAACCTAGCCCATGGTTGCCAACGACAGCCTAAGTTAAATTTTTTTATAAAAAAATTTAACCTAGCCCATGGTTGCCAACGACAGCCTAAGGCAAACATTATTAATATTATTATTTTAAAACTTACCCTACTCTATCTTCTCTCTCTTACTCTTTCTGATTTTTTTTTTTTTTGGAACAAATACTATTGAGATTAAAATTTATTTTTTAGATTTTTTAAATCCCTACGCTTTTAGGGTCATAATTCTTTTTCGGTTTTAAATTCCAAAACCCTAGTGCACTAATAAAGAATTTAATTATTTTTTTGAAATTTAACAAATATTTATTGATAAAAAATCTTTAAAAAGTTTATATTGTTAGGTTCTAACCCTCAGCCCGTAACTTTAACCCTCTAACCCTACCCATAGCTCTAACCCTAGTCTCCAACCTCCATCGCTCCACAAGAGCTATAAGTAAAGGAGGATCAAGCTTCACACCCCCCATAAGAAGTATTCCTTACATGAATTTGCCAATCACACCGTTCTTCGGTTCTTGCATGAAAACATATTTTGGCGGTTCTGCGGTTCACCAATCACACCGTACTACCAGAGTAATATATTTGTAGACAATGAATCTGAGATCAGTTGAGAAGAAGCTATACATCCGTTTCCAATAGTATTGGAGACAGCTTTGCCTCTCGATATTGTGAATTGAGTTAGCACTCAAGGCAAAATATTCACACAAAAAAATCATAACCGATCTGAGCCATTAGATCGAGATCTAATGGCTCAGATCGCCGTTCGCAACGGGTCTGTGCAAACAGACCCGTTTGCAATGGAAGAAATCTCTCTCTCTCTCTCTCTCTCTCCATATATATATATATATATATATATATATATATATATATATATATATATAGGGGTCGGTTCGGGTGAGAACCAACCCTGGGGTGAGAACCTAAGGGCCTATCCCAGCCATTCATTTGTGTAATCTTAACGGTCAAGATTTTTTAAAATTAAACAATAAGATTAATTAATTTTTGCATTAAGATGTCAATCCCTTTAATTAAGGGATGGGGACCGCGTAATAAAAGGAATAATTATAAATTGCCTTTTTTTGTGTGCGACGGTTAAGGCAAATTTGGTCAAACTGGAGAGAGAAATAATTTATTCCCGCAAAATATTGGAGAAGATTTTGTTTCCCAAATTAATAGCAACTGCAAAATCATTCACCATTTTGTTCCTTACAGTTACTGTTTATTACAGTTGCTATTTATAATTATTACAGTTGCTGTTTAAGTGGTCAGGTATTGCTGTATAATTATTTCAGTTGCTATTTATAATTATTACAGTTGCTATTTATAATTATTACAGTTGCTATTCGAGAAGATTTTGTATCCCAAATTAATAGCAACTGCAGAATCGTCACCAATTTGTTCCTTCACCAATTCGTTCACTATATAGCAACTGACTGTATTGTAAGTAGATACAACTAGTGCATATTTTAGCAGGAATATATATATATATATTGTTTGTTTATCAATTTGCAAACTTATGTTGTACATGCTGTCAGTTTCCATATAGCAACTGAATATTTTTTGAATAGCAACTAACTGCATTGTACGTAGCAACAAAAATTTCATATTTAGCAACATTGTACGTAGCAACAAATGTTGTTCATCCTGATGAAGATTGTGGTTCGGCTAAAAATAAAATAAAAAAGGCAATATATGTTGCCTAATAATCTGTGATCTACATTCCTTTTAAATAAAATAAAAAAGGCAATATATGTTGCCTAATAATCTGTGATCTTTCATTCCTTTTATTACGCGGTCCCCATCCCTTAATTAAAGGGATTGACATCTTAATGCAAAAATTAATTAATCTTATTGTTTAATTTTAAAAAATCTTGACCGTTAAGATTACACAGATGAATGACTGGAATAGGCCCTTAGGTTCTCACCCCAGGACATGGTTCTCACCCGAACCTTCTCCTATATATATATATATATATATATTGTGAATTTTTTGGTGCAAGTGGGATTCGAACTCCCGACAAGCAAAAAATACTTACCAGTGAACCACACTGACACTTGCGATAATATGTAATATCTTACATGGTTAAATATTATGATGAACTCATTGATGTAATCAGTGACGTAACGGTTACCTTGAGTCAGTTCTAAAACTGTTAATACATTATCTACCTGTGATTTTGAGGGAGAAACCTCTTATGCAAAAGAGCCTTCATATGTCGTCAAGAACGAACAAGTGCCTGTCTGTAATATCGCCTCGAGCCCTATATATTAGATCACCAACCTAATACACCTCCCTTCTACTTGTAAGCAACTAACTTCACCTTCTTGTCCTCTACCATGCTCATCAGTTCAAAGAATTTCTCCACTTCATACTTCCAACATTGTAACCTTCAACGTTGACACTGCAATGGAACGTGGGAATATCTACTTTGATGCGGTACTCTTTGTTGTGGTAGGGTCGACAAGGGGTATGATGGTGAGGGGGATACTGATGGTGAGGGAATTCTTCATCATCAGGGACTTTAAGGAAGTTGCAATTGATTCTGTCAAAATCCAAGTTGACGTAAGGTGCTCTTTTCCTCGTGTGGTCAATGAGATAAAGGTCGATCGCACCTTGAAGCAAAGGGTTGTCAAACTTTGTGCGAGTCCGACCTTTTGGTGCTTTGAACTCCATAAGATGCCTGCTAAAGTCATCATCGAACCTGATTGTAGAACCATCATGCTACAAAGAAACTCTCCTTTTGTCAGCTTAAGGGGGTCGTCGTTTTCATGGCCGCAATTAGCACTTGACATCCCAATGAATGAATTTTGGGCTCTGTTATCACCTGATGTAGGACGGAAGATAAACTGGTTCTTTGTTCTCGTACAACCTCACCATGTTCAAATTAACAACATATTCTTGAAGAATAGAAAAAATTAATTATAGAAAATTTCCTTGTTTTTTATGGAATAATACTAATAACATGCAAATACAAGAAAACTCCTGTCACCTTTAAATAGATGGACTAAACTTGCAGAAAAAATGAACAAACCTAATCTCCAAGTAAATACATAACCGAAGATATTCTTAAACTAGAAAAGCAATATAAGATACAAAATTCGGGCAGAAAATAACTCATAAAAATCTACCTGAAATATGTTGATTTGACACGTGCGGTCGACTGCAAACTTCCCAATAAACCAGAGAGTAATTAACTTCGGTTGATTGCTCAAGAATGATTGGTTGAGCAGTCAACTATTGGCTGCATCCATTTCTCGATGGTCGACTGTCCGGTGCTGTCTTTGATTGAAGGTTGTGGTCCATTGCATTTCTGGCTTGTCGACTGCAGTTGTAGTCTATTGCATTTGCACGTGTGTGCTCCCCATCATATTAGGTGTGAGGTTAATTTTGTTAATGGTGATCAAGGAAGGAGGCTTGTCGCAGAGGCAGCATATACGGTGCTAGATGTTCGTGACCAGACTCAATTCCATTGGACTCACATTAGGTGTTATTACCATGTTTCCCTCTTTGTGGAGACCAATGACAATGATTTTGGTAGGAATTCATTATCCTTCGCTTGTTGAGGAAATTTACCATATGTTTATTTAAATGCATTGAAATAATCTTAATTTCTATTTTTATAAATATCCAATTTTACAAGATTCTAAATGTAAAATCTTTGATGGGAAATAACTTCCACTACAAAATAAATGGTCTATCCTGAGATTTTTTTGCCGGCGTTTACGTGAAATGCCGTGATAGACCCCTGCAAAAATTCAAGAGGTCTACTATGAAATTTTGTAACGGCATTTGGGAAACACACCGCAATAGCTATTAGCTATCCCTGCATTTTCAATAGAAACGTCGGGATAGTCTCTCTCAAAATTCTGTCAAAATCCCTCTGACCACAAATCTCTCAATAATCCCTCCAAATCAAAATCCCTCCAACCTTTAATCTCTAAAAAATCTCTCCAAATCAAAAGCCCTACAGATCTCAAAACCCCCAAATCTCTCAAAATCCCAAATCAAAGCCCGTAACCGTTGGAGTTTTTTGCCTACATAAGCCACTTTTTGAAAATATTTGTGTTTTTGGGCCAGTTTCCCTTAGTGCTTTTGGGCTACTTTGTGCCACGTCAGCAGCGGCCGCTATTCCCAATAGCGACCTCTTCATTTTCGAGGTCGCTGATGGGAATAGCAACTTATGTTTTAAATTTTTTTGAATTTTTTGTTTATCTTCGCTATTCCTACTAGCGACCTTAGTATATATGAGGTCACTAATGGGATTAGCGACCTTTAATGAGCTGTATTCTAACACTTAGAAATATCTAGAGAGTTTTTGCTCTCTGAAAAATGACAATTAATTTATTTTTAAAACTAAGGTCGCTATTCGGATTAAAGGTTTTCATTGTACTAAGGTCGCTATTCCGAATAGAGACCTTAGTTATATAACTATTTTGTAAATCTTACAAAGAACAAGGAGATTGTGTTTCCTACTGAGGTCGCTATTGGGAATAGTGACCTTTTAATCTCGCAATTTCCAATACCGACCTCAGTTTTAAATTCTTGGGGAAAACTCTTTAGGAATCGCTAAGTGTCTCAATACATTCATTCGAGGTCACTAATCTCATCAGCGACCTCATATATACTAAAGTCGCTAATGGGAATAGCGATAGCAAACAAAACGTTCAAAAACATTTAAAACATAGGCCGTTATTCCCATTAGCGACGTTCAAAATTAATAGGTCGATAATGAGAATAGGGGCCGCTGCTAACGTGCCACAAGTTAGCTCACGAGCGCTAATAGTTTCGAAACTAACCCATAATCGCAAATATTTTCAAAAAGTGGCCTATGACGGCAAAAAATTCTAACCGTTGCCGTCACCGTCGTCGTTGTAACCGTTGCCGTCGTCTCAAAATTTTGTTTTTATTTAGATGCTCTTCACATGTCGTTACTTTATATCATCCCGGTGTTCCATTCTTGCAGATGGATTTAGATTCCCTGCCGTTGCAATGAGAGGAGCTTGCTGGATGAAAAATAAATCTTGGTAAAGAAGTAAGATAATATTATTCGCTGTAGGGAACTAAACTCATCTATTTTAAATTAGATTTTAATGTTAGCTTTGGATCCTGGATTTATCGACTACTGAAAAAGACGACTGCCTGCAGTAGAGAATATGTTTCTTGATCATGTGTACAATTCATGTTTGTTTCAGGATCTGAATGTGTTTTTAATTCATCTATATTGGTTAGATTCAGGTCTCAGTGTGCTCTGAATCTATTTAATTCCCGTCTTTGTTGGTAGTTTCTTCCTATCTTGATGTGCTTTAGATTAATTTTTTGTTATTGCTTAATTGCTTATACAGTTGTTTAATTTTTTGTTAATGCTTATACAGTTATTTGTGTTAATGCTTAAACATCAAATACTGCCTTACATTAATGTTGAGGTGTAGTCTGTGTAGAATAGTATGAATGGAGGATAAATACAAGAGGTCTCTAGAAACATTTATGAAGGTTAATTATGATCAACAACAGATCTTGTTAGCTTCAATTCACGTAATGGGTTATTGGTACTGAGTTGAGAGAAATAACATGAAACTAAGGTTGTGTTTGGCATAAAGAGTCTCAGTCATTCTGTGTCGAGCAAGTATTTAGCTGGATTTGGTAGGAAATCATTAAACCATAGCTGAGGTTGTACACAGTGCTCCTCAGTCACTCTACTTTTTCTGCCTGGGTTCCAGTTGACCATCATGTTTGTGTTCGTAGGATTTGTTTAATGTACTTGCATTCATATTTCATTCCTGTAGGATTCCTGATCTTGCCTAAGTATCTTTATTATGACTTCTTTTCCATTAAAAATGATTTATATAATATGTGTGTATGTGGTTTTAGTTTTCTGTTCACTTGTGAATTTATCTTGTCGGCTCATTTGAAATGACAGGTTTGGGAGGTGAAAGAAGCTGACTTGAGCATTAGTCTGATAATGGCATGGTAGATCCAATTATCTAAATAAGGTCATTACAGATGTTAAATGAAGGTTGCATTTTTTGTGTTTACTGTTACTGCTGAGCTTATTACTGTTGTTTACTACATTTTTAGTTTTTTTACTGCTGAGCTTAATAGCTTACCACATAAATGTATGCATTTTTTATTATGCTTATGTAGTTAATTAATTATTTGAGTTATATTATCAACATTTTTTGGGTTAAAACATCAAATAAGAGACCCTTACATTAATGTTGAGGTGTAGAAAAGTATGAATGAACGATGAATACAAGAGGTGTCTGAATTTTCTGTTTTTGTATCAATGAAGGATGAATACAAGAGGTGTCTGTATATTATCAAAACCCTCTTCTGTTTTTGTATGAATTTTAACTATTGCATTGGCTGTATACTTGTATACTTGTATTTCCATTTTGGTTTCTAAGTTTGCATCTGCGTCTTTCATATAAACACATAATGCATTTATGTATTTGGTAACATGTGATTTTTTTTCTTTCAATTTTTAGCTGATAAGGTTGCTGGCTAAATGGATTGTCTGATGAGAAGAACATAAATACGGGCGTTTTGGATGGTTATGATGGAAACATATGTCATCTAATCTATTAATACCTCTAAGAAGGTGAGTCAGTAAGTTTTCACTTGAAAGTGTTCATCTTCTGCAAGACTGGACAATATTTGTAACTGAACGAGGTTTTTTGTTCCAAAATGAAACCATGTATGATGCGGTTTGTTTTTGGGGTGTGCCAGCAACAGGTGTGAGTTCTTGTAATTTGTTTAGTGGAAGATACGGTACTGGCGTGGGTTCGATCCTTAGGCTGTAGGACCAGTTCGGGAGTAGCAGGAGTGAGGTGGAGGCCGGCTGCTCGGCTCGTTTCTAGTAGTTTGGCTCGGATCCTTGGGGCTCAGTTTGGTCTTGTGTACCTACACACTGCCTAGAAATTCCGGGAGAAGTCCCTCTGACAGGCCCTCCGACGATCTAGTCAGTCAATGAGAAAGCAACAGTAGCTAGGTTCAGGTGGGGAAAGATTTATTACCTGGGGCAAAGAGGAGGGGGTCAGGTATTTATAGGCAGGGAAAAACTGGTCTGGGACCCTAACAGGGCGGGTAGGACCCGTTTGCTCGTGGGCCTGACTATGCTGAAGCCCGTTTGACTCGTTTGACCTGATGATCATCGATGCGCGAATCCTGAGGAGATCTGGTGGCCCAGAGGGGGCCACATCATTCACCCTAAATCAGAAGCCCCCACTCCTAGAGGGCTTGCGTGTGCCAGCTGTGGAGGAGTAATCTATCTCTGTAGGAAGAGTGGAGCGATGTGTTCGGTAAGTACGGCTTTCAGTTTCCTGGAGTAGTAAGTGGGGTAGGGCGAAGGAGACTCTTTGAAAGAAAGAGGTGTTGAGGGCCGAAGGCCGGTGGTCGTAAGCCGAGCATCGAGTACCGAATCGGGCATGTGAGAGCCAGGTGTTTCTGGGTCGGAGTTAATGATCGACCTGCCCCAAGGTTGAGCTTCGGTGGGCGAACCTTACGAGCTCGGATGTCGAGGCTTATGGTCGAGCACCGAGAGCCCCTAATTCTTGTTGGAAAAGCTCTGTGGTGGCTCGAGGTCACTACCGAGCGCCGACCCCCAAAGCTTGTTGGAAAAGCTCTAGGGTGGCTCGGATTCACTACCGAGCGTCAAGCCCCCAAGCCTTGTTGGAAAAGCTCTGGGTTGGCTCGAGGTCACTACCGAGCGCCGAGCCCCAAAACTTGTTGAAAAAACTCTGGGTTGGCTCGAGATTACTACCGAGCGTCGAGCCCCAAAGCTTGCTGTGAAAGCTTTGGGGTGGCTTAGATTCACTACCGAGCATCGAGCCCCCAATGATTGTTGGAAAAATCCTGGGGTGGCTCGAGGTCACTACCGAGCGCCGAGCCCTAAAGCCTGCTGTGAAAGCTTTGGGGTGGCTTAGATTCACTACCGAGCATCGAGCCCCCAATGATTGTTGGAAAAACCCTGGAGTGGCTCGAGGTCACTACCGAGCGCCGAGCCCTAAAGCTTGCTGTGAAAACTTTGGGGTGGCTCGGATTCACTACCGAGCGTTGAGCCCCCAAGCTTGTTGGAAAAGATCTGGGTTGGCTTGAGGTCACTACCAAGCGCCGAGTCCCAAAGCTTGCTGTGAAAGCTCTGGGTTGACTCAAGGTCACTACCGAGCGCCGAGCCCCAAAACTTATTGGAAAAGCTCTGGGTTGGTTCGAGGTTACTACCGAGCGTCAAGCCCCAAAGCTTGGTGTGAAAGCTTTGGGCTGGCTCAGATTCACTACCGAGCGTCGAGCCCCAATGCTTGCTGTGAAAGCTTTGGGGTGGCTCGGATTCACTACCAAGCGTCGAGCCCCCAATGGTTGTTGAAAAAACTGGGGTGGCTCGAGGTCACTACCGAGCGCCAAGCCCCAAAGCTTACTGTGAAAGCTTTGGGGTGGCTCGGATTCACTACCGAGCATCGAGCCCCCAAGGCTTGTTGGAAAAGCTTTGGGTTGGCTCAAGATCACTACCGAGTGCCGAGCCCCAAAGCTTGTTGTGAAAGCTTTGGGTTGGCTCGAGGTCACTACCGAGCGCTGGTCCCCAAAACTTGTTGGAAAAACTTTGGGTTGGCTTGAGGTTACTACCGAGCGTCGAGCCCCAAAGCTTGCTGTAAAAGCTTTGGGGTGGCTCGGATTCACTACCGAGCATCGAGCCCCCAATGCTTGTTGGAAAAGCTCTAGGTTGGCTCGAGGTTACCACCGAGCTCCGAGCCCCATAGCTTGCTGTGAAAGCTCTGGGTTGGCTCGAGGTCACTACCGAGCGCCGAGCCCCAAAACTTGTTTGAAAAAACTCTGGGTTGGCTCGAGGTCACTACCGAGCTCCGAGCCCCAAAACTTGTTGAAAAAACTCTGGGTTGGCTCGAGGTCACTACCGAGCTCCGAGCCCCCAAAACTTGTTGGGAAAGCTCTGGGTTGGCTCGAGGTTACTACCGAGCGCCGAGCCCTAAAGCTTATGAAAGCTGTGGGGTGGCTCGAATTCACTACCGAGCGTCAAGCCCCCAATGCTTGTTGGAAAAGCTATGGGTTGGCTCGAGGTGTAACATCCTTAATTTTTCAATTGTAATTAAATAAGGGTTTGTTTGATTTCACGTGTTTTGCATGTGCAAATTTATGCACATTTTTATCTAAAATTATTTTTCATGAACAAGTAATTTTATTTCTTCTCTTTTTAATTTAGAAAACCTATTTAAACTCTAGGCCTATTTGTCTAAACCTAGCCCACCCTAATTAATTAATTAATTAATTTAGAAGCCCATAGACTTTTTTGAGCCCACTAATTTAATTATCTTTTAATTAACCCAACTTGTAGGGTAGACTAGTTTTGTAAACAATTAATTAATTAACCATGTACAAACTAGTAACTAGGGGTCCTTGTGTAGCATGTGCCCTTGGGGTTAAGAGGGGTAGGCCGGATAGTCAAGAGAGAGGGAGGGAGAGGTGGAGTAGTGGATGAGGTGGTTTGTGTTCATGGGTGGTTGCTACAACTCCCTAATACATCCTAGCTCCTAATCTATAACCATCTAGATAAATCTTGGCCATCCATTTCACTTTAAAAAATGTATAAATACCCCCTCATTCTCTTCATCAAGTGCATTAGAAAAATTTGATAAAAGAATTAGAGAAAAAGAACAAATTGTGGGAAAAAGATTGAGGGTTTTTGTGAGTAAAAGATTGAGAGGATTTTTTGTGCTCCCTTTCCTTATTGGAGGCTGGCCTACACCAAGGAGCAAGGAGAGAGCTCGGGCTTCTATCAAGCAAGGAGGAGACGGTGCTTTGGTGGCACAATCTAGGAGAGAAGGATCCGTTCGTGCGTTCTAGGAGATTTCTAGAACTTCTTTTCATTTGTTTCTCTCCAAAAAGGTGGGTGATTTCTCAAGCTTCTAGTTACATACCATGCTAGGATTGAAATTGTGATCATGTTAAAATAAGTAGAAAAGATTGCTATATGTTGTTTAAGATGATTAAGGAGAAAACAACCCAAATTGACCTACATGGAAAGATTAGTAAAATAAATTAGAATGTGTAAATGAAGATGTGATGGCTTGATAATATGGTTGCATGCTAAAATGAGCAAACTATGATTTTTATGAAAGTTTGTTTATGCATGATTTGTAGAATGCAAGATGAGGAAATATGCTTATAAATAAATTATAGAATGCAAATTAGTATTTATGCAATGAGAATAGATTGAATGGTGGTTAAAAGGCATTTTTAATTCGTCATATGAGATTGATGTTGTAGTCCCTAAAATTATCATCTTTATTATCATTTGAAACATGAGAAATGGTTAATCTATGAAATAGAACTATTTTCTAAAGAGTAGAATTTTGCTAAAGAAGAAAAAGAGGAGAACTTGCTTAAAACCCACTGTGAATAAAGAAAAAAATTTCAATAAGGAATTCGCTTGCAAAGAGATGATTTGTAGGACAAAAATGTAGTCATGATCCATTATTTAAATAAAATATTTAAGGGAAAATAATAGTTTTCTATGTTAAATATGAGTTGTATATAATTTATGAAAATATAAGCTATTGTATTTTCAAGGGAGCATAATCAGGAAAAGATTTAGAGTTTATAAGAACAATTTTTGAATGAGAACAAACGAGTTTTCCAAAAAGAACTATAAACAGTACACTTAGGCACAAAACTAATTTTAATTATTTGCCTTACGGGTTAGTCACTCCGACTTTCTCGTCAGTGGGTGCATTGTAAAATTCTTACTGTAGCAAGAGGGAGCTCTTGGTCTTGGGTTCGAGTCTCTCCAAAGATTTTATTTTTCTAAGTTATGTTTTTAACACATTACCGAAACCCAATAGTTGTATAGAAATTGAGTTCACAAATTAAACAGCAATTCGTTGGGGCCATTTTGGCTAGCGGGTGAGGCACAGTACGGTTACTGTAGCTATGCGATGGCGCTGTGTGTGGGTTCGATTCCTGGCTTCGGTCACTTTTGGGAAAATCCAATTTTTTTGATATATTTTAATGTTTTAAACAGTTTTATTGTTTTAAAAATTGAGAAAAAATATTAGAACTATTCCAAAATTACCTAGACCTCATAAGAAAATTTTTAGAGCTCTTTGACTTATTAAGGGTGAAAATTTAAGGCCATGATAAGGAGGATCTTAATACGAATTATTAGAATGTGATATTGATCAAATAAAGAAAATCAATGTTTTTTTTAAAGGAAATTTTCAGTAGAGATTTTTAAATGAGTGTAACACCCCAAATTTTTTTTTTCCAAATTCAATTCTCTCAATTTCTATATCACTTTGATCATAAACTAAGAAAGTTATATTTCAGGAAAAATTTTGGCAGAGTTTCCCCTGTAAATTTTGCCCCGAAACACAAAAAGTTTATGGAATTCTGCTCAAAATTCCGTAGCTCACAATCCACATAATATTTTCATGGGCTCCTCAGGCCAAAATGAGCAGATACACACAGGCAATATAATATAATGCTCTGAGGGCCAAACTCATAACGGATTATCAAATATCAATTAAAAACTATAAATTTCTTTGAAAAACGAGGTAAAATTTTAGAAAAATCCTTGTAAAACCTACCACAGAGCCCGGTACTCCATAACGAGATAGGTACGGGTCACAAACATACCATACCACCTCACACTATAATCATCATCGTCATATACATGCTTATACGCCCATAATACAATTTAGATCATAAATTTTTACTATTCCTATAACTAAATAGTACACATTTTTAAAATAAAAATTTATCCTACCAGTCCATGCCTCACCTCTGCACTGATGAGAACCTGCAACAGTGGGGGACCTAGGGTAGTCCTCAGACTCCCCTAACCCCCCAAACACTAAGGGGTCAGCCATTTCTGGTGTGAGTATAATTTAAAAATCTAACAAACGAATTAAATTGCATAAAGAAAATAATTTAAACGTACAAACATCATGTAAGAAGGTACACCTGGAATATCTGAACTTAAAAACATCATCAATACGAATTATATCCAAATACTCGTCAAATAAGCATCGAATCACACAATTTCCCATAATTCACACCTTTCCGCTATATATTTCACATCAACCTCATATATATATCCTTGTCTTACATTCGCATAATACGAATATTCATCTTTCCACACTTATCGTCACATCAGCATTTCACTATTTATATTAATATAACTACATGATGTTATTACATCATTTCTCCAACTCTATTAAGCCCTGCATTTCATTTACTTATATTATGTCATCAACACACACATTCATCCTGGAAGTTGTGCCGAGGCAGGTAGTTCCCACCATTTCCACGGAAATAGAGGGCGAGTAGTTCCCCGACACACTTCCAAGGTACATAAACTCATATCACAACATACTTTCTTTAATAACCATTTTCATACCCAATCTCATAATATAGGTATTTATTTTATTGTGTTATAATAAGTATCACATCATAAACATATGCATCTATTTTCATAATACCACAGTTATCCATATCTTATGACGCAAATATAACATCTTATTATCATTTTCACTTAATCCCCAAACACAATCTGAGGCCACAACATATCATATCTCATAGCCGATAGCTTGGGTAATAATCACCGCACCCCAAACACACAGTTTGGGTAATATCACATCACATCTCAAGCCGATAGCTTGGTTATTAATTTCACTTCAATCACTAATCATCTTCACTTCACTTTATTTCTTATTTCTATCAATTATTACCACTATTATATCCACTCACACTGCGAATTATGCCAAGGCAGGTAGTTCCTACAATTTCCACAGAAACTGCGGACAGGTAGTTCCTTGACACAATTCCAAGGTACAACTCATATCAATCTGTATTTATTTTAATGATCCCATACGTAATACAATTACTTCATATTATTCATGATAACACATCTCTTTTATTATTTTCACCTTAAATTAATCACATGTTGTATTTATCATTTCTTTTTATACACTAACTCATAACACGCTCACTTGCATAATTACTTCATTCACAACAACTTTATTTCCCAGACACAATTCACATTTCACTATCCACTTTCTTCCACACGTAATTCACATTTTACTATCCACTTTCTTTTCCACACACAATTCACATTTTACTATCCACTTTCTTTACTCTCACATTTTTATTAACACAAGTTATTTTATTAGTTTGTCGACCAGTGAGCCACAGTATCCCAACATACTGAAAGCCGACAGCCCAGTAAACACGCAGTCCGATGCTCACACAGAGTCTTACTCGTCCAAGGCTACGTCTTCCTCCTAGCCGAACTAGCGAGGGAAAAACCACGCCCTAGGTAAACTGGGTACTTCCTCGCGACGGCTGTCATCGAGGGAAAAACCACGCCCCAGGTAAACTGGGTACTTCCTCCCAGCCAATAGCCAGGAGGAAAAAACCACACCCCAGATAAACTGGGTACTTCCTCGCGACGGCTGTCATCGAGGGAAAAACCACGCCCCATGTAAAGTGGGTACTTCCTCCCAGCCGATAGCCAGGAGGAAAAAACCACGCCCCAGATAAACTGGGTATTTCCTCGCAACGGCTGTCATCGAGGAAAACCGGGCCTCAAGCCGATAGCTTGGGAGATAAAATCCATGCACCCCAAACATAGTTTGGGTCCACTATTCCCAAGCCAGTCCCTGGGCGTTAGGAGGTCTAGCCCAAACCCCCAGGATTGCTGTAGGTACTGGTCAACAAAACCATTTATTATTAGCATTAATCATTTTCTCTTTTTAGCTTACTTTATCAACACACGCATTTCACTTATGAATTCAATAATTGCCCCACCTTGACTTTGATCACAAAAATTAATACCACATTTTATTAGCACGTACCAGCTGAACTTTTATTTTCATATCAATATACCAGGTTATGCACATACCCTATTATTCCACACATAACCCATCATATCATATTATTACATAATATTAATGCGCCAAGTTATATCATTAATAAAAGAATTATAAGGAGTTATTCCGTATCGTAAGCATATCAAAATATACTTCATCACATAATAATATCATATGATTACCCATTACTTGTCTTCGAACATGATTAGAATGTAAACATGTACCCACTTATTTAATTTCATCAATTATTGCATCACACATCATAATCCTCTATATATATATATTACAAATAAACACCACACATGCGGATTTCCCAGAATAAGGGGCCAAATTCACGTATTCCCGCTAATTAAATCTTATAATATCTAATTATAGCATACTAGCTCATACATCATGTTTCATATAAGTAAAATCACCTATAAGGGCTTATATGCCCCAAAACATGTCCAAAACGGGCACTATAATTACACGGATTTTCAAAACATGATCACAATCACTAATTTCGTCTAATTACATCTTATAACATCCATCCATAGCATGCTAGCCCATACACCAGGCTCCGCATATACCCAATTGCCTATATCGGCCTATATATCCCAAAAACATGCACAAAACATGCACGGGGTAAAAATATGCATAGACGATTTAATATATTTAATTTTTATACTTCAACACGTCACATTAACCCATAACATAGGTTTTGTATACTTAAAATAGTCAATTTCCTCAAATATCACAAAAACTCAGTTTCGGACCCTTAAAAATCCGTATTTTTATTCAAAATCAGTTTTTAATATAATTTCTACAAAATACATCACAAAGCCACGGAATTCGGCCACAATATAAAATATTTATAAATACAACATACTCACCTGACGGATCGAGCAAACGATGTCCCACGTCCGTCCTGCAGCTAGTCGAAGTTCGACTTTTTCCTCCTAATTGAAAAATTATAGAACCGGTTAGTTTAAAGCTCAAAACTCAACCTACGGACCTCCAAATTTCAATCCGTCTTCACCCACGCGTCACAAATGACATATGTAGGTAAGCTACATCGATAGGTTTCGAATTCGGGTTTTAATACAAACACTCCCTTATTGATCGGAGGCTTTCTAATAAGAAAAATTCATATTTTCTTAATTCCTTAATCCCCTTTGTCCTAATCTCACATATTAGGGTTAATAATAATAATAAGACTCAACTACACCTCCGAACCCATCAAATTCTCACCTAAATCTCGCTCGGGCATTTCATCGAACACCCGGCGTGCACTTTTCACCTATAGTCTATTTCACTCAATTTAATTGAGCTTAAGCCTATAAAATCATCCTAAATTCATATTGATCCTTACATAATACTCTACACCCTCATATGCATTATCTACAACTATTTGGATCGAGTTTTCTACCCGATTTCATAAACTCCATAATTTGAGTTTATGCCAAAATCACCACTCCCCATTTTATTCTAATGGCTCACTACAATTTTTTTTTCTACCATACAAGAGATAATTCTCATGTATATAACTCTATTTTACGAACCCAAAATCCTAATTTCTCAACAACTTACAATTTCTCTAACCATCTACCAATTCCTCCAATCTACCACTTCCAACCTCTCTAAATTTCTTTATTATAATATTTCTACTCAATAAAACTAACCACACTTAATTTGATACGAATAAATAAAATAGGGTATACCTTTTCGGAATCATTTTGAAAATCCGACACTTCTACGAGGTAAAGAACCCATCAATTAGCTGTCCCCTCAAATAAATTTGAAAACGAAGAAGAGATGGGGTGGATTTGGGTGGGGAGGTGGCCGGCCGATTGGGTTCGGTTTGGGATCGGGAGAAAAGAACGGAAGGGAGAAGAAGAAAGAAGGAAATAAGGAAAAATCGGGAGGGGTTTTATTTTAAAATATATAAT
Source organism: Hemerocallis citrina (assembly GCA_017893485.1). Classification (NCBI taxonomy): domain Eukaryota; kingdom Viridiplantae; phylum Streptophyta; class Magnoliopsida; order Asparagales; family Asphodelaceae; genus Hemerocallis; species Hemerocallis citrina. Next base: position 154,488,811 of record CM030367.1, on the reverse strand, counting down.
ATATATTAATAATATAAGTAAGGTATATTTGCCTATAAACCCTCCAAAGCCAAAATATTACAAATAAACCCAACTCTTTTCTATAATAATACGAACAATACCAAATACATTAAAATTAACTTATAATAATTCCCCAAAATGATAAAATAAAATAAACTATATTTCCTCACGCAAAATCTCAACTCTTAACTCTAATATAACAATAAGAGCAATCTACCACAAATATTCATACTAATATCAATATTTAATTAAAATACATCAAAAATAATTTTCACCACTCAAAATATATAAAAATAGGCATTTTCGGTATTTTACAAATTCGAGGCGTTACATTCTACACACCTCAAAAGAAGCTCGTCCTCGAGCTACGGGGTTTAAGAAAACTCCTCGAACGATTTCAAGATACCTCCTCCAAACCATTACCTAGGATTTCTAGGTACATTATCAGCATCACTACTTCATTGCACTATTAACAACTGAACAACTCGTCGTCTAGTTCACCGCACTCTTGACCTACAATAACTGCTAGTTTCATAGGATATATCACATTCAGTGCCACCTCTAACTAGACTTTAATCTACCACGGCTCAACCACTTAATAGGTCTTTCACACCTTTCTCGACATAGAACAAGAAATTCATCAAGAATACCCAAATCTTCAATTTCTATCTTCAAAAGGCTTTTGCCGCGAATCTGCATAATCATTTTCTTTTGTCAGCTACACACCTCAAAAGAGGCTTATCCATACTCACCTGATAATTAATATTTTTCCTTGTTCCGGTCCATTAAAATATTCTCCTAAAATCTTGATACATCTTTGTGCCACCGGGATAGACGATATACTGAGTATAAGGAGCATTCTCCATCACCCGCTACCACAAGCCATCCTCATCCAGATCACCAAATCTACGATAATAACAAGGATTTCCCCTACGGGTTACTGACCAACCTGCATTACATTCATTAATCCCCTCCAAAATTCGATTCCGCGTCCTCTGTCACCAACAGAAATTTTGAATCCAAGTTCAACCAATCAGCTGTAGGCAGTAGGATAAACAGCTGTATTGATCAATTGCCCACATCTACAATCGTGCTGCCCTCTGCCACTGAAATAAAATTAATTTGATCTAATGATCTTTAACATCGTCCACTCCTGGGAGATCATTAAAAGACAACATCTTCTTTCTATTAATAGCATTCATTACCATATTTCTTCCCCGGGTGGTATTTTATTTCCATACCAAGCTACCAAGGTACTCAAGCCACGTTTATTGCCTCCTACTAAAATCATTTGCAAGAACGAGTGTTCAAACTCTTACGATCACAGAAAAAAAAACTAAAACTATTTTCTGAAAAACTACTTTCTCAACACCTTCAATACATGCCCTACTATCACTAATTTCAAATCTGCGTAATTCACGCACCCCGCATAACCACAACTGCCTCAATATACAAGCCACAAGCTTGCCTTCATGCATCAAACTGCACCTGATCCTGTACCACATACACCCGCATCTACTCGGAGAGACACTCCTTTTTTGGAGTAATCAAACACAAGCTATCGTTAATTCTTCCTAATTCTTCCTTTAACTCTTGAAAAGGTCTTTCCACGCTGTTCGGGTAATACCAACGGCTCATTCTTTATGATAAAATGAGTCATCGGTACCGCAATAATAGAAAATTGAGGAATGAACCTCCGATAACCGTCAGTTAGAACCAAGAAACTCTGAATTTCTAACACATCCGAGGGTTATTTCCCATCTTGTCACCTTTTGAAATTTTCTTCGGATCCACAAATACGGTTTCAATAGACACAATGTGTCCCAAAAGTCATACTTCTCGCCCCCATAATTGGCAATTTACAGACATAGCATACCACTTTTGGCCCTAACCTATCGATCAGTGCTCCACCATACAGCAATTATACACCAAATATCATTCACATATACAATCATACCCTGTTAATATAAGGGTGAAAGACCCAATTCGTCAAATTCATAAAAACTACAGGGACGTTGGCCAGCCCAAAAGATATCACTGAGAACTCATCCAATTCATACCGAGTACGAAAAACAATTCCTGAGGCTTTTCCCTCTTCGAGGATTATCCGATAGTACTCGGTGTACAACTCTAATCGGGAGATTAGTGACACTTCCCACAACTTATCCAACCAATTATCTATTCTCAACAATGAATACCTAATAGTCACCTTACTCAGTACACCTTCTCGGTGAACTATCTTCCGTGTTACAAAACTGTCGGCGCGCCTCACGGCATATCATTTGAACCGATAACCTTATCCAGAAACATCACCTCAAACTCTTTCATCTCTCCTTATTCCTAAAGTGCTATACCACTAGCTGATTAGAAATTGGAGTCATACCAAATATCAAATCAACCTTGAACTCTAGAGTTCACCAAAGTGGGGGACTAAAAACCTCTTCGATTATATCAAAAACTTTGCAACCCCGCCAGCAATCTCAATCTTCGCCTTAGATATTTTCACCAAACTCAACGGGCATGATTTTCATCGTCCAAGGCACTATATACAATCAACACTGGGTTTCATCGGGCTGTCTCACCCGAATCCTCCTTACAACAACCCCCAATTATGATAAGGCCTTCACAACCAATCAATCTGTCTCCCCAAACATGGGATAAATTAGAACCACACATCACTCCTCAATCTATAAAATATACACCTATAGATCTTACGTCCATAGGACCTACACCAGATCTCCTGGGAATAGCCCCTTACGGTACACAGCAATCAATATAATGGAATACTCCAATAATGCGCAAATTCACACCGGGATTTCTACAGAGATCAACCCATATGTAGGGTCATGAAAGGAAATGCTGACTCAAGGTCAGACCAAAGTCTAATGGGGATCACACCATTTCACGATAGAATCTATTCTTCAACAAAACACCCACATAAAATACCCTCTCTATCTCCAACTAAACGATAATGAACCCATACTGACATGGCAAGATCACTAGGATTAACAATTTCCTAGTTAACCTAAGCTATTATACCAAACTGTAACACCCCAAAAAAAATTTTTTTTTCCAAATTCAATTCTCTCAATTTCTAAATCACTTTGATCATAAACTAAGAAAGTTATATTTCAGGGAAAATTTTGGCAGAGTCTCCCCTGTAAATTTTGACCCGAAACACAAAAAGCTTACGGAATTCTGCTCAAAATTCCGTAGCTCACAATCCACATAATATTTTATGGGCTCCCAAGGCCAAAATGAGCAGATACACACAGGCAATATAATATAATGCTCTGGAGGACAAACTCATAACGGATTATCAAATATCAATTAAAAACTATAAATTTCTTTGAAAAACGAGGTAAAATTTTAGAAAAATCCTTGTAAAACCTACCACAGAGCCCGGTACTCCACAACGTGATGGGTACGGGTCACAAACATACCATACCACCTCACACTATAATCATCATCGTCATATACATGCTTATTTGCCCATAATACAATTTAGATCATAAATTTTTACTATTCCTATAACTAAATAGTACACATTTTTAAAATAAAAATTTATCCTACCAGTCCACGCCTCACCTCTGCACTGATGAGAACCTGCAACAGTGGGGGACCTAGGATAGTCCTCAGACTCTCCTAACCCCCCAAACACTAAGGAGTCAGCCATTTCTGGTATGAGTATAATTTAAAAATCTAACAAATGAATTAAATTGCATAAAAAAAATAATTTAAACTTACAAACATCATGTAAAAAGGTACACCTGGAATATCTGAACTTAAAAACATCATCAATACGAATTATATCCAAATACTCGTCAAATAAGCATCGAATCACACAATTTCCCATAATTCACACCTTTCCGCTATATATTTCACATCAACCTCATATATATATCCTTGTCTTACATTCGCATAATACGAATATTCATCTTTCCACACTTATCGTCACATCAGCATTTCACTATTTATATTAATATAACTACATGATGTTATTACATCATTTCTCCAACTCTATTAAGCCCTGCATTTCATTTACTTATATTATGTCATCAACACACACATTCATCCTGGAAGTTGTGCCGAGGCAGGTAGTTCCCACCATTTCCACGGAAATAGCGGGCAAGTAGTTACCCGACACACTTCCAAGGTACACAAACTCATATCACAACATACTTTCTTTAATAACCATTTTCATACCCGATCTCATAATACATGTATTTATTTTATTGTGTTATAATAAGTATCACATCATAAACATATGCATCTATTTTCATAATACCACAGTTATCCATATCTTATGATGCAAATATAACATCTTATTATCATTTTCACTTAATCCCCAAACACAATCTGAGGCCACAACATATCACATCCCATAGCCGATAGCTTGGGTAATAATCACCGCACCCCAAACACACAGTTTGGGTAATATCACATCACATCTCAAGCCGATAGCTTGGTTATTAATTTCACTTCAATCACTAATCATCTTTACTTCACTTTATTTCTCATTTCTATCAATCATTACCACTATTATATCCACTCACCCTACGAATTATGCCAAGGCAGGTAGTTCCCATAATTTCCACAGAAATTGCGGGCAGGTAGTTCCTTGACACAATTCCAAGGTACAACTCATATCAATCTGTATTTATTTTAATGATCCCATACGTAATACAATTACTTCATATTATTCATGATAACACATCTCTTTTATTATTTTCACCTTAAATTAATCACATGTTGTATTTATCATTTCTTTTTATACACTAACTCATAACACACTCACTTGCATAATTACTTCATTCACAATAACTTTATTTCCCATACACAATTCACATTTCACTATCCACTTTCTTTTCCACACGCAATTCACATTTTACTATCCACTTTCTTTTCCACACACAATTCACATTTTACTATCCACTTTTTTTACTCTCACATTTTTATTAACACAAGTTATTTTATTAGTTTGTCGACCAGTGAGCCACAGTATCCCAACATACTGAAAGCCGACAGCCCAGTAAACACGCGGTCCGATGCTCACACAGAGTCTTACTCGTCCGAGGCTACGTCTTCCTCCTAGCCGAACTAGCGAGGGAAAAACCATGCCCCAGGTAAACTGGGTACTTCCTCGCGACGGCTGTCATCGAGGGAAAAACCACGCCCCAGGTAAACTGGGTACTTCCTCCCAGCCAATAGCCAGGAGGAAAAAACCACACCCCAGATAAACTGGGTACTTCCTCGCGACGGCTGTCATCGAGGGAAAAACCACGCCCCATGTAAACTGGGTACTTCCTCCCAGCCGATAGCCAGGAGGAAAAAACCATGCCCCAGATAAACTGGGTATTTTCTCGCAACGGCTGTCATCGAGGAAAACCAGGCCTCAAGCTGATAGCTTGGGAGATAAAATCCATGCAACCCAAACATAGTTTGGGTCCACTATTCCCAAGCCAGTCCCTAGGCGTTAGGAGGTCTAGCCCAAACCCCCAGGATTGCTGTAGGTACTGGTCAACAAAACCATTTATTATTAGCATTAATCATTTCCTCTTTTTAGCTTACTTTATCAACACACGCATTTCACTTATGAATTCAATAATTGCCCCACCTTGACTTTGATCACAAAAATTAATACCACATTTTATTAGCACGTACCAGCTGAACTTTTATTTTCATATCAATAGACCAGGTTATGCACATACCCTATTATTCCACACATAACTCATCATATCATATTATTACATAATATTAATGCACCAAGTTATATCATTAATAAAAGAATTATAAGGAGTTATTCCGTATCGTAAGCATATCAAAATATACTTCATCACATAATAATATCATATGATTACCCATTACTTGTCTTCGAACATGATTAGAATGTAAACATGTACCCACTTATTTAATTTCATCAATTATTGCATCACACATCATAATCCTCTATATATATATATTACAAATAAACACCACACATGCGGATTTCCCAGAATAAGGGGCCAAATTCACGTATTCCCTCTAATTAAATCTTATAATATCTAATTATAGCATACTAGCTCATACATCATGTTTCATATAAGTAAAATCACCTATAAGGGCTTATATGCCCCAAAACATGTCCAAAACGAGCACTATAATTACACGGATTTTCAAAACATGATCACAATCACTAATTTCATCTAATTACATCTTATAACATCCATCCATAGCATGCTAGCCCATACACCAGGCTCCGCATATACCCAATTGCCTATATCGGCCTATATATCCCAAAAACATGCACAAAACATGCACGGGGTAAAAATATGCATAAACAATTTAATATATTTAATTTTTATACTTCAACACGTCACATTAACCCATAACATAGGTTTTGTATACTTAAAATAGTCAATTTCCTCAAATATCACAAAAACTCAGTTTCGGACCCTTAAAAATCCGTATTTTTATTCAAAATCAGTTTTTAATATAATTTCTACAAAATACATCACAAAGCCACGGAATTCGGCCACAATATAAAATATTTATAAATACAACATACTCACCTGACAGATCGAGCAAACGATGTCCCACGTCCGTCCTGTAGCTAGTCGAAGTTCGACTTTTTCCTCCTAATTGAAAAATTATAGAACCGATTAGTTTAAAGCTCAAAACTCAACCTACGGACCTCCAAATTTCGATCCGTCTTCACCCACGCGTCACAAATGACATATGTAGGTAGGCTATATCGATAGGTTTCGAATTCGGGTTTTAATACAAACACTCCCTTATTGATCGGAGGCTTTCTAATAAGAAAAATTCATATTTTCTAAATTCCTTAATCCCCATTGTCCTAATCTCACATATTTGGGTTAATAATAATAATAAGACTCAACTACACCTCCGAACCCATCAAATTCTCACCTAAATCTCGCTCGGGCATTTCATCGAACACCCGGCGTGCACTTTTCACCTATAGTCTATTTCACTCAATTTAATTGAGCTTAAGCCTATAAAATCATCCTAAATTCATATTGATCCTTACATAATACTCTACACCCTCATATGCATTATCTACAACTATTTGGATCGAGTTTTCTACCCGATTTCAAAAACTCCATAATTTGAGTTTATGCCAAAATCACCACTCCCCATTTTATTCTAATGGCTCACTACAATTTTTTTTTCTACCATACAAGGGATAATTCTCATGTATATAACTCTATTTTACGAACCCAAAATCCTAATTTCTCAACAACTTACAATTTCTCTAACCATCTACCAATTCCTCCAATCTACCACTTCCAACCTCTCTAAATTTCTCTATTATAATATTTCTACTCAATAAAACTAACCACACTTAATTTGATACGAATAAATAAAATAGGGTATACCTTTTCGGAATCATTTTGAAAATCCAACACTTCTACGAGGTAGAGAACCAATCAAATAGCTGTCCCCTCAAATAAATTTGAAAATGAAGAAGAGATGGGGTGGATTTGGGTGGGGAGGTGGCTGGCCGATTGGGTTCGGTTTGGGATCGGGAGAAAAGAACGGAAGGGAGAAGAAGAAAGAAGGAAATAAGGAAAAATGGGGAGGGGTTTTATTTTAAAATATATAATATATATTAATAATATAAGTGAGGTATATTTGCCTATAAACCCTCCAAAGCCAAAATATTACAAATAAACCCAACTCTTTTCTATAATAATACGAACAATACCAAATACATTAAAATTAACTTATAATAATTCCCCAAAATGATAAAATAAAATAAACTATATTTCCTCACGCAAAATCTCAACTCTTAACTCTAATATAACAATAAGAGCAATCTACCACAAATATTCATACTAATATCAATATTTAATTAAAATACATCAAAAATAATTTTCATCACTCAAAATATATAAAAACAGGCATTTTCGGTATTTTACAAATTCGAGGCGTTACAATGAGATTGTGAGATGATTAATGCAAGTAAAATAAATGTGAATTTTGGTTGAATAAAATTGAATTATGACCTTATAAAAAGAAAAGGAATTATGCGGGATTAAATTACGAATATGGTAAAGTGTGGAAAATGAAATCGTCATATTCTTTTATATACATGAAAATTTGTACATGAAATGAAATGAAAAATCATGATAAAGTATGAGGAAAATTTGTGAGTATGAATACTTGATTTATGAACATGAAATGAGATTAAAGACTAGAGTGTAGCTAAGTCCTATACCGGCATTTGAATAAATTCTCTTGAGATAAAATATTGAAATGAAAGACCAATTTTGGGTCGTTATTGTTGATTGATGGTTAAGACCGGTATAAAGGAAGTGCTAACTCTAGGATGTTGATTTTTATTCATGATTCAAATAAACTAAGGACAAATAATAGTGAAGATGTGATGAAAGTAAGAGAAAAATACAAGTATGAAGGCCTCGGGTCTACGGTGTGAGAGTGATTCATAGGTTGCCTGCTTGATGCATCAAGTCTTGGCATGGACACTACTCTGGAATTATCAGGACCGTGGCGACGCTTGTGGGGTGTTTGGTGACTATGGGTGGTGCCATCGTTCCATGATGGAGGCTGAATTGTCCATAGGCTCTGCATGATGTGTCATGTCACGATGTGGGATTCCCCTCCAGGCTGTTTGGATATGGGCTCGTAACTCAGAGAATATCTAGGATACTTACCGTACTTACCGTAGTAGTTTAAGTCATGGCGAGGGATCTAACCCTACAATATGAAGAACGATTAAGGACTTGCCCTCGGACCTATGTAGTATGTGATGCATAGAATCCGAACAAGTGTGCATTAGTGTCATGTAATATAAATAATTTCATTAAGGACTAAGTGCACTTTCACACACGACATCAATAGGGTAGTCCCCGTAGCTTTGTTTGTGACAAGTGTGTGATTTCTAAGTAAGAAAAATTGATGTATTATATCCTAGCGTCAGTTGAATGAACTGACGTGCCTACAGTTTCTATGCAGGATAAAGTGATTGACAAGATTAAAGCATGCATGCTGCTTAAAAAATGATTCAAGTGTTGTTTATTTCATTCATGTAAATGTTGTAATTTGCTTTCGCTGTATAAATGTAACTCTAATGTAATAAAAGTTTTTAATTCCTTGTAAAAATTGTACGAAGTGAAGTAAAAAGATCTTGTGGAACTTCGAATTCGGACTTATTTGGAATTCGGGGTGTTACACGAGGTTACTACAGAGCTCAGAGCCCCAAAGCTTGCTATGAAAGCTCTGGGTTGGCTCGAGGTCACTACCGAGCGACGAGCCCCAAAACTTGTTGTAAAAAGCTCTGGGTTGGCTCGAGTCACTACCGAGTTCCGAGCCCCAAAATTTGTTGGAAAAGCTCTGGGTTGGCTCGAGGTCACTACCGAGCTCCGAGCCCCCAAAGCTTGCTGTGAAACCTTTGGGAAGGCTCGGATTCACTACCGAGCATGGAGCCCCCAATGCGTGTTGGAAAAGCTCTGTGTTGGCTTGAGGTCACTACCGAGCGCCGAGCCCCAAAAATTATCGGAAAAGCTCTAGAGAGGCTTAGTTTGCTCTTCTGTCATGAGAAGAAGAGGGAATAGTAGCAATGGAGAAAGTGCAATAGGGTTACAAAGTTTTTTGGGCAGCTTGACATTGCCACCGAGCACCGATCAGCCATGCTTGCTGACAAGACTGAGGGTAAAAACCAGAATTTTGCACGTGGGGCTGACATCAAAGGGGTTAAAATCGAGGCATTTGGAATCCTAGTGGCCGTTAGATCTTGATGATCAAGATTGGACGGTGAGGATTTTATGCGGAATTCGAGGAGTCGCTTTTCACTCTATAAATCTCCCACCCTTCCCTCATTTCTTCACTTTGCGACAACTTTTACAGTGATCTCTCCGTTCCCGGTAATCAGGTTAGTATTTTCTTTACTAATGTCGAACTCTCAGTCCGGCTCCGAGGCGACCTCTTCCGGTCGTGATGAGGTGGATCGCGAGTCAGACTCAATGTCTTGGGACCTGGATGACCCCCTTTCAAAGCGGAAGGACAGTCAAATTCCACGTCCTAGGATACGAATGATCAGGTTCTGGACGTGGTCCCCTTACGAAGTCGCGAGCCGGAAGAGGTAGAATCATCAAGCGAGGAAGTTGAGGAAGAGGAGTCTGAGGAAGAAGAGGTCGAGGAAGTGGTCGAATAGGAGGGTATTGAGAGAGGAGCCAAGGAAGAGGGAGATAAGGAAGGAGGCGAGGAAGGAGGGGTGCTCTCCCCTCTGCCTCTTTTGTCGACACCGTCTCTGAAGAGGAAGCCTTGTGTTCATAGGAAGAAGAGGAAATGGCATTTTCTGGATAGTCCAAGCACGCCGGATGAGTTCGGGCCACAGCTTGGGCTCGAAGCCCCCTACTTCAGGAACCCAGGATTGATTGAAATGTACCCTGACGACGTGGAGAAACTTGTCCAATTCAACATGGAGGTGCCCTCATCCGATCGGCCCCAGATTAGGATGGACAATGTCCAGTGCGTGCTGAAGGCTGATTTTCTGCCCATAATAAGGGCCAGTTACTTCATCCTCCGGGAGTACAAACTATTGATTTCGAGTCCCGATCTCCGTCCCACCACGGAGTTCGCGCCTACCTTCTGCATGTTTCCCGAGGATGTTTTTTTTCTCGGGACTGAGGTTGCCACTGCACCTGTTTATCAAGAGGGTGTTGAGATGGGAGGAGCTGAGCCCGATGCAGTACAGTCCCAATTTGTGGAAGCATCTGGTTTGCTTCATTCTGAAGTGCCAGGAGAAGAAGGTCCCGCTGAAGCTCAAGTACTTCCGCACTGTATTGGGGGTGAGCTCGCTCGGAGATATGGAGGGCATATTCTATATGTCGCCCCGCCCTCACAAGAGGGTAACGCATGGTCATCCAGATTCCATAAATGGGTGGAAGGAGAATTATTTTGTGGTCTGGAGTGCGGTGCCTTGGGAAATTCCAACGGTCTGGAATTTTTTCAAGCAGAACCACAAGCCCCCGAGGCGTAGGGACTTGTCGGAAAAGGAGTGGGCAGATGTGGGTAGAATCGTCGAGGGGCACAACATCGGTTGGCCACGTGTTACAGAGTTACATTTAGCCCAAGCCAGACTAAGACCAGCCGACCCTTGTATGGTTTTGTTTCATTTTTGTTTAATTTCCTGCTTTCGTGTTAACATTTCTCTTTTTCTCCACAGCGATGGATCCAGCATAACTCGAGGTGAGGAAATCCCTTCTGGCGCTGGCCCAAAGGAAGAGAGCCGAGAAGGCGGTCTCGGCAGCAGGGTCCACCCCGGCGATGGTGCAAGCTTCTTCAGAGACGCCCTTGAAGAAGTCGAAGAAAAGCCACTCGTCCAAAGAGGCGAAAGAGTCAGCTCCGAGCTCCAGTAGCCGAAAGGTGACAAAGGCCCTGAAGGTAGGGACCCCTGCCGCCCGTCCCGACGCCTAACAGATGGTAGGTAAGAGAGGCTTGAGGCCATTCGCCTCGGATTGGGCGGTGAAGGAGGGAGATTCGCTGTCCGAGGGCCCAATTGCAATGGAGGTGGCAGATAAACTCGCCACGGAGCGCGACCGGTCCATACTGGTGACCGAGACGACGGAGACAACCTACATGAAGTGAGCTCAAGCCCAAGTTGTGGTAAGTGTTGGTTAGCTTAATGTTCTCTTTCTGGCATGTATACATTTTATGTCTGACTCTTGTCTCCTCGGCCAGGTGCTGATGACCTGGGCACAGATGAAGAGGTGCCTGGAGAAGGAGGTCCAGACAGAGAAGCGAAATGCCGATCGGTACATTTAGGAGGTGAAGTCTCTGAGGGACGAGCTGATGGCAGCTCAGCGGGCAGGGCAGGTATTTCAAGCCAACCTCCCTTCCCAGCAGAACCAGCACCTCAAGGAGTTGGCAGCGGCTTGGGTGAAAGGCCAAAATGACTATGATGCGCTAGCGATGGTGGCCTCGGAAGAAGTGATTAACGCCTAAGACGAGGCATATGACAAGGCAAAGGAGCACTTTCTGCTCCTTTACCCCGAGGCCAAGATCGACCATCTCCACTACGGGTGGGCGCCCCCCGAGCATCCGTTGACACCTAGTGGCGAAGGAGAAGAGGCGCCGAGGGACCCCCACTTGGAAAAGGAGGCGGGGGACACAGCAGTTGCCGAAGAGGTGTAGATCCCCTCTCATAAATAGTTTAGAATATGTTTTTCTTTTTCATGTATTCGCCGAACGCAGACTGGCCACCGCTTCTTGTAACTTGATTTTGGAGTTTATATAAAAGAAATTTTTTTGTCCAACCCTTTGTGACTTGTTGTTTTTCTCCAGCTTTTTTAGTGAATTACTATTTCTCCCCTTTTTAATAGATGAACGAGACCCTCGTTGCCGACCTCAGTTCCGCCGAGGTCAGGCAGCTTCGGAGTAGGCTAGAGTCTAAGGAGAGTGTCTTAATCTTCTATCGAAAGCAGGCCCACGATTGAGAAGCCGTAGTAAGCTATTTTATGAACAAGTCCAAGGAGCTCAGCTTAGAGGTCGCATGCCTGAAGAAGGCGGTAGCCGATCGAGACTGGGAGAGTGCCGAGACGAACTGGTCAGTGTCGGATGCCTCAACTAGGAAACCGACCTTGGAGTCCGTTCTTCGAGAGGTCGTGGTAGAGAAGGAGCCAGAGATTCAGAGGCTGAAAGTCATGCTGGGCACGGGTCGGTCTCGATTTGGGGGAGGAGGCCCTTCTACCTTGGGTTCCTCGCCGACGCTCTATCTTGAGATGGCGAGGCCCGCCGATGCACATAGCTCAGTTGCCGGGACGTCTTCACTAGCGATGCCGGTTGAACGTGCTGGAGGGGGGACTCGCTCTGTGGGGCTCGAAACAGACCGTGTTAGTCGGAAGAGCCCCACAAGGAGCACTTAGGTCCGGCTTAGCACAACGGTTGTAATAGTTCTTATTGTGCCCAGTTGAGTTTAAGGTTTGTGATGAAATAAAAGTTTGATTTTTCTGCCACTTTAACATTGTTGAACAAGTGTTGGGATGTTGCCGTTTGTATTGTGAGCCGAGTGTCGAACCCCCGTTGTTAAGACAGGGTGTTTCTCGAGGTCACTATTGAGCATCGAGGGCACGTGGCTTGTGAAGGCCAGGTCCTTGCTCGAGGTCAGTGCCGAGTATCAAGCCCCCATGCTTGTTATAAGGTGTGACTCGAGGTCATTACCAAGCATCGAGGTAACGTGGCTTGAGAAAGCCAGTTCCTCGCTCGAGGTCAATGCCCTATATCGAGCCCCCATGTTTGTTTGAAAAAGGCGGCGGTGTATGAGACGGCTTAATAAAGGAAGAAACCAAGATTACATATTATTATTTACAAAAAAACGGGGCACGTAGTGTCGATTACAGGGGATTAAGTTTCATTACACGGTTCTAGGTCTCCCCCTCAAGGAATTTGGTGAGGTGTTTCGCATTCCAAGGCCTCTTCACCACTCTGCCCTCTTGTTCCGTGAGTCGGTATGTGCTGGGGCGCACAACTTTGGAGACCTTGTACGGGCCTCCTTCCCAATTGGGTGCCAATTTCCTCTTTTTGCCAGGGCTGGACACAGCCAGTTTTCTGAGCACGAGGTTGCCCAGCTTGATGTTGGTTGGATGGACTTCTTGTTGTAGAACCTCTCGATCTGCTGTTGGTATTTGCTTCTTCTGATGGTGGAATTCTCCCTGATCTCGTCAATAAGATCCAAGTTGGCCCTGAGGCCAGCTGAATTGCTTCCTTCATCGAAGGCCTTGATTCGAGGTGAGGGGAGCCCGATCTCAAAGGGGATCACTGCTTCAGTACCATAAGTTAAGTTGAATGGCGATTCTCCCGTGGGGATTCTCTTCGTCGTCCAATAAGCTTAGAGCACGCTAGGCAACTTGTCGACCCATAGCCCCTTGGATGAGTTGTCCAGAAGTTTCTTGAGGCCGTCCAGGATTTGACGGTTCGCGTTCTCGACCTGACCGTTCGACTGAGGGTGGCATAATGATGAGAAGCGCTTCTGGACGCCGATGTCTTCGCAGAACTTCCAAAAGTTCTGGCCTGCGAATTAGGTGTCGTTGTCTGTTATTAGCACCTGAGGGATGCTGAACCGACAGATTATGTTTTCCAGAAGAATTGCTGAGTTTGGTGCTCGGTGATTGTGGCTAAGGGTTCTGCCTCGATCCATTTGGTAAAGTAATCAATGGCCACTACGAGAAACTTCCTTTGGCCTGTCGCTTTTGGGAAAGGACCGACCAGGTCCATCCCCCACATTGCAAATGGGGTCGGACTTACCAGGGAGCGAAGGTTGGCTTGCGGAAGCCTTTTCACTAGGTAGAATCTTTAGCAAGGACCGCACCTCCTGACGAGGTCGTGTGCTTCTTGTAACATGGATGGCCAGTAGTACCCATGATTTAGGGCTTTTCTGGCGAGTGACCTGCCCCCCATGTGACATCCTCCGATTCCCTCGTACAGCTCTTTCAGCGCATACTCAGCTTCATCAGGGGCCAGGCAGCAAAGGTAGGGTCTTCCGTCTGCCAGTGTGTATGAGCCTTGAAGAGTGTCCCGTTGATTATAACGAACCTTTCTGATCAGACTCGGATCCTTCTAGCTTCCGCCCAACCTTAAGGGAGCTCGCCATCGGTCAGGAACATCCAGATGGGGGTCATCTAGTCATTCGAATGTTCCATGGTGGCAAGGCAAAGGACTTCGGGGAGGTCGATGCTAGGATTGTGGAGAACTTCGATTAGGACGGTGCTGTCGAGTCCTTCAAAGGACGAAGAGGTGAGTTTAGACAAGGAGTTAGCCTGAGCGTTTTGCTTCCTGGGGATCCGCTCCACCGAGGAGAAGTCGAAGGATGTCAAGAGATGCTGGACTACATCTAAGTATCGGATCATCCGAGCGTCACGAGCCTTATACTCCCTGGTGATCTAGTTGACCACGAACTGGGAGTCGCTAAATGCTCGGATCTGTCTGGCCCCTGCCTAATGTGCCAGTGTGAGCCCTACGATCATAGCTTCGTATTCTGCCTCGTTGTTAGAGGCAGGAAAGTTTAGGCGAAGGGAATACTGGAGGAGGAAGTGGTCAGGGCCATTGAGGATGATGCCCGTGCCACTTCCCACTTCGCAGGATGAGTCGTCAACATATACCTCCCATATTGGGTCTGCCTCTTAAACATTGCACGGCTCGGAGATGGTGCACTCGGTGATGAATTCGGCGAGGGACTGCCCCTTTATGGCTGTTCTGGACTGGTAACTGATGTTGTATTGGCTCAGTTCAATCGACCACTTGACCAAGCGGCCAGAGCTTTCGAGCTTATGGAGGACGGCCTTGAGGAGCTGATTTGTGAGAACCTGAATGGAGTGAGATTGGAAGTAGGGACGGTGCTTTCGCACGGCCATTACCAGGGCATAGGCCACCTTTTCCATCTCGTCTCGGTCGAGAGCAAGACTTTGCTTACATAGTAGAGGGGCTTCTGAATGCCTTCTTCTCGGATGAGCACGACGCTGAGCGCACTTTTTGAGGCAGATAAGTATAGCTGGAGGGGTTTGCCTGGCTCAGGTTTGCTTAGAAGTGGAGGTTTGGCCAGGTACGCCTTCAACTGGTCGAATGCCTCCTACTAGGGATCTCCCTGTTCGAAGCTTTTTGCTCCTCGTAGAGCCTTAAAGAAAGGGAGGGACTTCTCTCTAGACTTGGAGAGGAAACGGCCGATGGCAGCCAGTCTTCCTGTAAGCTGCTGGACCTCCTTGATGTTTCTAGGAGGGGCCATGTCTATTATGGCCTGGATCTTCTCAGGGTTGGCCTCTATGCCGCGCTGGCTGACGATGAACCCGAGAAATTTGCCTGAGGATACGCCGAACGCACACTTGGCGGGATTGAACCTCATGTTGTGGGTCCGGAGGATGCCAAAGGCTTCCTCAAGGTCGGTGACTTGGTCCTGCCCTTTTTGACGAGCATATCGTCGACGTATACCTCCATGTTATGACCGATCTGATCCTTAAAGACTCGGTTGACTAGCCTCTAATAGGTGGCTCCGGCGTTCTTCAGCCCGAAGGGCATGACCCGGTAGTAGTAGAGACCCTGGTCGGTGACGAAGGATGTCATGGCTATATCCGAAGGGAACATCCGGATATGATTGTAGCCCGAGAAGGCATCCATGAAGGTTAGTAGCTCGTGACTCGACATTGTGTCGATCAGAGCATCGATGCTTGGGAGGGGAAAAGGATCTTTGGGGCACGCCTCGTTGAGGTCCGTAAAATCTATGCAGATCCTCTAGCTTCCGCTGGCCTTCTTGACCATTACTACGTTCGCCAGCCACTCGGGGTAGCTGACCTCTTGGATAAACCGAGCAGACAATAGTTTGTCCACTTCCGTTTTTACGGCTTGCTGCCTCTTCGGGGTGAACTTACATCGTTTCTGGATAATCGGCTTCAAGCCCAGAACCACACTCAGTTTGTGCATGATCAGGTCTTTGGAGATCTCAGACATGTCGGACGGTGTCCAAGCGAAGAGGTCAATATTGCGACAAATACAGTCGATTAGGCCCGACTTCAGATCGGGGGCAAGGGAGCGACTCATGCAAAACCACTTCGACTTGTCTTCTGCCTCGAACGAGACTTCTTCCAGTTCATTGCGGGCTCGGACTTGGGCTGGCTTTTCTGGCTGAAGTTCGACGGCGTTGAGGGGGAACACCCCGCCTCCAACTGCCGTCATATAGCATGACAGTGCGACCTCTTGGTTCCCCCGAATGACTCTGACCCCAAGTTTAGTAGGGAATTTTAGCTTCAGGTGGTAGACTGAGGGAATGGCCTGGAATGATCAGGGTTCGGGTCGGCCGAGAATGGCGTTGTACGCCTCCTTGACATTGACTACCATAAAGTCCATCGACTCGGTCAATCTGAGGGGGATCGTACTGGCAGTAACATCCAAGGTGATGCCCTTTATCTGCACGGGGACGCCGGAGAACCCGTGGAGGGTATAACCGGTCAGCTTGATTTTGTCTCGAGGGTGCTTCAGGTTCTCTAATGCTTCCAAAAAGAGGATGTTCACCGAACTTACATTGTCCACGAGTGGCGGACCTCGAAGTTTGCCATGTCAAGGCTAATGAAGAGGGCATCGCAGTGCGGCAGCTAGACTCCCTCCAGGTCTTCTCTGGAGAAGGAGACAGGTCGCTGCTGGATCTGGGGGGAAGGATGGACTCGGACGGCGTTCACTTCTCGGACGAATACCTTGTGGGAAGTATTAGATTCCCTTCCCATGGGCCCCTTATGGACGCAGTGCAAGATGGTCTGGCCCCCAGTCTCTTCGGGCTCTCGGTCTTGCTTGAGATGTCGGTTGGGTGTGTGGGTAGGAGGCGAAGGCCTGCGGTTCCTCGGATCCCTCCGATCTCTCGGGCCGTCCTGGGTGAACTCTCGGAGGTACCCTCGTTGGATGAGGGCCTCGATCTCATCTTTGAGGGCCCGATAGTTGTCTGTATCGCGCCAGTTGTCTCGGTGAAAGCGATAGTAGAACCTCTGGTCTCGCTTCTTGTTGTTGCTCGGTAGGGGAGGGAGTCAGACGATCCTTTTATACTCAATTTCCATCAAGATCGCCGACACGTTCTGGATCAGCGGCGTGTACCTCTCAAAGCGGGGGATCGGAGGGATTCTCTTCATGCCGGCCGCATTTTTGGAGACCTTGGCGGGCTCACTGTCGTCGGCTTTGTGCTTCATTTTCCCTGTGGCCTCTTTCGTGCCTTCTGGGTTTAAGGCCTCTTCTGCCCGAATGTACTTCTCGACCCGGTTGAGTGGGTCGGGGAAGTCTAGGGGAGGCTTCTTGGTCAAGGAGGTATTGAGCTGGCTGTGGCAGACATTGTGTTGGAACGCCGCTGAGGCAACACCCGCGTCGAGGGAGGACACAGACCTTGCCTAGGTGGTGAACCTCCGAACGAACTCACAGAGTGACTCTCCTTCCTTCTGTCGGAGGTCCAGTAAGGATGTGCTCATCTTCTCGGCCTTCCTGCTTGTCATGAAGTGAGCCAGGAAACTGGCCTCTAGCTGGTCGAATGAGAAGATCGAGCTGGGGACGAGCTTAGAGAACCACTCCTGGGCCGGACAACGATCGTATGGTTGGTTTGTGTATTATGCATACTCCTAAGAATTGGTTCTGTAATTTAGTTTGGAAGGATGGAAAAGTATGTAAGATGAAGTTTCTTTCTGTAGCATCTAGTTTGGAACAGAGTAAGATGAATCTTTAATAATATTTTTCCTTTAGTTTGGAACGGACTAGATTTGGAAAGTGATAAGCGGAGACTTTCCTTCTCCCTTTGTTTGCTCAAACAATCAAGAAGGAGAAGAGGAATAAAAGAGAGAGAAGAAAGAACGAGATATAGATATATATATATATATATATATATATATATATAGAGAGAGAGAGAGAGAGAGAGAGAGAGAACCTAATGCCTCAATTTAGTGTCTAATCCTTGACTTCACTAACATCGACATATTTAACCTGATTCAATGCTCTAGCGTTGTTGGCTACACCAATATCAACCTGACATTGTGTCCGAACCTCCTTGCCTGCATCAATATCGATCAAATAACCCCGACTTAATGCTACACCCTCATTGGTTGCACAACCTTGATCAATTTGACTCGGTTTAGTTCCATATCTCATTTGGCTTCACTAACATCGAGCAACGAATTCACCCCCGACAAATGTTCGGTTGTAGCTTGAAATGCTCTCATCACCCATTTGCATACAAATTGAAGCACACAAGGATAACCCACCTCAATTACAATACTGGTTGTCATGCTATAACACAAACAACCACCATCATGACCATAGCTCAACAAAAAGAATGATCAATGACGACCTCTCCAATGCAAAATGAAAAAGCTACACAACCATATCCACGACCTCTCCAATGCAAAATAAAAAAGCTACACAACCATATCTAATATCCATTGATTCGACACATACCATTTTGAATGTGTCGACAATTAGATACATAGATACATCCGTATTTCGGAGGAACTAATGCCCTACCTGAAAGGACACTTGATGAAGGAGGTGAGAAGGACTATTCCAACTCCATCGAGACCAATTGAGAATCCAACCTCATTTGTTATCATTACTTGTCAACTCTTTGCCACTCCTACAAGTAAAAGGTGGAGCTTTGTCATAAGCATCGTACATTAGTCATCAAACATCTCATGAACTCGAGCTAAACCACCTAATCCCGACTTTCCATACCATCAATGGCATGAAACACCCCACATCAGCAAGAACTCCATTTTCCAGTGAGAAAATCAGAGGAATGCAAGAACATGAAGTGTTAGATATTATATTAGATATTATATGTCACGCCCCGCTTCCCAAAATACGGAATACGAGTACGTAACGTAGGCCCAACGAATAATGTAAACACCATCTATAAGCTGTACAGACTAACTCAGCAACAAGAACAATAAACACAACCACACAAGAAAAATGTAATCACATGAATCAAAGATAAACTTCAATAATACTGAAATAATCCAAATAATAATATCCAACATCTGGGATAAAGACAAACTGCGGGACAAAAGCCCAAAACGAAGTACAATGTCATAACAATGTTCAAAAAAAAATCTAGCAATAAAGTAAATTAAGCAGCGCAATCATGGACTCCATCTTCTAGAATCGTTGCTCACCAATTCCTTCTGGTATGGATCCTTCTCTTGATCTAAAAAGAGAGAAAATAATGTCCTTAGAGCAAGTCGCAGACAACAAGTAGAGAGAAATAGAGAATAATAGGAAGCATATATATCAAAGAAAAAGGACAGGATCAAAGTCAATTAACAAAGTCAAAGATAGGCAATAATGTCAAAGGTCTATGTTCAAGCATGCATGTAATGAGTATGTCAATTTAAGTTCTATATCGATGACGATATACAGGATCAAGCATGAGATGTCAAATGCAAGTTGTTATTCATTTTATTAACCTATCTAGTGCACGTACTACTGCGTCTCACTCCACAGGTTCGGTGCAAGCACATAGTGAACGTTTTAGATTGATGGTGAATTCATGGATCGTGTACTCGGTAACAAGATGACAAGATACCATGACAATGTGATCACACAATGACAAGCAATTCTCCACCTTCCAAGTAATAGATAATGCAAGTAAGAAGGCCTTTACCAAGTACATTTTCCGATCGTTCGCTACCAAGTCAATCCATGATACACTGGCTTGTTATTAGTTTATTTTCATCCTATGTGAGCATGCAAGAAGGTTTCAATGTTGTATCATGCAAGGTGTGACTAGTTCTACTCGTTACAGACAAATCATGAAGCAAACAGATGAAATTAACACAATCACATAATCTGGACAGCATGACATTGTTGTACAAAAATACAGATTACCGCTACTACAGAAAAGCAAATCTGAATCCGTCAAAAATTCTAGAAACTAGATTCTCTGCCGGTTCCAATGAATATATGCACGACATATAAAAGTTACAGAAACTAGGGTGGAAATTCTATTCTTTTCAGCTTTTATGTTCAGGCAGCACGTTATAAATTGTGTTCAAACATATGAATTAGGTCAGAAAACTCATCAATTACATCTACAAAATTCAGGATGATTCCTACACATGTCTAGGTTCAACCAAATTAATTTCATATTTTTATTTTACTGTTAACATGTTCTAATTAATTAAGAAACAGCAAGAGACACATGAATTTGGGAATCTGGAAATTCAGACATGGTTGTACTAAAATACTGATATCTAACAAATTATACATCGGAATTCAAATTCATCAAAAATTATGAAAAATAGATTCATGGGCCTATAATTCATGTTCAGAAAGTTATTTCAATTTACCACAGAAACATGGTTAAAAATCTGATATAAAAAGGAACAAACAGCATGCCAGAATATATTTTGACATGAATAGGCAACAACTTAATCATATAACTATATAGTTCATGCTAATTAATAATCAAAGTGATGCTAGATGTTTAACATGCATAATTTCAGATTTAAGATGCAATTTCACTGGCATGGTAATCAATTCATCATATCAATTCAATCTAACAGATTCAGTTCATCAAACAAGTCTACAATATGGATCTAGTTATTTTTATGTGATGTGCATATGCAATGTAAAGGGGGACTAGGTTTTAGATCAAACATGTAGGCACGATGTTAAGAATATATCGGGTTAGCTTGTGTAAATCCTCAATACACTTAACAGAATTTCAAAAAGCAATATGATAAAAAAGGACTTGGATCTACCTGCAGAGATCAACGAATCTTGAAAAATGCAATAAATTAGTTCAAGAAGTGACTTGCCTTTTAATTAGTAGATTCGAATATTTAGAATAACGGGATGAGAATCCTGACGACGAACCACGAAGTAGAAAACACGTGCGAGCTACTTGTAAAACAACAAACAGCTCAAAACAGCAAAGCAACAACACAGCAACTCTGGATCCTTTTCACAAACACCAAACGGCAATATCGGATCCCCCACACTCACAAACAGCAAACACCAATTGCACCCACTCTGGCTTCTTCTTCTCAAATGCGGCAGAGAGAGAGAGAGAGACGACGGGAGTGCTCGATGGTGATAGCTGGCGAAGGCGTTCGAGGGGACTGGCGGCGACGCTGCGGTCGGGAAGCGACGCAGCATCGAGGGAACGGCGGTGCTAGTGGTGCTCTGTTTTTCACCAAAAATAGAGGAGAATGAGACAACGAGGTGAGGCAATCTTCGGTGGTTGTGGGGTGAACAGAGAGGCGAGGGATCGACGGTGGATGGAGAGGTTGAGGCAGTTGGTTCGGCTGTTCAAGGGGATGGGTTTGACGGGATGGTGAAGACGATGGGGAGAAGGCGAGGGCTAGGGATGGCACACAGATGAAGAGGAGAGGGTGAGAGGTCGAAGGTGGTGGTCGGAGAGGTGATCAGAGACGGCTTGAGCAGTGGCGAGTTGGGTTGAAGTTGGAAACAGAGAGAGCGGGAGTTAGGAGAGAGAGAGAGATAGCGGCACAGGAGAGAGAGTAGGGATTAGGAATATAATATTAGGGTTTTAATGAGGTATTTATGTAGGGGATCAAGATGTGGGGTTTTGGGTTGCAGGTTAATGGGTTTAGGGTACGGGTTTAGGCTCCAAAAAGAGAAGAATAAGTATAAATCAATGGGATGAACATATAGCGGAACAATTCAAACTCAAAATACAAAGAAGAAAATTCTGCAATGAGCCAAAAAATAGCAGAATTCAAGCCAAAAGAGCACAGAATGATCAAAAGAGAATAAAAAACCCAAGAAAAGCAAATCTTATATTATCAAAAGAATTTCAGATACAATAATCTAGAAAGAAAATAAAATACAATAAAAATCCAAAATATGGGTTACAAATCCTACCCACCTTACAAGAAGAATTTCGTCCTCGAAATTCATACAAGGGGTACATAGGGCGAACCCCGAAACAAAACATAACAAAACAAAGAAAATAACTACTCAAACAAATGAGGGAACTTCTCCTGAATATCCTCCTCCAACTCCCAAGTCGACTCACCTAGCGAGTGAGAATTCCAAGAAACTCGAACCAACTTGATGACTCTATTCTTCAACACCTTCTCTCGATGGTCTAAGATAGAGACTAGTTGAATTTCACAGGACAAGTCCGGCCTCACAGACAAATCTGAGTATTCAACCACATGACTGTCATCCCTGATGTATTTCCTGAGCTGAGAAACATGGAATACATCATGGACACCCGCTAGAGCTGGCGGTAGAGCAAGCCTGTAGGCCACCTTGCCCACACGTTCCACAATATCGAATGGACCGATGAACCGAGGACTCAACTTGCCCCTACCTCCAAAACGGATAACACCTTTTCCAAGGCAATACCTTAAGGAACACATGCTCGCCTGCCTCAAACTTCAGAGGTCTACGACGAAAGTCAGCCCACCTCTTCTGCCTATCCTGAGCAGCCTGCAAATGCCTCCGGATCTGAGTCATGACATCAACTATCTTCGTGATCAACTCAGGACCCAAAAGCTTCCTCTCGCCGATATCATCCCAACAGACCGGCGATCTACACTTGCACCCATAAAGAACCTCAAATGGAGCAGCCTTGAGACTCTCCTGGTAACTATTAATGTAAGAGAACTCGGCTAAGTGAAGATGATCTTCCCACGAACCTCCAAACTGAAGAACGCAGGTTCTCAACATGTCTTCTAGGATCTGAATCGTCCTTTCTGACTATCCATCCGTATAAGGATGGAACGCTGTACTGTAGCTCAACTTAGTACCCAAGCTCTTCTGCAGACTCTCCCAGAATTGAGACCTGAATCTCGTATCTATATCCGATATGATGCTGAAAGGAACTTCATGCAGACGAACAACCTCCTGAACATACCTCTCGGCCAAACACTCCATGGACTGACCCATACGGAAAGGAATGAAGTGAGCACACTTCGTCAGCCGATCCATTATCACCCAAATAGCATTATGACCCTTGGGACTCCTTGGCAAAGCTATCACAAAATCCATCATGATATTCTCCCACTTCCACTCTTGGATTGGAAGGGGTTTCAAAAGTCCCACAGTCCTCTGTTGCTCTACCTTCACTTGCTGACAGATCAGGCATTGGGCGACAAATCTAGCCACATCTCTCTTTATGTCATGCCACCAGAAATGTTGCTTCAAGTCCCTGTACATCTTGGTACCACCTGGATGGATAGAATACGGGGACCAATGAGCTTCCTCAAGTAGCTTCTGCCTGGCTTCTCCTCTAGGTACACACAACCTAGAGCCAAAACAAAGTGACCCATCAGCATGAATGGCCAAATCGGATCTCAAACCGGCTTCCACCTCACTCTAAAACTGCTGCAACTGCTGGTCACTCGCTTAGGCTTCCTTAATCTGCTCTACTAAGGAAGACTGCAATTGCAACATCATGAACAGCTGAGCTGAACTAGGAAGCAACACATCCAACTCCAGTCTCCTCATATCCTCCACTAATTTCTTCTGCTTGGTAAGGAACATAGCGGTAGACCTCTTACTCAAAGCATCAGACACCGAGTTCACTCTGCCCAGGTGATACTGCAAATTGATGTAAAAGTCTGGCATCAATTCCAGACATCTTCTTTGCCTCATGTTCAACTCCCTATGCGTGAACACATACTTGAGGCTCTTTTGATTTGTGAATATCTCCACTTTATCCCTAAGCAGATAATCCCTCCACAACTTCAAGACAAAAATCACAGCTACAAGCTCCAGATCATGCGTGGGATAGTTCTTCTCATGAGGTCTTAACTGCCTCGATGCATAAGCAACGACCCTACCTTGTTGCATCAGCACTGCTCCCAGACCTCTACCCGATGCATCAGAATGGATCACAAAACCACCCGAACTGTCGGGTATAGTCAGCACAGGTGCTAACGTCAATCGACGCTTTAACTCTGCAAAAGATTCATCACAAGCTTCATCCCAATCAAACTTTTGCTCCTTCTTCGTCAAACTGGTCAGAGGCCAAGCAATCTTCGCAAAAATCATGAACGAACATCTGATAATAGCCAGCCAAACCAAGAAAGCTTCTCACCAGGAACAAACTTCAGAATTGGCCAATCCTTGACTGCAGAGATCTTCGACGGATCAACAGAATCACCAGCACTAGAAATAATGTGGCCCATAAAAGTAACCCGATCCCGCCAGAACTCACACTTATTGAGCTTCCTATATAGCTGGTTCTCCCTCAAGGTTTGCAGACCACCTTCAAATGCTCAGCATGGTCTTCCCTGCTTCGAGAATACACCAATATGTCGTCAATGAAGACCACAACAAACTGATCCAAGAATGGTGAGAAGACCCAGTTCATCAGATTCATGAACACAGCCGGTGCATTAGTTACTCTGAAAGGCATCACCAAGAACTCGTGATGCCCGTACCTCGTTCGGAAAGCCATTTTCGGAACATCTTCTAACTTCACTTTGACTTGATGATACCCAGAACGAAGATCCAACTTCGAGAACACCGAAGCACCTCCCAGTTGGTCGAACAAATCGTCAATCCTCAGCAATAGGTACCGATTCTTGACAGTGACATTGTTTAACTCTCTATAGTCAATGCAAAGCCTGTGGCTACTATCCTTCTTGTTGAAAAACAGAACTGGGGCTCCCCACGGCGAAACACTAGGTCTGATAAAACCCTTATCAAGCAGCTCCTGAATTTGCACCTTCAGTTCCGCCAATTCAATCGGTGCCATACGATACAGGCTCTTAGAAATAGGTGTTGTACCTGGCCGAACATCGATGCTGAACTCTACATCTCGATCTGGTGGCAAATCGAGAAAATCCTCTGGAAAGACATCAAGAAAATCCCGCACAACTAAGGGTGCAACAATCCCATCAGAGCCCAACGACATAAGCAAAACAGCCTTAGAGTCCATCGAGTTCTTAACACGCCCTGACGAGGTCTCACCCGCATGGAACACAAACTCTGGTTGACCAGAAAGCCTGCAAGTCACCTTCTTCTCTCGGCAATCAATCACAGCATAAGAAATACCCAATCAGTCCATGCCCAGAATGACATCAAAATCGGAATTGGGAATCACAATCAAATCAGCCAAGAAATCCATACCACCAATCAGCAACGGGCTCGCTTGCATACCCTAGAATAGACAATGACACCTCCACCTATGGTGATGTCCTAAGCTGCAGGCATAGCATCGCTTGCAAAACTACGCTGATCAACAAAGCGGGAGGAAATAAAAGAGTGGGTAGCAGAAGAATCAAACAAAACATGAGCTGAAAGGGAGAAGACTAAAATAACACCTAGAAGAAGATCAAACAAAAAAATAAGATGCTAGCAGGATATATGCATGAATAATTGCACAAAAGGAGGAAACAACATGCAGAAAACTGAAATGAAGAAAATGAAGAGTACAACTACTGAGATAGACCTGCAACCACTCTAATAGCAACCTCCGCTTCCTTAGCTGTCAGGTTATAAGCCTGAGCATGACTCCCAGTCTGACCTCCTCTAGGGGCCACATGCCTCTGATCAAAGGCTTGCCTCTGCAGTGGAAGAGGCGGTCTAACCTAACCACGAGTCGGCGCTCCTAGCTGAGCAGCACCAGCAACCGGTGCAGGAGTCCTGTTCGCCAGACAGTCACGAACCATATGGTCACTGCTCCCACACACTAGACACAGTCGATTGGCTATCCAGCAGTCTCGATGTGAATGCCCAGTCTTGTGGCAATAGCCACAAGTCTCAACAGTCCTCAGGACAATAGGTGCGTAGGGATGTACTCTTGCGAAAGGGGGCATAACTGGCCTCCGAATAGGTCCTCCGGTAGGTCAAACTGCAACAGAGTGTGAAACAGTCTGCTGAGGAACACCTAACCTACTAAGGGTCTGCTCCTGGATCTAAGCAGCATCCAAAACGTCGGCATAGGCACAAAGCCAAAGAGTAGCCAAACGGTCCTGGAGGGTAAAACTCAAGCCCAACTGGAATCTGCGAGCCCTATCCTCATCAGTGGCAACCAGGGCGGGAGCAAAGTGACTGAGCCGAGTAAACTCTGCAGCATACTCGTCCACAGAATGGTTTTTCTGATTAAGACAATGCTCAAATTAATATTGTCACAGGTGAAGTAGGCAACAACAATGACATTTATGAACACTATATAGCTGACCTGAGTTAGGGAAATAAATTGTCATTCCATCTATGCCTTGGTAACACCGAAGAACTTCGTCATGAAGCTCTCTGAGAAAGTAGCCCACACAATGAGTCTCGCCATCCTTTCAGTTTTAGCCTGCCACCAGATATGAGCGAGATCCACCAATTGGATGCTAACCACATCCACACGATCAACATCAGCAACACGGGCGGCGATCAACAATTGCTCCGTCCGGATAAGTCATTGCTCGGCCTCCAGCAGCGATTCACTACCCAAAAAATAATCCAGGTGCAGCCTTATAAAATGCCTTATAAAATCTGATACTGTGCCAGGCCTTGGTGGCAGTGGCCAAGGTGCAGCCCCAGCGGCAGCTCTATTGGTCACCATCATCTGCTGAATCATCTAAAGAATACTAGCATTATCAGGCTGCTCATCCCTCGAACGAGAAGAAGAAGAATTTTCACGAGCCATAGCCTGAAACACGAACACACATGGTCAGTACCCAGATCATATGTTGGTTATTATATATTCATGTGATCAATGTGGTGTGTGCATGACTGAGTTAACTTGACTAGAGCCAAACTTGACTAATATATCAATCAAAGTCGAACCTCCATAAAGTTAGTCATGTTTGACTGATATATTATCCAACCTAGGTCTGATACCACTAAAAACCTTGTCACGCTCTGCTTCCCAAAATTCGAAATACGAGTACGTAACGTAGGCCCTGCGAATGATGTAAACATCATCCATAAGCTGTACCAGACTAACTCAGCAACAAGAACAATAAACACAGCCACACAAGAAAGATATAATCACATGAATCAAAGATAAACTTCAATAATACAGAAATAATCCAAATAATAATATTCAACATCTAGGATAAAAACAAATTCCGGGACAAAAGCCCAAAACAAAGTACAATTTCGTAACAATGTTCAAAAGAAAATAAATCTAGCAATAAAGTAAATTAAGCAGCGCAATCATGGACTCCATCTTCTAGAATCGTTGCTCACCAATTCCTGCTGGTATAGATCCTTCGGTACCTGTAAATTCTTGATCTAAAAAGAGAGAAAAGAGTGTCCTTAGAGCAAGTCGTGGACATCAAGTAGAGAGAAACAGAGAATAATAGAAAGCATGTATATCAAAGAAAATGAACAGGATCAAAGTCAATTAACAAAATCAAAGATAGACAATAATGTCAAAGGTCTATGTTTAAGCATGCATGTAATGAGTGATGTCATTTTAAGTTCTACATCGATGACGATATACAGGATCAAGCATGAGAAGTCAAATGTAGGTTGTTATTCATTTTATTAACATATCTAGTGCACGTACTATTGCGTTCCACTCCACAGGTTCGGTGCAAGTACAAAGTGAACATTTTAGACTGATGGTGAATTCACGAATCGTGTACTCGGTAACAAGATGACATGATATCATGACAATATGATCACACAATGACAAGCAATTCTCCACCTTCCAAGTAATAGATCATGCAAGCAAGAAGGCCTTTACCGAG
Organism: Hemerocallis citrina; assembly: GCA_017893485.1. Taxonomy (NCBI): domain Eukaryota; kingdom Viridiplantae; phylum Streptophyta; class Magnoliopsida; order Asparagales; family Asphodelaceae; genus Hemerocallis; species Hemerocallis citrina. The sequence continues at coordinate 154,460,669 of CM030367.1, read as the reverse complement.
GACATTTTCCGATCGTTCACTACCAAGTCTACCGATGATACCCCAGCTTGTTATTAGTTTATTTTCATCCTATGTGAGCATGCAAGAAGGTGTCAATGTTGTATCATGCTAGGTGTGACTAGTTCTACTCGTTACAGACAAATCATGAAGCAAACATATGAAATTAACACAATCACATAATCTGGACAGCATGACGTTGCTGTACAAAAATACAGATTACCGCTACTACAGAAAAGCAAATCTAGATCCATCAGAAATTCTAGAAACTAGACTTTCTGCCGGTTATAGCAAATATATAAATGATATATAAAAGTTACAGAAACTAGAGTGGAAATCCTATTCTTTTCAGCTTTTATGTTCAGGCACCAAGTTATAAATTGTGTTCAAACATATGTATTAGGTCAGAAAACTCATCAATTAAATCTAAAAAAATTCAGGGTGATTCCTACACATGTCTAGGTTCAGAAAAATTAATTTCATTTTTTTATGTTACAGTTAACATGTTCTAATTAATTAAGAAACAATAAGATACGCATGGATTTGGGAATCTGGAAATTCAGACATGGTTGTACTAAATTACTGATATCTAACAAATTATACATCAGAATTCAAATCCGTCAAAAGTTCTGGAAAATAGATTCATGGGCCTATAATTCATGTTCAGAAAGTTATTTCAATTTACCACAGCAACAAGGTCAAAAATCTGATACAAAAAGGAACAAACAGCAGGTCAGAATATATTTTGGCATGAATAGGCAACAACTTAATCATATAACTGTACAGTTCATTCTAATTAATAATCAAAGTGATGCTAGATGTTTAACATGTATAATTCCAGATTTAAGATGCAATTTTATAGGCATGGTAATCAATTCATCATATCAATTCAATCTAACAGATTCAGTTCATCAAACAAGTCTACAACATGGATCTAGTTATTTTCATGTGAATGTGCATATGCAATGTACAAGGGGGAATAGGTTTTAAATCAAAGATATAGGCACGATGTTATGAATATATCGGGTTAGCTCATGTAAACCATCAATACACTTAATGAAATTTCAAACAGCAATATGATTAAAAAGGACTTGGATCTACTTGCAAAGATCAACGAATCTTGAACAAAGCAATAAACTAGTTCAAGAAGAGACTTGCCTTTTAATTAGTAGATTGAAATATCTAGAATAACGGGATGAGAATCCCGACGATGAACCACGAAGCAGAAAACACGTGCGAGCTACGTGCAAAACAGCAAACAGCTCAAAAAGGCAAAGTAACAACACAGCAACTCTGGATCCTCTTCACAAACACCAAATGGCAAGCAAACACCAATTGCAAAGAGCAAAATTCTGCAATGAGCCAAAAAATAGCAGAATTCAAGCCAAAAGAGCACATAATGATCAAAAGAAAATAAAAGAACCCAAGAAAAGCAAAACTTATATTATCAAAAGAAATCCAGATACAATAATCAAGAAAGAAAATAAAATACAATTAAATTCCAAAATAGGGGTTACATTATATTATGAGAGAGAATAGTTTAGTTCCATATAAAATATAGTATTAGTTTAATCTTCATTTTTCTCCTATATATATGAGACATATTGTACTCAGTTTATTCAATCAATAATCAGTAAAAGAATTCATTCCTTCCTACCCCTAATTCTATCATGTTATTAGATTCAATATTACTATTAGGCCTATACTAATTTGATCCTCGTTATCGAGGTGGAGTGGTTCGCGTCTTCATCGGAATCACTCCACCCCTCGACATCCCTCTCCAAAATCCTAATCTCCGATGCCTTCGACCCCCTCTAATCTAATCAGCTACCAAGCCAAACCCTAACCCTAATCAACAACAATCTTAGGAATCTCGATCGTCAATAACCTTCTCAACATCGACAACACCCAAAATCGCTGAAACCCATCATCTGCAAAATTTCCCGAAACCCAAAAACCACCATCACCAACAACTGCCTCGCCAAAGCCCTATCTCGAACCATCGGCAAAACCATCGATCACCATCCACTGCCTCGCCAACAACCATCATCGCCCACCATCCTCCAACACAGCCACCACCTCCTTGACCGCTCCATTTCCCAAAACTCTAACCATCAGCCTCCACTGCAAGTCACCGTTGTTGCCACCGCCAGCAACTGCACCCATTGCAACCCCTTTCCCTTCTTCCAATGTATGGGTTCGGGATTAGCAAGATCCAATTTTATTATTGGTGGATTTCGGTGATTGGTGTTCGAGCCCAAGAGGGGATCTTCCATCATTGGTGTTGCTTCGATTCAGATCCAACCAAAGGCAATCTGATTGGCTGATCACATGCTGTTTAGCGTTCGGGCTTAAGATCAGATCCTACTATGCTGTTGTTTGACTAAGATCCAATAATATCTTTGGTCGACAGTTCCCAAAAAAAAATATAGTTCCTTCATCTTCTACAGTCTTTGTCAGCAAACTCACACTGAGTTTGAGAGGAGGAGATATCGATATCATCCCAAATCCAGTCTCCCTCATCCCATCTTCTATCGACGTCCACCATATACCACATCGAGATCCTGCTACAATCTCACATTGATTAATCCATTGTGAGTTTAAGAGGGGGAGTTTCTGACATCGCTCACTACTTTCGACGGCTTCCACAAATCCCTCTTCAATTTCTCTTCAACAACAACAACAACACAGTATTTCCTTCCTCTACAACTACTACTTCTCAGTTCGGGTTGAGATCCTAACATTTCGGGATATGGAGAATCCAACAATGTGCCATCACTACTTCCTTCCACTACAACTACTTCTCAGTTCGGGGTGAGATCCCAACAGTTCGGAATATGGAGATCCCGCCACAGTTCGGGTATGGAGATCCCAACAGTGCGCTACCACTACTTCCGTCCACTACTACTACTATTCTCAAGTCTGGAGTGAGATCCAAACAGTTCGGGATATGGAAATCCCGCCACAGTTCGAGATATGAAGATCCCAATAGTTCGCCACCACTACTTTCTTCCACTACTACTACTACTATTCTCAAATCCAGGGTAAGATCCTAACACTTGCGTCTTCGAGCTCCTTCCCTGCGCCATCTACTTGAGCGTCGTTCCTGTAACACAGTTTGCCGTCCCTGCCACATGAACATCATCAATATTCCAAACTCATATTGTTTGAACCAATTTGAGTTTGAGAGGGGATGTTAGATATTATATTAGATATTTTATTATGAGATAGATTAGTTTAGTCCCACATCGAATAAAGTATTGGTTTAGTTTTTCCTTCTCTCCTATATAGGAGACATATTGTACTCAGTTTATTCAATCAATAATAAAAGAATTCATTCCTTCCTACCTCTAATTCTATCACGAAGAAAATAGATATGGAGAAGAAAAAGAAAAGTTAAGAAAAGTTAAACCATTCTCCAAACCTGAACGCCCTTTCCAAATTTGCTAGAAAACCTCTGGTCGAATCTAGCCAAATCTGAACTGCTAGTTGGCAGCTATTTCCAAATCCATCAGCCCCTAAGCCCTACTAACATCCTCCTTCATTTGGATATTAGGGGTGATTTGATCGGGGAAGGGAGGATGGAGAAGTTGTGGCCAATCTCCTCCCCTTCCTAAATTAGCACCACAATAGGGCTATTAGACTGTAGAGAATGATGGACATGGCATGGTGGAGAAAATTGGGAGTAATGGGTAGGGGGGGCATTAGGGCCGGGACTGGCCTGGCCCGGCCCACTCGGTCCTCGACCCGGCCCGGCCCGCCCAAACACGGGCTGAACCGGGGCCACCCCGTCAAACATACCCAGTCCGGTCCGGTTTGTCATTTTCCCCAAAAAAACGAATTCTGCCCGGCCTACCAGGGTCCCGGCCCGGTCAGACCCTGGACTCGGTGGAACCAGTCTGGTTCCGGTCTGGGCTGGCACGCAGGCCAACCGTTGGCCAATTTTGAATTTTTTTTTTGATATGTTTTTTTAAAAAAATGGGTTTGTGTGCATGTATATATATATTATATATATGTATAGAAGTATATATATACTGCAAAATATATGTATACATGCATATTTACATATAAATATACTATAAAATTTTCTAAAATTTTATAAAAATGACTGTAGACATCAAAATTAACTAATCACAACTCATTACTCAATTTGCCAACCTTCACCCTAGCTATTTATAGCCAACTCCACCTCCTCACTTCTCTAATCTTACAAATGTGGGACTAAAAGTTTTCTACTTCAAATGGTCTTATTTATATATACCTCTACTGTCAAACTTTTAATGAAATATAGTTTCAGGTTGGATTTCTTGGAGTGCGTGCAAATTAGTGCATTGAGTTTGGCTTTGTCGCGGATTCGATCCTGAGAGGGCTCAGGTAATTTTATTTTTGAATGAATTAATCACTTTTTTGATCAAATTTATTTTTAGCTAATGTTTCTTTCTTTTATTTTTATTTTTATATTGTAATTTACTAAGATTTGTATGTTACTTATCTATTTGATTAATTTGAAATTTTGTAATTCATAAAAAAAATTAATTTATGAATATCTTTTTTATCTATATGTTTAACCCAACTGTTCATCATTTTCTTTTCCAGTTATCTTTGTACACTCAAAAAAAAAAACAAAACAAAACAAAATAAAACAAAACAAAAATGCCTAACTTGCGAACCCGCAACGGCCTAAATAGCAGGTATATAGATGTTTCTGTCGACTGCATGAAGAATACTAGCTCTTGATTTAACCTATATTTACAGCGTTATAACTTGATACAAAGGAAACATCCACGATATGGATGGTTACTGGCATAATATATATGTCCCTTCTATACAGAGATCTATGTTAAATTGTTAATACATTTCGGCTTATGAGTTGTACAATTTGATTCAGATGTCTTTTATCTTTGGTGATACCTTTTTTTCCCTCCATGATCCAATATTTTTTGTAACAAATTGTTAATGACCATTTTATAGGCATCAGATTAATTGATTGTAAACAAGGATACAGTGTTATTTAGATAAAAATCCAGCGTGTAATATGTCTGATATAACCTGATTATCTTGAGCTTCGGAAACACCACCAGTTTCACTTGTTCTCCCCTTTCTGTTAGGATCCTATGCACAGAACAAAATCACGTTTTTAGCAATGTTCTTTTCTCTGTAGAAGGCTTGGAGAATTCAGCTGGTTGCTGCCCTGTATTTTGTTGAGACCCTCCAACTATCTAATCTTGCACAAGAACCCGATAACTTAACACAATATCCTTCTAGACCTTAAACTTTGAAAAATACCAAGAAATCACCAGGGTCCTCCTTACAGTAAATTCCTATTCATGTCTTAATGGGGTCCTAATAATCCATACAAGCTCTTAAAAGATAGTATGATATACCTTAAATTGTAGTCTGTGATAGAATTGGTCAATTAGACACCATCAGAACCAGCCCCTAATAATAATTCCAGATTATAAATCAGCAACTGAAGAACTATTGAGAGACTAAATTACAAATAACCCTATAAAACAATTGGAAATAAAGCTAGATCGAAATTGAGCACCATTCCACCGACAACCAGTTGTAGACAGCATTTTGAACATTCACGAAACTATAGCATTGAGCCTGGAACCAAAAGAAGAAGGCAAATAGAAACAACTAGCTTGAAGTTGTTCGCTACAGCGATGACCCACATGATAATAGAATATGTATTCTTTATTTACTCTAAAGATACTTGGTATAAATTCTTATAATTTGCAACAATCAACAGAGATAACACTTGAGATGTTTTGATAAGCTATGCAATAACAGTAAACTGAAAACCAGTTGTAGCTAGTCAGACTAAAGAAGCTAAATACACTAGTAATAACAGATTGCCATGAAAATGTGTGCGCGCGCACAAGTGTTGCTGAGCATTTCTGGATGGTTAGCCACCTTAGATTTCATGATCTAATCCAGAATAACCAAGTCTGTCATAAGTCATAACAGATCGTGTTGGTAGCCTCTTGAAAAAGTTCAGAGGTGCAGAAGGAAGCTTGTGCCGGAACCTCGGATGTCTCATTATATAGAACACACTCAGAAGGGAAACAACACGAACAGGGATGACCCAAAGCAGAGGACCAGCCAGGAAACAGAAGAGCAGAAAGAGGGAAGATGCCCTAGGGTCAGTCCAACTCAAAAGTGACCATGCTCTCTCTCCTTGTGTTGCTAGATCACCCAAAGTCTTATGAACCATCCCTGCGTCTAGCTCGTCGGTGCCAGATGTCAAGGCAAGGAACAACTGGATATCAATATCGGAAGGCTTCTTTGGCCAGTTCCACACATAGTTCCAGACTGCTATTAGAAACAATCCTAAGAAGAAATGCGGTAGTACCCACTGCGGATAGAATATCCAGAAGACAAGCAGGACATGGATCAGCACCGTCCAGATTGGGTTTGTCCAATTGCAGATCTGATCAAACCACCTTACTGCAGCAACTAAACCATTTAGGACCTTCATGAACCTGCAGAAGTTTACTTTGTCCTTCCTCATGCTGCACATCTGATGAGTACCAACATCAAGCATGTACTCTACAACTTCTTTTCTCAATGGTGGTTCAGCTCGGCTCAAGTCCCTGGCGATTATCTGCGTTGCATCCTGCCTCAAGCTATCACGAAGGGTATCTGAAAAGGGATGGAGATGGTGCATTTTGGGAAGAAGCGAACGGGAGTAAATGTGCATCAGATTGATGAGAGACGATGAGTGGCTGATCAATCTAACAGCAAGCTGAATCTCACCCATCTTTTTCAACCCACCAGGAAGGAAGAGTGGAAGAGGATACGAATGACAGTAAACCTTATTGGTTTCAAGGGTTGAGAGTCTGATCCGCACCTTTCCGATTAGTGTATCCCTAGCGATATCGTCCAACATGTGGAAGTGGCAGTTGTCGAACACCCCTACTGTAATTACCGTGCACGGGTCATACACGTCCCAGGTATACTGCTCATTCCATCTTGGCATGGAACTATCAATAACAGTTCTTGTTCGGACCCATTTCGGCCCATACTTTGCGACACAGTAGGCATCAACTGTACCCTTTCCATTCTCGGTTTTCAACCCTTCTGCACTCAAAATTCCCAATTGTAACTGGGCAATGCTCCGTGTCCAGAACTGCTTTGCAGTTGGCCTGAGATCACTACTGTAATGTGTTAATTCATCAGAAACATGATACCGACCATCCAAACATATCCTCAAACAAATCAGACCATCAAACTCCTCGTCCGCTGCAGTATCCGTACCGTGGATGAGATGCCACCAGCGAGCATTCACAGCTGTACCGTCGGACCTCCTGTCCACAGTTCGAAGTGAAACGGCCGTGTTCCCAATTAAGTCATCCCCATCTTCAACAGAAACCCACAAGTTATCCTCAAACTCAATTGGTTCTGCTATTACAAACATAAGGACCTCATTCCACCAATGAATGTCATGTCGCAACTCAGATACATGTGTTTGACGGATCTGGCTCCCAAGAGTCAACTTAGCAGATAATTCAGAACAATTTCTGGGTATATTTACAGCATTAATTACATTAATGGTAAGGTACCAAAGCTTGGGGGAAGAATAAACCTTGGTTCTTATACTAGCAAGGCTTTCACTAGGAACATTGTCAGCCTCCGGCCACTTCCAAGCCTCTGGAAATGCTTCATCCGCCTGAGTACCCATCCAAACAGCAAGCGCCAGCTTTGCGCCTTCTATCTGCTCTCCATTCTGCTGGTTTGCCATTCCATACCACTTTGGTGCTAACTGGCTATCGTGTTCCACACGTTTCGGAACGTCATCCAAATCAAACTGCACCCTACCAACAAATCCATCCTGTACCAAATTCCTATCTTTTACAAAAATCTCCACATGCTGGGTCTCCTGCACCTGCTCTGTAGAGAACGAGAACACTTGGTTCCAATCAGGGTTGCCGGCGTTGGTCACAATGTGTCGAGTCGTTCCCTTGTAGTTTCCGAGCTTGACTTCGACGTATAGGCTGCAGTCTCTGGAAGTGTCTCTTGCGGGGAGATTCTCGGCTTTCACAACATGAACATAGAGGTACTGCATTTCCTCCACCAAGTCATAGGTGGTTCCACCGCCACCGAGTCGGGGATTGGTTTCCCTCAAGGCAAAGTCTTCCCATCGAGGAGCTGGTAGTCTCTGCATCTTCCCAACAAACTGTGAAAAAATCTTGATACTTGCTGAAATTTTTGGATTGATGAAGTAGAAATGTGAGAGATAGCTGTGGTAGTTGCTTGCGATCCCCAGTCGAGTCGCTTGATAGCAACAAGCAACGAACTAGGGAGGGAGTTTGTAAAATGACGAAAATGAAGGAGGCTCGGAGGATGACTGCGATGGAAGAGTTTGCGCGCGGTGAGGATGAAGGTGGAGACGATGAGCGGTTGACGAAGAGGCAGGGGCCGGGGGTGAGTTGACGAGGAGCGACGGGGGAGTTGGTCGACTAGCGGAGTGACGAGGAGGGGGATGGCGATGCTGGTGGCGAGCGGAAAGCAGCGGAGGAGGAAGAGGTGGTCGAGCTGTGACGGCGGGCTGTTGGAGGCGAGGTCAGCCACTCACTCGAACAAGTAAGTCAGCTCAGGAACAACAACTTATAACAGCAACAACGACTACCTCTTCGCCCTACTCAGCTCATGCCCTTACTTAACTGCTTGGCTTCTGTTCAGAAAGAACGAAGGGGACTGCTAACTGCTTTCTGACAAAAATGGTCCTTGCAAGTTTCCTGGTTTCCCTCCTTTTACCAAAACAAGAAATTTTATAGGTCACAATCTGAAGTAGACAGATGGTACTAACCATTGGCTGTTTGGACCTGGTATTTGGTCTAGAAATTTGGACTTGGTACGTGACTAGAGATTGAACCCATGAACTGTAAGTGTGTCCATGATTTTTAAAAGATTAAAGTGGTGAGTCCGATTCTGATGACAGTGACGAAAAAGGTGGTCTTTGATGCCTGCTGGTCTTTGACACTGCTAGAGATCGCCATGTGTATTTTAAGATTTGTTTTTAACCTAATAATCAACATTAATTAAATGCTAATTAAAGTAAGAAATTATCACAACTAGTAATTTACACGGGTGATGCACGTTAATAAATATAGTTTTTTAAAATAAAAATTTAGACATAGTATGAATTTGAACTTAGAACCTCCTTTATAATAGTTATGCACGTGTATTGTACGGGTTGGTAGAATGACAAAATATTTACAAATGACACTAAGGCCTTCTCCCATTACAATATTAGAGATTAGAATAACTAATTACAAAATTACTTGCCTCACATTTATTATTATTATTATTATTATTATTATTTGTTGTTGTTGTTAATAATAGTGATCAAAAGTCACCAGTTCCATTAATAAGAATTAACAAACCAACCAGTACAAAATATTACACATCCAGGAGAATCAAATCTAAAAGCATTAACAAAGACCTAGGAAACAAGATAGAAAATACAAGGAGTGGAATACTGAAGGAACTCCTGTAGACAATACGAAGCGATAAACAGCCGACGTCCTCAAAACAAAAGGCCTGAATCTCCAAAGAAGCGAGAGAAATAGGCACCGACCGGTACCACCAACGGAACTACTCATCTTCAATGCGTAGCCTCTTCCTCATACCCAAGTGCCCTGCCCCAAAAAATTGATCAGCTCCATAATTTTATAAAACATAATGAAAAATCTACAATGAATAATACGGAAACATGCATCACATCTATCAAGCCATAAGATCCAAATAATAGCAGCTGCGGTAATGTCCCAAATCCCCCTACTCTCTTCCCTAATGTGAATGTCCCTCCATCTATCCTAGACGTCATTAATAGTTATTTGACTCTCTATCAAACCAAATCCATCCCCACGATTTTCCATGCTAGTTTAGCCTTGGGGCATTGCAAAAAAATGTGATGAACATCTTGCCTCACATTGTTGGATTGAAATCAAGTTCTAATCCATACCTTGTTTGGATTGGAAAGGATCATATATATTTATTTATGCATTCTCCCTGTTGGATAATATATATTACAATGTCCTTTTATTAGTATATCGGGTCCATTGGGTCCATTGTTTTGTAAGCCCAATATAGCATAGCATATATTGTAAAACTGATTGAGATGAGATTAAGGGATTCACAAAATTCTACATGGTATCAGAGCATCTAATGTCTAGGGTTAGGGTTTCTTACATCTTCTTCCTCAAAAATTGAGAGGGAGAGGGAGAGAGAAAGGGGATCGGATTCAGGGGTCGGTGAAGTGGGGACGCGTTTCAATGGCGCAAGATCGGGTCATGGGGACGGTGAAGTGGTTCAACGGAACCAAGGGGTTCGGATTCATCACCCCCGACGACGGCGGCGAGGACCTCTTCGTTCACCAGTCCTCCATCAAATCCGAGGGCTACCGCTCCCTCGCCGAGGGCGAACCCGTCGAGTTCACCATCTCCGAGGGCGAGGACGGCCGCACCAAGGCCGTCGACGTCACCGGCCCCAACGGCGACTTCGTTCGCGGTGACGGAGGCGGTGGAGCTCCCGGTGAGGAGAGGGAGGTGGAAGCAGCAGGTGGAGGCGTTCACGGCGGAGGGGGAGGTGGAAGCTATGGAGGTGGTGGTGATGTTGCTGCTACCTCCCTTATTTCTTCCCTTATGGGTATGTCTTTTCCTGTTGATTGGATTATTGATTCGAGTGCTTCTATACATGCTACTGGTCATTTACCATTTTTAGTAGATTGTTTTGTGGGTGATTCGAATCCTGTGATTTTGCCTGATGGAACTATTATTGATTCCCGTATTCGTGGTAGAGTGGTTTTATCTGGTGATATGGTGTTGAAGGATGTGCTGTATGTACCTAATTTGACATGCAATCTGATTTCTGTTGCACGTTTGGTGGATGATCGGACCTGTGATATTACCTTTACTCGTGATTTGTGTGTTATACGGGACCGAAGTACGAGGAAAGAGATTGGAGCTGGTGAACGCAAAGGGGGTTTGTACATCTGGCGTGCCATGTCAGAGACATTTCATCAGAGATTGCAAGCTTTGAGAGGAGCAGATTTCGGTGTTTGGCACAGCAGATTGGGGCACCCTTCTGATGGAGTTATGCGACATTTACCTTTTGCTAGTGGTACTAGTTTGTCTTTACCTAATGCGTGTGACATTTGCCATAAGGCAAAGCAGACTAGGGATATTTTTATTGATAGTGATAGCCGAGCTACTCACATGTTTGAATTGATACATTGTGATCTCTGGGGTCCGTATCGAGTTGCCTCTGTTTCAGGGGCTCGGTATTTTTTGACATTGGTTGATGACTATAGTAGAGCTGTTTGGGTTATTTTATTATCTGACAAAACTGAAGTGTGTTCCATGTTTATTAAGTTTATTTCTATGGTGAAACGACAATTTGGTGTTGATATTTGTCGTGTTAGGAGTGATAATGGAACTGAGTTTAATTGTATGAAACCTCATTTTTCTGAGCATGGGATAGTTTTTCAGACTTCATGTGTGGGTACACCACAACAAAATGGAAGGGTCGAACGCAAACATAGGCATATCTTGAATATAGCTCGTGCTTTATTGTTCCAAAGTGGTTTGCCTGTGGATTATTGGGGTGAATGTGTACTGGCTGCATGCTACTTGATTAATAGATTGCCTTCCCGAATTGTGTCATTTAAGTCGCCCTATGAGATGTTGTATGGGAAGCCACCTTCATATGATAATTTGCGGGCTTTTGGATGTTTATGTTACTCTTTTGATCTACAATCCAAGCGGGATAAATTTGCTAGTAGGAGCAGAAAATGTATTTTTGTGGGTTACCCCTTAGATAAGAAAGGATGGAAATTGTTGGATGTTGAGTCTCGTGAACTTTTTGTGTCTCGGGATGTGAAATTTTATGAAAATGAATTTCCGGGGGTGCAATTCGAAACTGGTGGAAACATTAGGGGTCCATTTGTAGATTATTTTGGAGATGAGGATGTTGAGGTTGCACGGCCTACCCACGTCATTGCTGCCGACGTCACAGCTGACCAAGCTGCCGACGTCACTGCTGACGTCAGGAATGACATCATACCTGGCAGTAGTGACATCAGCGGTCCCGATATTGCACACTCGGCCACTGATGTTTCGGGTTCTTCTGTTTCGGGCACTGGAGTTTTGGATGTTGCTACATCGACCCCTGTAGTTTCTGCACCGCCTGTTTTGGGTAGAGGTTTGAGGACCAAAGCTCGCCCGACACGTCTTGATGATTACATTACCCCTCTTCGCCTCTGTTCACCTAGCTCCTCGACTTCCTCCGGTACTCCGTATCCTATTTCACACTATCTGAGTTATGATCTGTTTTCTACTGGACATCGAGACTTTCTTGCAGCTGTTACTGCAGGTGTTGAGCCCACCTCTTATCGCCAGGCTTCTCAGGATGAGGGGTGGCGACAGGCCATGCAGAGAGAGATTCAGGCACTGGAGGATAGTGGGACTTGGACTCTTTCAGACTTGCCGCCCGGGAAGAAGGCGTTGGGCAGCAGGTGGGTTTATAAGATCAAGTACAATTCGGATGGCAGTGTTGAGCGACTAAAGGCCAGACTGGTTGTATTTGGTAACCACCAGGTGGAAGGTATTGATTACTCTGAGACCTTTGCACCTGTAGCTAAGATGACTTCTGTTCGTACTTTCTTAGCTGTTGCTGCTGTCAGGGGATGGATGTTGCATCAGATGGATGTGCACAATGCCTTTCTTCACGGGGATTTGACAGAGGAGGTGTATATGAGGATGCCTCCAGGTTTTGAGTCTGGTAAACCCAACAAGGTGTGTCGCTTGCGTAAGTCCCTATATGGACTGAAACAGGCACCACGTTGTTGGTTTGCCAAACTTACTTCTGCCCTATTGTCTTATGGTTTTTCTCAGTCCCATTCTGATTATTCTCTCTTTTCCTATCGGAAAGAGAAAGTTGAGTTGCATGTGTTGATTTATGTGGATGATCTCATTATTTCTGGGAGTGATTCAGATGCTTTGGCTAGCTTCAAGACATATCTGAGCTCATGTTTCCACATGAAGGATCTTGGGGTGCTAAAGTATTTTCTTGGGATTGAGGTTGCTCGAGGACCTGAGGGTATTTCTTTGTGTCAGAGGAAGTATGCTTTGGATATCATTTCTGAGTGTGGATTGTTGGGGTCTAGACCTGCTAGTTTTCCTATGGAGCCTAATCATAAGTTAGCAAAGTCCAGCAGTTCTCCTTTGGCAGATGGCGAGGCTTATCGTCGATTGGTTGGGAGAATGATTTATTTGTCTTTTACTCGACCTGATTTGGCTTATGCAGTCCACATTTTATCTCAGTTTTTACAGCATCCACTTGAGGATCATTGGCAGGCCGCTTTGAGGGTGGTACGGTATTTGAAGAATTCTCCAGGGCAGGGAATTCTTCTGAGATCTGATTCGGAGCTTGGTCTTACTGGCTGGTGTGATTCTGATTGGGCGAGCTGCCCCACTACTAGGAGATCTACTACTGGGTGGTTGGTTTTTCTTGGTTCTTCTCCTATCTCTTGGAAGACCAAGAGACAACCGACTGTTGCACGTTCTTCCGCTGAGGCTGAGTATCGATCACTCGCAGCTGTTATCTGTGAGCTGAAGTGGTTGAGGGGTTTATTGTCTTGTTTTGGGATACAGCAGGAGGGTCCGATGCAGGTTTATTGCGACAGCCAGTCTGCATTGCATCTGGCACATAACCCAGTTTTTCACGAGCGCAGTAAGCACATTGAGGTGGATTTGCATTTTATCAGGGATACCATATTGGATGGCACTATAGTGGCTTCTCATGTCTCGACTACTTCCCAATTGGCGGATATCTTCACTAAGCCACTGGGGTGGCAGCAGTTTGATCCCATACTTCGCAAGTTGGGCATTTGTGACCTCCATGCTCCAACTTGAGGGGGGGTGTTGGATAATATATATTACAATGTCCTTTTATTAGTATATCGGGTCCATTGGGTCCATTGTTTTGTAAGCCCAATATAGCATAGCATATATTGTAAAACTGATTGAGATGAGATTAAGGGATTCACAAAATTCTACACTCCCCGTCGGATCACTTCCTTTATTGTCTTTATTTTTAGTCTTCGTTATAAAATTCATGCTTTTGATATTGGATGTTTTACATATTTTTTAGTGCCTAGTAGCATTGTCACATTTACTCGATATCCGGATCCGACCCGGACCCGACATTGGACCGGAACCGACCCGATCTATACGGATCCGGGACCGGATCCTAAAATAAAATCCGATGCACTTCCGGGTCCGGATCCGGGATCGTTGAAAACAAAAAACCGACCCGGACCCGAACCCCGACCCGTTTAAAAATACACCAAAAAATATGATTTATTTGTTAAAATCAAGATAACCAGGAAAAAAAAACTTCATATAATATGAAGGAAACAGATGGGTACTTAATAGCTAGAAATCAAAAGAAGTAAATATAGATATTGATATTGACAGTTTATAATCCCAAAAGTGTGACTAGAAAAGCATGATAAGTTTTGCACATGGGCTCTTTTAGTTTCTCTCCACATCGGGATGATATATATTATTTTAATAATTTGTGTGCAAGTTTGCTATTTTTCCTTCTTTTAGAGCATCAACAATCGTGATTAGCTAAAAAATTAGATAAATACATATTATAGATATAGTAAAGTGAGTTTGCTGTAGTCGTAAATTGTTATAATATAGCACACAAAAAAATTAAGATCGGACGGATCTCCGAGATCCGTCTCACGATTTTTATATAATTTTTTCGAATTTTATACTAATTAAAACGATTTTTTTTAGTTGAAAAAGAAAAATTACAAATGAAGAAAGTGTGTTTTTTTCATAATAAATTTTATCATCTATCTATAAATATAAATATTACAAATCCTATGGTTGTGAGCAAATATAGGATACTTATAATAATAATAATAATAATAATAATAATAATAATAATAATAATAAAGTAAAGAACCGATGTTAGTTGGGGGGTTTCATTCTAAAAAAAAAAAAAACGTCAAATTTAATAAATTGCAGTGCTTTAAAAGAGAAAGAAAACAAAAGAGACTGACATTCCGAACGGAAATTCCTTAATGGCAACCGGTAAGAGATGGTTTGATTGATACCTTGAGCTTTCTTGCTGGAGGGGAAAGCAAGCCTATGCCCAAAGGCTAAAGTACACATTCAATGTCCAAGACAAAGACATGATCTTTATTGTCGCACCAGTAAAAAATAAATGAGTTGGGACCAGTCACATATGGAATCAGTTCTGAGGAAGGAAAAGATTAAAAATGTAAAGATTAATTTAATTTTTTTTTTTGTTGAAAATATCAGTTCTTGACTTTAATTTAAAGTTGGCAATTATGGAGGGCAACAGAAAAGATTGGAATACACTCAATATGAATATGAAAGATAGGAGCGATGATCCGTGTTCAAATGACAAAATGTCATCTGTCCTTAAAACTTTTATATGTCCTTAAAAAAGTCACCATTAGTACATCATCTGTCAATTCAATTGATCATTTGAAAAAGATCTAGAAATTTAATTACTGTCAAGGTAATTTTACAGTTGAGGTTGTTTTTAGAAAGATTATGTATAAATCAATTCATGAAACTAAATTTAACCATATGCAATATTATGTTTTAGATGGTCACCATCTTTATTTTAAGCATTGTGGATTACCAATTTTAACGTGAATTGTGGATTACATTTCAACTTTCAATTACCATCTTTATTTTAAGCATAACATTTATGAATAAAGTTTGAGAACAAATGTTGCCAATTAATAAGTTTCAATATAATATCTTATTTCTTAAAAGTTCCGTGCATTTTTACATAGGGGGTATACTAGTGATGGTAATATGAAATGAAATTGTACGATTACACCACTATTCATGTATGAATTGTGGGCAATCATTCCACCTAAACAAATTTTATTGGACACTTTCAATTTTAAATAATATCAACCATTTAATTAAAGTCATCGTCTAAAGTTACTTTAGTCAGGATAAAATTGGGAGTTTGTGGGGGTAATGCATAATAGGATAGTTATCGGAAAGGAAAGAAGTCTTAACGTAAAGTCCAAACCCAACCCATGTTGACAAGGGTTAGTTTAAAGACTAAACCCAATGCGAATAGAAACGGTTTATAGCAATTGGTTGCCTAAAATTAAATTGGCATTGGTTTGGGAATGCCAAAACTATCTACTGAATTATACATGCGCTTCATAAAAGTTGTCGTCTTATTATTATATTTGGGCGAACGTCTATTTGGTCCAGAACAACCCAGTGCATATGGAGGCCGAAACCACGCAATCACCATCTCTCATTGTACTACATAGTCCAGGATTGCGATGACTCTTAAAGACATTGTGGAATGGCTCACCTGTCAAGATATAACTCTTTTACAGCGCATTTCACACTTCACTGCAGAGATGTCCTTAATCACATTCAGAACCCACCGGAGCACAGCCTTCAAATGAAGTACTGCAGAGGTTAATATACAAATAGCAATGCAGTTAGGACAATCGAAAATACTCGACGTATACAGCATCTCAAAGTACACAAAAAGTGACACTTGGAAGTAGATCATGAACTCACCAGTGACAAGCTTTCTATAAAATCTCAACATGTCACAAATTTCACAAACAATTGCTTCACTTTGCTAACAAGCTTGTATGTTAATGTGCCTCGGCAGTCCGTAACAACATACATACTGAATATTTATCCTCTTTAATTACAAACTTTATTTGGAATTATCTGCCACAAAAAAACTATATATACATATTCAGAGTTTATACAAAAAAAAAAAGGGCATCGGGAGTCTTATGCAGGTCCATTTTGTTGCAACTGGAAAATCAGTGTTTGGTAGGTTTCTTCTCGAGATTGGCAGCATCCGGTTTTGGTGTCTCGCCAATGGTGTCTAACAGCACGGAAGCTAAAGCCAGAGAACATCCAGAAGAGATGGCTGCTGAAATGCTCCTTCCTGTGAATAACATATTTCAATCTGAAGCTTAATGAATTAACAAACAATATTCAGTATTCATGAGACAAAAGTGATTTAAGTGGAAGTGAACAGTCTTTGTATAGAGAAACGTGACAACTATGATGGTGCGGAAAATTCTGGCAGATATTGGTGAGAATCATAACAGGGAGACGATTTTGTAGTGATGATACAATGTCGTTGTTCCTTTCAGGAGTTTGAATGTAAGAGGTCTTTCCAGTCCTTTGCAATAGAAGTGGAAAATCCAGTACATTTTTAAAGTACAGTTGGTGTGGAGACGAAATAAAGCTCATTAAAGGACTTGTATGGAACTGGGGTACTTTATAGATTCACTTGCTCACATATAATTTGGTCACCATGATTCTACATTGTTTAGCAAAAAATGAAGATGAAGTGGCATAGGATGGGAAGAGAACATTGTTTAGCAAAAAATTGTGCCCTCAACTTCAACAGATTCCCCCCCCCCCCCCCCCCCCCAACACACAACACTCTCTCTCTCTCTCCAAGAGATTCCCAGTACTGTGAGAATAGGACTATAGGAAGACCAAAGAAACAGCTTGTCCTTCGAGAGGCATGGGAACCTAACTAACAGAGCCATTTAGAGATTGGAAGATCTCTTTTAATTGTAAAAAGTTAAAAAATAAATAAATGAATTATAAGAAGCCATCCATAATAACTGACCCCACAAAATGTCATTTCAATTAGATTTGAAGAAGGATTTCATCGCTAATCTTCATCAGTCTACAACAGAAAGTGATACAAATCAATTTGCATAACTATTTAAAATGCAGCAGAAATGAGTTTAGAACTCATAGTTAGCCTCAAATTTAAATGCAAAGACAAGAGTGATGACGGACTAGTGTCACTAGGGTCTAGTGGCCACTAGTGGTAAGTCTCTTTGCTAGTGCCCACAGAGCAAGAGGTAGGTCAGGGGATTATGTTTCCCACTTGCACTGCAGTTTTATACAGTGGGTGAGTGTGTATCGCTACGGCCTTGTTCCAAACCCAAAAAAAAGGGCCAAGAGTGAGGGAATTTACCTTGCAACCCAAACACAGAAGCTCCAGCAAGAGAAGCAGCAACTGCACCATTAACGACGTCGTCCTTCATCCTTTTCTTTGACAAAAACTGTTCCACACCTACATATAAACCTCCAAAAGCAGCAAGGGCAAGCCCGTAACTTCCAGATGTCTTCACGGTTCTCATCATACCAGTTAGTTTGACATTTTTCTCTATCGCGGGTACATCATACAAATTAGCAACAACTGCACCTATAGCTGATCCAATCGCTAAACCGAGAGATGCACCCTTCACTGTTTTCATGGTAGTCTCATCTTCCAAGTGTGTAAACACTGATTGAGCCATTATTCTTTAAAACAAAAAATGGTAGGAACAAAAAAGAACATCATTTTAACCTCATGAAAATTTTCTATATAAATACAATTCACTATAATTGTATAAATTTAAGTGCAAAACACTGCATATGTAACGATCAAGAAAGAGATAAGGCAATATAAAGTTCACCACACACACACCCTTTTAACTAATTATTAGCAGACTATCCGAACGTGTTCCAACACTTAGGAGTTGACATCAGACGGGGACTGTTTCATAGTTAAAGACTCTTGAACTATAAAAAGGAAATTTGAACTTTTGGAATCCCACTAAATACATGTACATTATTTGCACAGTTCAGTAATTATTGTCTATTATGATCAAACAATAATTAGTGATTCCCCTTGCCATTCTGCAAGGGTTTTTTAATGGCAAGAGTTGCAGTACAGAGATTGAATAAAATCTTTTCTGGATGGAATTTTAGTAATCCATAAAATTAATGAGGGTAATCCGAAACAAGATTATTTTGAAAATACGAAGAGCGTAAATAAACTATATTGTTACATGAAAGTACTACGAAGCTCATGCACAAACATGACACAATAAGACAAACTAACAGACAAATTCTGAAATAAAATGAAATACAGAAAATAGGGCAATAAATTTCATATGCAATTTGTGTCTCCAACAAGACAGGTTTCTTTACCAAATTTTCTTTAGATGTTGTGGTTTTTTTTTATGGTTGTTCGGGTTGTTCTGCCCGAATTAGATGCTTTTGGATCTTACAGGCCTACAGGCCTGATGTAGTTTACTATTCCTGTTTCGTTAAGTACTTTTTAATGAAGCGATGACTTCGGTCATCTTTTTATCAAAAAAAAAGACAGGTTTCATATTATATTTTTTTTCTGCTGCATAATAGAAGTTGAGGAAACCCCTTAAAATCTCACATTAACCTCTACAACCTTAAAATTTCACACCAACCTGAACAATTGTGATATGAACTAGGGTGCTATTCCTGAAGAGACTGCTGTATTTCAGTATCAATAAAAGTAAAACTAAATCAGCAAAACAGTACAACGACATTGCCTCTTAACCAGTCAGATTCAGAAAAGACAAACTAAAAAGTTGAGATTCAAGTTAAACCAACTGCTGGTTGAGAGTCAAGTTACTACCACTCCAGGCCAGCTGGGTTCAGTTATGAACCAGTTAAACAGGGTTCAAGTTAAACCAACTGCTTCAAAGTTCATATTTCTAATTAATTTTTGAGAAAATATGTGCAGATAATGAGATTTGAACCTTGAACAGAAGGGTAAAGTAAATATACTATTAAAAACTTTTCTAAAAAGAGGGTTGAGAAAATATACTGAATTCCCCCCCCCCCCCCCCCAAAAAGACCCACTTTTTAAAAGTATTTAACAAACTGACCCACTTTCGAAACTATTTACCAAAATCAGATAGCGAGTTTGGTGGAACCCTCTGTGCTATGTGAGATAGTGAGTCTATCCTAAGGTTATTTCTCCCCCACTTGGAGAAAACACGAAAAAATCTCCAATGGAAGATTCGCTGTCTCAAATAGCGCAAGTATTTGTGCCACACTCACTATCAGAGACAGTGAAGGTCATTTGGGATTTTTTGACCTCCAGCCTCGCTATCTCATTCTCTTCCTCATTTCTCTCTTCTTTCTCCCAACGCCGAAACCCACTTTCGAAAACCTCATAATTCAAAAATTTCATAACTCTCAGAAAACAAAATATCAAATCACGTTTGCTCAGCGCCTGCCACCAAAAGATGAAAGTGGTTCGGCGAGACGACATATGTCCCGTTGACCGTTGACCAATCAACAAATTTTGTGTGATTTCACGATCAGGGGCACGTTTGCTCGGCGCCTGTCTCCGAACGTTGAAGCTGGTTCAACGATGCGACATGTGTCCCGTTGACCGTTGACCGTTGACCAGTCAACAATTTTTCGTGATTTCACGATCGGAGGCATGTTTGCTCGGCGCCTGTCTCTGAATGTTGAAGCTGGTTCGGCAAGGCAACACGTGTCCCGTTGACCGTTGACCAGTTAACGATTTTTCGTGATTTTTAAGTTCGGGGCACGTTTGCTCGGCGCTTGCCTCCGAACGTTGAAGCTGGTTCGGCGAGGCAACACGTGTCCCGTTGACCGTTGACCGTTGACCAGTCAACAGCTTTTGTGTGATTTCACAATTGGGGGTACGTTTGCTCGGTGCCTGTCTTCGAACGTTTAAGCTGGTTCGGCGAGGCAACACATGTCCCGTTGACCAGTCAACGATTTTTCGTGATTTTCACATTCGGGGGCATATTTGCTCAGCACCTGCCACCGAACGATGAAGGTGGTTCGGCAAGACGACACGTGTCCTGTTGACCAATCAACAATTTTTCGTGATTTTCGCGTTTGGGGGCACGTTTGCTCGGCACCTGCTACCGAACGGTGAAGGTGGTTTGGCGAGGCGACACGTGTCCTGTTGACTGTTAACCAGTCAACGATTTTGCATGATTTCAAGCTCGGGGACACATTTGCTCGGCGATTATCTCCGAACCTTTGGAGATGGTTCGGCGAGGCGACGCGACTCCTGTTTCACCGTTTGGCAGTTGACCAGCCAACATTTTTGCAAGATTTCACGATCGGGGGCACGTTTCCTCGACGCCTGTCTCCGAACGTGGATGCTGGTTCGACGAGGCGACACGTGTCCCGTTGACCGTTGACAAGTCAACAATTTTGTGTGATTTCAAGCTCGGGGACACGTTTGCTCGGCGTCTGTCTCCGAACATTTGGAGATGGTTAGGCAAGGCGACATGTGTCACATTGACCGTTGACCAGTCAATGATTTTGGGTGATTTCACACTCGGGGGCACGTTTGCTCAAACCTACCACCGAGCGCTGAAAGTGGTTCGGTTGATATTCCAGTCTGTTTGAATTCTCACCGCTTACCTTTCATGGTCGTTTGGGCTTCCCATTATTGTGGGCCTCTCCAACCGTTTGGGCCCAAGAAGCTTATACGATGCCTCTTGCCTCTATTAAAACCCCAACCCCTCCCATACTCCTTCATTCTTTTCTGACAGTTCTTTTCTTTCCACTGTCAAAAAAGAAATTTCTTCTTCTGGGCGGCTCGGCTAGCGGTCACAGCTAGGCGTATTCCGACGATCTTTTCTGACCGTAGTTTTCACATCAAGGTAAAAATATGTATTTTTTGGTTTATATATATAGATTTTATCAAAGATGTCAGGGGTTTCATCGGGAGACGAGACCTTCCCCTCGAGCAATGATGGAGATCAGCAACTAATTCTCTCCCCGTGGTTGGATGAAGGGAAGGAGGTGGTGGAGTCGGTGTTCGTAGAGACGGTTGTTGAGAGAACATGGGAAGCGGGGGAATTAGGTAGGCTTCTAAGCCCTTTGACGAACCTAGGCAGAGTTCGAGACTATTCGGCTGACCTTTTGTCGAGAGTGGTCTACCGAATGGCCCCTTCATACGAGGAGTATAGACCGCGCGAGCATTCCAAGGTTGACGACATATCGTCGATACTTTTGAAGGAAGATTTAGGTCGTATTCGAGAGTGTTGTATGATTCCGAGGGAGTTTGACCTTCTTTCGGGGCCGGGCGTTAAGGCTTGTTTAGCGACCTCCCCCGACACCTGCTTCTTCCCGTTCGATGCCTTTCTCGCAAGTCTTCGTCTTCGTCTTCCGCCTTTCGTGACCGAGGTTCAAAAGTCGTATGCCCTCAGTCCGATTCAGTATATGCCGAACATGTAGAGGCATGTCAATGGCTTCGTTCTTCAGTGCCAAGTGGCGGAGGTCGAGCCTCGACTAAGCATTTTTAAAAGGCTTTACCGGATTCACCAGAAGAGAAAGATGGAGTATAGATTTTATCTTTCACCTTGTCGAGGGGTGAAGCTGATCGATAACCCCGATTCCATCAAATTTTGGAGAAAAAATTCTTTCTCATTCGTTGTCACAAGTCGTGGGTGATCCCCACAAGGTGGAGAGATGAGGTGCCGAGGAGGGCGAAGGCCAAACCGGTTTTGAGTTCCAAGGACGATGGGATGGTTGTGAAGCTTCTGAGTCAGCCTCCACTAAGTTGGAAGGATGTAACCGAGAAGTTTCTCTTCAGGGGGGTCTTAGTCCGATCAACCCTAGTATGCGTCTTTGATATGTATTTTTTGGTAGATATATTATCTTCTTTTATTTCACATTTTAACATTTTGCGACTTGTCTTGCAGGATCTGTTGGTATGGACTTTAAAGAAATGATCTCCAAGCGTTCAGGGTTGAGTGGCAAAGCTCCCGAGGAGAAGAAGAGAAAGAGGGCAACAGCAAAGCCTTCGTCTGCGAAAGCTGCTAAAGGTTCTGCACTTACTTCTCCGGGAATAAACTTGGAGTCTCCCCCTTCCGCTTCTCCTGCCCC
The DNA here is from genome assembly GCA_017893485.1 of Hemerocallis citrina. Lineage (NCBI taxonomy): Eukaryota > Viridiplantae > Streptophyta > Magnoliopsida > Asparagales > Asphodelaceae > Hemerocallis > Hemerocallis citrina. Next base: position 154,437,900 of record CM030367.1, on the reverse strand, counting down.
ATCCTCCGGGGGATTCACACTCGGTGCGGCTCTTGCACTAGAAGCTCCTCTTACTGCAACGACAGAGGCAATTCTGACGAAGGAGCACAAGAAGCTATTCGTCCCTGATTTGCGTGTAATGAAACATGATGGGTTGCTCAGGGACTCCGCCACCTGCATGCAAGCGGTTTATCATCTCCGGACTCTGAAGTATAGGGCTGCCATGACAGCGGGGTCGATGGGTGATGATGCTCTGGAGAGACAGGGCCAATATGGTGGTAAGATCTCAATTAATTTGTCTTGACACTTTGCTTTTCATGATTTACTAGAGTCAGTTTTTCCGTTTGTAACGTTGCACGTTTCATCTCTTGTAGATCACTTGGCACTTTAGTAACTTGTTGAAGCGGGTTGCGGAGCAAGAGGAGCTGAAGGCTGCGAGTGACCGTGACCGAGCCTAGCGGGCGAAGACAACTAAGGCATTTGAAGAGGCAATGCGCTTGTCAGAGTCCCATGCATTGCAAATCGCCTGGATGGAGTCGGCCTTGGCGAAGGCCAACGACCAAGTCGCCCAAGAGAATGAGAGGGCGGACCGAGGGATGGCGCTTCTAGCCAAGGTGAGGGAGAAGGTCGTGAAAGAGAAAGAGGATGTGGTGAAGGCGGCGAGGGATAAAGCCGAGGATCATCTGGTCTCGAACATAGTGCAGTCGTATGACAGGGCTCTTCGACACGTCGAATTGCGTGTCCAGGGGTTCGATCACTCGGGATACTCACTATACGATCCTGTTCTTAAGGACTAGGATAAGGAGGGAGAGGAGGATGAGGATGATGAGGAGATTGTTGTAGCGGACCCTAAATCCGCTTTAGTTGTCATTCCGGAGGCGGTCGAAGGGAGTAGTCGCGAGTCTACTCCCGTGGATCAGTTGGCCGAGGTGGGTGGGCCCTTGACTCCTCTCCTAATTAGTTGTCTCTTTGTTTTTGGTTTTTGCTTATGTATAGATGCCTAATAGCGGTCGGACCACCGCTTTATTGTATCTTCACATTGCAATGAAAACGTCATTCTCGTCTCGTGCGATGTTTGATTCTTCTTGCATTTTTTGCGCATCTCGTGACTTGTTTGTTTTTGTTGGAGTGATCTAAATTTACTTTCATCAGCAGGTGGTCTAATATGACGCAGGTGGTCGTTACTCGGTTGAAATCAAACATCTTCGAGCCAAACTTCAAGCAGTAGAACTAGGGCTCAACCGCTCGCGAGAGTCTTTTTAAAGCGGAGACAGAGCTTGGCCATTTGAGAAGAGTATTGTCACGGTGGGACATAGAAGCGAGGCGTAAGGACGATGTTTCCCGAGAGGTGCCCCCCATCGGTGTAGAAGATCATCCCTTAGGGGAAGCGATTATTAGAGAGTCTTCGAGGGTCAAGCTCCTTCGCCACTCCTTACTCTCTACTACCATGGAGAGGCACGAGCTGATGAATATAGTACTCGAGAGGAGCTTAGAAGTGGCTCATCTTTAGCGAAGAGTTCTCAAATTTTCTGCGGGGAGCGTACCTCGTCTGACCTTCAAAGTGACGATTCTCTCAGAAATAGGATTGTCGAACTAGAGAGGGAAATTCATCGGCCAAAACGACCTCTAGAAGGTGGTAATGTTAGGAGTACTTCTTGTTCGTGTGAGGAACATGCCCAGGGAAGATCATTTCATGCTTGCCTAGAGTTCGGAGGTCGGAGGTTCGGAGGTCGACTCCTTGTCGACGGTTGATGATGACCTGACGGAGGTCTCTTGAATCATGAGGGCTATACGAGGCTGCCGAGTAGGTGGAAGGATTGTGGATCGAGACATGGTCATGGAGAGGGTGTTGTTTCTGACGGCTTCGATGGGAGCCCCCCGTTGCAGCCCCCATGGACATGGGGCAAGCCTGCTAAGGAGGTGGCTGTCCGGGCTGAGGTTGCTGAACCTGTTGGCCTATTTGAGGAAGAACATCTTGGAGTGGGGGAGAGAAGAAATGGCTCTTCGACTGGATGCCGCTGTCTTCCCTTTTTTTTCTTCGGAGGCATGACTGAAAACTACCTTCACCAGTGAAATTTGGTCGAATTGCTTTTTCATTTCCCACAGACGATGCCAATCTGTTGCTGCTAATTTTGTTGTGGTAGCAAACAGATGATAAGTAGATTATTCTAAAAGCAATAAAAGCAAACATGCTGACTTCTTGCCGGTGTTTACTGGTTCTCGATGCTGCCGCTGACCTGCAAAAAGTTCGAAACACCAGGATTGTTCCCGACGACGAACCCTCCGACACTTAAGTCAGTAATCAAGAAGCTTATGAAAGAGCTTTTGTGAAGAAAATATTGATTACTTTTTTTATGGTGTGGGTAGAGGGGTATTTATAGTCGCCTTTGGAAACAGTTTCCAGATAATTACTTCTCTATTTCCCGGTGTTTTTGGATAAGAAATAGAGTTTAAATCGCTTCATGATAATAGATTTGGTTTAAACCATCTCTTAGAGAGATAGTCATGAATTTGAATTACTCTTTAAATGTCCTGAGTTAGTTCATAATGGGCTGTCACCCTGACCTAGTAAGACATACTGATTTTGGGGTTATTGGGCTTGTAGAAGACCCAGTTCCCATTTTCGGTCTCGTTTGTAGTAAAAATAACTGTTTTACCCTTGAGAGCTTTGAGATTCATGCCCGATTTGAACTGTCCTGATTTAGTTCTAATTTTAGCCATATCAGTAACTAATGACATGAATCAATTACGGTAAATTTTCGCATAATTTAACAATAATTTAGAAGAGAATGTAATATAAGTATATAACTAAATTGAATTTGTATTGATTAGAAAAATATGTTAGTTAATAAACTTACTTGACTTTATATATACACAAACAATAGCGATACGAAATCATCTCATTATTTTAGCTTAAGGTCCCTATATTGAAAGACAAATATACAAAAAGTACAACAAAATTTTTTAATATTTTCACAATAATATTTGTGTCTATTTCGGCTGATATTTCATCACTTTCGACAATATTTTGGTCGATATTTCGGTAATTTCGGCTAAAATCAACACATTTCGGTCCAAAACGATGTAGAGTATAAAATGTGATTTCGGTATGAAGGAGAGATGGTGATTGGAGAGAAAATCAAATACTATCACGCATTACGGAGCAGCACACAGCACGAGACATCTTTCGGATTTTTTTTTGGATTTTTTTTGCTACAAGTGTAACCCCTGTTTTTCATTTTGGTGTATTTTGGAGTGTATTTTTCGTTTTGATGTATTTTATTTCTTGTATTTTTCTGAACCGTATATTGGAGTCGTTTTCAATATATATTCATTTTATTTCTTTTTGAGCTCCTTGTGTGTGATTGGTCGTCTCTTTTGTTTCGTTCTTCATTATTTGTTTCTTCTTCATTTTTGGTCTCGTTCTCCTTATTTTTATTTTTCATGGTGGTTGTGGTGGTGATTAGTTGTCCTATTTTTTTTCCCAATCCTATTTTGATCCCTAATAAGATTTCCAAAGCCAAATTAACTTCCCAATCCTATTTGCATTCCTATTTAAATTGACCCTATATCCAAACCCATTGGTGAACCTACTACTACTCCTAATATATAAACTCCTCTCCACAAACCCTAACCCTAACCCTAGTCTCTCTCCCTCTCCTATCCCGGCCCTCTCCCTTCTTCCTTTGTTGCGCAGCCGACCCCGCACCCAACCCAGGCCGCCGACCTCCCCTTTCCGGCCTGCTCTCCTCTCGACAACACTACAACCCGAGTCCCCCCATCTCCTACAACCTGAGCCCCTTCATCCACCCTACATCCCGACCACCTCACACCATACCATCTTTCGTCTCTCTCTCGTGGTGTTCTCTTGTGGCCGTAAGCCACTTTGATCATCTCTCGCTTTTGGAAGTTTTGTTCGTGTGGAGGTTTTTGCTCTAGTTGCTTGGATTTGTTGATTCGCGATTTTCGTTCGTGGGTTTTGCTCGTTACTTGGATTGCATCGTTCTTCATTCCCGATTTAAGGCAAGTAACTTGTACTCCAATTCATTTGTTTGATACAAGTCAAAAAGTTCACCTACAGTGTAGTTGGGTCTAGAGACGACACTTACGACACAATCTTGACATGAATTAACTTAGGGTTTACCCGTTCTTGATTTTGATCGTGTATGCCAGACTTTTGTGAGAATTCGTGATTTGGTTGAGATCCATGTGATATATTTGGTGTGGACATGCTAGACACCCTAATTTATGATGTTTAGACACTTGGTAGACTCAATTTCATGTATGGGCGTGTTTGGATCAATTTTCTTGAATCTATGTTGATTTTGTTTTTAAGGGAAAAAAACTGTATTTTGACGCTAATTTGTTTTGTTTGCTGTTTTGGACTATTTTAAAGTTAGTATCTTAATTTCGGTATAAAACATGAGTTTTAGAGAATTTTGTCTATTTTCAAACCCCTCTGACCTTGCTTGGTTTTGTTTTCGTGTGACTGAGTTATGACTGTTTTACTACAGAGGTGTCGACCTTTTCCATATTCTGTTTTTCGGTAATTTTGATGACAAATCATTTTAAAGAACTATGCTACATATACTATTTTGATCCAAAACTTTGTTCAGTGTTTCTTTATCTAGTTAGGGATTTTCCAGAATTTTGGTGAATTTTATTGATGAGTTTTATGTGTTGTTTCATGCTCGCTTATGAAATCTATACTTGCTGTATTATGCTCGTTGATCTGTAAAGAACCTTATTTTCACTATGATTCCTTTTACTGTATGAAAAATGTTTACGAAATATGAAAGTTAGTATATTTATCTATTTTCACCTCCCTTTGGCGGATTTGAATTTCGTTTCACTGGTTGCGAGATACTTCAGTTTTTGTACAGCAGTGTTAAGAATTCCAGATTTTGCAAAGTGTCGTTTCTTGATGTTTTCCTATTTTTGATGACTAAACTAATTTTACTGGAATATTATGAAACTTTATATTTTGATTCTAGACACATAGGAAAATACTCCAAATTTTTCCTGAATTTATTTGAGAGGTTTTGATGCAGTTTCCCTGACTGAGAATTCGTTTTCCTGATTTCTGACTGAACGTGGTTTCTGTTTTCGAGTCTGTTTTGAATTATGATGTTGTGAATTACTATATGACTTATTTATATTCACTGGATTCGTGTGGAAGTCTATTTTCTAGATCCATCGACGGATCCAGATTTGAATGTTTGTAGTAGCGGGAATCACTGTTTTAGTACAACATTGTCTTGCTGTCCTGAATTAGAAAACTAGTTGTTTTACCCTGTTATGTGTTATCTTGTACCTGTACTTGTTTATCTTGCACCCTGAACCTGATACATGTTTATACCTTCTTATCTCTGCTTTGTTTTGTGACACATACTTGCATGCCTGATTATAATAATAAATGATCAAGCCGGAGTTAAGGGACAGATCTAGTAGTGGAAAATATAGAAACGTGTACTTAGAAGATGACCTGTGTCCTGCCTGCCTGTTACGTATTCATAACTACATGATTCACGATCCTGTTACCTGCACCTGATTGCATGCTTCCCTATAGAAAGATGTACTCGGAAGAGAACCACTAGGTTTTACCTGTTCCTGTTATTCCTATTTCCTGTACCTAAGTACCCTGCCCTATGGACTCCACTATGAAATCTAAAGTGAAACTGTTTGTTGTAGCAACCATATAGTAAAAGCTGGGATGCATGAAGTGTTACCTAGATAGTAATATAACAAGACTTGACATGATTACCTGTTTACCTGTTACCTGATACCTGTTACATGATTACATGTTTACCTATTACCTGATACCTGTTAGATGTTTACCTGTTTACCTGTTTACTTGACACTTGAGACATGTTACCTGTACCTGTTAGTATATCATGCTACTTGTTTCTATTTCCCTGATTCATGTTAGATATTACATTTCTGTTGACACTTATACCATGCCAGGCTTGTTACTTTGAATTATCTAACCCATGTACTTGTATCCTACATTATAAGTGGCCCGTAACTTGCAATTGACGGGTACTTATTTTCTCTTTCCTTCTCCTGCAAATTTACTAATTGCAGATCAGGATGGACGACTGCCAGATGGTATTGGAAAGATGATGTATTAGTGCTGGATTCTTCTGCTTTATTATTATTATTATTATTTGTTACTTGAACTTGAATAAATTGTACTTGATGACTTGGATATTTATTTGTATTTGGGCAATATGACCCAAGATATTTGACTTGTTCAGAATTGAATTATTTGAGATTATTATATTTGGTTTCAAGTAATTTCTGTTGGTATCTGGTTTCAATTATGCATGTCTGGTTGTATCTTTTGCTTCCGACTCTGATTATTCCTGTGGTTTGTTGTAAAGATTCCTGAACAGCTTATGGATGATGAAAATCATTCGTTGGGCTTTTGTTACGAATCCGTATTCCGTATTTTTTTTGAGAAGCGGAACGTGACAACAAGAGGAGGTGCAGCTGGAGGGGAGGGGAGAGGGCAACGAAGCAGAGAGGGGCACCGGGAGGGAGAGGAGTAGGCGGCATAGGGGAAGGAGAGGAGGCGACGGAGCAGAGGGAGGCAGTGGGTTGCGGATGGTGCAGATTGAAGGAGGTGGTGGTGATTAGGTGTTGTCAGGTGTTGGGTAGGGAAGCAGCGAGGAGGTCAGGAAGATGAAGTGGAGGTGGCTGCAGGTTGATGGAGGTAGAGGGCAGCAAGAGGAGCTGATGGGTGGGGAGTTGGCGGCTAATGAAGAAGATGATGGGTTAGGTTTAGGCTTTGAGAGGTTGAAGATGAACAATAGTAGCAGCGGCTTTTTTTAGGAAAGAAAGAAAACACTAATTTTTTGTGGAAAATTTGTGTGTATATTTTTTAGGCTCTGATACCATGTTAATGTATAGTATAGAGACAGAAAAGAATACTTTATTGGATGATTATAACTTAATACACTGACTCCTATATATAAGAGTACAAAAAGTAATATAAATCTAATTCCGATGTGGGACTAAACAGACTGCTTTAACACCACCCATATATAACTTACAAGAACGGAAGAACCTTTTACCCACTGCTTCAATTGTTAGACTTGTACTCTTTTATAGTTATCTATTTATTTCCAGTTTTACATCATTAAACCTTCCCCAGTCTGTATCTTTTTTCTGAATCTTTTACCCAAACATATTCCTTCGGGCCACCACATAACCAACCCTTCAATATTCACCTTACCCAACACATAAACAATTTATTATAACCTTTTAGCCACTACTTCAGCCCGAAGCAGCCAGGAACCTGAGCACAATTTATAATACCCCCAAAAATTAACAAATTTTTTTTATGACGAGTACTACATTAATAATTGCATAAATTGTCTTTTTCCATTTTTCCTTCTATAAATATACACACATGCATACTACACCTTGCATCAAATGAAAAATAATAATAATAATAATGAATGCTTATTTTTGTATTACTAATGAAATTTTGTGTACTACTAAAACCATATATATGCATACACACATGCACTACGCACTACAAATATGCATACTCTGTTACTCATATGCATACACATATACACTACACACTACTATATAATTATATATATATATGTATGCGTTTACACCATATATATAGGCATATAAGACACCATGGCCAACAATTTTTGACCTAAGACTTCTAGCCTACAATTTTTGACTAAGCTTTGACCTAGGGAAGCATTAGGTGAGCTTATGTATTAACCTAAGGATTAGGGTCTAAGTCTTAGAGCGGTGACTAAGCCCTTTTGGAAATTCTATACACCTCCACACTCATCCTACCCCATTCCAAGCATGGCCGGCCACTTCCCCCCCCCCCCCCCCCCCCCCCCTCTATATATATGTGTGCTACTTCATCTTATTACTACTACTACTACTACTGCCTACTACTGCTGCTGCTGTTGCTTACTACTACTGCTGCTGCCTACTACTACTACTATTATACTACTACTAATGGAGCAAGAAGTCAAGTAAGCTAAATGTGAGTTTTAGTTCACATTTAGCTCCACTTTTTCATTTTATGTTCCAATTCTAATTAATGTACTATCAATTTTCTAGAGTTATTGGAGCTTAATATCAAAAGAAGATGATCAAAAGAGGATAAAGCTAGGGTTAAACTCTTTTAACATAAGGCGGGTGTTCTTCCTCCATGTATGCTTCTTTAATTTTTAGTATTTGATTGTTTGATTGTTAAATGGATTGTTAGTAATATGTTGTTTGATTATTTGATTGTTAGTAGTTTGTTATCTATATTTAAATAATTGTGTAGTAGTTTATTAACATGATTGTGTAGTAGTTTATTTGTAGCAAAAGAAAACTGTTGATAATAGATTACTTTGGTAGACGGTATAGATTGCTTGATGAATTAAAATTGAAAGCTTGAATTGTTATCGGTTGTAATCATTAATAGTAGTGATTGAAAGTATTAAAGTGCTAATGGTTATTGTAGTAATTGTTAATAGATTAAATACAAATTGTTATGTCACGCCCCGCTTTCCAAAAATACGGAATACGAGCACGTAACAAAAGTCCAGTGAATGATTTTCATCATCCATAAGCTGTTCAGGAATTCTTTACAATATATCACAATATAATCAGAGTCGGAAGACAGAAAAGTCAACCAAATACCAACAAAAATACTTGAAATAAAAATACCAACAAAAATACTTGAAATAAAAATATATTAATCTCAAATAGTCATGATCTGAAATACACAAATATCCTGGGTCACATTGCCCAAATACAAGAATAAATCCAAGTCTCAAAATACAATATTGTTCAAAATAAGCAACAAGTATAATAATAGCAAAATTCCAGCATCTAGTACATCATGTCACCAATACCATCTGGAACCTGTTCTCCAAAATCTGCAATTCAACGATTGCAGGAAAGAGGAAAAGAGAAAACACAAGTACCCGTCAATTGCAAGTCGCAGGTCACAAATAATGTAGGATACAAGTACATGGGAAAACTAACTAGCAACATAGTATACTAACAGGTACAGGTAACATGAGTCAAGTGTCAGACAAACGGGTCAACAGGTAAACAGGTAAACATGTATCTAGTATCAAGTAATCAGGATAATCAGGTAACAGGTAATCATGTAGCATGTACCAAATATCAAATCTCATGTATCATGTAGTTAAGTATCAAGCAAGCATGTATCATGTAGTCAAGTATCATGTATTAAATATCTTGTATTATTACTACTAGGTAACACTTCATGTATCATCCTTTTATCATATGGTTGTTACAGTCAATGCAGTTTCGCTTTAGATTTTATAGTGGATCATAGAGGACAGTGTACTCAGGAATCAGAAAACAGGAAACAGGTTCATGAAGCAACAGGTACACGAATCACCTGATTCATGCAGCAACAGGTTCATGAAGCAATAGGTACACGACCAACCGGTCCGTGCAGCAACAAGTAACAGGTACATGAACCAACAGGTCCATGAAGCAACAGGTACATGACCAACAGGTCCGTGCAGCAACAAGTAACAGGTACATGAACCAACAGGTAACAGGTACATGAACCAAAGGTCCATGCAGCAACAGTAACAGGTACATGTATCAACATGCATCAAAATGGGAAACACAGGCCCCCTTCCGAATACACATTTCTAAATTATCCACTATTCGATCTTTTCCTTAAATCCGGGCTTGGTCATTTATTATTATAATCAGGCATGCATAGATACTATACAGTCACATAAACGAGTTAAATAGTGTATGTTCTTATTCAGAACAGCATGACAGATCAGTACTAAAACAGTGATTCTGAACACTACAGTAATGCAAACCTAGATCCATCAAAGGATCTGGAAACTAGACATCCACACGAATCCAACGCATATAAATAAGTCACATACTAGTTCACAACAACTCAGCTCAAAATTGATTTGAATTCAGAATTTATGTTCAGCCAGAAAACAGGAGAACAACTTCAAAAGCATGAAAACACATCAAATAATTCCACGAAAAATCTGGGGTATTCCCCTATAGGTATAGACTCAAAATAATAAGTTTCATAATATTCCAATAAGTATAGATCAGCCATCAAAAATAAGAAGCAACACAAAAACATAGTTTGACGAATCTGGAATTCTCAACACTGCTGTACGAAAACTAGGATATCTCGCAACCAGTGAATTGAAATTCAATTCCGCCAAAGGTACATGAAAATAGATAGATTTTACTAACTTTCATATGTCACAAGGAATTTTCTTAAAGTATAAAGAATTATAGTGAAAACAGAGTTCTTTACTGAACAGTAAGCAAAATACAGCATGAGAGGATTTTAGAAAAGAACATGAAACACCACACAAAACTTGTCTTTAAAATTCATCAAAAATCTGGGTAATCCCTAATATCATAAAGAAACACCGACCAAAATATTAGCTCAAGATATTATGTATAGAATAGTTCTTGAAAATAATTTGTTAACAAAATTAACCCAAAACAGAATCTGGAATTGATCGACACCTCTGTACCAAAACATACATAACTCAGTCATACGAAATCCAAATCAAGCAAAACCAGTGGGATTTGAAAATAGACAAAATTATATAAAATTCATCTTTTATTTTGGAATCAAGATTCGAACTGTAGCATAGACGAAAACAGCAATCAAAACAGAACAAGCAGCAAATACAGATTTCACACCTTTAATCAAGAACATCATAACTTTCACAATATTGATCCAAACACCTCCAAAATTGAAATGCAACCTACCAAACATCTAAATATCATGATTTAGGATTACTAACATGTCCAAACCTATTATTTCACATGGGCATTCAATCAAACACAATTCATGCAAATAATCACATACATGCCTAAAAATCAAGATTTGGGCAAATCCTAGATTATCACCTATCAAGATTGGTGTCATAAGTCATTTATGGCCAAATTATCACAATAGAGATAAAATCCATCAAGGAAAATACAATATTTGGTTGTCTCTAGACCCAACTACACTATAGGTAAACTTTTTGACTTGTATCAAACCAAATGAATTGTAGTACAAGTTACTTGTCTGAAAGACGACGAATCCAACAAAAGAAAAAGAATAACGGGAACGGATCGGCACGAACTCAATGAACGAACTCGAACACGGCACACGAATCACGAATGAATCACAAATCCACGAACCCGCACACAACACAACTACGAATTTGTGAATTCAAAATGCAGGAACCAAAACTCCATAACTAAGATGCCACGATGCCCATGGGAACCACGAACAATGAACTACTACCACGAACGAGAACTCGAACCAACAACCCAAACGACGAGCCACAAAGTCCAACGAACGCAACCACGAGCCAACTAGAGCGCACACACACCCACGCAGCCCAACACCGATGCACAAGGAGGGAAGCGGGAATGACGGGACACCGTCACACCGCGAGGTGCTGCCGTGCGCACTACCGACGGAGCACAGCACAGCAAAGAGCCGTTGTTGTTGCTGTCCGACTGCCGTGAGCACAGCACAGCGAACGTCGGGGGGAGAGAGGATGGAAGGAGCACGGGGTTCGGGAGGCTGGCGCGCTGAGGTGGAGGATGGGGGAGGGGGTCGCGAGGATGAGGGCGGCGCATAGGGCTGTCGGCTGCACAGGGAGTATGGGGTGGTACGGGGAAGAGGGAGAGACGGGGTGGAGGAGCGACTGTGATGGGTTGCGACTGGGGAGATGGAGAGGAGGACCGGGAGACAGGGGTAGGCACAGGCGCTGGCTGCAACGCTGGGGGATAAGGCGGTGAGGTGGAGAGCGGGAGGTGAGGGTGGATGGGTTTGGAAGAGAGTGCGGGAGGAAGGAGAAGGGTACGGGAGAGGATGACAGCGGCTGGGGTAATGGAGATGACGAACTGGCGTAGGGGCGGCTGCATGGAATTATATAGATGGGTAGATGGGGTAGGGTTTTATGCTGATAATAATAATAATAATAATAATAATAAATAATAATAACAATAACGATAATAATATTAAGATTAAAACGACAGTAATAATAAGAGTAATAATAACAATAAAAATACGAATTGTGTTTCAATATAAAATCATAGAAAATATTTACAAATAAAGTCATTGACCAAAAACATAGTTTAATATAAAAAAAAGAAAACCCAAAAATACATTTTGACAAAAGAATTTGAAAACCGGAAAAATAATTTGCAAAAATTTTTAAATACAGAAAATATACAGAAAATACATTTTTGGGGAAACAGGAATTACATGTTATGTATGCATGCTTGTGTGTATATTTGAAATTGCCGGATTAAGAACAAAGGAAACGAAAAGGGAACGTTTAATAGCTTAACAAAACATATGAATGAGGTTGTAAATGATAAATGAGTATTTGGGTATTTCATGAATACAAGTTCACACATGTACTTGTCTAAACAACATAATGTAGAAAAGTAGTTAAGAAATATGTATGAAAGATGTTTATTGATATACACAAAGAGTATTTATACAATTTAGTAAGACATTGTAATACATATGGGTATGTTGTCGTAAATAGCAGAGTTGTGCATGTGGGACGTGAAGTTGGTATTTGTCCAGGTCAAATGATTTGTGGAACGGTTTGGAAGAGTGCCATATGATGGTTGTCGTCCCGAAGTGCCTTTTATTTTTGAAGTTTAACCTAGAACTTAAACTAGAACTTAAACTAGATAATATAGTAAAGTAATCTAGGAAATTAATCCAGAAACTAGAAGTGATGTTAAATAAGATATTAGAATTAAGAAATCAATTTAGCATAATTTCAACCTCTAGTTCTAGAGCTTCCTAGAAGATTGGGATAAATTGGTAAGGATAGGCACTAGTAGGGCGTGTACTCACCTGTTAAGTGGACACGTGCGATGTTGTCTCGTCTGGGACACGTGCGATGTGGTCTCGTCTGTTAATTTTTGAAATTTAGTGATAAGAATTGTATGGTGGAAATTAGGGAATGGAGCCTCCAAACCCACCTAAGGTTCTCTGTTGTTTAATGCGAACAGGGAGCAAGAGCAGGGCTCTAGAACTCTCGGTGGAGCAGGTAGGACCTGCAGGGTCACCTTTATGTTCGTAACAACTTTTGGGTAAGGTCCGGGAATAGCGTAGGACCACAGGAACCGGACGGAGTAAGACCGGGGAGTGGCGTACGACCACAGGGTCTCGGGATACATAGTGGCATAACCAATGATTTCCGACTGCAGAGGTGGAACTAGACCGAGCGACTGTAACCTTACCAGTCACTAGCTGAATGTCAGAAACAGGAAAGAGTACAAGAATAGGATGCATGGCGAGGGAGTGAACCCTTTCATCTGGAGATTACGAACTCGATTTGGGAAGTATGTAGTATGAGATGCATACATTTCCAAATCAAGTTTGCATTAGATTAAGAGCATGGTGTGCATATAAGTTGTGCATTAGATTCTAGGTCATGACATACACCGACACTTATGTTTGTATGATTTTCACATTTTTCTTCTGCATCAATATTGATTTGTTAAGGATTTTGAGATTGCGGGTTTCATCCGCATTGCGTTAGTTCCCACAGTTATTTAGTTGCAGGACTGTTCGCAGGAGCTGGAGATTCAAATTGTGGAGCAGGGGACTCGAGCTACGTGGAACATCCAAGTGTAGGATATAATTTTCTTGTGCAGTGTAAGTTTCTAATTTCTTGTAATTTTCTGTGTTGTGTACGCATTGAAGTAAAGATTCTGGGTAAGTGTCACTTGTTTCCAGAGTGTGGAACTCAGGGCGCTACACAATCCCTATTCTAAGGTCGTCTACTATCCGATTTGTATGATGTTATAGCCTATGGGTAGATCTTCCTAATCAAAAAGAGTAACCTCTTATTACTCTGAGAGAGATTATTTCCTCAAACCATATGATAATTGCTACATGGAAAGTATTATTAATCCTGGAAATACTGACACTGACACCGCTTTCATCATCTCAAAGTTCTCAGCTTCTTACAACTTCAGACTATTGGAGTCATCGCAAGAAAATCATTCCTCTAAGAAAGGATGTACTGTGAAGGAAAATAAATATGATGAACCATACAGAGAAATTAAAGTGGCCATATGAGAGATCAAAGAAATGTTGGTGTAGTCAATAACACAATCGCCCAGAAAAAGATGATGTACAAATGACAGAAGTTCAAGATTAGTAAAGTGGCCATATGAGAGATCAAAGATATGTTGGTGTAGTTGGTGCAGTCGACTAATAGGCAATAGCAAAAACTTGAAATGTTGCTAGTTACAAGCAGCTAACCAAAGAATAAGAAACACATCATATTAAATTGAATATTGAAATTAAATATGGATTTGGAATCAACAATAACATCAAAAGAAGTAAATCTAAGCCATCCAATTTTAGCATCTACAGAGAGTGGGATTCCAATATAGATTCAATTGGTTAGTAATTAATTACCTCAAATTGTCTTTTCATATCACTAGCATGTTTGACCACAGAAGCTTTAGAGACACCCTCCACAAAAGTTTGGCTTCTAGAGTAGGAAGTAGTGTTGTGCACAGAACTCCTACCTGGAGAGCTGCTACTGTGGACCATTGTATTACTACTTGCATATGCGTCAGTCAAATTGACATCAAGATCCGAGAAACCAAGAGATACATTTTCTTTTGCTGCTACCTTTTCGGCATAATGCACCAATGACGTAGCTATGTTTTCCAAAACCCACTCATGAACTTGGGCTGCAGGAACAGGAACAGCCGGCATGTCTGCATCTGAATTTGCAAAGAAATGAGCTGCCTGATTTAATGGAAGCCCTACACAACCCGTCCTCAAACTGAAGAAGAAATTCAAGGTGACTAAAATTTTCCAATGTTAACACCTGTAAAAAAACAATGGTTAAATGATGTTTTTTTTCATTTAAACATGAACAAATTATAGAGTACAAGGGATAATTTCCTGAAAATAATGGATTCATTCGCCTGCGGAGGTAACAGAATTAGTTAATTGCATAAACGGGAAACATTTTATATTATTTGGCTAGTTAAACACAACATTGAAAAGACTATTTATGATTATTCTTATGCGGTGCTACACCTAGGCAATTAAAATTGTCAGCATCAGGCCTGAGATGGTTTGTTTTTGCCTCTACTCATTCATTCTATTCGATATTCATTATAGTCTTAACAGATCTTAGTATTAGTACAAATTGAAAAATATAAATATAGAGTAAATTGGTTTTAAAATATTTTGAACAGTTTTCACATTCTTATCTTAGTTTGGATTACTGCCTAATTTCTACTTTTTTCACAATTTATAAATTTTAGAATATTCTTCAACATTCAATTATATTAGTACACAACTTTCTTGTTTTTAATAACTCCAGTGAAATAAATCAGGCTACTTACTAAACATTTCCTCCTAAACCACTTATAATATTTCATGATATTTACTAATATTAATAGATTGCCGTAAGGGAAGTGGATCAAACGTTATATTTTAGGGCAATACATTAACGCAATAGTATTTTAATTAGTAAGGTAGTGTTTGGCCCAGCTTAAAAGTAGCTTCTCTTCTCCTTTAGAAGGAGAAGCTGGGCCAAACACATAATTTGAGAAGCCCACCAAAAGTAGAAGTAGCTTTTTTTTGTTAAGAAAAGGAGCTCCAAAAAAAGCTGATCAGATCTACTTCTGGCTTCTCCTTTTTTTCTTCTTCTACACGTTCTCTTCTTTTTTACCCAAAACCAAACATAAAAAAAACTCCCCTGCCCCTTCCCCTTCCCCTTCCCCTTCCTCCACTGCAGACGTCGCGTCCGTCGAACTCGTCCGTCGAACTCGTCGAACCAGGTCGAACTCGTCCGTCGTTGTACTTCGCGTCCGTCGAAGTCGAACCAGGTCGAAGTCAGAACCAGGTATGGCTTTAGATTTGTTCAATCAATTTTTTTGACTTTAGATCTGTTAAATTATCAAACTTCTTAGATCTGTTCATTTTCATTTTCAATTGATCTCTCTCTATTAAATGTAAATACTGTATTGCATTATCTTCGGCAGAGGTATCATGCTTGCAGCGGCAATTTTGTGTTTTAACTTACATTTATTTGTTTAAAGGAATGTATGAGATTTTTACACAAATTGTTTTTGATACATTTGTTATGGTGTGTAGTTGTGACTGTACCTATCAAGTTTTTATCTCTAATAATTGTATAATGCGAGAACAGAATGTTGTTACAACTCATCTGGTTAAAGACAAATTTTGGTTTTTGATTTGGATTGAAAGTTGATTACTATGTTTTGGTAGTGTATGCACATTGTCCTACTATTTTGCAGCGTATGAAGGAGCGAAAAAATAGATGTATTTTTTCTGGGGTGAGAAAAACCCAACTTTTTCAGTCTTAAATAAAATTAAAAACTTAAATTAAGTGTAAAAGTAGCTTTTAATTGATATCTTTTGCCAAACAACTTCTAGCTTAAAAGTAGCTTTTAAGTTAAAAAAAAGCTGACTATCCAAACAGCTTCAGCTTTTAATTTTAAAGCTCTATTTCTAGCTTCTCCTTCAAAAGTAGCTTTAAAGCCCAAAAAAAGCTAGGCCAAACGCACCCTAATTATAAAACTAGACATTGTTTCAAAATAATTATATAAATAGCACTAATACCCACAATGTCAGCATCCTTTAATATAACATGTCATCAAAGATTTCTTAGATCTATGATAATCAGGCTATGTTTATCTCCATATAATATTTGTATAAAACATTTTGTGCTTTTCTCTACCACTAGAACTTTCAAATCTACAGATTTTTGCTTGCTGCTTAGATGGTTTTGGAGAGAGAAAGAGACGGCAGAGAGTTTTCAACAGGAGGTGATGGGCGACAAACAGAATAAGGATGGCGACAGCCAAAGACGACAACTAGGATGCCAATGACTGTAGGTTACAATGACAACGATAGCAACGAATGCTAGCAGCCAGAATTTGGAGAAAATGGCAAATATTAAATAAGGGATATTAATACAAGAAGAAAAAGATAAGAAAAGAAAAAAGTTAGGTGCGCCTCCATGGTAGAAAGTCTTTACTGGCTATGGTTCTCTGCCTAGCACTTTATAACCCACATCCATAGTAAGCCTGACCAATGACCAATTACAGAGCTACGCAGTTAAAATCGGTTTTTGGAACTAATCGGTCTAGATCCGATTCCCGATTAATCGACAATTTTTTATTATTAATCGGCAATTTTTCTGATTAATCGCCTTAGGAACTAATCGGACCTAGACCGATTACCGATTACCGATTAATTCCGATTAAAACTGCATAGTTAGAGTGTTGAACTGAAATTTTCTATATGAACCAAGGGTTGTCTTCATCATTTTTGGAGAAGACAATGATTCATGTGTAAAGTCTGTTTTATAATTATTGTGGCCCTCGCCTACTTTTATAATTATTTATTAAAATAGTAACATTTAAAATATTAAAATAACTGCACTAAAAATGTATCTTCATTCTCTAGTTTCCTTTATATGTAATAACTTAATGCTTCAATTTCAATTTATCTAAAGAACATGTAAATTCCATAAGGTCAGGTCAAATCAAATGAATTTCTCAAGAAGAGGCATTCGCTCTACCTACTTATGAAATGTAGAACCTAGGAAGTATTCTTGGACTTAGTGACTTCTTCTAGAGCTGCTTCAAGCATCGCATTGTTGAGTTTTGGAACGGGAATTATATTCTCTGAAGATGTTTATGGACAACACAATAATGTTATTGTTAGGGTAACAATGGAGGTAATTGATAGGCAGATATATGTCTTCGTCTTTGCTTATGCTTTTTGCAATACTAGTTGATTTGGAATGAATAATTTTGTTTCATACTATTTAGCTCCGTCCATGGAATCTTTTAGTCGATGTATTTTTGGGTGGTGCTTTTATTTTGGGAATTCATTTAGTTTTAGTAACTAAGCAGTTAAAATAGGTTTTCAGAACTAATTTAATTGGAAAATAATCGGTGATTAAATCAGAAAAATAGTGTGTGTGTGTGTCTGTGTGTGTGTGTGTGTGTGTCTCTGTGTGTGTGTGTGTATATATATATATATATATATAATAAAACACAAAGAAAGCTATCAAGTGGCTCTCCTTCAATCCCCTCAAAAATCAAAGGTCCAGATCTAACCTTACAAAACATATTTTTCCCCCCAAAACTCAAATTCAAATCCCCCACCCAAAACAACTCATATATTTATTTAACTTTTTTTTCCTCCCTCTTCTATTCAAAAAATTAAGAAAATAAAAATTTAAAAATTTAAAAAAAAAACTAAAAACTAAAAAACTAAAAATAATAATAATTTAAAATTTTTTTAAATAATTCAAAAAAATCAAAAAAAAATTATATAATATGTTTTTTTTGGACCCCCAAAAGTTTCTCATATGATATGTTTGTTACTTCAATTAATTTGCTAGATCTCCAAAATTATTTTATATGATCAAATAAGGTGCACCGTTCCGAATACGTGCCGTAGGCACGTGTTAACGGGCACACCTAGTATATATATATATATGAAAAATGCTCTATATTCTCTAAGGTGTATGATCAAGCTAATCTTAAGTTTTAAAAGACCAGTTAACACATGAAATATCATGTTTAATGTCACTAATTAAGTACGCATACCTTAACACTCAGAGATAACACATTCAAAATATAAATAAACTAGGTTTGCCCGTGTGCACGTGCCTAGGACACGTCTTCGGAACAATACAACATATAAAAAATCCTAGAAACAGTGAAATATATCAAAAAATTCTCGACACTTTTAAAGAGTAGTGGATATATTTACTTTTCAGCATTATACATGTATGAATTCGAAACTTTCATCATGAAATTTATGTAGCTCAAGTTTGAATAGTAAGACAACAATTAGTTGTAAATAAAAATTCATGTTTCCATCAGCATATGTCTAAAAATAATTATAAATGTTTCTTTTTATCGAGAAATAGAAGAAGCCATACAGGGTTTTTTTGCCGGGCCTAATTTTCTCTCGATCTCTGGATTGATCAGAAGATCCTTTCGATTGGCTAGAATCTGTTACTTGAACGAAAATCCAGCGGAACCTATTCCAGTTCCCCAGCCCCTGTCCATTATCCTTTGAAGTTCTATTCTATTATTGATCTTCCAATATGCTAGTTTCAACAACTGTCGTTCATTACATTTCTTCTTGGCTGATACGGAGCTGCTAACTATGACGAATGTGCTAAGTATGTATATGAGTATGCCAGTTGATTGATTTTCACTCTTATGAGATGGGAGGAATAGCGTAGTTTGTTTCTTTCCTACCAACTTCCTTCGGGCGCCTCCGGTAGAGAGAGATTGACTGGGCTTCATATACCTCAGCTCCGAGATGAGAATACTAGTATGTAAATAAATCGCGAATACGGTCCAAGTAATAAATGCCCAAGTTTCCTTGGGATCCCAATTCCAGTAAGATCCCCAGGCCTCGTTAGCCCGTTCCAATTGAACACTTTCCATTTATGATCAAAGAAGAAGATTATTCTTTTTACCGAACATATCTGGATCAAATCACGATCTTCTAATTATAATAATTCTAATCTAATAAGAACAAGAGATCTTTCTCGATTAATCCCTTTGCCCCCTCATTCTTCGAGAATCAGAAATCCCAGAACCAGAGATATTGGCCTTAGGGTCCGCATTGGTTGAAATGTTGAATGCCTTTTGGGTCCCACTCGAGTATCTGCTTCCAAATCGACATCTCGCTCACGCCTCCTTGACGTTAAACAAATAGTGGATTTGTTTGTCTTTTGTTGAATCTTTTTCTTTTTTGCGAGGATTAGGTTCGAGGTTATTAGAAGAATTTTTACAGAAGAAGAGTGGGTTCTCAACGGTTTGTGTAGCCATAAATCTTATTTAAAACATAAGGTAGCTTTCCCAAGGGAACTCACTCTATTTAAATGAAAGGTTTTTGAGGTACTTACTACTCACTCATCAATGGTTCTTGCTTCAAGTAAACCATAAAGGCAAGCCGAAGATTGGTAACTCCCGATATAGCAGTAAAAGCAAGATGTGTAGGCGGATCGACTCATCAAGTTCCAGGTATGGTGGACATTCCCTCATTTCCATTCCGGCGCATCTTAATCTTACTTTTCCTATTGACTATACTATCCTATACTCGCTTTTTTTATCACCCTGACCGGGGCGGCAACTAAACAAAAGTACATAAAATAAAAATATTAAAATATTGTTGGAAAGCGCAAAAAAGAAAAAATCCTACTACGGATCAAGAGTTGTTGTTGACTTGCTTTACAGAATAGATTCGATTCCTTTTGGCTACTATTAATTAGTAGGCGTCCTCGGTGAAAAAAGGCAGGAAGCGAATGCTGGCTCGCCCGAGCATAAGGCCGGCTATCCTATCCTCTCCCAACTGGTCGATATCCTAAAGGTAACCCACTAAATCATTGAAGGGAACAAGTCAACAACTTCAATATAATTACCTGGAGTAAGCGCTATAGCTTGTTTCCAATACTCAGCAGCTTGCTAAAAATCCGGTACATTCCGTTTCGTTTCCCATCCCAATTAGAATTAATACAGCTCATAGGGCGTACCATTAGAAATCTGTTCCAACCAAGACTTATTGCATTGCGTGTCAAGTGCGAGATTGGCATCGAGGAATTGGTCTGATCACACTGTTGATAAAGTTGTAACCGAAGTAGTTCAAATCGTTCATTTGAATAAATTGAAACCCTTCTTATTGGATGATCATGATACTTCCCAAAGACCGATTATTAATTACTCGTTGGATTTCTTCGTGACATTTTCCATTAAGTAATTTATATGATCCTAACCGTTCACTAATTTTTTGTTGATCTCCAGTATGGTAATACATAGAAGACGGTAGTAGAAACCCCCGATATTTGCGGGTTCTTCATTTTTCTTCTCCCTCATAAGGGGAATAAGGTATTTCGATGGTATACTATATGTATTTGTTTAATAGAATACTAACAACCTATGTGTTCTGTTATAATTTCCAATTGGACGATCCATTAATTCAATTGGAAAAGGATTGGAAATGGATAAATATTTGTAATTTTCACTGGAGACTAGGAATCGACGGGCTTTCCATAGGACCTATTTTACTGACAGGATTTATCACTACTTTAGCTACTTTAGCAGCTTGGCCTGTTACTCGAAATTCGAGATTGTTCTATTTCCTGATGTTAGCAATGTATAGTGGTCAAATAGGATTATTTTCTTCTCGGTACCTTTTACTTTTTTTCATCGTGTGGGAGTTAGAATTAATTCCTGTTTACTTACTTTTATCCATGTGGGTGGGGGGGGGGGGGGGGGGGACATTTGTACTTTTATTTTGTACACTGCGAGAGGTTCCATTTTTCTCTTAGTAGGAGTTTTCGGTATGGGTTTATATGGTTCCAATGAACCAACGTTGGATTTTGCAAAATTAGCTAATGGTCATATCCCGTGACTTTGGAAATAATATTATATTTTTGTTTCCTTATTGCATATACTGTCAAATCGCCGATTATACCCTTACATATGTGGCTACCAGATACCCACGGAGAAGCACATTATAGTACATGTATGCTTCTAGCCGGAATCTTATTTTCGCTTTTGCTTTAGAGAAATATCATATAGAACTGACAAACGAAGCTATTCATTAACAATTCACAGATATAAAATGAAAAAAAAAAGAAACCATTGACTTCCCTCCCTATCTTGCATCTATAGTATTTTTGCCCTGGTGGGTCTCTCTCTCAATTCAAAAGAGTCTGGAACCTTAGATTATTAATTGGTGGAATACTAGGAAATCTGAAACTTTTTTGAATGATATTTAAGAGAAAAATGTTCTAGAAAAATTCGTCATTGTGTCCGGACGTATGATACTTGTTGATTCCCCTTCTGCCGCCTTACCACCATTTCCTTGATCAAAGGTGGTGGGATTTTGGGGTAGAAGGTTCATGGTAGGTAGTTCCATGCCCACAATCTCGTTTCATGTCTGTCGAAAATGGTAAACTTTACTCAGTTGAGTCAGTTCCGCTCCACAAAGAATCAAAATGTAGTGTATAATAAAGAACTTCAAGCTTGGCCAGTTACTCGGAAATCGAGATTGTTCTATTTTCTATTTCCTGATGTTAGCAATGTACAATGGTCAAATAGGATTATTTTCTTCTCGAGACCTTTTACTTTTTTTCATCATGTGGGAGTTGGAATTAATTCCTGTTTACTTACTTTTATCTATGTGAGGGGAAAAGAAACATTTGTACTCGGCTACAAAGTTTATTTTGTACACTGCGGGGGGTTCCATTTTTCTCTTAATAGGAGTTTTCGGTATGGGTTTATATGGTTCCAATGAACCAACGTTGGATTTTGCAAAATTAGCTAATCGGTCATATCCTGTGACATTGGAAATACTATTATATTTTGGCTTCCTTATTGCTTATGCTATCAAATCGCCGATTATACCCTGACATACATGGCTACTGGATACCAACGGAGAAGCACATTATAGTACGTTTATGCTTCTAGCCGGAATCTTATTAAAATGGGTATCGCCTTGTTTTAGCCGATCTCAACATAGATGTTTTTTTATGGATCTCTATTTCAAGTATTGCTCCTATTGGACTTCTTATGTCATGATATAGATCGAATAATAAATATTCCTTTTCAGGTGGTCTACGAGCTGCTGCTCAATCTATTAGTTATGAAATACCATCAACTCTTTGTGTGTTATCAATATCTCTACGTGTGATTCGTTGGAACATGATTATTTTCCCACTTCTATTATTTTTCCTCTTCTTTAGAATAAGAAATAAATAAAAAATAAATTCTAAAATAAATAGAAATTCAAAGGATAGGGGTTGAAAATATTGAATGAATATTTTCTTTTTTTATTCATCAATTCGCTGATCATTTTTAACCAGAAATACCCGAATATACGAGCATTTATGCTATGCAGCTATCATGTATTCGCATGCATAGCAATTCTTTCATTTGTTTTTGGAAAAAGCCACGTATCATATCAAATTACACTAAAAAATATCTGTATTCTGTATTATGGTCCAATGTTTAAATAAATTGAAGAAATTTTGTCCCATCGGATCTAGACAATATTATTTTTTTGGACATGAAGAAATAAAGAAGCCATTGCAATCGCCATGAAGAAATTAACAATACTTCTTTATCTTTTGAGTTGTTCAGCCAGATCGGTCGCTCAAGATCTTTGGTCTTCCCCAGGACCCGGTGAAAAAAATCGGATCACTTCTTCTTATAGATTAGTTGAGAATTATTCTAGTCTAGTTCATGGCCTATTAGAAGTAGAAGGAGCTCTGGCATGATCCTCACGGACAGAAAAATATTGCAGTCAGTTTGATAATAATCAAGTGACATTACTTCTTCGGTCTGAACCAAGGAATCTGTTAGATATGATAAAAAATGGATCTTTTTCTATCATTGATATGAGATTTTTTTTATGAAAAATACGAATCGGAGTTTGAAGAAGGGGAAGGGCCTTCGACTCGCAACAGATAGAGGAGGCTTTATTCAATCACATAGTTTGGGCTGCTCGAATATGGCGCCCTTGTGGCAATCTATTTCATTGTATCGAAAGACCCACCGAATTGGGATTTCCCTATTGGGATGGGTCATTTCGGGACAAGTGGATCATTTATCATAAAGAGGGTGAGCTTCAAGAGAATGATTCGGAGTTCTTGCAGAGTGGAACCATGCAGTACCAAACACGAGATAGATCTTCCAAAGAACAAAGCTTTTTCAAATAAGCCTTAGAATGGGATTCCAACTCAGCACATTTTAAGATTTTGGGAAGAATTGCTCTTTGGAGAGCACAGTACGATAAAGGTTGTAAGTTGTGTTCGGGGGGGGGGGGGGGGGGGGAGTTATTGTCTATCGTTGGCCTCTATGGTAGAATAAGTCGGGAAGGTCTGAGAGGCGGTGGTTTACCCTGCGGCGGATGTCAGCGGTTCGAGTCCGCTTATCTCCGGCCCGTGAACTTAGCTGATACTATGATAACCACCCAATTTTTCCACTTTGGCAATTGGATCTATGATTTCTCATTCATGGATATTGATAAGATCCTTCCATTTAGTAGCAACTTAGGATGGCAAAGCCTTCACATTAATGGCGAGGTTCAAACGAGGAAAGGCTTACAGTGGATACCTAGGCACCCAGAGACGAGGAAGGGCGTAGAAAGCGACGAAATGCTTCGGGGAGTTGAAAATAAGCATAAATCCGGAGATTCCCGAATAGGTCAACCTTTCAAACTGCGACCTTCTTCGCCTTCCACCTAAGCTGCCCAGGAAAGGCCCGAAGCCAATCCCAAGGAACAGTAAAGCTTCGGGCGAATCGAAGTTCTCTTCCGGTCAACTGTGAGAAGCTTCTCGCTATCCATGATGCCCCTAAAGATTGAACCATACCACTAGGGGGATCCAATATTTTCCGAATTCTTATGTAAAGAATTTCAAAAGAAATTACGGATCAGTCGACATTTTCAGCATGTGGTACAAATGCATGTACAAATGTAGCTCAAATTTCCCGTCTTCCCAATGCACTCAAGCCTAAAAAGGCTACGCAATTATTTTTATCGACAAACATCTTTAACAACGAAGAAGGCAAAGGATCTAAGGTATTAAATAGGAAAGCAAGAATTATATCTGTCGGGAATGGGTATTGACGAAGATAGAAAGGGCAAATATATCAAAACACAGTAAGACAGTTAAAGATAACATAATCTTGTGCTACCTTGGGATTGAATTAATTAACAAGGGGACAAGGATGGGGGCTACTTATGTGTAGGCCCCATACTACTGAGATGAATGTGTGATTACTAAACTTGTGGGGAGTAATATGCAAATTATCTAAAAGAGATCCATGTACTCAAGAAAAATTCTTCTAAGCATTTGAGCTAAGGGATGTCACTTGTTTGTAAAAGTTTGGAATCATCTACAAAAGAACAAAGGACTTCGGGGGTGTTTGTGTAACGCCCCGAATTCCAAAATACACTGAATTCGAGATTCCATAGGATCTTTACACTTCATTTAGTACAATTTTACAAGTAAATTAAAACTTTTCACTTTACATCAGAGTTACATGAAAAACTTTACTCTTTACATTGTACAGCGGAAGTAAAATTACAACATTTAAATAAATGTACAACAACATTGAATAATCTCTAAGCATCTGTTCCTCTTTAACCTTTACCATGTCCTTTACCCTGCATATAAAACTGTGGGTACGTCAGTTTATTCAACCGATGAACATTATACACGGTCATCCTCTCTATGCCGGAAATAGTATAACTCATTTTCCATATTTAACAAATACAAACTTGTCACATATCAACTAAAGGGAATACCCTAATGATGTCGTGTTGTGATTGTGCACTTAGTCCTTAATGCAATTATTTATATTACATGACAGTAATGCACACTTGTTCAGAGTCTATGCAGCCCATACTATATAGGTCCGAGGGCAAGCCTCTTAATCGTTCTTCATCTTTGTAGGGTTCAATCCCTCGTCATGACTTAATCTACTACTGTAACTACGGTAAGTATCCTAGATGTTTTCTGACCTACGAACTCATAACTAGGCGCCCTGGAGGGAATCCCAACGCACTGATACATGACTCATCATGCAGGCATCCTGTGGTAATTCAGCTCCTACCATAGACATGACACCACCCGCAGTCTTCAAACACCCCACGAGCGTCGCCATCGGGACGGTACTCTAGAGCAGTATCCATGCCCTATCATGACTCATCATGGGACATCCTGTGAATACTCTCACGTCACTAACCCAATGGCCCTCATACTCAGTGTTTTTCTCTTACTTTCATCACATCTTCACTATGCACTAATTATCAATGTAATAGAATCATGAACAAAATCAAAGCTCTAGAGTTGGCCTCTCCACTAAACCGGACTTATTCATTCATTCAAACATGACCAACCTTGGTCTTTCATTTCAAATTTCATTTTATTTCTTTCCAATTGCCGGGGGAGACTTAGCTACTCTTTTGTTTCAATTCCAATTCACAATTTCCAAAATTGAGCGTTTCCAGCTCATAAGTTCATTTTCATAATCATAACAGATTTTCTTTTTCAATAGCATGATCTCTAATTTATTCATAAGTCCATAGCCATACATGAAATTCAATTATTCCTTATGTATTTCATCAATATATCATTTCCATATTAAAAATCACAACACTAATGAATATTCACATTTCATAATTTTCACACTATTCTCCAATGAGAATAATTCACATCACATCACTACATATAATTTATATCTTTATTATACTTCTTTTCTACCATTTTATTTCAAGTCTTTTTGCTTAGGGGGGGTATTTATACTAAAAATTTAGGGAAAATGGAAGGCTAGGATTAACTTAGGAGTTAGAAACAAATGGTTAAGATTTAAGGAGGAGTTACAATAACCAACCATGATCAAGTAAACACCACCCATGACTCCACTTGAATTGTCATTTTTCCTTCCTTGGCTAAAAACCGGCCATGCATTGTGTGCACTTGCACGTGTACGTGTAGTGCACGTGCATGCAACTTGTCTCCATTTAAGAAAAATTGTACATTATATTTTACATAAAAATAGTCTTTAAAATGTATTCTACATTACAAGTTGTATTAAAAATAAAATAGCTCGTGGGCTTTAGTTTATGGGCCAAAATAATAATTATAAAAATAATAAATTGAATTAAATTTGGGCTTTAGGAAGAAAGGCTTTTTGTCTAATTGAAAGAAGGCTTTATAAAAAAAATAATTAGAGAGCAAATATCTATACCCATCATAATAAAAAAAATTATAAGATTTAATTCTACAGAAAAAAAATATTGCACGTGCACATTACGTGATTAAACGAAAATCAGGGCATTACAACACTCCCTAACACTCCCTCCTTAGAATAGTTCCGTCCCTGGAACTACAGTCAAGAGCGAGAAAACAAACACTCATAACAAGCACAAGAAAAAATACAAAATACAAATCAAGCAAAAAGCTCAGGATAGTCCTTCAACATCCTCTTCTCAGACTCCCAAGTAGCCTCTTCAACCAAATGGTTTCTCGAGACTACCTTGACCATCGGTATCGTCTTGTTCCTCAAGACTTTCTCTCGACGATCAACAATCTCGACAGGAGACTCGATGTAATTCAGATCCAACTGCAAACCTTCCGGCACTTCAGGCAAATGATGACTCGGATCTGGAATATAACCTCTCAGCATAGACACATGAAAGACATTGTGCACCTGAGATAACTCTTCCGGTAATTCAAGCCGGTAAGCAGTTTTCCCGATCCTTTTCAATATCTTGTACGGGCCTATAAACCTCGGGGCTAACTTCCCGCCTTTGCCAAACCGAACCACACCTTTACTGGGCGATACTTTCAGAAAGACGAAGTCACCTTCCTCAAACTCAAGGTCCCTTCTCCGATTGTCTGCATAGCTTTTCTGCCTGCTCTGAGCTTCTACCAACCTTTTCCTGATCAGATCCATCTTTTTAGAAGTTTACTGCACAAGCTCAGGCCCAAACAATTGACGCTCCCCAACTTCAAACCAACAAACAGGTGTCCTGCACTTCCTGCCATACAGAGCTTCGTACGGCGCCATCCCGATGCTAGTCTGAAAACTGTTGTTGTAGGCAAACTCTACCAAAGGTAAATGCCTTTTCCAACTGCCTCCAAAGTCTAGTATACAACACCGAAGCATATCCTCAAGAATACGGTTGACTCTCTCGGTCTGCCCATCGGTTTGCGGATGAAAAGCAGTGCTGAAATCCGTCTTGGTACCCAAAGCTGTCTGAAGACTCCTCCAGAAATGCGAAGTAAACCGCGCATCTCGATCAGACACAATAGTTGACGGAACACCATGAAGCCGGACGATCTCGCCAACATACAACTCAGCTAACTTGTCCATCGAAGCAGTGAGTTTCATCGCCAAAAAGTGAGCGGACTTGGTTAGTCAATCGACTATAACCCAAATCGCATCATTGCCCTTAGGACTCTTAGGCAATCCCGTAATGAAATCCATACTGATGTTATCCCACTTCCATTCCGGAATAGGTAACGGCGGTAATAAACCTCCGGATCTCTGATTTTCGGCTTTGACTTGCTGACAAACCTCACACTTCGCCACAAATTCAGCCATATCCCGCTTCAAACCTGACCACCAAAAATACTGTTTGATGTCTTTGTACATCTTAGTACTTCCAGGATGTACTGACAAAAGAGTAGCATGCGCCTCCTGAAGAATACTTTCTTTCAGGTCTGCCTGATTTGGAACACACAGTCTATCTCCGAACCACAGCACTCCATCCCTGATTTGAAATCCGAGCAACCTGCTAGCACCAACCTGCTCCTTCATCTCCAAGATATCAGCATCAACCTCCTGACTTGCAATAATCCTTCCATTCAGTGTAGGCTGAAGCCTCAACTGAGCTAAAGATGCTCCCAATCCTTGCAAGACAACTTCAATACCTGCCCGATCCAATTCCTCAATCAGATGCTTCTGAGTTGTAATCAAACTGGATAAACTGCTCTTGCAACTAAGTGCATCAGCAACAACATTAGCTTTCCCAGGATGATATTTGATCTCAGGTCGCATGTCCTCAAGCACTTCCAACCATCTTTGCTGCCTCAAATTCAGATCCTTCTGCTGATATATGTACTTCAAACTCTTGTGGTCTGTGTACATGTTCAATTTCTCACCGTACACGTAGTGCCTCCATTGCTTCAGGGCAAAGATAATCGCAGCCAACTCCAGATCATGAGTCGGGTAATTTTTCTCATGTGGTCGTATTTGCCTAGATCCATAAGCGATTACTCTTCCTTCTTGCATTAAGACACAACCAAGCCCACGATGTGAAGCATCGCTGTAAACATCATACTCAACACCTGCTCTAGGCAAAGCCAAAATAGGTGCAGTAGTCAGCTTCTCTTTCAACTCCTGAAAGCTCGCCTCACATTGCTCAGTCCACTTGAAGTTCACATTCTTCTTGGTCAAACTAGTAAGCGGTACAGCTAACTGAGCATAACCTTGAATGAATCTCCTGTAGTATCCAGTCATTCCGACAAAACTTCTGACCTCATTTACTGTAGTAGGCCTAGCCCAATCTCTCACTGCCTCTATCTTCTGAGAGTCAGTTGCCACTCCCTCCTTAGAAAGGATGTGCCCTAAGAATGCCACTTCAGATTTCCAGAAATCACACTTGGATAGCTTGGCATACAACTCCTGCTCTTCCAGCTTCTTCAAAACTGCTGCCAGATGCTCGGTGTGCTCCTCTTCTGACTTGGAGTACACGAGGATATCGTCGATAACCACCACGACGAAAGAATCAATGAACGGCCTCAGAACTCTGTTCATCAAATCCATGAAGATTGCGGGTGCATTCGTCACTCCAAATGGCATAACTAAGAATTCGTAATGCCCATGTCAAGTTCTAAATGCAGTTTTGTGCACATCTTCAGCTTTCACTCGAACTTGGTGATAACCTGATCGAAGATCTATTTTGGAGAAAACAGCTGCTCCTTGTAGACAATCGAACAAGTCATCAATTCGGGGAATTGGATACTTATTCTAAACAGTGACCTTATTCAGCTCCCGGTAATCGATACACATCCTCATCGATCCATCCTTCTTCTTTACCAAAAGCACTGGTGCTCCCCAAGGTGACGCACTAGGTTGAATAAAGCCTTTCTCCAACAGTTCCTCAATCTGCCGTTTCACCTCATCCTGTTCCACTGGAGCCATCCTATACGGTGCCTTAGAAATGGGTGCACTTCCGGGTTGAACAGTGATGCTGAACTCCACATCACGATGCGGGGGTAACCCAGGAAAATCATCCAAGAACACAGTCGGATAGTCCCGAACCACAGGGATCCCTTGCACTTCCACAGGAATCTCTTCCTTGCGGATAGCTGCCACCAGCCTAGAACACTTCTTCTTCCCTTGGAAAGTGACTTCAGGTCCACCTGGAGCCTACACTGTTACCATCTTGGTCTTGCACTCGATATTTGCACTGTACACTGACATCCAATCAATGCCAATGATAACATCGACTCCCAAGATAGTCAGCTCGATCAGATCAATCCCAAAGATTCTATCCCCAATCACGATCTCACAATCAGCATAGTACCGATCAGTGGTTAAAGTTTTCCCTGATGGAGTAGCTACTGCTAAGATCTTGCCTGGAAAAATCTTCGGTTCAACTCCCAACACTTTAGCAAATTTAAGAGATACAAAAGTATGAGAGGGTCCAGTATCGAACAACACAACAGCTTTCATTCCATATTCTGATGCAAAAGGTCCATCAAATTCGAAGTATGAAACATGATCTTTGAATCAACTTGCATTTCATTGAATTCCAAACTTTATACATTCGAATTGAAAAATATTTCTTGACATCAGAATGAAAATAGTAGAGCTACAACAGTCTAACTCCTACGGTTCCTCTTCGCTTCTCGAAGTTCTCCCCGTAGTTCATCAACTTCTTCCTTCAGCACATCTGTCAGATTCTTCCTCTTCTCGAGTTCCCATATACGATGACTGAGAACTGAAAAGTCGTCCTTGCGCTTTGCTAGCTGAGCCTCCAATAATCCGACTCTCTCTCGCAGTGTTTCTACCTGCCTCTGAAGAGAAGTCACAAGACTACTTGGAACTGGTTCTTCTTCATCAGAAGAGTCATCAGATGAATCCGGAGGTGGGGTGATCTCTCGGGATTCAGGCTATTCTTCTACGTCAGAATCTGCTTGCCCTGGGTGGTACTCTTCCTCAGAATCTGCTTGTCCAGGATGGTACTCTTCCTCGATGATATGCCAGTCGTCGTCTCCAGCAGGGTCGAAGTGATCAACCATGTTAGAAATAGAGAGGAAGAAGCATAAATCATAGAGTAACACAAATGTAAGTCACTTACATTTAAATCTCTAGACTCAAACATACACTCTAATGTCCACTTCTAGGGTGTCGTTCCTTATAAATCTGTACAAGTGTGAAGCGTGGCTCTGATACCACTCTGTAACGCCCCGAATTCCAAAATACACTGAATTCGAGATTCCACAGGATCTTTATACTTCATTTAGTACAATTTTACAAGGAAATTAAAGCTTTTCACTTTACATCAGAGTTACATGAAAAACTTTACTCTTTACATTGCACAGCGGAAGTAAAATTACAACATTTAAATAAATGTACAACATTGAATAATCTCTAAGCATCTGTTCCTCTTTAACCTTTACCATGTCCTTTACCCTGCATATAAAACTGTGGGTACGTTAGTTTATTCAACCGACGAACATTATACACGGCCATCCTCTCTATACCGGAAATAGTATAACTCATTTTCCATATTTAACAAACACAAACTTGTCACATATCAACTAAAGGGAATACCCTAATGATGTCGTGTTGTGATTGTGCACTTAGTCCTTAATGCAATTATTTATATTACATGACACTAATGCACACTTGTTCAGAGTCTATGCAGCTCATACTACATAGGTCCGAGGGCAAGCCTCTTAATCGTTCTTCATCTTTGTAGGGTTCAATCCCTCGTCATGACTTAATCTACTACTGTAACTACGATAAGTATCCTAGATGTTTTCTGACCTACGAACTCATGACTAGGCGCCCTGGAGGGAATCCCAACGCACTGACACATGACTCATCATGCAGGCATCCAGTGGTAATTCAGCTCCTACCATAGACATGACACCACCCGCAGTCTTCAAACACCCCACGAGCGTCGCCATCGGGACGGTACTCTGGAGCAGTATCCACGCCCTATCATGACTCATCATGGGACATCCTGTGAATACTCTCACGCCGCTAATCCAATGGCCCTCATACTCAGTGTTTTTCTTTTACTTTCATCACATCTTCACTATGCACTAATTATCAATGTAATAGAATCATGAACAAAATCAAAGCTCTAGAGTTAGCCTCTCCACTAAACCGGACTTATTCATTCATTCAAACATGACCAACCTTGGTCTTTCATTTCAAATTTCATTTCATTTCTTTCCAATTGCCGGGAGAAACTTAGCTACTCTTTTGTTTCAATTCCAATTCACAATTTCCAAAATTGAGCGTTTCCAGCTCATAAGTTCATTTTCATAATCATAACAGATTTTCTTTTTCAATAGCATGATCTCTAATTTATTCATAAGTCCATAGCCATACATGGAATTCAATTATTCCTTATGTATTTCATCAATATATCATTTCCATATTAAAAATCACAACACTAATGAATATTCACATTTTATAATTTTCACACTATTCTCCAATGAGAATAATTCACATCACATCACTACATATAATTTATATCTTTATTATACTTCTTTTCTACCATTTTATTTCAAGTCCTTTTGCAAAGTACAACTTTCATAAAATACAAGTGTAGAACCATAGTTCTAAATTATACTTTTATTCTTAAAACATACTCCATTTCATGCAAATAATTCTCAAATTATTTTTCACGAGTCCCACATAATTTTAGAATAATAATCA
This sequence comes from Hemerocallis citrina, assembly GCA_017893485.1. Lineage (NCBI taxonomy): Eukaryota > Viridiplantae > Streptophyta > Magnoliopsida > Asparagales > Asphodelaceae > Hemerocallis > Hemerocallis citrina. The sequence goes on along the minus strand of CM030367.1, from coordinate 154,405,377 downwards.
TATTTTTTTCATAATTTTTCAATCATCAAAAAAAATCCTCAAAAAATTGTTTTCCCCACAAATTAAATACTGGCCGAGCCCAGTATTCGAACCCACAACCAGAGAGAAACAAGCCACAGGCACAGGCCACTAGGCCACTTGCGCCAGCGGTATGAAAGAGAGCTGAGAGCATTAAGTGCTCTCGGCTGCAGTTACCTTAGTTTTCAAAAATACAAAACAATATATATGGTACTCACGGTATTCGAACCAGCAACCTATGAGAAGCCCGCACAACACTGTAGCGATCAAGAGCATCCCGACCACTTGAGCTATGCGCTCATGTTGTCATAGTTCAACCCGTAATCTAATTAAATCGATTCTCTCTGTTTAGTAAAATATTTCGATGTTCAAGAAACTCTCGTTCGATTTTGCTCTTACCAAATTTGCTGTAAATTTCCAGATTGACTATTTCCATCATGAATTATACTCCAGTATATTAAAATAATTTTTCTAATAAATAAATACATAATTTCCATACAATTTGGTTAAATTGTAGGCTATTACTATCACATTTCTTTTTCGACATTTCTTGTCCATAATCTCTATATTAATAATCTTTATATAAATTCTCTGTTTTTAATCATTTCACAAACCCACAAATTATATTTTAATTTATTCATTTCAATATTATCACAAAGATCCATTTAAACACATAAAGCAACATTGTCAATCTACTAATTTTTGCATATAGTTCTTGACATTAAAATGAAGTTTTCTTCAAACAATCCATAGCTATAATCAATTTACTCACAACTTAAATTTGATGATAGAACTACATACAAGTTGCATACCAACATTTCAATCAATCAATAAGTCATTTTCCAATTAAAATGTACTCTTATTAATCTTTTTCATGCATCATTAGTTCAATTCAAATCTAGCATGCTTCCTAATTAGAAATACGGAAAATTACCCACCTTATTTGGAGAGAAGTACAAATAGAAACACCTCCTAAACAAATGTCCTTGCCACGAGAGCGGTCCTCCTCATCGACGCGCACACGAGCTCCAAGAATGCAATCCGAGCACTACTTGTTGAAGCCGGCCTCTCCCCTTCTTGATGCAAGCACAATTCCTCACAATCTCTCAATCTTTTAACTCACTTACTAAACTACTAGATAATGTATTTTAAACTATAGGCTTGGAGGAATAATTAGCACAAGAATAACTAGGCTAGGGGGGTATTTATACTAAAAATTTAGGAAAAATAGAAGGCTAGGATTAACTTAGGAGTTAGAAACAAATGGCTAAGATTTAAGGAGGAGTTATAATAACCAACCATGATCAAGTAACCACTACCCATGACTCCACTTGAATTTTCATTTTTCCCTCCTTGGCTAAAAACTGGCCATGCATTGTGTGCACTTGCACGTGTACGTGTAGTGCACGTGCATGCAACTTGTCTCCATTTAAGAAAAATTGTACATTATATTTTACATAAAAATAGTCTTTAAAATGTATTCTACATTACAAGTTGTATTAAAAATAAAATAGCTCATGGGCTTTAGTTTATGGGCCAAAATAATAATTATAAAAATAATAAATTGAATTAAATTTGGACTTTAGGAAGAAAGGCTTTTTGTCTAATTGAAAGAAGGCTTTATAAAAAAAATAATTAGAGAGCAAATATCTATACCCATCATAATAAAAAAAATTATAAGATTTAATTCTACAAAAAAAATATTGCACGTGCACACTACGTGCAAAATAAAATAATTTTTATTAAACGAAAATCAGGGCATTACAGTTTGGCTGCACGTAAAACTTTTCTGAAGTTGTAAGATTACTGTAGAGAAAAGAAATCTATGAATTTGGGTTCTAAAAAAGTGGTTTGGTTGGATGTAATTTTATTGTATTGTAGGACAGAGAGGAGAGAGAGAAATTTAATGTATAGGGTTAGGTGGAATTATTATATTAGATAGAGTAAAAAAGTTTGAAAGAGAAATAATATAAAAATGCTACAGTAGAGCTACAGTGCTCTTATAGCTGCTTTCATCTGAGTTCCGACCTTTTTCTTCGGATTTATTTGGGCACTACAGTCGCTACTGTAGCACTACAGTAGAAAAACATTTTCAGCCACTTCCAAGGCAAACAAACCCGGTGAACAGTGATTTTTTATGGATTTGAGTTCCAAACAGTAAACTTCAGGAGAAAAAAACACCCGCTTAGTGGCCTAAATTTTCAAAACTTGGATAAGTTAAAATTAACCCTATGCAGGAGATATGAAATACCAGACTATAGATTAGACTCTTAAAGACAAAATACTTTAAACATGAAATTTATTCCCTACATCTACCTCTAAAGCCTGAAGGTTGACCAAATTCTTGGTTTAGCATCATAAAGTGCAAAGATCTCATGGAGGAGAGGACCATATGGTTTGTGGTACTACAAAAACAGTTTGATTTTACTTAATTGGCTGGAACATCAAAATATTTGGTGATAAATGGTTTGCAAACAAAATGGTTCCTAGTGAAACGCCCAATAATTTGAATGTTCGATTTAGCAAAGAAGTTGAGCTAATTAAGGATGGAGAGTGGAATCAACTATAAGTCTGATCAGAGCTTTCTTTGATGTTGAAATTCCTATTCTCTTCTCAGATGTGCTAGGGTTGGATACACTTATACAAATCATCATAAGAGAAGGAAAGTGTGCATGATATCGGCATAAGCAGGCCTTGTAAGAATATATGAAGAAGATTGGTGTCAGTATGTAGTAAGTTATAGGGGCGAAAGAAAGTAGAACCTTGTAGATGGCATTTTGTATGAAATCATACAACCATTCCTTTACGAGGACTATAGAAGCAGTGCAAGAAATAGGCAATTGTAACCATAGTGCCTTTGGTGCAAGAATGATTGTGAATTACCTTCTCACCTCTTTTTGTAGTGCATAGAGTAGCTTTGCTATAGAAGTATGGAGAAAGAAAGAAAATTCTCATAATACTTTAAATAGAAACAGTTGGTGAAACATTAATGTTCAATGAATAAAATAAAGATGTGTTTAGCTTAGGGTCACAATTTCTATGCAAATTTGGATGCATAAGTTTTTATGTTCTGTTTAACATGCGGTACCAAATGCAACTACAAATGTAGCCCAAGCTTCCAAATGCAACTACAAATGTAGCCCAAGCTTCCCATCTTGCCAATGCATTCAAGCTTCAAGGAATTTGAAGAAATACCAACATGACAAACAATACAGGATAACAGAGAAAAAAAAGATGGGTTGGTGTCATTAGGATTGATACGAACGGTCATAGCAACATTTGAGGAGATTGTTAATGCAGGGTTAGCAAAGTCACAGAGTTAAAATATGGCTTGAGCAGCAAAATACGTGAAATTAACCGAAAGGCGCTAGATTTATGGCTGTTAGAATTGATTTTATTTATATCACTTCATTTCCCAATTCCCATATCAACATTGTAAATCATATAACTCCTTGTCTCCTTGAATGTGTGCTCATATGGGTTTTAATTTCGAATTCGTAGATTGTTCAAACCAAGGAGAAATTGTTAAGACATTTTTTGGTGTAAAGATAAACTCAATAGTTCTCCTTGTTATGTAAAACTCGTTCATAAGCAAGATGCAAGAATATAGCATCTTATAAGCTACTAAAAGTTACTCTCCACCGTAACTAGTTTAATGAATGGGATTAGGATTGGGATTGGATGTTTTCTTGCTCCGTTCTTCTAGCAAAGAACTTTGGTTGGAGTGGGAGAGTCTCATTTGTCAAGCTTGAATAAATATCTACCTACTACTCATCAAAGGAAATAATTAAAAAACATTAAAAAATCAGTTCATAATTTTCTTATCTAGTAATCTTATAAACCCTTAAGAAGTGCCTACAAACCCTAATAATCAAATACAGATACAACCCAGATACCACAAAACAACAACTATGTCTTATCTCATAAGCAAACTAATCAATTTTTCTAACATCATTACACTTTCAACTACTTACCAACGCATTCTCTTACACTTGCTCAATTTAATCCGAATTCCAACACAAAATCAAAACCAGAACATCAAAACCCCTAACCTGAATAGGCGAAAGCGCGGACAAGTACCCATCGAACGCCGAAGTGGACGGCCAAACATCCGCCACGGCCGACGAATCCTTGTGACTCCTCGAACCTCCTTTATGACTGAATATAGAGAAACAGCAGCAAATCCACCACATCGACACTGCCGCCGCGTGGGGTAAAACGGCGGCGAATGCGTCGAGGAGGAGGCGGGCGAGGTGGGAGGGGATGTGGAGCTCGTCGGCGAGGGGTTGAGGGTCGTCGGCGAGGGGGATGAGGGAGGAGGGGTAGAGCTGTAGGAGGCGGTGCTTGAGAGGGTTTAGGGTTTGGGTTAGGGTTTGGTCGGAGAAGATGAGTTTGGGGATTGGGAGGAGCCCGTGCTCAAAGGGTTCGCGACGGGGGCGGAGGCGGAGAAGGGGGGTGGTAGTGGTGGAGGTGGAGGGCTGAGCTTCCAAGCTCATGGTTGATTTATTTTCTATTTTGAGTAATTTTTGGTGGTGATGGTATCAGTTTTGGAGTACAGTGAGCGAGAGGGGATGTGCTTGTGCTGTTTTTAAGGATGGTGGACCTTTGTTTTCTTCCTTATTCATGTTCTTCATATTTTGGGTTTGTGATCAAGTTTTTTTCTTTCTTTCTTTTTTCCCTTCTAAAGGAAGACAGTTTGAGTGTAAAATTTGAATTTAAAGGAAGGTGTAAGGGCCCGTGGGTTGTGGGCGGAGATTTCAACATTACAAGGTTCCAATTTAAGCACCTGGGAAGAGGAGCTTCGAGGGGGGATAGGGACCAATTCAATACCTTGATTGACGATCTAGAGTTGGTGGAAATTGATCCTTCCAATAGGAAATTCACCTGATCAAATTTACAAGCGGTTCCAACTTTGGCGAAATTAGATAGAATCTTAGTATCCCCCGAATGGGAAGACGCTTTCCCATTAGCCAAGGTCAAAGCGATGATAAGATTTACTTCTGATCACACTCCTTTAGCTCTGGACTGCGGGGAAGGGGAAAGAAGGAAAACACATCAGTTTATGTTTGAGAAGTCGTGGACATTGTGCGAAGGATTAAAGAGGATAGTGGAGGAAAGTTGGAATGCTCCTACCACGCTTGATTCGGCAGTGGGATGTTGGATTCAAAAGACCAGGAGATTACGTTCAAATTTGAAGTTCTGGGCTAGAATGGAATTTGGGCAGAATCAGAGACTCAAAGAAGAGATAGGAGAGAGGATCGAGCAGTTAGAAATCATAGAGGAGGAAAGAGATCTAATAGAGACCGAATTAGAGGAGCAACGGAGGAATAGACAAGACATTCTGCATATTGGGAAGATGGAGGAATATTATTGGAAGCAGCGCTCAAGATTCCAGTGGTTGATGGAAGGAGACGCCAACACAAATTTTTTTCATAAGATGGCTAATGGTCGAAGGCGTAAAAATCACATCTCTGGGCTTAAGGTGGAAGGAAGTTGGTGCGAGAATGAAGATAGAATTAAACAGCATCTTCATGATAATTACAAGGATCTATTGGGTAAAAGAAGGGAGCATAGGTGTTCGTTGAATCAGAATATGTGGTTGGATTCTAGGATTAATGGATCGGATAAAATTGAAAGCATTTTCACAGAAGAAGAGGTTCTCTCCGCTATCAATAGCCTGGGATCGGATAAAGCTCCGGGCCCAGACGGGTTTCCGATTTTCTTCTACCAGCTCTATTGGAGCACCATAAAAGGGGACTTCATGCGAATAGTTGGAGATTTTTACAAGGGGGAAACAGATCTAGAACGACTGAACTACGCGAACATTGTGTTGATCCCCAAGCAGGCTGAAGTTAAAGAGGTCGGGGACTTCAGACCTATCAGTCTACTGAACGGCTCCTTTAAGATCATTTCCAAGGTATTGGCCAACAGATTGGGGCCACTACTTAATGATATTATTGGCCAGTCACAGAGTGGCTTCATTAAAGGAAGGGACATCATGGATAGCGTGACCCCGGCTCATGAAACTGTCTTCAGAGCTAACAGAGACAAAACGAATGGCTTCCTCTTTAAAGTGGACTTCCACAAGGCTTACGACTCAGTTGAATGGAACTCGGTGGACGAAGCTCTAATACTTAAAGGATTTGGGGAAAGATGGAGAAAGTGGATATTTCACTGCATCAGAGGTGGTAAATCATTCCTTATCGTTAACGGAGCACAGGGTAAAGAGATCAAATGCAAGAGAGGGCTTCGTCAAGGGGATCCGCTGTCATCGTTGTTATTTGCAATAGTAGCTGATGGATTGCCGGAGATGATTGCCAACGCGAACAAGGAGAGGGATCCCTTTGGTATTGATATCAGGGGTTTTTCTGAGCCTATTTCTATCTTGCAATATGCGGATGATACGTTATTGTTTGGGAAGGCATCTAAAGAGGATATCATAGCGATGGGATCGGTTTTGAAGTGCTTTGAGGCGTGGTCCGGAATGAAGGTAAATTTCAACAAGAGTTGTGTAATTCAACTAAGCGAGCGTTGTTCCGTCCCCATCCCTATGATCCAACAGTTGTTAGGATGCAAGAGGGGTGAGTTTCCGCTTAAGTACCTTGGGATTCCTATCAGGCCAGGGAGACTCGCTAAGGAAGATTGGCAAGTACTTATCGATAGGATCGAGAAAAGACTTGCAGGGTGGAAAGGGCAACTCCTTACGTTGGGAGGTAGGATCACATTGCTTAACGCAGTTATCGACAGTATCCACATTTATCTGATGTCTATTTACGAACTACCGGTATAGGTAATCCACAAGATAGACAGATTTAGAAGGAGATTTCTATGGAATGGAACCAACGAGGGGGGGAAAGGGATACATCTCGTTAGCTGGGGGAGGATCTGCAAAAGGAAGGAGTTCGGAGGTTTGGGTATAATTAATCTCAGAGACATGAACATGGCTCTCCTTAGTAAGTGGTGGTGGAAGTTGGCTATGCAACATAACAATTGGTGGTGTAAGTCTCTTACTAATTACAGGACAAGGAGGAAATTCATATTTGGGGGGAAGAGCATCCATAGTAGAAAATCTTTCTTTTGGAAAGGGGTTTTCAGAACGGGGGATATCTACCACAACAATACTCTTTGTAGGGTAAAAGATGGTAGGAAAACGAGATTCTGGAAAGACAAGTGGTGCGGGAGTAACTCACTTATGAGCCTTTTCCCAGCAGCGGCGGAAGCAGTTCTCAACATAGATACGTTGGTCTCCGACGTTTGGAAGAACCTCAAATTGCGACTTGAGGTCAAAGATACACTTGAACAGGCAGCGATCGATCAATTGCAAATGGTCAATAATTTCATTCGGTTAGAGGGAAATTACACTCAACAGTCGGAAGATGAGAGAAGGTGGACGTTGGAGGCCAATGGAAAATTTTCGGTTTCCTCTCTATACAAAAGGCTTAATGATGGCGGTATTAGAAAAGATATCACGAAGGTGATTTAGGGTATTAGCGCTCCTTCCAGGGTGAAAGTTTTCCTTTGGTTGGTGGAGAACGATGCAATTCTATCAAAGGCTAATCTGAGAAAGCGGGGTATCGTGGAAAGTGGGTTATGTAGTACTTGTATGTCCGACGAAGATGATACGAACCATATTTTATTCAACTGTCATAGAGCTAGATGGGTCTGGGGGGAAGTGGGTAGTTCGTTTGGAGTGTTACATTGACCGGGGTCTAGTGCTGAGGTTTGGGGAGTTCTTAGAAATAACAGGATTTCAAAAGAGGCTAGACTAGAGTGGGAAATTGTTGTGGCATCTGTGTTGTGGAACCTATGGCTAGACCGCAACGATTTTTGTTTCAATAGTGTCCGTCAATCTCTTTCCTCGTTGATGCAAAAAATTCACATTTGTCGTTATGAATGGACAGGTCTCAACAGATCCAGGAAGAAGATGCGCTCAGGAGAGGGGGCAGAGTAGCCTGCAGGCAGGGGATTGTTCACTTTGGGCAGTGGGTTCCCAGACGTGGGTCGGATGTACTAGATGCTTTACTACTATATTGTCTTTTGGTTGATGTATTTTTTTGTTGTTCGGGTTGTTTTTGCCTGGATTAGATGCTTTTGGGTCTTAGTCGCCTGCGGGCGTGATGTATTTCCTATTTCTGTTTCGTTAAGTACTTTTTAATGAAGCGATGACTTCGGTCATCTTTTAATCAAAAAAAAAATTGAATTTAAAACAAGTTGGATCAAAAGATTTAAAGAGTGTTAACTCAGTGATGGTTTAATGACGTGAGTTCTTTTTTTTTTATTCGATTTTGTTTTTATGAACTTGACAGACAAAATCGGAGAGTGGTGATTTTGTAATCAATAAGAGCATCAGTAGTCGTGGGCTAAATACCCAAAATTTGAAAAAAATGGAAATAGCTTCGTTGCAGTCGTCTTCCAAATACCCAAAATTTGGGTGTACGATGAATAGTAGACTGCCAAATATAGCAGACGATTTGGCAAAAGCCAAAATATAGCAATCGGGAAATTTTCTTTCGTCCCTGAAAAGAGACGAAGGATAATATCCCGTCGCTTTAAAAAAAAAAATCCGGACGATAAACAATGTCTCGTCCTTTATTAAAAAAATATATATATATATGTGTCGGACGATGTATTATACACCGTCCCAACAATTTTGAATAAGACAAAATTGGTGGGCCGGTGTATAATCCACCGTCCCACCATTTTTCCATTTTTTTTTGTCTTTTAGAGCATCCACAATCGTTTTTCTCATTTGCCAAAATATGGCAGCTACAGTAATAGCAATTGGGGAAGTATCGTGCAGTCGTCGTTTGTTAAATCTTTCTCATTTGCCTTTTACATATTAAAAGACCAAATTACCCCTCCTTTGATATTCACAGCCATTTGGGATTGAAGGGCAATTTGGGAGAAAAAAACCCAAAAAAGGGAAAGAAAAAAAAAAGGAAATATTCCTTGGACGGGGTATCATCTCCCGGACGGGAGATGTATCCCCGTCTGAGGATATTTCCAAAAAAAAATAATTTTAAAAAGGGAAGGACGGGGTATGTTTCCCCGTCCGACCCTTTTTTAAATAAAAAAAAATCTAAAAATCCTTCAGACGGTATATGATTCCCCGTCTCACTCGATTAAAAAATATTAAAATCCTTCGGACAGTATATGATTCCCCGTCTTCTATAATTTGAGAATTCTCATTTCGTTTCTCAAATATGAGAAACAGATTTGGGTCGTTTGCTAAAAAATGGCAAAATGAGAAACGATTGCAGAGGTCCGTTTGCTATATTATGGCAAAATGGCATATATAGCAAACAACTGTGGATGCTCTTAGTGCCCAGAATTTTTTATTTTTTATTTTTATTTTTATTTATTTATTTATTTATTTTTAAGTTTAAGTCGAGAGATAATCGATCGTTCGGTCATATTTTAACTTTCAACGACTGCAGCGCGCAGCCATATTTTCTATTTCCAAAAGTCAAATACCCAAAAAATAGCTTAGAACGACTACAGATGCTCTAAGTGACTAATATGATATTACAAAATATGATAGAAATATAATAGTTTAAGTTGCTGTCTTACACTGTTGAAATCAATATTTTCTGATTGCTTGGCGAAAAACCTAAAATTAAGTTGAATAGATGTAAAAGAGAGTTAAATTAGAGCACATACATTTTTAGCGTAATGATGTAGTTCAAACTAAAGAATTCATCTTACACAAAATTGAATGCTAGAGCACATACACAGAATTGTAGCCATATGTAAGAAGTAACATAAATAACTTCAAGGAACTTCGGAAGTAGCTACCTGATCTTCCTCGATTACACAATGACAACCAATATCAAATGGGCACATCAAAAATACAAATATGATATAGATCCGACAGTTTCTTTACAAGTTATCTTCACTATGAACCAAAACACAAAAAGCTGAAGTGTTGTGATGGGTGTCGACGAACACCTGTAACGCAGCGAAATTAATTAGAACAATGAGGATGACAAGGTATATGAGACGAATCAATTGAACAACCAAACAAATTGATTCACCAATCCAACACAAACACAACGAGAATCTATCCTGATTAGCTTTGGCTTAATCCGGAGGAAAATATAGGGAGATATAATATTCAACTAGAAAAGATAACAATGAGTTAATGATTCATTTAATATCAAAAATTAAACTCACCCACCAAGAACTCTCTCTCAAGTCTCCCTTTACAATGGAGAAAATAATCAAAGAAGTATTCTTAGCTCTCACATTGAAGGCTCCAACAATATATAGAAGAAGAATAGATAGAACCCTAGGTTAATCTTGATTTCTCAGTCGTCTGATATATTTTGTATAAGAAGTAACTGAATATGAGTCGTACGATCTGACTTGAAGTCGAAGATTGAGCTAAACAATCACAAAAATCGAGGCCCAAAAATAACACAGCATCGCGATCGGTTGACAGCACCCAAGTGTGAACGACGTTCCCTTCTCGGGAAAACCTTGTACAATGTGCAATAGGGTGTGCAGTCGACCGCAACCCTGGATAGTCGACCACAACTCTGCCTGCAGCTGCTTTTACTATTTCCATCTTCAACTCTCTTCGACTGCTTCGACCTCCGTGCATTATCGTATTTTCTTCTAATCTGAACTACAAGTATACAATACATAATCCTAACAACCTTTACCTTAGATTTGCATACAAGTGTTATCAACATGATGTGACTATTCATCTATGAATTCTATTAAAAAACTCCACTTGCGAATAAACTTACAGCAAATAGTTTAATCTGCTAGTTGAACAAATCTTCTACCAAATCTCATCGGTCAGTATACCCCCTCAAGGGCACACCTCAGTAGGCACTAACACGGAGTTGCCAAACATCGCACGAACTCCACCTACCTCAAGGCACTCTCCACCTCTCGATGATATACGAACATCGTGATATCGCTTTGATAATACTAGTTGCGGCAGACTAGATGAGCTTGTAGGAATATAGGGAAAAGAAGCAACCCCTGTGCATGATTTTTGGATTCTCCAAAAGCTTGTAGAGATTGTGTTGGCCTGGCCCAACAATTCTCATACCTCTAATCACCTTACGACAACCATGAAAAATTGAAAGAACTCCACTTCGAGTTGTGTAACTACAACCCCGTGCTTCAAGAGTTCCTAAGAAAATCAGATTCCGTTTCTGCAGAGAAATATGCAAGACTTCCCTTAGAGCGAACATGTTTAGACCTAGCATATTCAACTCAACTGTTCCCTCACCTATTACTTCACAAAGCTCTTTAGTTATCGTCTCACACAATGCCCTGTAGTAGACTTATAAGTAGAAAACAACTCCCTCTCAAAGAAAATATTAGTAGATCACCCTAAGTCAAGAAACAAACTAGAATCAATTTCTAAATATTTTGAAACAAGAATACACAAATCATCTGATTCAGAAGGGTAAACCACATTTGAGGTAGATTTTTCTATTAGATGGCCAAAGTCATGAATTATGAAGTCATGGAACTTGCATCTATGACACTCCCACCGTATACAATTGATGTGATATTGTATGCGAGCATGTTTTTCTTGGTATCAGAGTGGCACAGTGAGAGCGTGGTGGGTTTGAACCTACACTCATGATACCTTACACGTAGACTAACTTTTCACTTTTATTTTCTTCATATGTTTTCCTCATAGTATTTTTCATCTTTAACATTTACTATTTTTCAAATAAATATTTTTTTATACTATTAATTTACTTTGATATTTATTATTTTGTTTACAACCCTAATCTTAATCTTTTAAGTTCGACTTACTCGTTTTCTTTATTGATGTTTTATCCTTTTTATTTTCATGCGCTTTACGTTACTTACTTAATTTTGCTATTTCTTTTACGTATTTTTATTAAGTTACCACTTATTAAATTATTAGTGCAAAGTATTTTTTAATTATTATGCTTTTCCAATTATTTATCGAGTTGTTTTACATTTTTTACTTTCTCTTATTTCGTTTGACTATTTATTCCTTCCTCAAAAAAAAAAAAATTATGTAACTTTTACGAATGAAAATTTTATGACATTACTTTATACACATCAACACATCATTGTAAAATTTTACTATTATACTTATATTATATTCTGTATTCTTTCAACTAAAATTCAACACTCATATATTTTCAAATTTTTATCCAACAATATTTTCTTAAATTACTAATTCAATTTTATCTCATAATACTAGTTCAGTTTGTGATTTTAATAATTATCCCGTTTATAACTATGATATTTTTTTTATTACTAAGCCTATTAATAATTTATTTAAAATATCTATTGACTACGTTTATCTTTATTATTTTCAATTACTTTGTTTTTCCAAACTCTTTCACAATTAACGACTTAATTTATATTTTCCTTTTATCTGATACTTTACCTAATAATTTATTTAAAATGTTTTGTACGGAAATTTCTCTCAATCTATCCTATCTTTTATGCTCACATTTCTTTTCTTATGCTATATTTTTTTTTACTTTTCTTGTTCTGTTCTTATAAGTTTTTGATACTTATAGTTTTCTTATATAAGTTTACCTTGTTTTTCCACATTGCATATTTTTATACTATAATTATTTTCTTAATATTTGTAGTTTTCTATATACAATAATGATATTTTTCCTTGGTGTGTACGAAATACAAAATTTACTCTAGTAAGTTCTGAGGACAGAACTGTTCTGAGAGGGGGGGGGGGGGGGAGAGTGTAACACCCTGCAAATTTGGGTTATGACAATTTTGTTCCCCGTATGTTACTCACGTGTATTTCGTATTGTTACGAGTAATAGTCGTAACGTATTTTCCTAAGTATTTCTGTATTTCAACTATTTATACATTTTTCGTCTCCTCAAAACTCATTTTAATCCTATTTTTAGTCAACTCAAACATTTATTTTAATCTTTGTATTTTACGTACATTGCACGTGCTTTCAATACACGTGTCGATTACGTATATTTTCCGTTATGTGAAATATCCGTAACATTATTATTCTAGGTATTTTGTATTTTGACTATTTTTCGTTCTCTCAAATTTTATTTTTAATATTTTTGCACGTGCATTGCACGTAAAATTTTATGCATTTTAGTCTCTAAAATTTTCCAAAGTGATGTGTACTTTTATTCTCGTTTTATTTGTCACAATTGTATTATTTATTTTTTTAATTAAAACTCATAGGTCTAAAGTCTATTTTAAAGCCCACTAGAAAATTAATTAAGAAAAAGAGAGACCCATAATTTTATTCTATACTTTAAATGTACACTGTAAATCCTATACATTTGTCATGTAACAAACACATAAAAATAGATTATAAACAAATAATTAAAAAAATAAGAAGTGTTTGCACGTATGGTGCACGTGCACGTGTGTGCAACCCAAGGGTTGGTCGGCCATGCATGGGGAAGAAAGAGTGGTTTGTGGTAGTGGATTTTGGAGTGGGTATTTAATTGGGTAGTGGGGGTCTTTTTATTCACCCAGTAAACCCTATTAATATCCACTCCTGACAATTTCACAAAAGATCAAAAGAGAAAAAAAAAAAAAAAAAAAAGAGAAAAAAGAAAGAAGGAGGGTTTCAGATTTGTTAAGAAGAAGGTTAGGGCTTGCGGTTTTTGGCTTAAGGAGGAGGATGCTAGCTTTGGTTGGAGCTTTGGAACAATCTTTCTAGGAGTTTTCTGTCATTTTCATCAAATAAGGTGGGTGTTTCTTTTGCCTTCTAAAATATTGTAGTATGCATATGTAGAAAAAATTGATGTTTGAAATTGATATTTTGTATGAGTATTTAGTTGATTTTTGTGATGCATATGGTGTTGTTATTTAGAATGTTTGGTAGAAATGAAACGTGTAAATTTTTGCATGCTAAATGAAAGTTCAATCATGATATAATTAGATTGTTGAATCAAAATTCTATTTCAATAGTATGTTGAAGTGGTTAGGCATAAATAATATGTCATATTGGGTTATAGGAATTGTGCATTTATATGTATAAAAAAATTGTTAAACTTGGCACAAGAAATTGTGTGAATATTTGGGGTGAATTATAAAGTCAATTGGGAGATTAGAATGCTAAGAAGAAATAAAAATATTTATGTTAGTTGTTTTGATGCTAAATAAAAATGTATGTTTATGTAAGCTCTTAAACTTTACCACTTAGAATTATTTGTTTAAACAAATAAATTCTAATATGAATAAAATTAGTGGTAATCATCTCTGGAAGTTTAATCATTTGTTTTATGAAAGATTAAATTAAAAGAAAAGAATAGAAATCGAAAATAGTTGAAAGAGTAAAAAATGAGATTTATCAGAAAGTTGAGTTATATGAATTTTAACCCATAAGATGTCAGATATGATGCTTTGGCCTTTTGGCTAGCGTGTGCGCCTAAGCGCTGCCACGTGGTTGGCCTTGTTTCTTTTCGTTTTTTATTTTTAAAATAGAAATCGAAGAGCAATTTGAGTATAAAAACAACTGAGTCATTTTCTTATTAGAATTTGTGAGTGGCTCACTGGTTGGGTGACTGTTGGGGGTTTTGGTGGTCACTGGTTTGAGCCCCCTTTGGATTTTTATTTTATTTTATTAATATTTTCAAGTTTTAAAAATTGGAAAAAAAATCATATAAACATTCTAAAATATTATTAGATCACTTGGAAATTATACTATATCTTAAGCTAATAGGCCTACCCCTCTCCTTTCTCCATTTTGAAATAGAGAAAGGAGAGAAAAAGTAGGGATTCACACTTCCTAAACACGTGAGCACCACATTATATTATATACTAGGTTTGCCCGTTGACACGTGCCTACGGCACGTCTTCGGAACGGTGCACCTTGTTATTTTTTAAGAAATAAAGATCATGTTTATGGTATTCGACGAGATTTAAATTCAAGAAGAATGTATATGATTAAGATTTTAAGGGTTGATTTGTGATAAAATCAATGTATAATGATGAGGTTTAAATAATGAACTTCTTTAAGAAATTGTGTTTTTAATCTCAAACAACTTTTAAATTGAGAATCATACTTGAAGTGTAGATGAATATGACAATGGGATTTTAGTAATCAAAAGAGAATTGTGAATTATTAAAATGAATAGTTTGGTTGGTTAACCAAGAAGTGCTTACTTCATGATGATTAAATAAGAGAAGGGATGAAATAAATGAATAAGATGTGAATAAATGAAGTTGAAAATATGAATCATGAAGGTATGAGTACCCCATAATGTTGAAAATGAAAAGATGTTGATTCTAGAGGCTTAGTGAGACCCAGGTACCGATAAGTGATGTAAGTGATTAATTGAATTTGAGAAGTGGCCAATATGGGCTATCGTTCTTGGTGCATTGTTTAAGATCGGTAGGAGGGTAAGCTAGCTCTAGGTGAAAATTATTATTCATGTTTTAAATTTAAGGATATGCACTAAGAGAAGATGTAATAAAACTTGGGCAAACGTAAGTGGGGTGCCTCTATATAGTGGACTCCAAGACTATAGACCCACTTTGACGGTGGACTCCGGGACTGTGGTTGCTTGCGTTGGAGACGAGCCTTAATTAAATCCGAGACTATGATTGATTTGACGGTAGACTCCAGGATCATGAATAGTCGGGCGGATGGAAGGTCGTTCTTCAATGTATATGCGCATACAGGAGCTAGAGGGGCACTTGCAGGATGCTCGCACGACGAGGATTTCCGTATACCCTGACGGTGGACTCCAGGGTTGGAGTCCGTACTCGTGGAATGTCTAAACTTAATTTTGTTACCGAGTAGTTTTGCATGGCGAGGGACTAATCCCTTTAATGTGGAGTACGTATGTGCTTACCCTCGGACCTATGTAGTATGGGATGCATAGAATCCGAACAAGTATGCATTAGTGTCATTGTAGTATAACATCTGCATTAGGCGTTAAGTCATATTATACACTGCAATGTATAGGATAGTCACTCTTTGCACTTTAATATACATTCAAGTTTGTGGTTGCTAAAGTAAGAGAATCGTTGTTTTATAACATTGCGTCAGTCGTATGCAACTGACGTGCCCACAATTTTCGAGTGCATGGCTTGGATTGGAAGTAGACATAAAGATGAATTGATACTAAAGATTATTTTCATGATTTAAATTGTTCATGTTAAAGTTGTATATATCATGTTGTATTCTTTTTAAATTCCGCTGCGTTGATGTAAAGAACAATGTTGTATAAATGAAACGTTTTAATTTCCTTGTAAAATTGTACGAATTTGAAGTAAAAGATTATGCTTGTGCTACGAATTACATGTAAATGGATTTCGGGGCGTTACATTTGCAACTGACCTCGTCCGCCAATGATAGTTGGTTTAGACTTACGACTCTTTCACAAATATCATCCCAAACATCATCCTCCACATCGGATGACGTTTCCATCTTCTTGACAGCTAACTGCAGACATTAGAGATTATGTAACGCCCTATTTTTTTCCTTCCAAATTCAATTCTTTCAATTTCTATATCACTTTAAACATAGAGTTTCCCCTGAAATTTCTGCCCCGAAACACAAAAAGGTTACAGAATTCTACCCTAAATTCTGTAGCTCACATCACAGGCAGTAATATCATGGGCTCCCCAGGCCAAAATGAGCAGAATCACACAGGCAATATAAATATCATGCTCTGGGGGCCAAACTCATAATAGAATATCAATTATCAATTAAAAACCATAAATTTCTTTGAAAACGTAGTAAAGTTTTTAGAAAATAACTTATAAAACCTATCACAGGGCTCGGTACTCCACAACGAGATGGGTACAGGTCAATAACATATCATGCCACTCCACACTATACTCATCATCATCATCTACATGTTTATACATCTAGAATACAATTTAAGCCACAAATTTCACTATTCATCATACTATCTTATACAAAAATTTTAAAGGTAAAAACTCCACCCTACAAAATCTACGCCTCACCTCATTACTTACGCATTTTATTCAAGTTTTAAATTTCTGTACAATCACCCTATTCACCCCCCCAAGGGTGTTTTATAGTGGTATCAGAGCGAGGTGCTCATGAAGAGCTTACAAGCTTGAGCAAAAGGTCCAATGGCCGAAATCCCTCCTCCCGAAAACTTGTACTCATCGGAGCCATTTATCTCCAATGGGACAAGTCTCACGTTCACCTTATTTTGATGGAAAATGGTATGATGTTTGAAAAGTTCGTATGTCTCATTTTTTACAGATGTGTTGCGAAGAAGTATGAAATATTTGTGTAAACAAAATAGATATTCATGTCAGCGATGAAAAGAGGGCTTTCACAAAAGCTGGAATAGTATTGAAAACTGCATTTCTCCAAGGCAATGACAACACTTTATGCAGGTCTAAATAATGAAGAGCGTATGCGATGTGGGCGAAACTACAAAACGACATATGAAATCTGGAACAACATGCAAAATGGCATGAAGGAACCGCATTTGAGTTAACTGCAAAAGTAAATTTATGTTTTTATAAGCTAGATGTTTTTCGTACATTGCCTTGAGAGAATGTTGACTAGATGCTTGCCCGTTTTGACATTATCGCGCATGAGCTTGAGAGCTTAGGTAAGTGGTTGGATGATTACTAAAATGTCGGAAACTCATAAGCTGTCTCACGCCTGAATGGGACGTAAAAGTTACCGCAATGAGGGAGACGCTTGAAGAGAAAGGATTCGACTACTACACTTTTCAAGGAAAATTGAAGACATATGAGATGGAGATGACCGAAACAAAGAGGTATCAGCATAACATTGAGATTGAACCCAAAACTGAAGAAAAGACCAATGTCTTGAAAACAGAAACTTCACGAACATCAAAATAGAATTAGATCATGAAGAATCGGATGAAGATATCGCATTGGTGACCAAACAATTCCGTAAGTATCTCAAACACAAAAAGTATGACAGGTCTCAAGGATGAAGATAAAATGACAAAGATGACGTATGTTACAAAAGCAAGAAGCCCGGACATATCCGCACAAACTCTCTTCTCACAGGATCGGTGTAACACCCCGAATTCCATTTACATGTAATTCATAGTACAACAAGATCTTTTACTTCATTTTATACAATTTTATAAGGAAATTAAAACTTTTTATTATACACATTGTTTGTTTCAGAATTATACAGCGGAAGTTAAATAAAATACAACATGAAATACAACTCTAATTTCAGCAGCTTTAATCATGAATATAATATTTATCATCAACCGTCTTTAAGTCCTTGCCAATCAAGCCCTGCGCTGAAAATCTGTACGCACATCAATTGCTTACAACCGACGCAATGTTATAAACAGTGATTCTTTCTATGATGTATTATAACGAAATCTCTTACTTTAACAAACACAAATATGAAAGCATATAAAAGTGTAAAGATTGACTATCCTAAACATGTCAGTGTATGATATGACTTAGAGCCTAATGCAGATATTATACTACCATGACACTAATGCATACTTGTTTGAATTCTATGCATCCCATCCTATATAGGTCCGAGGGCAGGCACCCACGTACTACACATTAAAGGGTTTAATCTCTCGCCATGAATTACTACTACGGTGATATTCTGTGAGTATCTAGTACCACCCCGATAATTCTTGAGTATCGCACACCCACTTCAAGTGATTTTGGACACACTGCCTCACACCCAGGAATTCTGGAAGCGAATACCCACATTGTGAGGTATGACCTCGGTAATTCTTGGGAGTTGTTCTCCCATCGCGAGTGATTTTCGGCCATCACGCCTAACACCCCGATAATTCTGAAGACAAAACCCACACCACACTGTCATCGGTAACTCACCACACAAACGCCCCACGAGCATCACCTTGATCCCAATAATTCTAGAGTAATATCCCCCCCGCGAGCCTCAATCCCTATAATTCCGGGGATACCTCCCACTGCGCTATCTAGGCCCTCATACTCATATTTGCCCATACTTCATCACATCTCTGCTTAGTGTCTGTCATTAAGTTTTTAGTTTTAAGTCATCATAACCTAGAGCTAGCCTACTGTACTGGACTTAAATCAACACGAGAGAAAATTAGCCCAAACTGACTACTTCTCAAGAGATACTTAACTCACACTGGTTAGTTCTCAATGTCCTTTATTTATAATGCCGGTTACTAGGGTCTCGCATAGTCTCTAAACTAACATCTTTCATGTTCAACAACTGGGGTACACATACCCTTATTATTCATATTTTCGATTTCATGTATTCATAATTCGTTCAATAATTTCATTCATTCTCATTTACCAATCATGAAGTATACACTTCTTGGTTGATCACACAACCAACAATTCATTTTAATAAATTACCAAGTCCATTTGATTAACAAAAACTTCTTTTCACATATATTTATTCTTCAAGAATATATTCCAATTACAAAATTCATTTTGATCAATAAAACCCATTTCATACTCATCCATATTTCAATTGTAAATCTCGATTCTATTCAAAAAATAGATTCATTATTTTCATAAAAGATTCTACTATAACTTTGTAGTTAATAATACTTAGAATCATCCTCAATTACTTTATCTAAATTCATTCGCAAAATAGTAAGCTCAAAACCAGAAAACTGCAGTTTCTGCTTCTTGTAAAAATAACAGAAAATCATATACTTCATGAAACTTTGTGTTCTTTACATCAAAATAAAGGTATTCAAGTCTACTACAATTTCTTAGCTATAAGTTTCTCCAAAATATTATATCTATAATCCTGAATTCTTCAAAATCTATAGTAGGGTCGAAATATCGAAATACTGCCACTTATTCAGTCTTAGAAAAACCATTATAAATTCATTTCTATACGAAATATTGAATTCTTAGACTTTACAGAAAGGTTAACGAGTCTACTTCAAGCTCTTAGTTTTGACTTTTCTTAAATCACTTCATTTACAATGCTGAAATGATCCAAAACCGAAATGTGTACAAATTTCCAGCAGCTAGTTAACTGCAAACCAGTTCTAAATTTGGATTTTATCAAAATAGTAAACGACATCCAAAAATAATGAAATTTTAGAGAAATATTCCTGACATATACGAGATGTTCCTATAAAAATATTAGCTCTAGATACCATCTAGTTTATTATACATGATTTTCTGAAGTGCAACTAATATTTAAAACAACAACTTTCTTTGCATAAATTTACAAGTTTGTGTACAAATTTATATCCAATTCATTTAATCTAATCATGATGTGTTTCCATGCACCAAACAAACATCATTTCAACTTATCTACATGACAATATTTTAACTAGCATGCATTTCCTTTCATATTTAATATCTATTGAAATTCAATTTATCAATACACCATGCCACATAACAAAATTGTAATCTAAGAACACATGCCACATATTTCACCCATATAGAAATTAAACATGCATACTACCATACTTTTAGAAAGTTCAAGAAATCACTCACCTTAGCTGAAGAAAGAAAAAATGGAAGAAGACTCTTTGGATGTTGCTCCTTGCTCCAACAAGATGCTAGCCTTCTCCTCATAGCAAAGCAAAGCTCAAGCCATCCTCCTTG
The DNA here is from genome assembly GCA_017893485.1 of Hemerocallis citrina. Classification (NCBI taxonomy): domain Eukaryota; kingdom Viridiplantae; phylum Streptophyta; class Magnoliopsida; order Asparagales; family Asphodelaceae; genus Hemerocallis; species Hemerocallis citrina. The sequence goes on along the minus strand of CM030367.1, from coordinate 154,384,836 downwards.
AAGAAATCCAAGCACACTTTTTTTTTTTTTTTGATTCTTTGTAAATTTGCACTCCCAAGTATGAGGTATTTATAGGGCTAAATAGGCAAATGAAGAGACACCCATTACCCAAAATTAAATACCCACTATTAAAATTAATCACTCACTCACCATTACTACACAAACCCCCATCTCTTCATCTCCTTGACCCTTGATGTTCACACACGTGCATGTGCACCCCACGTGTACATACTTCTCATTCTTTAATTATTTGTTTAAAATCCATTTGTGTGTGTTTGTTACATAACAAGTGTGATTAAAAGTGTTCATTTTAAGAGTAGAATTAATTATAGGCTTTTCTTTTTATTTAACTTAATTAATGGGCTTTAAATAAGACTTTAGGCCTATGGGTTTTTAAAAGATAAATAATACAATTGTGACATATAAAATGAGAATAAAAATGTACATCACTTTTAGAAAAAATTTAGAAATAAAAATGCACATAAAAATTTACGTGCGATGCACATAAAAAAAATATTCAAAATATGAAATAGATCTGTTTAGCGAAAAAATGTTAATAAATATTCCGAATATAACATACGAAAAAATATTTATTTTGATAATGTTACGGATATTTCACGTAACGGAAAATATACGTAATCGACACGTGTATTAAAAACACGTGAAATGCACATAAAAATACAAAGATTAAAATTAATATTCGAGTTGGCTAATATATAAAATAAAACACAAAAAAAGCTATCAAGTGGCTCACCTTCAATCCCCCCAAAATCAAAGGCCCAGATCTAACCTCACAAAACCCATCCCCCCCCCCCCCCCCCCCCCCCCCCCCCCCCAAATTTCAAACCCAAAACCAAAATTCCCGCCCCAAAACTAAAACACTAATTACTTTATTACTATCTCTCTTCTCTCCATTGTTTCATATTTCTCTCTTTCTCTCTCTCTCTCTCTCCCTATCTCTCTCTCCCATTCTTTCTTTATTTCTTAGAAATTTAGATTTTAAGATTTTAGGTTTGTAAATTTTCATAATTTTCATGTTTTTTTTATTGCACATGTTATATTGAAAATAACAAATATCTCTTCAACAGTTAAATTTCATTATTTTCAACACTTAAAAGTTTTAAGAAGTTAGATTTTACACCCCCATTTATAATTATTTTTTAACATATCATAATGGAAACATGGAATTTTATTTACAACTAATTATTGTCATACTATTCAAACCTGAGCTATATAATTGTTGTTTTACTGTTTAGAGGGCTTTTCGTGTTTTGTATTGGTCCCGAAAACGTGTCGTAGGCACGTGCCCATGGGCAAATCTAGTAGTAGGATAAAAATGAATTTTGAGATAATGGAAAACATGTAAATAATTGGAATATAAAATAAGAATGACATTTATATAAAAATACGTTACGAATATTATTCGTAACAGTACGAAATACACGTGTTACACACTAGGAAAAAATTGTCATTACTCAACTTTGTGGGGGTGTTACACTAGGAATAAAGACTATCATCACTCTAACTCAGGATTCAGAAAGAAAACATTGAAGGCAACATGGCTAGATTCAGACTCCAGTGGTGAAGAGCAAGAACACAACGATTGTGGATTCATGGCTCTTAGAGATGGTGAGGTGCAATCACCACTTCAAGAATAGGTAATCGAAGAACCCACCTACGATGATTTATTTGACAAGTGTAATGGCTTAAAAGATTATGCAAAAAAAAAAAATTAAGTCGTGAGTTGAGACAATATAAGCAAATGTCTAATGAATCACATAACTCTTGCATTGCTAAAAATCAAAAGTTGAGAAATAAAAACTCCTTGATTACTGAAAATTTTGATTCATTTAGGAAGGATCATAATGTGTTGATAGCAGAAAATGAAGACTTAAAGCTACAAATTCAAAAATCTCTGGCAATACATAATGAAAACATAAAGGAAATTCATGAGAAATCTGCTCATATTGCTAAATTTACAGGCGATCTAAATGAATGCAATTTTTTTTGATGAGGTAGTGGAAGCTTGTAAGGAAGCACTCGAACATAATAGAATACTTGATGCTACTCTAGACACTGTTCTTTGGAATACCAAAGACGATGAGAAAACTAGAAAAAAAAGGCTTTGTAATAGAATAATTGAGCTCAGTTGAAAAGTATGAAGGGCCCATTTATCTTATTACAAAGAATTCAAGGTCATATCATGATAATCGAGGACTTGGTTACAATGAGCCAATACAACGTAAAAATTCAAAGCAATCTAGTCATACACATATGCATAGTCACTAAAATAGTTGCAAACCAACACATAATTATGCATATGTGCATGACCCAAGGCATAATCGTATTACATGTCACTATTGCTGTAAATTAGGACATATATCTTATAACTGTTGATTAAAAAAGAATACTAATTATGTTTGGGTAAAGAAGAATGTAAATACATGAACAACGTCTACTTGGACACCTACTAACTTTCATGTAGGTGCATCAACACTTTCAACTTAAAACATCGTAGATACCTTGATGGTGGATGCTCGAAACTCACAACTAATTACAACAACATAATTTGCATTTCTATCAAGGGAGAAAGAGAAAACATTAGTTCTTCTGATGAGTACAACACTGGGTAAAATATAAACGGTAAATCAATTGTGTTTTACTTTTACATTTTGGATGACATGCCTTCAGTAAGAAATCGAATACATCGTTCATCCATCCATGAAATGCATAAAGTTTGTAAATTCTGTTTACTTCATTGAATGTTATTTATGTCTTTGTGTAACACCCCGAATTCCAAATACAACCAAATTCGAACTTCCACATGATCTTTTCACTTCACTTCGTACAATTTTACAAGGAAATTAAAAACTTTACTTTACATCAGAGTTACATTTACATTAACACTTATACAGCGGAAGCAATTTTACAACAATGAATAAAATATAATAACGCTTGAATAATCTTTAAGCATCAGTTCCTCCTTAGTCTTTTTCATGTGCTTTACCATGCATGAAAAGTGTGGGCACGTCAGTTCATTCAACTGACGAAATATTATACACGGTCATCCTCTCTATGTCGAAAACAGTATAATGATTCTCAACACTTAACAAACCACAACCTTGTTCACAAACAATGCTAAGGGGACTATCCTATTGATGTCGTGTTGTGAATGTGCACTTAGTCCTTAATGCAATTATTTATGTTATATGACACTAATGCATACTTGTTCAGAGTCTATGCAGCCCATACTACATAGGTCTGAGGGCAAGCCCTTAACCGTTCTTCATCTTGTAGGGTTCAATCCCTCGCCATGACTTAATCTACTACTGTAACTACGGTAAGTATCCTAGATGTTCTATGACCTACGAACTCACGTCTAGGCGCCCTAGAGAGAATCCCAATGCACTGTCACATGACTCATCATGCAGGCATCCTGTGGTAATTCACCTCCTATCATAGACATGACACCACCCGCAGTCACCAAACACCTCACGAGCGTCGCCACCGGAACGGTACTCTAGAGCAGTATCCACGTCCTACTCATGAAGCATCATGGGACATCCTGTGAATACTCTCACGCCGCCAATCCAATGGCCCTCATACTCATGTTTTTCTCTTACTTTCATCACATCTTCACTATGTATCTAGTCCTTAATTTAATTGAATCATGAACAAAATCAATCCCTTAGGGTTAGCACTCAACCTATACCGGTCTTATTCATTCATTTCACATGACCCAATTCTTGGTCTTTTTATTTCAAATTTCATCTCAACATTTCTTTTATTGCTGATATAAGGCTTAGCTACACCCTAGTTCTTAATTTCAACTCATAATTGCAACATTGAGTTTTTCATACTCATAAGTTCTTTTCATGATTAACAATCATTTTCATTTCATGTTCATAGCATTTGTATATTCATATTCTTTCATAATTCATCAAGTCATTCAATTTCAATGCGCAATACCATGCATAAACAAATAAATTCAACTTGTCATACTCAATAGTTTATTCCTTCCACATAACTCTCTTAATCTTATTTAATCAATATTGATTTCATTTGATTCTCATACTAATGTTCGTTTCATTGATTTAACTCAAAAGGTCACAAAGTCGTATTCTGATTCATAAACAATACTTAATTTAACAATGAGAGTCCATAGATAACACATTTGAATTTTCTTTCTTTCAAAAGTTTTTCCTTATCACTTAGTATAATTTCTCATAAAATATGTCACTTTTATGATTCTCAAAAATGCAAATTTCCATGGAATTCTATCCAATTTTTACCTCTAACTCACTTTTATTTTATCTAAATAGTGAACAAATATTTTTCACAAGATCTACATATTTTTGGAATAATTGTAGTATTTTTTTTTTGGATTTTTAAAAGTCAAGAATTCAATTTTAAAACTCAAAAAATCAAATATTTTAAACCTGCCGAAAGCCAGGTTTCGAACCTGCGACCTGAGCCTAGCCAACAGCCACCGAAATCCAAATGGGCTAAGGCGCCAATGCGGTAAGTGCAGGGGATTTAATAAGGTAAGTTTTTGTTTCGGGTTTTGAGTTTTTATTCAAAAACAACAATTAAAAGGCAGGACCTAGGTTTCGAACCCGAGACCCCTAGGTCAGTCCACGGCTACAGTAAATTGCCACCGCACCGCTAACCACTTGGTCTAAGGGACCAGATTGTTTCAAAAGGAGTTGGGTTGTTTATAACCCAGTTCTCTATTCATTTCTCAACTTCATAATTCTCAAAACGATTTTGTTTCTTTTTCTTCTCTTTTGAAAGCAAAATTTTCCAGATTATAACATACATAAAATTACAGTAAACGAGTATTTATAAACATTATTAGCTTTATAAAACATGCCCCTCAACTCAACTCCATTCCCCCACTCTTCTCTAGCCACAATCCGACCTCCCTAGGGTGTGCAATGCACACACTAGTGCATGCACGTGCCCCTACTAGTGTCCCCTATTAAAAGTTGTACATTATAAATTTATTAATTGTCTACTAATTGTGTCTACATGACAAGTTATGACAATTAAAAGGGTAATTAATTTGTGGGCTTCAAAATAGTGGGCCTTTAGACTCATGGGTCAAATTAAAACATTTAACTAATTAGGTTGGGCTTAATTTAGAAAAACAAGCTTAGGCTTTTTAAAATAGGCTTCAAAAAAATAAAGAGAAAGAAAGAAAACAATTGTTTGTTCATATTATAGAAAATAATATTATAGAAAATATTTATACAAAAATTTGTACGTGCACAACACGTAAAATCACAATTTCTCATTTAATAAAAATTCACGGTATTACAACACTCTCTCCTTAGAATAGTTTCGTCCCTGGAACTACAATTAAAGGGAGAGAAGACAAAACACAATAAGAAGAAAGAAAAGAAAATACAAATCAAACAATGAGTTCGGGATGGTCTTTCATCATCATCTCCTCAGATTCCTAAGTAGCCTATTCAACCAAATGGTTTCTCCAGACTACCTTGATCATCGGTATCGTCTTGTTCCTCAAGACTTTCTCCCGACGATCCATAATCTCAACTGGAAGCTCAATGTAACTCAGATCCAACTGCAAACCCTCCGGTACTTCGGGAAAATAATGACTCGGATCTAGAATATAACCTCTCAGCATAGACACATGAAAGACATTGTGCACCCGAAACAACTCTTCCGGTAACTCCAGCCGGTAAACAATTTTCCCGATCCCTTTCAATATCTTATATGGGCCTATGAACCTCGGGGCTAACTTTCCACCCTTGCCAAAATCAGATCATGCCTTTACTGGGCGATACCTTCAGAAAGACGAAGTCACCTTCCTCAAACTCAAGGTCCCTTCTCCGTTGATCTTCATAGCTCTTTTGCCTGCTCTGAGCATCCACTAACCTCTTCCTAATCAGATCAATCTTTTCAGAGGTTTGTTGCACAATCTCAGGCCCAAACATCTGCTGCTCCCCAACTTCAAACCAACAAATTGGCGTTCTGCACTTCCTGCCACACAGAGCTTCATACGGCACCATCCTAATACTAATCTGAAAACTGTTGTTGTAGGCAAACTCCACCAAAGCTAGATGCCTTTCCCAACTGCCACCAAAGTCTAGCACACAATACCAAAGCATATCCTCAAGAATACGATTGACTCTCTCGGTCTGCCCATCGGTCTAAGGATGAAAAGCAGTGCTAAAATCTGTCTTGGTACCCAAAGCTGTCTAAAGACTTCTCCAGAAATGCAAAGTAAACCGCGCATCTCGATCAGACACAATAGTTAACGGAACACCGTGAAGCCTGACGATCTTACCAACATACATCTCGGCTAACTTATCCATCGAAGCAATGAGTTTCATCGCCAAGAAGTGAGTGGACTTGGTTAGTCGATCAACTATAACCCAAATCGCATCATTGCCCTTTGAACTCTTGGGCAAGCCCGTGATGAAATCCATACTGATGTTATCCTACTTTCATTCTGGAATAGGTAACGATTGCAATAGACCTCCGTGTTTCTGATTCTCGACTTTGACTTGCTGACAAATCTGACACCTCGACACAAATTCAGCCACATCCGCTTCAAACCTAACCACCAGAAATGCTGTTTAATGTCCTTGTACATCTTAGTACTCACAGGATGTACTGATAAAAGAGTAGCATGCGCCTCCTGAAGAATACTTTCTTTCAAGTTCGACTGATCCGGAACACACAACCTCTCTCCAAACCACAACACTTCATCCCTGATTTGAAATCTGGGAAACCTGCCTGCAACAACCTGCTCCTTCATCTTTAGAATATTAGCATCTCCCTTCTGACTTGCAATAATCCTTTTATTCAGCGTAGGCTGAAGCCTCAACTGAGCTAAGGATGCTCCCAAGCCTTGCAAAATAACTTCAATGCCAGCCCGATCTAATTCCTCTCCAAGATGCCTCTGAGTCATAATCAAACTGACCAAACTACTATTGCGGCTAAGTGCATCAACAACAACATTAGCCTTCCCAGGATGATACTTGATCTTAGGATGCATGTCCTCAAGCACTTCCAACCATCTCCGCTGCCTCAGATTCAGATCCTTCTGCTAATAGATGTATTTCAAGCTCTTGTGGTCCGTGTACATGTTCAATTTCTCGCCGTACACATAATGTCTCCATTGCTTTAAGCCGAAGATAATAGCAGCCAGCTCTAGATCATGAGTCGGATAATTCTTCTCATGTGATCGTAGTTGCCTCGACCCATAAGAGATCACTTTCCCTTGTTGCATTAAGACACAACCAAGCCCGCAATGTGAAGCATCGCTGAAAACATCATACTCAACACCTGCTCTAGAAAATGCCAAAATAGGTGCAGTAGTCAGCTTCTCTTTCAACTCCTGAAAGCCTCGCACTGATCGGTTCACTTGAAATTCACATTCTTCTTGGTCAAACCAGTGAGCGGCACGGCTAACTGAGCATAATCCTGAATGAATCTCCTGTAGTATCCTGTCAATCCAAGGAAACTCCTGATTTCCTTCACTGTAGTAGGCCTTGCCCAATCTCTCACTGCCTCTATCTTCTGAGGATCAGTTGCCACTCCCTTCTTAGAAAGGATGTGACCTAGGAATGCCACTTCAGATTTCCAGAAATCGCACTTGGATAACTTGGCATACAACTCCTGTTCTTCCAGCTTCTTCAAAACTGCTGCCAGATGTTCTGTGTGTTCCTCCTCCGACTTGGAGTACACAAGAATATCGTCGATAAACACCACGATGAAAGAATCAATGAACGACCTCAGAACTCTGTTCATCATGTCCATGAAGATTGCAGGTGCATTCGTCACTCCGAACGACATAACTAAGAATTCGTATTGCCCGTGTCGAGTTCTAAATGCAGTCTTATGTACATCTTCAGCTTTCACTCGAACTTGATGATATCCTGATCGAAGACCTATTTTGGAGAAAACAGCGGCTCCTTATAGACGATCGAACAAGTCATCATTTCGGGGAATGATATACTTCTTCTGAATAGTGACCTTATTCAGCTCTCGGTAATCGACCACATCCTAATCGATCCATCCTTCTTCTTTACCAAAAGCACTGGTGCTCCCCAAGGTGACGCACTCGGTTGAATAAAGCCCTTCTCCAACAGTTCCTCAATCTGCCGTTTGATCTCATCCTGTTCCATAGGCGCCATCCTATACGGTGTCTTGAAAATGGGTGCACTCCCTGACTGAATAGTGATGCTGAACTCCACATCACGATGCAGGGGTAACCCAGACAAATCTTCCAAGAATACAGTCGAATAATCCCGAACCACCAAAATTTGCTGCACCTTTACATGAATCTCTTTCTTCTGGCTGATAGCAGCCACCAAATCTAAACATCTCCTCTTTCCTTAGAATGTGACTTTAGGTCCACCTGTAGCCTTCACTGTTACTACCTTGGTCTTGCACTCGATGCTCACACTGTACACCGACATCCAATCAATTTCAATGATAACATCGACTCCCAAGACATTCAGCTCGATTAGATCAATCCCGAAAATTCTATCTCCAATTACGATCTCGCAGTCCGCATAGTACCGATCAGTGGTTAGAGTCTCCCCTAACGGAGTAACTACTGCTAAAACCTTGCCTGGAAATATCTTCGGTTCAACTCCCAGAATTTAGCAAATTTAGGTGATACAAAAGTATGAGAGGATCTAATATCGAGCAAAACAATAGCTTTTTTTTCCATTCAAATAAAGTTCTCCTGTTACATAAAACACACTCGTTACATAACAGTTTACTAAATAAGCAGGAAAAGAGACAACAGAAAAACACTCCTAAACACCCTCACTCATACCAGTGATGGCGTGATCCACCTCATCAGCGTCAGCTTCAGTCAAGGCAAATACTCGCCCCTACTGGTACGGCTTCTTCTCGATCTGCTGAGTTGGTCCATTACGGATGACATCCTGCACCTTGGGGCAATGAGACTTGTAGTGACCTGTCTCTCCACAGTTGAAACAAGTCACAGAAGGTCTCACCCAAGTATTTCCGGGTCTTCCCACCACATGAACAGTGTTTGCACCCGTAGGCTTGAACCTTTGAGCCGGCGGCTGTCCCCTGACATTTCCAGCAACTACGGGCCTCTTCCCTACATTCCAGTTGTTCTTCTGATTCTGAACAGCGTGGAACTGCTCCATGTCCGCCTTCGTGGCTTTCGCTCGCTTGACCAGCATGTCAACCTTCCTGATACCGACCGGTATCATCCTGGATCTCAGACTTGGCCTCAATCCATGCTCGAACTTTTGAGCCTTCTTCGCCTTGTCCATCACTAGTTCGGGCACATATCTAGAGAGCTGAGTGAATCTTGTCTCATACTCCCTAACCAACATGTCGTCGTGCTGCAGCGCCAGAAACTCCATGGCCTTCTTCTCCTGGACGTCTGATGGAAAATAATGACTGCAGAATTCCTCTAAGAATTCCTCCCAGCCAAGAACAATATCTCCCATCGTCCGCTTCATCGACTGCCACCACACAGCCGCATCCTTCTCGAACTGCAGCGTAGCCAGCTTCACCTTGCTGCCCTCCGGAGTCTCCAAGACTTCGAAGATAGTCTCTACATGTCAGATCCAATTGTCAGCCGCGTCAGGATCTGACTTCCCCTCAAAAATCGGTGGTTTCATCCGCTTGAATGATTCCATGAGTTTGATTGCTTCGGGTACTAGATTCGCAGGCACCCTTTCTTGATTATGATTCATGGAAACGACATTGAGTGTATGATAGACTCTCGCTAGTTCTGTTTCCAAGTCCATACCTTCTTCATTTCGAGCTCCTCTTCTAGCCATATTCTGATGCAAAGATCCATTAAATTCAAAGTATCAACATGAATTTTAAATCAAATTTGCATTTCATTGAATTCCAAACTTTATACATTCGAATTTAAAACATTTCTGACATCAAATGAAAGCAGTAAGAAGATACAACAGTCTAGTTCCTGCGGTTCCTCTTGGCTTCTCGAAGCTCTTCCCATAGTTTCGCCACCTCTTCCTTCAGTACATCGTACATGTTTTTCCTCTTTTCGAGTTCCCAAACACGATGAATGAGAGTTGCAATGCTCTCCTTGCACTTTGCACACTGTACCTGCAGTAGCTGCACTCTCTCCATCTGAGTCTCTACCTGCCTCTGAAGAGACACAATGAGGCTACTCGGAACTGGTTCTTCCGCATCGGAGGAATCATCAGATGAATTCGGAGGTGGAGTGATCTCTCGGGACTTAGGCCATTCCTCTTCAAATTCATCAAGATCCTCTTCGTCTGAATTAGCTTGTGCGAGGTAGTAATCCTCCTCAACTATGTGCCAGACTTCATCTCCATCTGGGTCGAAGTGGTCCGCTGTCTTAGAGAAAGGAGAAGAAGAAGCATAAATCATAGAGCAACACAAATGTAGGTGACTTATATTTAAATATCTAGACTCAACACACACTCTAATGTCCACTTCTAGGGTGTCGTTCGTTATAAATTTGTACTACTTGGAATCGTGGCTCTGATACCACTCTGTAACACCCCGAATTCCAAATACAACCGAATTTGAAGTTCCACAGGATCTTTTCACTTCACTTCGTACAATTTTACAAGGAAATTAAAAATTTTACTTTACATTAGAGTTACATTTACATTAACACTTATACAGCGGAAGCAATTTTACAACAATGAATGAAATACAATAACGCTTAAATAATCTTTAAGCATCAGTTCCTCCTTAGTCTTTTTCATGTGCTTTACCCTGCATGGAAAGTGTGGGCACGTCAGTTCATTCAACTGACAAAATATTATACACGGCCATCCTCTCTATACCGAAAACAGTATAACGATTCTCAACACTTAACAAACCACAAACTTCTTCACAAACAAAGCTAAGGGGACTATCCTATTGATGTCGTGTTGTGAATGTGCACTTAGTCCTTAATGCAATTATTTATGTTATATGACACTAATGCATACTTGTTCAGAGTCTATGCAGCCCATACTACATAGGTCTGAGGGTAAGCCCTTAACCGTTCTTCATCTTGTAGGGTTCAATCCCTCGCCATGACTTAATCTACTACTGTAACTACGGTAAGTATCCTAGATGTTCTATGACCTACGAACTCACGTCTATGCGCCCTGGAGAGAATCCCAACGCACTTTCACATGACTCATCATGCAGGCATCCTGTGGTAATTCACCTCCTACCATAGACATGATAACACCCGCAGTCACCAAACACCTCACGAGCGTCGCCACCGGAACGGTACTCTAGTGCAGTATCCACGTCCTACTCATGACGCATCATGGGACATCCTGTGAATACTCTCACGCCGCCAATCTAATGGCCCTCATACTCATGTTTTTCTCTTATTTTCATCACATCTTCACTATGTATCTAGTTCTTAATTTAATTGAATCATGAACAAAATCAATCCCTTAGGGTTAGCACTCCTACTATACCGGTCTTATTCATTCATTTCACATGACCCAATTCTTGGTCTTTTCATTTCAAATTTCATCTCAACATTTCTTTTATTGCCGGTATAAGGCTTAGCTACACCATAGTTCTTAATTTCAACTCATAATTGCAACATCAGGTTTTTCATACTCAAAAGTTCTCTTTTTCATGATTAACAATAATTTTCACTTCATGTTCCTAGCATTTGTATATTCATATTCTTTCATAATTCATCAAGCCATTCAATTTCAATTTCATGTGCAATACCATACATAAACAAATAAATTCAACTTGTCATACTCAATAGTTTATTCCTTCCTCATAACTCTCTTAATCTTATTTTAATCAATACTAATTTCATTTGATTCTCATACTAATGTTCGTTTCATTGATTTAATTCAAAAGGTCACAAATTCGTATTGTCATTCATAAACAATACTTAATTTAACAATGAGAGTCCATAGATAGCACATTTGAATTTTCTTTCTTTCAAAAATTTTCCCTTATCACTTAGTATAATTTCTCATAAAATAGGTCATTTTTATGATTCTCAAAAATGCAAATTTCCATGGAATCCTACCCAATTTTCAACTCTAACTCACTTTTATTTTATCTAAATAGTGCACAAATATTTTTCACAAGATCTACATATTTTTAGAATAATTGTAGTACTTTTTTGGGATTTTTAAAAGTCAAGAATTCAATTTTAAAACTCAAAAAATCAAATATTTTAAACCTGCCGAAAGGCAGGTTTCGAACCTGCGACCTGAGCCTAGTCAACAGCCACCGAAAGCCAAATGGGCTAAGGCGCCAATGCGGTAAGTGCAGAGGATTTAATAAGGTAAGTTTTTGTTTCAGGTTTTGGGTTTTTATTCAAAAAAGTAATTAAAAGGCAGGACCTAGGTTTCGAACCCAAGACCCCTAGGTCAGTCCACGGCTACAGTAAAATGCCACCGCACCGCTAACCACTTGGTCTAAGGGACCAAATTGTTTCAAAAGGAGTTGGGTTGTTTATAATCCAGTTCTCTGTTCATTTCTCAACTTCATAATTCTCAAAACGATTTTGTTTCTTTTTCTTCTCTCTTGAAAGCAAAATTTTCCAGATTATAATATACATAAAATTACAGTAAACGAGTATTTATAAACATTATTAGCTTTATAAAACATGCATTTTGGTCCTACTTTATGTTCTATGTCCATAATTTCGACATTGAGAACAATATCATATTTCTTCATAATTTAGAGTTAGATTTCCACAAACTACTATTTTCCTTTGTTCTTTTCTTATTAACAACCTACAATATTTAAAATACAAATTTCTCATCCTTCGACAACAATGAAACTTTATTTTAGACAATCAACTACACATGAAGCATTTAATCAACTATTTGTCTCATATGCACAAATTTCATCATAGAACTGAATTCCAAACATATAGCATGACAACATGATAATTTCTAGCACTTTAATTCACCATTTATCAACTAGCAATCATTTTATCAATCATTCTCTAAATTACCATTCCCTCTCTACATAAGAAAACATGGGTCCAATTTCACCTAGTTGCTTCTTAATAATTTTATCAAATCATCCCTAGCGTGGTATCTAGATTTAGAAGCGTGAGAAACACCCACCTATTTGGTGAAAATGAAATGAAAGCTCCTATAATCTCCTGAAATGCAAGAAAGTAGCCTTCTCCTCCTAGATTGTGTTGCCAAACGTCTCCTCCTTGGTGCTTGATTGGAATCCGAGCCCACCTATGCTCCATGGATGCTAGCTGGCCTTCTCTTGAGGGAACACACACACACACAAGCACACTCTAATCTTTTACTTACTAACACTTCTCAATCTTTTCTCACTTAGTCTTTTCTCTCTTAATAATTTGTAGTGTACAAATAAGAAGAAACTAGGGGTATTTATACACTTTTAGGATGAGAATTGATGGATAGGATTTAATCAAGGAGTTAGAGATCAAGGGTCAAGATGAAAAGGGAAGTTGTAGTAACTTTCATGATCTCATAACCACCCCTCAACTCAATTCCACTCCCCCACTCTTCTCTAGCCACAATCCAGCCTCCCTAGGGTGTGCAATGCACACACTAGTGCATGCATGTGCCCCAACTAGTGTCCCCTATTAAAAGTTGTACATTATAAATTTATTAATTATCTACTAATTGTGTCTACATGACAAGTTATGACAATTAAAAGGGTAATTAATTTGTGGGCTTCAAAATAGTGGGCCTTTAGACTCATGGGTCAAAATAAAATATTTAATTAATTAGGTTGGGCTTAATATAGAAAAACAAGCTTAGGCTTTTTAAAATAATCTTCAAAAAAATAAAGAGAAAGAAAGAAAACAATTGTTTGTTCATATTATAGAAAATAATTTTATAAGAAAATATTTATACAAAAAATTTTACGTTCACAACACGTAAAATCAACAATTTCTCATTTAATAAAAATTCAGGGTATTACACTTTGTATAACATGTGATAAAACTACTACACTATGCTCCACCAATGATTTTTTCTTTTCACAAAACCAATAAATATTTGTCACTACATCATGTAAAGATCATGTTGTTTTCAACTAGATTTCAACAAATTTACAAATCAGCTAATATACTTCCACTACCATTAGAAGAAAATTGTTTTCATGTTTTAAAACGTGAATTAAATAACTCTGAATTTTTTTATTATTATTTTATGTACTTTGTGCACGGTTTTCTATGACAATCAGTTGATCGGTTGACTGTTCCCTCATAAGCGGTTCGGTGGACCGACCGGTCGTCTGTCCCATATTATGGTAATTTCCTTCACAAATATTTGTTTGGTCGAAAGTGGACCGGTCGACTGAACGGTCGACAATCCTGCCCTCTATCATATTCGTTACAGTTAATTCCTCCCTTCTTATATGTTGCGGTCGACTATTTCCTTGAACTGGTCGACCAGTCCTATCAGCTGATCAGATCTCAAGTCATTTCTTTCCTTTTATGACATGTGGGGACCGCTCTTTTAATATAAATACTCTCATTTCTTCTTTCCCCTGCCTCCACGAAAACCCTAACTCATTTTCTCCCAAACCCATCAACATTTTCAAAAATCTTTTGCAGTTTCTTCTTAAGTTTATGGGTGTTGTCTCTCTTTTTATGGCTTCTCACAGCCTTTCTTCCTCTCACAAATCTATGTAAGAAATTTGTTGCCTCAAATCTGTCACTAGAGATGGATCATATTTAGAAATAAAAATTGTGCAGATCTTTATTTTTCATCAATTTCTTCTGCCCCGGTTGTAGCAAACCGAGAGATAAATCTAGAAATCTTGCGTGGTCAATTTAGTTCAATGGTTAGAATTATTCATGATTTTGGGTGGAAATTTTTTCTCGCTACACTAAGTACCCACTCAAAGTCGTTAACTCATTAGTTTTACACTAATCTAGAGGGTATTCAAGATAAAGATCTCACACTATCATCAATTATTGTTGGCAAACAGGTTAAAATCACTCCCGATTACCTTTGCATGCAATATGCATTGCCCAAGGTGAATTCGATGCCTATCATCTTGACTTTAACACACTCGATTACAAATCGGGCTATGACAAGTCTACCGTTAAATCTATGATTATTAAATCTGAGTTTCTTCATGTTCCTCTTCCAACTCCCACAAATTTTATTTATGTTGCCCGTGTCCTCAATAAAATTGTTACTGCCAACATTTGGCCTAAAAAGAATGATAAGACAGAAATTCGTGTGGATCAATCCTTTATAATTTTTCTTATTTTAGGCGAATATAAATTTGACCTTACTATATTCATCATTCGCACAATGAATTTTGCCTCCACTCGTAACCGTTATCTTCCATTTAGTTCTTTTATCTATAATCTTGTGGTTGATTCCCGCATTGATGTTGGAAACTTTCTTCTTAGTAAAAATCTCATGGCAATCCTTCCCCAACAAATGGGTATTGATGTTCTGTTTACACAACGTGCACGCCGCAGTCAAGCTCAACAAGTTCGCCAAGATGACCAAGCCCAACAAGCACCTTCATCCTCATCTCGTCGCAAGAATGCTACTCCTCCATCCACTTCATCTATTTTTATGACCCGTGCTCAATTCGCCTCTCATTAAAGGCAAGTATACAACTACTATGTCAACACCATCGAATTCATGCAAAACAAAGATGTCACGCCCTGCTTCCCAAAAAGGAGATACGGAATACGGATACGTGACTAAGTTCAGCAAATAATTTTCATCATTCATAAGCTGTAGGATCTTTAAAACAAGCACAAGTATAAACAAGAGAGATACAAGAGAATATTCAACCACGCATGCATAATTGAATCAATATAGTCAACATGATTTACTTGAAACAAAACTTGATTAATCTCAAATAATCCAGATCTTGAAACAAGTGAACAATCTTGGAACACATTGCCCAATACAAATAAATCTAAGTAATAAAGTACATTTATTCATGAATAGCAGAAAATAATTATAGCAAGAACTTTAGCAACTAATATCTCAGATCATCTACTCCATCGGGCAGCTGATCACTTGATCTGCAATTTAATAAATTGCAGGAAAAGGAAAGGAAAATAAAACGACCGTCAATGCAAGTTACGGACTGCTTGTAGTGCAGAAGACAAGTACAGGAAAGAGAAACAAAAATAGAGTAACAGCGGAAGCAAGTATAGCATGGAATAGACATGATAACAAGATGGAATGACTAACATGGAATAAGAACAGAAACAAGTAATGTGATGGGATAACAGGTGCATGCAATATGTAACAGATGTCAAGTATCATGTAAACAAGTAACAAGTAACAAGTGTCAAGTATCATGTACAAGTAGCAAGTGTCAAGTGTCAAGTGATCATGATCAAGTCTTGTATTAAATCTATCTAGGTAGCACTTCATGTGTCCCGATTTTTACCACATGGTTGCTACATTCAAACAATTACGTTTTAGATTTTATAGTGGATCATAGAGGGCAGTTTACTCAGAGACAAGCTCCAAGTAACAAGTATCAAGATCCAAATACCAAATATCAAGCTCCAAGCAACAAGTAGGATCTATTGATCCCCTTCTGAGTACACGTTTCTGTATTTTCCACTATTAGATCATTCCCTTTAAACCCCGGCTTGATTTCCTGTTATTAATATTCAAGTCAAGCATGGACGTGCACAAACAAGTCAAGAAACATGGTAAGATGAAAAGAGATAAGTACAAGATGAAAAAAGGACATGAACGGGTGATGCAAGACTCAAATCAGACTAAGACAACGAAAATTTTAGTTCAGGACAGCAAGACAGTACTGCACTAAATCTAAGATTCCCGTTGCCACAAATATGCAAATCTGGATCCATTAAAAATCTGGAAAATAGACTTCTGGCCGAATCCAGCTAGTATATATAATTCATATAGTAATTAACAAAAACATGACTCAAAACAAGGTTATATCCAGAAAATATGTTTAGCAGGAAATCAAAAGTTTGTATTCATAAACAAGAAAACGGCATAAAAACATATTGATTAAATCCAAGAAAAATCTGGGGTATTTCCTAGTATGTTTTGTATCAGAAAATATAATTTCATATTTTTTCATCATAGATAGTTTAGTCAAATAAAACCAGAAGACAGTAAGATGCAGTGGTTTTGTAAATCTGGAATCATAAACACAACAGTACTAAAATAGCAATATCTCACAAAATACAAATTAAAATCAAGACCCGTCAAAAGGGTGATAAAATAGATATAGTAGGATACGATTCATATTCACAAAGTTTTTACAAACAACAAGTAGAATCAAGTTGAAATTTAAGTTCTTTACTGAACAGCACGAAAATTCTGCAAGTATATTAGTTGTTTACGATTATAAAAAAGTTTGTAAAACTCATCAATTAAATCCACAAAAATTCAGGGTTAATCCCAATTAGGTCTAGTTATACTCAGCAAAATATTGGATCAAAATAATACTTTTAACATCAGTATAAAAATAATTTACTCTACAGAATTCATAAAATTAGAATCTGGAATTTTTCTACACCTCTGTAGTAAAACAGTTATAACTCGCAACTCATAAAACGAAACTGATATCTGTCAGAAGATTTATAAAGTAGACAGAATTATCTACAATTCATATTCACAGATAATTTTAATATACTGACCTTAATAGGGTCTAAAATACTGAACAAAAGCGGGAGAACAGAAAATACAGAAATACCCTTCGTGCACAAAATCATCTAGCTCATGTAAAACTCATCCAAAACATACCAAACGTGAAATATGATGCACTAGATGTCCAAACAAATATGGTATAGGGTGTTTTGCAAGTCTACTAAGAGTTATACTAGGAATAACACATCAGGCATGCAAGATCATACAATATCTCATAAGTCACGAACAACATGCATGTATATATATCAAGAATCTATTATATCTAAGTTATTTCATGTCGTGTGTGTACGAGACAACTACGGATGGATCAACACATAGAGACAAGATATAACTAGGGTTTTTCATGAGAATAGATCTTGAAGCAACTGGACTACAGGCGGTATTTAGTACTTGTATTATACAACAAAAAAGAATTCAAGTTACTTGCCTGAGAGACGACGATGAAGACGACGAGAAAATGAGAATAACTGGAATAGATCCCAGGCACGAACACAAAATCACGAGCGGACCTCGAACAAGATGATCAAACAACGATAGGACAACTAAGATACAATCTGATGAAGATAATGATCAGACTAGATCGGACGGTCCAGATCTAGACTGATGATGATGGAGATCATGATGATCAAGATCGATCGACGATCGAACGGTCCAGATCAAGATGATCAAGATCAGATCAACGGATGGCTCTGGATCCACTTGATGGTGATCGTCCAAGAATAGGGCTTGGGTGGTCCATGGGGATTGTCGGAGCTGCGAGGCGGCGCAACGTAGGGGGATCACCGGCGGACAGGCGATGACTGCGGTGCGACAGTGGACAGGGGACAGGCCGAGGCGCACTGGCTGACTGGTGCTGTTGTCGTTGTTGCGGAAGAGGAGACGACGGGCTATAGGGCGTTGTTGTCGCTGTGAGGAAGAAAGGTCGATGCGATGTTGGAAGGAGCAGGGCCGGGACGACGGCGAAGCGACGGCAGCCCGGGAACAATGACAAAGGGTCGTCGCTCTGGCTGTTGGTCAATATCGAGATGATGAGGCACAACACGGGAGGCTGTCGCACAGTCGGGGGCACTGCATCGAAGGGGAGGCATAGCGCAGGGTAGCTATGCTGGCTGCTGGTGTGGGCGACATGGGGGTGTTGGTGTCGCGACAGGAGGTTGGGGTCGCAGGGGGATAGGCCAGGAGAGATCGGGAGTGGGTTAGGAAGGAGATGAGAGGTTTAGGGGGTGGCTTGGAGGATGGGTTTAGAGGAGGACGGAAGGTAGGGTTCTGTGCGGCTAGGGTTTGATGTGCGAGGAAGATGAACAAGGCTCAAGTATATATATAGGTAGGGGATCATTAGGGTTAGGGAGAACAGGGGGTAATGGGTATAAGTAATGGATCCAATAGGGTCTAAACGGATTAGGGTAGTGGATTTTAATGGGCTATTGGGCTTTAAAAAAATCCAATAAGAAAAGAGTAATATAGGGTTTAAAGTTTTAATGGGTTTAAAATCCAATAGGGAGTTAAAATAATCAATAAAAAGTGTGATTATATAACATAAATATATTTGTACTACAATATGGAAATTATTTGAAATAACTACAAATACAATTAACAATAGAAATAGATTTTTAAATTAACAATCAAAGGTAATAATAATCATAGTAAAAATACTAATAATAGTACTGATAACAAGAATAATAAAAATGATAATAATAATAATAATAATAATTTTTATATACATATCAAAATAGGATTTGAGATAAATAAGTTTATAAATATCCAAGTAGTAATAAAATAAGATACAAATAGCCGATCACTTAGAAAATAAAAAATAAAGTTAGAATATACTATTATTCAAAATAAATATAATTTCCGGTTCGAAAAGATTTTAATAGAAGGCCCAAATCGAGTTTAAAATAATAAGGAATTTGTGAATAATCAAAATACGGGAAATATTCAGAAAATATGTATTTACGGAAACAAGGGTTAAAAAAGAGGGCTGTGAACTTTTCCCCCCTCCTTCCGATGCAGAGGAGTCTAATGAGAGTGATGAAGATGATAATGAAGACGATGATGACGACGGCGGTGAGGAATAGTTTCAATGATGTTGCATTTTATAATGTTTCTTGTGGTAGCTTAAATGTAGCTTATCTTTCGAAGTTTATCTTGTAGCATCTGTATTATGAAATTGGATGTAGTCACTTGCACTGATCATCTTGTTAACTTGCATATCTTGTACTTATCTATGATGGTGTTGTTCGATCGACTGAACGATCGACTGTTTTGCTCGACCGGTCGACCGGCCCCTATTGGTGTTTGTCCCCTCTTGGTGTGTTCCAAAAAGAGAGAGAATTTAGAATCTTTTAAATCGAACTTATGTTTTAGAATCTTTTAAATCAAACTTATGTCTTTCTCCTACTATTTTTTATTGATGAAATCTCAATTCTATGATATTATGTAGAACTCTCACTGTATATCAAAGAGCTTCGTGATCAACAGTATCATGTAAGAAGATTTCTCTATGGTTTTCTAAATTCTATGTCTTTTCTTTGTCTCTCAATTCTATATCTCCCAAAATTGCTTTTTTTTAAACTTATAAATACATGTTTTGAAACAAAATTTCATATAAAATGTATCATGAACACACATGCATGAATTTAGGAGGAGTATTGGATTAAGGGGGAGAAGTTGAACTTCATTTAAACTTAAATTCTATGGTATGTTTTGTTCACACCAAAAGGGAGAGATTATTGACCCTAAGTTTGGTGTGCACAAAACGTATCATATTCAACTAATATTTTCAATTAAGATTTGCAGGAAAAATAGGAAAAGAAAAATAAAAATAAAGATCCAAATGATTTGAATCCAAGCAAAAGAGGCATGAATCGAAAAGATTGTAAATATCAAGGAAGATATTACAACACAAGAAACATGTGCTTCAAATCCTGAAGGAAGCAAACAATAATTAATTATTCATTTCTATTTTTGTGAGAAAATGCTATGTAAAAGTCGTTGATTGATTAATTCATTTTTTGATTGAATATAAAGTGGACTCACTAAATAAAAGTCGGATTTGCACGATAGCGGTCGACCGTACAAAATGTCGGTCGACCGTCAAAACAGTCGACTGCTCATTACAGTAGAAAAGATGATTCAGTCGACCGGTCATCGCTCGACTTTCAAGTTGAAAGATGAATGGTTGACTACTCACCTATGCAGTCGACTGTAAACATTCAGACTTGACTATTTCGGAAATATCTTCTCTTTTTTGGAAAGATACATTTTCTCTCTATAATAAATAGAGACGAATTTACTGAGCATTCTTTATCCCTTGCTAATATAACTCTCTGAACTAACAATTCAACCAACGATCCAAGTGTGCGAGATTTTATTGTTTTCCTTAATCAAGATTGTTTTAGAACTTGAGAGTTTCTTTTCTTCCACTTCGGTGAGTTTTTTGCAGGGCTTGTTTGTAGAAGCCCTGCAGGTGTAATAGGTTTCTCCACCTGAATTCCGAGAATCACTGTACAAGGGTTTAAAGTATAGTGGAACGCTTGTGGCCGAAAATTGCTACAAGAAGGTGGTGTGAACGTAGACCTAGGGGTCGAACCATGTTATATGCCGTGTCTTGCCTGCTTACTTTGTTTGCTTTCTTTAACTCTTTTTCTTTACTTTACGAATTTTATTCAAGTTATTAATTACCGTGTAATCACCCTATTCACCCCCCCCCCCAGAGTGATTTACACAGTAGCCGTTGTTTCAAATGACTTTTTATAACCTAGGCGAAACAATTGCTTAAGCTTAACAAAAGTCTTTTTGAACGAATAGTAGCCATTATTTCAAACAATGAATTTTTATAACCTAAGTTGTTGTTTGAAACAACGGCTACTGTTCGTTCAAAAAGGTAGTGAGAGAGTGAAAGATATGAAGATTTATTTGGGCGCAAAAACCCGAAAATACCCCTTCCTCACTTAAGTGAAGAAAAGGAGATGGGCGGGGGAGAAATCACAGTCATTGGATGGCCGAAACTCGAGTTGCAATGGGTTTGTGCAAACAGACCCATTTGCAATGGAGCATGAAATACTCGTATTTGAGTTATATATATAATATGATGGGCTTTCATGGTCAGCTTAGTAATTAATTAGAATTGGCCTCTAGATATTGTAGTGTGTGTATGAGCCTATAGAAGTATAATGGATTATATGGCTATGAAGGATGTGTGTGTAGACTTAGTCCCACATGGATGGTGAGTAGTAAAAGTGTGTGTGTATATAGATATTCAATGATCCAAGGGTCATCTACTAAGCTATAGAACTTTTGGTGAGGCTGTGCCCTGTTGTGGGGCTGTGGTTAGGTTCTTTAAAGGGCCTGAGGTGTTACAAATGGTATCAGAGCCGACTTTCGACACTGATGTTGGGGTCACAGGGGGTGTACACACTGGTGGAGTCAAGGGTAATACGCTGGTAGGAAGACCATGTCAGTACGCTGGTGGAACTAGGTTGTGGCATTTATGTGGACCACATCGACTAAAAAGGAGGTCCGGGCTTAGATGAAGACCCGAGCTTAGCAAGGACGCTAATCCAAATGAGGGGTGATTGTAATGCCCCTAGATTTATATAGTCCCATAGTGGTTTAATTTGTAACCTGTCGGGCCCTTTAAAGAACCCAACTAAGGCCCCACCAAAGGGCACAACCTCGACAAAAGTGCAATATCTTAGTAGGTGACCCTTGGATCATTAACTATCTATATACGAACACACTTTTCCTACTCACCATCCATGTGGACTAAGTCCACACACACATCCTTCATGGCCATATAATCCATTATACTTCTATAGGCCCAGACACACACTACCATATCTATAGGCCCATTTGTAATTAATTACTAAGCCCACCATGAAAGCCCATCAAATATTATATATACATATATATCTCAAATACGAGGTATATATATATATATATATATATATATATATTCCATTGCAAACGGGTCTGTTTGCACAGACCTGTTGCAAACGGCGATCTGAGCCGTTGGATCAAGATCCAATGTCTTAGATCTGTTATGATTTTTTTTTGGAATTTTTCCTTAGCCCTTGTTGGCAACGACGGGTGAAGGCAAAATTTTTTTTTTTTAATTTTTAACTCATTTGATCGCTCAAGATCGTATCCAACGGCTCAGATTCGCTCTGCCTAAATTCCCCCCCCCCCCCCTTCTCTTAAGTGCATTATACCCCTTCAACTCTTAACTCTATCTCAAACATTCTCTCTCTCGTACCCTGTCAACCTTTTTTGTGTCAAATGTTGTCTTAGGCCATCGTTGGCAATGACAGCCTAAGTTAAATTTTTTTAACCTAGCCCATAGTTTCCAACGACGACCTAAGGCAAACAATATTAATATTATTATTTTAAAACTTACCCTACTCTATCTTCTCTCTCTTACTTTCTCTGATTTTTTTTTTGGGAACAAATACTATTGAGATTAAAATTTATTTTTTAGATTTTTTTATCCCTACGCTTTTAGGGTCATAATTTTTTTCGGTTTTAAATTCTGAAAACCTAATGCACTAATAAAGAATTTAATTATTTTTTTGAAATTTAACAAATATTTATTGATAAAAAATCTTTAAAAAGTTTATATTGTTAGGTTCTAACCCTCAGTCCGTAACTTTAACCCTCTAACCCTATCCATAGCTCTAACCCTAGTTTCCGACCTCCATCGCTCCACAAGAGCTGTAAGTAAAGGACGATCAAGCTCCACACCCCCCATAAGAACTACTTCATACATGAATTTGCCAATCACGCCGTTCTTTGGTTCTTCCATGCAAACATATTTTGGCGGTTCTGCGGTTCACCAATCACACTGTACTACCAGAGCTATATATTTGTAGACAATGAACCTGAGATCCGTTGAGAAGAAGCTATACATCCGTTTCCAATAGTATTGGAGACAGTTTTGCCTCTTGATATTGTCAATTGAGTCAGCACTCAAGGCAAAATATTCACACACAAAAATCATAACCGGTCTGAGCCATTGGATCGAGATCTAACGGCTCAGATCGCCGTTCGCAACGGGTCTGTGCAAACAGACCTGTTTGCAATGGAAGACTCTTTCTCTCTCTCTCCCCCCCTATACATATATATATTAATTGTGAATTTTTTGGTGCAAGTGGGATTCGAACTCCCGACAAGCAAAAAAAACTTACCAGTGAACCATACTGAAACTTGCGATAATATGTAATATCTTACATGGTTAAATATTATAATGAACTCATTGATGTAATCCATTTATGTTGATTGCTCAAGAATGATTGGTTGAGCAATCAACTATTGGCTGCATCCATTTCTCGATGGTCGACTGTCTGGTGCTGTCTTTGATTGAAGGTTGTGGTCCACTGCATTTCTGGCTTGTCGACTGCAGTTGTAGTCTATTGCATTTGCGCGTGTGTGCTTCCCATCAGATTAGGTGTGAGGTTAATTTTGTTAATGGTGATCAAGGAAGGAGGCTTGTTGCAGAGGCAGCATATACGGTGCTAGATGTTCGTGACCAGACTCAATTCCGTTGGGCTCACATTAGGTCTTATTACCATGTTTCCCTCTTTGTGGAGACCAATGACAATGATTTTGGTAGGAATTCATTATCCTTCGCTTGTTGAGGAAATTTACCATATGTTTATTTAAATGCATTGAAATAATCTTAATTGCTTTTTTTTTTATAAATATCCAATTTTACAAGATTCTAAATGTAAAATCTTTGATGGGAAATAACTTCCACTACAAAATAAATCGTCTATCCCGACATTTTTTTGCCAGCGTTTACGTGAAACGCCGTGATAGACCCCTGCAAAAATTCAAGAGGTCTACTATGAAATTTTGTAACGACATTTGGGAAAAACACCGCAATAGCTGTTAGCTATCCCGACGTTTTCAATAGAAACGTCGGGATAGTCTCTCTCAAAATTCTGTCAAAATCCCTCCAACCCCAAATCTCTCAAAAATCCCTCTGACCACAAATCTCTCAATAATCCCTCCAAATCAAAATCCCTCCAACCTTTAATCTCTCAAAAATCTCTCCAAATCAAAAGCCTTACAGATCTCAAAACCCCTAAATCTCTCAAAATCCCAAATCAAAGCCCGTAACCGTTGGAGTTTTTTGCCTACATAGGCCACTTTTTGAAAATGTTTGCGTTTTTGGGCCAGTTTCCCAACTATTAGTGCTTTTGGGCTACTTTGTGCCACGTCAGCAGCGGCCGCTATTCCCAATAGCGACCTCTTCATTTTCGAGGTCGCTGATGGGAATAGCAACCTATGTTTTAAATTTTTTTGAATTTTTTGTTTGTCTTCGCTATTCCCAATAGTGGCCTTAGTATATATGAGCTCACTAATGGGATTAGCGACCTTTAATGAGCTGTATTCTAACACTTAGAAAAATCTAGAGAGTTTTTGCTCTCTGAAAAATGACAATTGATTTATTTTTAAAACTAAGGTCGCTATTCGGATTAGAGGTTTTTATTGTACTAAGGTCGCTATTCCGAATAGAGACCTTAGTTATATGACTATTTTGTAAATTTTACAAAGAACAAGGAGATTATGTTTCCTACTGAGATCGCTATTTGGAATAGTGACCTTAGTAATGTCGCAATTCCCAATAGCGACCTCAGTTTTAATTTTTTTAGGGAAAGCTCTTTAGGAATCGCTAAGTGTCTCAATATATTCATTCGAGGTCACTAATCCTATCAGCGACCACATATATACTAAGGTCGCTAATGGGAATAACGATAGCTGTAACACCCCATTTTATTAATATTATTATTAATACTCCAAATTCAATTATTTCAATTTCTCTATCACTCTAAAGATAAACTAAGATTGTTATAATCCAAATAAAATTTTGGCAGAGTTTCCCCTGAAATTACTGCCCCGAAACACAAAAAGCTTACAGAATTCTGCTCTAAATTCCGTAGCTCACAATACAGACAATAATACTATGGGCTTCCCAGGCCAACATGAGCAGAATCACACAAACAATATAAATATCATGCTCTGGGGGCCAAACTCATAATAGAATATCAATTATCAAATAAAAACCATAAATTCCTGTGAAAATGAAGTAAAGTTTTTCGAAAGGACTTCGAAAACCACACCACAGGGCCCAGTACTCCACAACGAGGTGGGTACGGGTCAAAAACATAATATACAATCCCACACTATACTCATCATCATCTACATGCTTATACATCTAAAATACAATTTAAACCATAAATTTAACTATTCATTATACTAACTTATGCAAAAAAAAATCAAAAGTAAAGAATCCACTCCACAAAATCTACGCCCCCACCTCTGCTCTGCTGAGGACCTATAACAGTAGGGGATCTAGGGTAGTCCTGGAACTCCCCTAACCCCCCAAACACTAAGGGGTTAGCCATTACTGGTGTGAGTATAAATTTACTAGTGTAATAAATAAATTAACTTGAATAACGAAAATAAACTGAACTTACAAATATCAAGATAGCAAGATTCAACATGAAATCTGAACATAAAGACATTGTAAAGACAACTCTATATCAAGTATTCGGAAAATCTTCATCCATCAATACATATCCATAACTTCATACACTTCACAATGTGCATCACACTAATCTCACATATAACTTTATTTTCACGGACACATAATATTATACCACGTATACACACTTTCTTTATTTCTTGTTCTCCCGGCCATATCCCAATTTGTTTGAGTTTTCGCACAACTTATTATACACGCAATCCTTAATACTTAATCTCATAAACCCCGCATCATATTAATATATACATATATATAACTCCTTCACTTTACACTCAAATACAAAACAATATATTGATTCACATACAATTCCATTACTTTTCATTTTGAATTCCCTAACACAAATATTCATCGTTTCACAATTGCCAACACAACACCATTTCTTTATTTTCATATATAATCACATAAGGCCACTATCACTTTTCTTCATGCTTATTTAGCCACGCACTTCATTTACCATACATTTGCATTTACAAAATCACGACTCATATTCTTTCGTACTCATCTTTATTAATATACATTTTCTTTCCCAATCTCATATTACATGACATCACACATACTTACTTTACTTTAATTTCTCCTTATACTCTTTCTTTACTTTCTTATTCACATTCACACTTCACTTTTTTTTGCTTTCTCATTCTCATTTCACATAAACATCGCTGCCATACAGGTCTTAAGCACCACATCGCTCCTATACAGGTCTTACGCATCAAATACACATATCGCTGCCACACAGGGTCTTACGCATCAAACACACATATCGCTACCACATAGGGTCTTACGCATTAAATATACATATCGCTGCCACACAGGGTCTTACACATCAAATACACATATCGCTGCCACACAAGGTCTTACACATCAAATATACATATCGCTGTCATACAGGTCTTACGTATCACATACACATATCGCTGCCATACAGGTCTTACACATCAAATACACATATCGCTGCCACACAGGGTCTTACGCATCAAATATACATATCACTGCCACACAGGGTCTTACACATCAAATACACATATCGCTGCCATACAGGTCTTTCGCATCAAATACACATATCGCTACTACACATGGTCTTACGCACCAAATACACATCGCTGCCACAAAAGGTCTTACGCATCAAATACACATATCGCTGCCTTACAGGTCTTACGTATCACATGCACATATTGCTGCCATACAGGTCATACGTATCACATACACATATCGCTGCCATACAGGTCTTACACATCAAATACACATATCGCTGCCACACAGGGTCTTACGCATCAAATACACATATCGCTGTCACACAGGGTCTTACACATCAAATACACATATCGCTGCCATACAGATCTTACGTATCACATACACATATCGCTTCCATACAGGTTTTACGCATCAAATACACATATCGCTGCAATACAGGGTCTTACGCATAAAATACACATATCGCTGCCATACAGGGTCTTACGCATCAAATACACATATCGCTGCCATACAGGTCTTACGTATCAAATACACATATCACTGCCACACAGGGTCTTACGCATTAAATACACATCGCTGCCACACAGGGTCTTACGCATTAAATACACATCGCTGCCACACAGGGTCTTACGCATTAAATACACATATCGCTGCATACAGGTCTTACATATCACATACACATATCGCTGCCATACAGGTTTTACGCAACTAATACACATATCGCTGCCATACAGGACTTACGTATCACATACACATATCGCTACCATACAGGTCTTATGCGTCAAATACACATATTGCTGCCACACAGGGTCTTATGCATTAAATACACATATCGCTGCCACACAGGGTCGTACGCATCAAATACACATATAACTCCTGTTCCATAATAAAATTCTCATTTATCATACATTTTACTTTACAATCCATTTTCATACCATAATAAAACTTATGTTACTTCTCATTCTTATAACTGACTTTCATTTTCCCTTGTAACACATATTTGAATTTACTTCACTTTTTATTTCCAACCAGCAATACTGGCATCATATCAACAACTCACACATCCACCCTGGAGGTTGTGTCAAGGCAGGTAGTTCCCACAATTTCACGGAAATAGCGGGCGAGTAGTTCCTCGTCACATTCCCAAGGTACAACAAACTCATAATACAACATATTTTTCTTTAATAACCACACTCATATTACATCTTCACTATCATTTATGATACATAATACATTCTCTTTACTTTCCGTATTCATTCGCATAACACAATTTGTTCATTTTATCCTTATTAATTCACTTTATTTACTAACTCAGTCTCATCTTATAATTAACCTATTTTATTCTTTATTTTTAACTCATAATACACTTACTATGATTCCCATTCTCATTTTCATTTCATAGTACAATGTATTCTACATTCCATTTTTCATCTCATAATACACTTCACTTTACCCCTCATTCTTTTTAGATAATACACTACACCCCAAACAGAGTTTGGGTAATATACACTGCGCCCCAAAGCCGATAGCTTGGGTAATAATCACTGCACCCCAAGTAGAACTTGGGTGATAACTCATCGCATCTTAAGCCAATAACTCAATTATTAATTCACTTAAATTTTCTTTTCATCTTACACAATACTTTATTCTTCATTTTCATCACACAATACCAATATTAAATTAACGATCTACCAGCTCATCCTGGGAATTGCGCCAAGGCAGGTAGTTTCCACAATTTTCACGGAAATAGCGGGCGGGTAGTTCCTCGACACAATTCCAAGGTGCAACAAACTCATATCAGCACATATTTCTCGTTTCACAACCATTCTCACAATACATTTTATTATTACTTTAATTCCATTCATCTAATACTATATCATACTTATTATCTAACTTTGCTTCTCATATTTAATCACATCCTTCCTTTACCAATCATTTTTACTTGCATACTCATGAATCACATTCTTTCATTCTCCTCGTCTTATACTCATTTTCTTTCACTTTACTTATTCATTTCCACCCATACACTTACTTCACTATTTCATTTCATTTTACACCAAGTACTTTCTTCTCTTTCTCATTCACATTAACACATAATTTTTTTTAATTTGTCACCCGCATATCACACCTACCTCTTATAATTCATTTCATCATATAATCACCTCATATTATCACATCCTCATATACATAACTAATCCACTATTTATAAATTTATACCAATACGCAAGTACACGAGTATTTAATCGTCACATTTCACACAAACACCAAGTACTAATTTCCATATATACACACCTTATACCAACACACTTTAACCCAATCTGCTTCATCCGTAAATTATACCAACAATTCAGTTTATTCAAAATTTCTTTTAAAAACATCAAATACGTAAATAAAATCATACTCACTTAATAGCCCGTGAAGACTCGAAGCATCACTTCTCCATCCCGCACCCGAAGTTGTTAACATCTCCTTCCCGTTGCTTTTTCTCCAAATTGACTCCACCACGAGCTAGAACACCCTTCAATTCGTCATCCCCTCAATTTAATTTAAAATCAATAAATAAATGAAGTGGATTTGGGGTGGGGGAAGATCGGCCAAAAGAGTTTTTCGGTGGGTTCTTTTGCGGTCGGGAAAAACGGGAAGAAGAAGAAAGAAGGAGGGTGAGGGGAAGGGTTTTTTTGGAAAAAGTAAATTATTATATATATTTAATAAGGCATATTTACACATACAACCTCCTATCTCCAAAATATTTCAAATAAACCTTAACTCTATACTTTTAATAATACTAATCATACAAAATACATAAAATATCTCATAATAATCCTCTAAAATTATAAAATAAGGTAAACAATATTTCTTCATACAAACTCGACTCATAACTCCAATATATCATCTACACCAATCCAACAAAATATCCATACCAATATCAATATTTTGAAAATAAAATAAAATAAGATATAACTTAAAAATAATTCTCACCACTAGAAAAGTATAATAACTAATATTTTCGAGATGTTACAATAGCAAACCAAACATTCAAAAACATTTAAAACATAGGCCGTTATTTTCATTAGCGATATTCAAAATGAATAGGTCGCTAATGAGAATAGCGGCCGCTGCTAACGTGACACAAGTTAGCTCACGAGCGCTAATAGTTTCGAAACTGACCCTTAATCACAAATATTTTCAAAAAGTGGCCTATGACGGCAAAAAATTCTAACCGTTGCCGTCGCCGTCGTTGTTGTAACCGTTGCCATCGTTTCAAAATTTTGTTTTTATTTAGATGCTCTTCACATGTCGTTACTTTATATCATCCCAGTGTTCCATTCTTGCAGATGGATTTAGATTCCCTGCCGTTGCAATGAGAGGAGCTCGCTGAATGAAAAATAAATCTTGGTAAAGAGGTAAGATAATATTATTCGCTGTAGGGAACTAAACTCATCAATTTTAAATTAGATTTTAATGTTAGCTTTGGATCCTGGATTTATCGACTACTGAAAAAGACGACTGCCTACAGTAGAGAATATGTTTCTTGATCATGTGTACAATTCATGTTTGTTCCAGGATCTGAATGTGCTTTTAATTCATCTATATTGGTTAGATTCAGGTCTCATTGTGCTCTGAATCTATTTAATGCCCGATTGCCCGTCTTTGTTGGTTGTTTCTTCCTATCTTGATGTGCTTTAGATTAATTTTTTGTTAATGCTTAATTGCTTATACAGTTGTTTAATTTTTTGTTAATGCTTATACAGTTATTTGTGTTAATGCTTATACATCAACTACTGCCTTACATTAATGTTGAGGTGTAGTCTGTGTAGAATAGTATGAATGGAGGATAAATACAAGAGGTCTCTGGAAACATTTATGACGGTTATGATCAACAATAGATCTTGTTAGCTTCAATTCATGTAATGGGTTATTGGCACTGAGTTGAGAGAAACAACATGAAACTAAGGCTGTGTTTGGCATAAAGAGTTTCAGTCATTCTGTGTCGAGCAAGTATTTAGCTGGATTTGGTAGGAAATCATTAAACCATAGCTGAGGTTGTACACAGTGCTCCTCAGCCAGTCTACTTTTTCTGCCTGGGTTCCAGTTGACCATCATGTTTGTGTTTGTAGGATTTGTTTAATGTACTTGAATTCATATTTCATTCCTGTAGGATTCCTGATATTGCCTAAGTATCTTTATTATGACTTCTTTTCCATTAAAAATGATATATATAATATGTGTGTATGTGGTTTTAGTTTTCTGTTCACTTGTGAATTTATCTTGTCGGCTCATTTGAAATGGCAGGTTTGGGAGGTGAAAGAAGCTGAATTGAGCATTAGACTGATAATGGCATGGTAGATCCAATTATCTAAATAAGGTCAATACAGATGTTAAATGAAGGTTGCATTTTTTGTGTTTACTGTTACTGTTGAGCTTATTACTGTTGTTTACTACATTTTTAGTTTTTTACTGCTGAGCTTAATAGCTTATCCACATATATGTATGCATTTTTTATTATGCTTATATAGTTAATTAATTATTTGAGTTATATTATCAACACTTTTTGGGTTGAAACATCAACTAAGAGACCCTTACATTAATGTTGAGGTGTAGAAAAGTATGAATGAGGGATGAATACAAGAGGTGTCTGAATTTTCTGTTTTTGTATCAATGAAGGATGAATACAAGAGGTGCCTGTATATTATCAAAATCCACTTCTGTTTTGTATGAATTTTAACTATTGCATTGGTTGTATACTTGTATACTTGTATTTCCATTTTGGTTTCTAAGTTTGCATCTGCATCTTTCATATAAACATATAATGCATTTATGTATTTGTTAACATGTGATTTTTTTTGTTCCAATTTTTAGCTGATAAGGTTGCCGGCTAAATGGATTGTCTGATGAGAAGAACATAAATGTAACGCCCCGAGCCCGGCTCAGCTGCGCACGCGGCTATACGTGCGCGCACGCGAAAGAACGAACACAAAACTCTAGCCACGCCCACCACAGACACCATCAAAAGGTGGGTTAACCCTTAGGTGAACCTTTCTCATTTGGCATCCTATATAAACACACACACAATCACATCCACAATCGATATGGGATTAATTTCCCCCAAGTCAACCCGGTCAAACACCACCCAACCAGCACACAAACATTCTTTCATTTCCTTCATTAATGCATATGATCCATAAGCCATCTTATAGGCTATCATCACCATCAATATCCCATAGGATCATCTACGGGCCACCACTAACTACCATCTCATCTATTATTAATTATTATATATATATATATATATATATATATATATATATATATATATATATATATATATATATATATATACCCGCTTAAGTACGGGGTATTACACACACCCCTCCTTAAGAACTCAGTGTCCTCGCTGAGCCCGGGACTTGCAACATGATCTAGGATCCCTTTCTAGCCGATGTGGAGAGGATTACCCTGATTCTGCTAGTTGTACAGTCCTCTATCCGGACGACCTGCCCCAACCTAGCTCCCTCTCAGGCGTACATCTTGCACACACTCGGTGTCGAAAGTTGGCTCTGATACCATTTGTAACGCCCCGAGCCCGGCTCAGCTGCGCACGCGGCTATACGTGCACGCACGCGAAAGAACGAACACAAAACTCTAGCCACGCCCACCACAGGCACCATCAAAAGGTGGGTTAACCCTTAGGTGAACCTTTCTCATTTGGCATCCTATATAAACACACACACACTCACATCCACAATCGATATGGGATTAATTTCCCCCAAGTCAACCCGGTCAAACACCACCCAACCAGCACACAAACATTCTTTCATTTCCTTCATTAATGCATATGATCCATAAGCCATCTTATAGGCTATCATCACCATCAATATCCCATAGGATCATCTATAGGCCACCACTAACTACCATCTCATCTATTATTAATTATTATATATATATATATATATATATATATATATATATATATATATATATATATATATATATATATATATATATATATATATATATATACCCGCTTAAGTACGGGGTTTTACAATAAATACGGGTGTTTTGGATGGTTATGATGGAAACATATGTCATCTAATCTACTAATACCTCTAAGAAGGTGAGTCAGTAAGTTTTCACTTGAAAGTGTTCATCTTCTGCAAGACTGGACAGTATTGTAACTGAACGAGGTTTTGTGTTCCAAAATAAATTTTAATATGAAACCATGTATGATGTGGTTTATTTTTGGGGTGTGGCGGCAACAGGTGTGAGTTCTTGTAATTTGTTTAGTGGAAGATACGGTACTGGCGTGGGTTCGATCCTCAGGCTGTAGGACCGGTTCGGGAGTAGCAGGAGTGAGGTGGAGGCCGGATGCTCGGCTCGTTTCCAGTAGCTTGGCTCGGATCCTTGGGGCTCGGCTCGGTCTTGTGTACCTGCACACTGCCTAGAAATACCGGGAGAAGTCCCGACGATAGGCCCTCCGACAATCTAGTGAGTCACTGAGAAAGTAACAGTAGCTAGGGTTCAGGTGGGGAAAGATTTATTACCTGGGGCAAAGAGGATGGGGTCAGGTATTTATAGGCATGGGAAAACGGGTCTGGGACCATAACGGGCCGGGTAGGACCCGTTTGCTCGTGGGCCTGACTGTGCTGAAGCCTGTTTGACTTGTTTGACCTGATGATCATCGATGCGCAAATCTTGAGGAGATCTGATAGCCCATAGGGGGCTACGTCATTCAACCTATATCAGAAGCCCCCACTCCTAGAGGGCTTGCGTGAGCCAGCCGTGGAGGAGTAATGTATCTCTGTAGAAAAAGTGGAACGGTGTGTTCGGCAAGTATGGCTTTCAGTTTCCTGGAGTAGTAAGTGAGGTAGGGCGAAGGAGACTATTTGAAAGAAAGAGGTGTTGAGGGTCGAGGGCCGGTGGTCGGAAGTGGAGCATCGAGCACCGAACCGGGCATGTGAGAGCCAGGTGTTTCTGGGTCGGAGTTAATGATCGAACTGCCCCAAGGTCGAGCTTCGGTGGGCGAACCTTACGAGCTCGGATGCCGAGGCTTATGGTCTAGCACCGAGCCCCCAAAGCTTGTTGGAAAAGCTCTGGGGTGGCTCGAGGTCACCAATGAGCGCCGACCCCCAAAGCTTGTTGGAAAAGCTCTGGGGTGGCTCGAGGTCACTACCGAGCGCCGGCCCCCAAAGCTTGTTGTGAAAGCTTTGGGGTGGCTCGGATTCACTACCGAGCGTCAAGCCCCCAAGATATGTTGGAAAAGCTCTGGGTTGGCTCGAGGTCACTACCGAGCACCGAGCCCCAAAACTTGCTAAAAAAATATGGGTTGGCTCGGGGGTACTACCGAGTGTCGAGCCCCAAAGCTTGCTATGAATGATTTGGGGTGGCTTAGATTCACTACCGAGCGTCGAGCCCCAAATGGTTGTTGGAAAAACTCTGGGGTGGCTCGAGGTCACTACCGAGCGCCGAGCCCTAAAGCTTGCTGTGAAAGCTTTGGGGTGGCTCGGATTCACTACCGAGCATCGAGCCCCCAAGCTTGTTGGAAAAGCTCTGGGTTGGCTTGAGGTCACTACCAAGCGCCGAGCCCCAAAGCTTGTTATGAAAGCTCTGGATTGGCTCGAGGTCACTACCGAGCACCGAGCCCCAAAACTTATTGGAAAAGCTCTCGGTTGGATCGAGGTTACTACCGAGCGCCGAGCCCCAAACCTTGCTGTGAAAGCTTTGGGGTGGCTCGGATTCACTACCGAGCGTTGAGCCCCCAATGCTTGCTGTGAAAGCTTTGGGGTGGCTCGAATTCACTACCGAGCACCGAGCCCCCAATGGTTGTTGGAAAAACTGGGGTGGCTCGAGGTCACTACCGAGCGCCGAGCTCCAGAGCTTGCTGTGAAAGCTTTGGGGTGGCTCGAATTCACTACCGAGCGTCGAGCCCTTAAGGCTTGTTGGAAAAGCTCTGGGTTGGCTCGAGATTACTTCCGAGCGCCGAGCCCCAAAGCTTGTTGTGAAAGCTCTGGGTTGGCTTAAGGTCACTACCGAGCGCCGAGCACCAAAACTTGTTGGAAAAGCTTTGGGTTGGCTCGAGGTTACTACCGAGCGCCGAGCCCCAAAGCTTGCTGTGAAAGCTTTGGGGTGGCTCAGATTCACTACGGAGCATCGAGCCCCCAATGCTTGTTGGAAAATCTCTAGGTTGGCTTGAGGTTACTACCGAACTATAGCCCCAAAGCTTGCTGTGAAAGCTCTGGGTTGGCTCGAGGTCACTACCGAGCGCCGAGCCCCAAAACTTGTTTGAGAAAGCTCTAGGTTGGCTCGAGGTCACTACCGAGCTCCGAGCCCCAAAACTTGTTGAAAAATCTCTGGGTGGGCTCGAGGTCACTACCGAGCTCCGAGCCCCCAAAACTTATTGGGAAAACTCTGGGTTGGCTCGAGGTTACTACCGAGCGCCGATCCCCAAAGCTTGCTGTGAAAGCTGTGGGGTGGCTCGGATTCACTACCAAGCGTCGAGCCCCCGATGCTTGTTGGAAAAGCTATGGGTTGGCTCGAGGTGTAACATCCTGGATTTTTCAATTATAATTAAATAAGGGTTTGTTTGATTTCACGTGTTTTGCACGTGCAAATTTATGCAGATTTTTCTCTAAAATTAATTTTCATGAACAAGTAACTTTATTTCTTCTCTTTTTAATTTAGAAAACATAATTAAACTCTAGGCCTATTTGTCTAAACCTAGCTCACCCTAATTAATTAATTAATTAATTTAGAAGCCCATAGACTTTTTTGAGCCCACTAATTTAATTCTCTTTTAATTAACCCAACTTGTAGGGTAGTCTAGTTTTGTAGACAATTAATTAATTAACCATGTACAAACTAGTAACTAGGGGTCCTTGTGTAGCACGTGCCCTTGGGGTTAAGAGGGGTAGGCCGGATAGTCAAAAGAGAGAGAGAGAGGGAGAGGTGGAGTAGTGGATGAGGTGGTTTGTGTTCATGGGTGGTTGCTACAACTCCCTAATACATCCTAGCTCCTAATCTATAACCATCTAGATAAATCTTGGCCATCCATTTCACTTTTAAAAATGTATAAATACCCTCTCATTCTCTTCATGAAGTGCATTAGAAAAATTTGATAAAAGAAAGA
Organism: Hemerocallis citrina; assembly: GCA_017893485.1. NCBI lineage: Eukaryota > Viridiplantae > Streptophyta > Magnoliopsida > Asparagales > Asphodelaceae > Hemerocallis > Hemerocallis citrina. The sequence continues at coordinate 154,348,574 of CM030367.1, read as the reverse complement.
GAGAAAAAGAACAAGTTGTGGGAAAAAGATTGAGGGCTTTGTGAGTAAAAGATTGAGAGGATTTTGTGTTCTCCCTTTCCATATTGGAGGCCAGCCTACACCAAGGAGCAAGGAGAGAGCTCGGGCTTCTATCAAGCTAGGAGGAGACGATGCTTTTGTGGCACAATCTAGGAGGAGAAGGATCCGTTCGTGCGTTCTAGGAGATTTCTAGGAGTTCTTTCCATTTGTTTCTCTTCAAAAAGGTGGGAGATTTCATAAGCTTCTAGCTAGATACCATGCTAGGATTAAAATTGTGATCATGTTAAAATAAGTAGAAAAGATTGCTATATGTTGTTTAAGATGATTAAGGAGAAAAGAACCCAAATTGACCTACATGGAAAGATTAGTAAAATAAATTAGAATGTGTGAATGAAGATGTGTTGTGATGGCTTCATAATATGGTTGCATGCTAAAATGAGCAAACTATGATTTTTATGAAAGTTTGTTTATGCATGATTTGTAGAATGCAAGATGAGGAAATATGCTTATAAATAAATTATAGAATGCAAATTAGTATTTATGCAATGAGAATAGATTGAATGGTGGTTAAAAGGAAATTCTAATTTTTCATATGAGATTGATGTTGTAATCCCTAAAATTATCATCTTTATTATCGTTTGAAACATGAGAAATGGCTAATCCATGAAATAGAACTATTTTCTAAAGAGTAGAATTTTGCTAAAGAAGAAAAGAGAAGAACTTGCTTAAACCCATTGTGAATAAAGAAAAAAATTTCAATAAGGAATTCGCTGGCAAAGAGATGATTTGTAGGACAAAAATGTAGTGATGGTCCATTATTTAAATAAAACTAAGGGAAAATAATAGTTTTCTATGTTAAAAATGAGTTGTATATAATTTATGAAAATATAAGCTACTGCATTTTCAAGGGAGCATAATCAGGAAAAGATTTAGAGTTTATAAGAACAATTTTTGAATGAGAAGAAACGAGTTTTTTAAAAAGAACTATAAACAGTACACTAAGGCACAAAACTAATTTTAATTATTTGCCTTACGGGTTAGTCACTCCGACTTTCTGGTCAGTGGGTGCGTTATAAAATTCTTACTGTAGCAAGAGAGAGCTCTTGGTCTTGGGTTCGAGTCTCTCCACAGATTTTATTTTTCTGAGTTATGTTTTTAACACATTACCGAAACCAAAAAGTTGTATAGAAATTAAGTTCACAAATTAAACAGCAACTCGCTGTGGCCATTTTGGCTAGCGGGTGCGACATAGTACGGTTACTGTAGCTATGCGATGGCGCTGTGTGTGGGTTCGATTCCTGGATTCAGACACTTTTGGAAAAATCTGATTTTTTGGATAAATTTTAATGTTTTAAATAGTTTTTAATGTTTTAAAATTTGAGAAAAAATATTAGAACTATTCTAAAATTACCTAGTCCTCGTAAGAAAATTTCTAGATCTCTTTGACTTATTAAAGGTGAAAATTTAAGGCCATGATAAGGAGGATCTTAATACGAATTATTAGAATGTGATATTGATCAAATAAAGAAAATGACTTTTTTTTTAAAGGAAATTTTGAGCAGAGATTTTTAAATGAGATTGTGAGATGATTAGTGCAAGTAAAATAAATGTGAATTTTGTCTTAATAAAATTGAATTATGACCATATGAAAAGAAAAGGGATTATGTGGGATTAAATTACGAATATGGTAAAGTGTGGAAAATGAAATCGTCGTATTCTTTTATGTACATGAAAATTTGTACATGAAATGAAATGAAAAATCATGATAAAATATGAGGAAAATTTGTGAGTATGAATACTTGATTTATGAACATTATATGAGATTAAACACTAGAGTGTAGCTAAGTCCCTATACCGGCATTTGAATAAATTCTCTTGAGATAAAATATTGAAATGAAAGACCAAGTTTGGATCGTTATTGTTGACTGATGGTTTAGACCGGTATAAAGGAAGTGCTAACTCTAGGATGTTGATTTTTATTCATGATTCAAATAAACTAAGGACAAAACAATAGTGAAGATGTGATGAAAGTAAGAGAAAAACAAAAGTATGAGGGCCTCGGGCCTACGGTGTGCGAGTGATTCTTAGTTTGCCTGCTTGATGCGTCAAGTCTTGGCGTGGACACTACTCCGGAATTATCGAGACCGTGGCAACGCTTGTGGGGTGTTTGGTGACTACGGGTGGTGCCATCGTTCCATGACGGAGGCTGAATTGTCCATATGCTCTGCATGATGCGTCATGTCACGACGTGGGATTCCCCTTTAGGCTGTCTGGATATGGGCTCGTAACTCATAGAACATCTAGGATACTTACCGTAGTTACTGTAGTAGTTTAAGTCATGGCGAGGGATCTAACCCTACAAGATGAAGAACGATTAAGGGCTTGCCCTCGGACCTATGTAGTATGGGATGCATAGAATCCGAACAAGTGTGCATTAGTGTCATGTAATATAAATAATTGTATTAAGGACTAAGTGCACTTTCACACACGACATCAATAGGATATTCTCCGTAGCTTTGTTTGTGACAAGTGTGTGATTTCTAAGTAAGAAAAATTGATGTATTATATCCTAGCGTCAGTTGAATGAATTGACTTGCCCATAGTTTGTATGCAGGATAAAGTGATTGACAAGATTAAAGCATGCATTCTGCTTAAAGAATGATTCAAGTGTTTTTTATTTCATTCATGTAAATGTTGTAATTTCTGATGTAATAAAAGTAACTCTAATGTTGTATAAATGTAACTCTAATGTAATAAAAGTTTTTAATTCCTTGTAAAAATTGTACGAAGTGAAGTGTAAAGATCCTGTGGAACTTCAAATTCGGACTTATTTGGAATTCGGGGTGTTACACGAGGTTACTACCGAGCTCCGAGCCCCAAAACTTGTTGAAAAAAGCTTTGGGTTGGCTCGAGGTCACTACCGAGCTCCGAGCCCCAAAACTTGTTGGAAAAGCTCTGGGTTGGCTTGAGGTCACTACCGAGCTCCGAGCCCCCAAAACTTGTTGGAAAAGCTCTGGGTTGGCTCGAGTTCACTACTGAGCTCTGATCCCCTAAAACTTGTTGGAAAAGCTCTGGGTTGGTTCGAGGTTACTACCGAGCGCCGAGCCCCAAAGCTTGCTGTGAAACCTTTGGGGTGGCTTGAATTCACTACCGAGCTTGGATCCCCCAATGCGTGTTGGAAAAGCTCTGGGTTGGCTCGAGGTCACTACCGAGCGTCGAGCCCCAAAACTTGTTGGAAAAGCTCTAGGGAGGCTTAGTGTGCTCTTCTGTCATGAGAGGAAGAGGGAATAGTAGCAATGGAGAAAGTGCAACCGGGTTACAAAGTTTTTTGGGATGGCTTGACGTTGCCACCGGTCACCGATCAGCCGTGCTTACTGACAAGACCGAGGGTAAAAACCAGAATTTTGCACGTGGGGCTGACGTCATGGGGGTGAAAATTGAGGCATTTGGAATCCTAGTGGTCATAAGATCTTGATGATCAAGATTGGACAGTGAGCATTTTATGTGGAATTTGAGGAGTCTCCTTTCACTCTATACATCTCCCACCCCTCCCTCATTTCTTCACTTTGCGTTCTCTCTCTAAAAAAGAGAGCTTCTCTCTCTAAGATCAGGAGTTTCTCCCTCTAAGCTGTCGGTGATGACTTTTACGGTGATCTCTCCGTTCCCGGTAATCAGGTTAGTATTTTCTTTACTAATGTCGCGCTCTCAGACCCGCTCTGAGGTGAGCTCTTCCGGTCGTGATGGGGTGGATCGCGAGTCGGGCTCAACTTCTTGGGACCTGGATGACCCTTGGAAGCAGAAAGACAGTCAAAATCCACATCCTGGGATACGAATGATCAGGTTCTGGATGTGGTCCCCTTACGAAGTTGTGAGCCGAAAAAGGTAGAGTCATCGGGCGAGGAAGTTGAGGAAGAGGAGTCTGAGGAAGAAGAGGTCGAGGAAGTATTCGAACAAGAGGGTATTGAGGGAGGAGCCAAGGAAGAGGGAGATAAGGAAGGTGGCGAGGAAGGAGAAGTGCTCCCCCCTGTCTCCTTTGTCGACACCGTATCCGGAGAGGAAGTCTTGTGTTCGTAGGAAGAAGAGGAAGTGGCGTCTTCTGGAAGAAGAGGAAGTGGCGTCTTCCTCTTCGTAGGAAGAAGAGGAAGTGGCGTCTTCTGGATGAGTTCGGGCCACAGCCTGGGCTCGAAGCCCGGGTCGATTAGGATGTACCCTGACGATGGGGAGAAACTTGTCCAATTCAACGTGGAGGTGCCCTCATCCGACCGGCCCTAGATTAGGATGGACAACGTCCAGTGCGTGCTGGAGTCTGATTTTCTGCCCATAATAAGGGCCAGTTACTTCATCCCCGGAGGTACAAACTATTGATTTCGAGTCCCGGTCTCCGTCCCACCACGGAGTTGGCGCCTAGCTTCTGCATGTTTCCCGAGGATGCTTTTGTCTCGGGACTGAGGTTGCCACTGCACCCGTTTATCAAAGGGGTACTGAGGTGGGGGGAGCTGAGCCCAATGCAGTATGGTCCCAATTCGTGGAAGCATCTGGTCTGCTTCATTCTGAAGTGCCAGGAGAAGAAGGTCCCGCTGAAACTCAAGTACTTCCGCAGTGTATTGGGGGTGAGCTCGCTCGGAGATATGGAGGGCATATTCTATATGTCGCCCCGCCCCCACAAGAGGGTGATGCATGGTCATCCAGATTCCATAAAGGGGTGGAAGGAGAAGTATTTTGTGGTCGGAAGCGCGGTGCCTTGGGAAATTCCAATGGTCTGGAATTTTTTCAAGCAGAACCACACGTCTCCAAAGTCTGTATATATATATAAAAAGGAGAAAATAGAGAAAACAATAGCAACGCCATTAGTGCAAGTTAGAGCCACAAATAGTAAAACAAGTACAACCAACATGGAACAAGATTTGGAATCAAGAATGTAATAGGGATACAAAAAGTAGTGGGGATTCAAGAAATTGACTAGTAAAAAGACAACTCGAGTGATAAGTTTGGGTAACAAATACTAGTAGCAGAAGAAGTATCTGGTGAACATGTAAAGGTATCCAACATCAAGTGACAAGTATCAAGTACAAGTGTCAAGTAACAAGTCTTAAGTCTAGTGTCAAGTTAAGTACAAGTATCAAGTCTCATGTATCATGTAATCAAGTATCAATTAAGCATGTATCATGTATCAAGTATCAAGTAAACATGTATCATGTATCAAGTATCAAGTAAGCATATATCATGTTCAGGTATCATGTATCAAGTCTTGTAGTTATTACTATCTAGGTAGCACTTCATGCATCCATATTTTTACTACATGGTTGCTACAGTCAATGCAATTTCGTTTAGGCCTAGTGGTGGAGTCTATAGAGCGGGGTAATAAGGTATCAAGTATCAAGCAGGCACGGTTCATGAATACAAAAATAAAATAACAGGTTCACGAAGCAAGTTCGTGAATACTAACAGGTTCAAGAACCTCACAGTGGGTTCATGAATACAACAGGTTCATGAGCCAAGTAACTAGCTTCATGAATACATCAAGGTGCAACAGGTTCATGAACCGAGTACTGGGAAACACGGGCCCCCTTCCGAGTACACTTACCTATATTGTCCACTACTATGGTCTTTCCCTTGAACCCGGCTTGTTATTTATTATTATTATTAACCAAGCATGAAAGTGTGCGAAAAAAGTCAAGTAACCACAGCCATGAACATGGAACAAGTTTGAGATAAATATAAAGCACATTCGAGGGTCAACACGAATCAAAATATCAAGAACAACGAAAATCTCAAATCTGAACAGCATGGGGTTGCTGTACCAAAACTGCGATTCCCGTTGCTACAATATAGCAAATGTGGATTCGTCAGAAGGTCTAGAAACTAGAATCCTGCCCGGTTCCAACACATATAATTAAGGTACATAAAAGTTGTGGTAACATGTGTCGAAACAGCAAACTATACAGCTTTTGTGTTCAGCCAGAATTTGTGAATCTGAGTTTATACATGTGAAACAGTTTTGAAACATTACTAATTAATTCTGAGAAAATTTGGGAATATTCTCTAGGGTAGCATGTAAAATTTCAAGTCAATTACTTAATGGTAGCATAGTTAAAGTAATTTCAAACTAAAGAGGTGCAGCAGTTTTTGTGAATCTGCGACTACCGACACAGCAGCAGTAAAACTGCGATATCTCCTAGACCGTAACTCGGAATTCGTAAATTCTGGATGCTATCGACAACTAGACATTCAGAGCTACATTTCATATTCAGGGCTCAAGTTCTGATTTTGAATTGAAAGGGATTGAAACAGCAAGTAAAGTTCAGGACAGCAACAAGTGTGAATATCTTTCATATATAAGTTGCATAACAAATGGTTATTATGAGTCTAGATTAATGTGTGATACAAATAAGGATGTGGTGGTTATCAAATCAGCAAGCAACATCTATTTCTCAACTCAAGGAATGCAAGGTCACCACATACATGATACAACACACATTTACAAGTCTAGGGTTTCTTAGTTTCATGTGCTCAAGTGACCAGGAGATAAATGAGTCCAACTAGTTTGTAAATATAACAACGAAAGGGTTGTGACTCTTAAGATTATGGAATCGACGATGGATAATTCAAGATCAACAAATGATGAGATAAGAAGGAGTCACAACTACAACCTATTTGCGGTATTTTCAATTAAATGCTTGTACTAGGACAATAAATTGTACAAGGAGAATACTTGCCTTAGGGGTGTAGTCGACGAATCCGATGAAGGAAAAACGGGGGATCCCGGGCGACGAGCACGATCGGCACGGATCTCGATGATGATCAAGATCAAGCGAATCCAACAGTCGAGATCGAACATAAATAAAACATATAAGAATTAGAAGGGTACCAAAAGAGTAACTATACTATTATTGACAATTGATGAAAAGAACAAAAGTAGATCAAATGTTTAAACTCACCAAGTAGAAGACGAACGAGACGATCAAGGGCCGAGACCAAGTTGATCAACCAATCAACGGCAGAGATCGAAGATCTAGATCAAGATCAAGATGATGATCACGATCGCGATGATCAAAAGAGATTCGTCGGACGAGATCAAGATCTTGATGATGATGGAGACGCGATCAACGGCCGAGATCAACGGTCAAGAAGACGATGATCGTGATTGTGATGAACGACGATCGGACGGCACACAATCAAAGTTGATCAAACAGCAACTTGGATCGACTCATCGGCAGCGGCAGGCGAAGATAATGGTGACATCGCACAGGGGCAGCACTGGTCACTGGCTGCAGTGCAACGGGGCGCGCTAGAGGGAGGCAGGACGACGGGGTGTGCTCCACGGTAAGGAGAGCGGCGGCCAGGACTGGCACCGACCGCGGCTGCTGCAGTCGAAGGATATGATGCTGGCACTGTGTTGTGGCTGAGCGACAGAGAAGCATGACTGGGAGGAGCAACTGTGGTGCTGCGTTGGGCTGCAAGGCGGCACACAGGGAGGCTTCGAGATGTGCAGGGAGGAAGAGAGACAGGAGGGCTGTCGAGGGGGTTGTTGGCGACTGGCGATGGGTTCAATGAGAACCCATCGGAAGAAGAAGACGACGGAGGTGGGTTCTTTGGGGTGTCGAGGCTGATGCTGCGATGGCTTCGGGAGGGAGGCAGATGGTCGGGTGGTAGGTGGGGTGATGGAGAGAAGGAGAGCATGGGGATGGGAGATCGGGGTTGAGAAGATGTTGGTGGCTGTAGTTGCAGTAGGAGGTATTTAGGGTTAGGCTATGAGTAGGGTTTCGGGTTTTAAGGGTTCTTAACGGGTAGGGTGATTTTAAATGGGTTTTGGGTTTAGTAATAGGGGAATGGGTAATTGGGTTTGGAATAAATGGGTTTTAAAAATCCAATAAGAAATATATACAATTAGAGAAAAATAAATAAATAGATCAATAATAATATAGTAACAAATTAAATCAATTCGTGTGCCTCAAATGAATACCCAAATACTACTGAATACAATGGAAATGGATTTTCAATTCAACAATCAAATATAATAATAATATTAATAACGAAAATAATAATTTTGATATACATATCAAAATGAGATTTGAGATAAACAGATTTATTAAAATCTAAATAGTAATAGGATAAGATACAAATAGCCGATCACTTAGAAAATAAACATTAAAGTTAGAATATACTACTATTCGAAGAAAATACAATTTCCGGTTCGAAAAGATTTTAATAGAAGGCATAAATCGAGTTTAAAATAACACTGAATTTATAATAAATCAAAATACGAAAAATATTCAAAAATACGTATTTAGGGAAACATGGGTTACAAATCCTACCCACCTTACAACAAAATTTCGTCCTTGAAATTCGCTTAGGCGGTATATAGGACAGTGTAAAAGCAACTTAGGGGAGGGTAACAAACAAGGGATTCAAAAGAAAAGCCAAATTGTGGCAATAACATGATAGGAAGGAAATGGATAACTACGATGTCAAGCGGATTGCAGGAAAGAAATAAACAACATCAAAAGGAAGGAAACAACGCAAGATAACAAGGCAAGAATAAAGGAGTAGAGTAAAGCTGGAATCGAAGAAGGGATGGACAAGGAAGAGTTAGACCAGCCAATGAGTCAATGGATGTAGACGAGTACAAGGGATGGAAAAAAGCAAATAATGCTAGGAATAGAGAGGAGCAAACAATACAAAGGGGAGAAGCAACAAGAGGATCCTGGAACCTGTGGGTTACGGGCCCACCACGCTTCCGCTGCGCTACTCCGATGGTGATGTTCCAAGCAACATACATGTCGTTGTAGGTCACATGACGCAGCAGGAAGACAAGACTGAGACACCAGGATCAAGGAGAGTATGGGCTCAAGATAGATATAAATAAATAATGCAAAATGAATATACAGTTTGACTTCAATTTTAATAATTAAAAGATATGCTATAGATCAAAATTAATGGGTTTTAACAAAAATAACAATAACAACAAATGTTAATAATAAAAATAATAATATCAAGAATAATAGAATAATAATAACAATAATAAAAATAATAATAATAACAATAATAAAAATAATAATAATAACAATAATGATAACTACACATAATAATAATAAAGATAATAATAACAATAATATTAAAAATAATAACAACAATAATGATACAAGTAATAATAACCATAATAATAAAATAATAATAACAAAATAATAATAACAATAATAGTAACAGTAATCAAAATTATCATAATCATACGGGTAATAATAATATAATGAAAAAAATATTTACAATACTGATAATAATGATAATACATACACGACATTATTGGATTCAACATATTCATGAAAATAATGCAATAATAGTAATAATAATAGCATTAAAAATAATAACAATAATAATAATAATGATAATAGCAACAATAATAATAATATCAATAATAATAAAGTAACAGTAATAATAATAATAATAAAAATAATAACAACAATAAAGATAATGAAAATAATAATAATAACAGCAATAGAAATGACAATAATAATACCAATAATAATAACGAAAACATTAGCAATAATAAACATAGCATTATAAAACAAAAATTAAGAATTGGCTTATCAGCTCTATAAATAAATCAACTATACTAGTTCAGATTGTATGAAAACATAAAGTGTAATTGTATAAACAAAATGTCATAAAGAAAATAATTATTTACCATTAATTAAATTATATAAGTAAAAAGTCTTGAAATATCAATTAGCAAATAAGTAGAAAATTTTGCCTCCTTAACATCAAGTTGCATGTTTGCCTTCACGACATCAGGTTGCAGGTTGCCGTTTGGATATTCGGTTGCACATTTTGCCTCCTCGACATCCAGTTGCAATTTGCCTCTATTAACATCGAGTTGCATATTTGCCATCTCGACATTAGGTTACACCAAAATGGTGAAATGGAAAATGTAACCTTCCATATGCACCGATTATGGAACATATAATTTAAGTAAGATGTTATGTTTCAGATTTCGTGATATGAAAATAGTAGAAGAGTAAGAAATAGAGTTGAAAGTCACACAATGGAATATCAAAATAGATATATAGATTATAAATATCAAACACAATAGTACAAAATAATAGTAGTGAAAATGATTTATAAAAGTAGGGAGAAAAACGGAATGAAATAGATGCATATGTACAATGCAAAGTGAATGAGAAAATAAATATGCATTGCAGCAAATTTACACAATATATATATCATAAAAATATACATTAACGTAGGAATTAATCAAGCCCCTAACATGTCGTTGAAGATCCACCGATGCCGATCGACAAACCAAGCAGAAATAAGAGAATGGATAGCACCGGAATTTAAGGAGAACAAGATAGGGAAGGAACAACTAGTATGATACACAAAATGAATCAACAACGAAGATGAATGCAAGGCACGGAAAACAATGGGTACACAAGCTGAAATAAGAAGGGATCAACGAGGCAAGCAGAAATAGGAGATTGCTTACACCGAAATCAAAAGAACATGGGTACGGAAGAATAAATTTATACCCAATATGGAATCAACAAATTAGGACGACTGTAAGAGATAGAAGGAAACAAGGAATCAAAGAATTGATTATGAAGAGATCAAAATGAATGGGATAAGACTAGTGTCCAGTTCGAGTTGATTATCAAATTATTCATGTGGTTGCATGGCTTGTTTAATGTTGAGTTAATCCTGACCGAGTCAAGCCTGTCTAATGTATTAGTCAAACTAATACATTAGCCAAACCTAGCTCTGATACCACTAAAAACCTTATCACGCCCCGCTTCCCAAAAACAAGGAATACGAGTGCGTGATGAAGCCCAGCGAATGATTTTAACATCATCCATAAGCTGTAGGATCGACTCAGCATCACAACAAGAATATAACAAGATATATATACAACCAAGCATGCATGAATAATTTATTAAGCAACAGAAAACAATTGAAACGAATAATAATATCCAAATAGTTTCCAAGTCTGGATCAAAGATAAAACTTGGGAACATAAGCCCGTTACAAGTTTTAAGTAGCAAGAAAATAAATAACAGAAGGAAAACAAATAAATTAAGCATGTCCTTGCTCCAAGCGAAGCCTAAAATGTCTGCCCACCAATTGTAGCAGGCAACACGTCTCCAAAGTCTGTATATATATATATATATATATATATATATATATATATATAAAGGAGAAAATAGAGAAAACAAAAGGAACACCCTTAGTGCAAGTTAGGGCCACAAATAGTAAAATAGGTACAACCAACATGGAACAAGATTTGGAATCAAGAGTGTAATAGGGATACAACAAGTAGTGGGGATTCAAGAAATTGACTAGTAAAAAGCCAACTCGAGTGACAAGTTTAGGTAACAAATACTAGTAGCAGAACAAGTAGCTAGTGAACATGTAAATGTATCCAACATCAAGAGACAAGTGTCAAGTACAAGTGTCAAGTAACAAGTCTCAAGTATAGTGTCAAGTTGTCAAGTACAAGTATCAAGTCTCATGTATCATGTAATCAAGTATCAATTAAGCATGTATCATGTATCATGTATCATGTATCAAGTAAACATGTATCATGTATCAAGTTTCAAGTAAGCATATATCATGTTCAGGTATCATGTATCAAGTCTTGTAGTTATTACTATCTAGGTAGCAATTCATGTATCCATACTTTTACTACATGGTTGCTACAGTCAACGCATTTTCATTTAGGCCTAGTGGTGGAGTCTATAGAGCGGTGTACTCAGGTATCAAGTATCAAGCATGCACGGTTCATGAATATGAAAATAAAATAACAGGTTCACGAAGCAAGTTTGTGAATACTAACAGGTTCAAGAACCTTACAGTGGGTTCATGAATACAACAGGTTCATGAGCCAAGTAACTGGCTCCATGAATACATCAAGGTGCAACAGGTTCATGAACCGAGTACTGGGAAACACGGACCCCCTTCCGAGTACACTTACCTATATTGTCCACTACTATGGTCTTTCTCTTGAACCCCGACTTGTTATTTATTATTATTATTAACCAAGCATGAAAGTGTGCGAAACAAGTCAAGTAACCACAGCCATGAACATGGAACAAGTTTGAGATAAATGTAAAGCACATTCGAGGGTCAACACGAATCAAAATATCAAGAACAACGAAAATCTCAAATCTGAACAGCATGGGGTTGCTGCACCAAAACTGCGATTCCCGTTGCTACAATATAGCAAATGTGGATTCGTCAGAAGGTATAGAAACAAGACTCCTGTCCGGTTCCAACGCATATAATTAAGGTACATAAAAATTGTGGTAACATGTGTCGAAACAGCAAACTATACAGCTTTTGTGTTCAGCCAGAATTTGTGAATCTGAGTTTATACATGTGAAACAGTGTTGAAACATTACTAATTAATTCTGAGAAAATTTGGGAATATTCTCTAGGGTAGCACGTAAAATTTCAAGTCAATTACTTACTGGTAGCATAGTTAAAGTAATTTCAAACTAAAGAGGTGCAGCAGTTTTTGTGAATCTGCGACTACCGACACAGCAGCAGTAAAACTGTGATATCTCCTAGACCGTAACTCGGAATTCGAAGATTCTGGATGCTATAGACAACTAGACATTCAGAGCTACATTTCATATTCAGGGATCAAGTTCTGATTTTGTTTTGAAAGGGGTCGAAACAGCAAGTAAAGTTCAGGACAGCAACAAGTGTGAATGCCTTTCATATATAAGTTGCATAACAAATGGTTATTATGAGTCTAGATTAATGTGTGATATAAATAAGGATATAGTGGTTATCAAATCAGCAAGCAACATCTATTTCTCAACTCAAGGAATGCAAGGTCACCACATACATGATACAACACACATTTACAAGTCTAGGGTTTCTTAGTTTCATGTGCTCAAGTGACCAGGAGATAAATGATTCCAACTAGTTTGTAAATATAACAACGAAAGGGTTGTGAATCTTAAGATTATGGAATCGACGATGAATAATTCAAGATCAACAAATGATGAGATAAGAAGGAGTCACAACTACAACCTATTTGCGGTATTTTCAATTAAATACTTGTACTAGGACAATAAATTGTACAAGGAGAATACTTGCCTTAGGGGTGTAGTCGACAAATCCGATGAAGGAATAACGGGGGATCCCAGGCGATGAGCACGATCGGCACGGATCTCGATGATGATCAAGATCAAGATGAAGATCAAGCGAATCCAACGGTCGAGATCGAACATAAATAAAACATATAAGAATTAGAAGGATACCAAAAGAGTAACTATACCATGATTGACAATTGATGAAAAGAACAAAAGTAGATCAAATATTTAAACTCACCAAGTAGAAGACGAACGAGACGATCAAGGGCCGAGATCAAGTTGATCAACCAATCAACGGCTGAGATCGAAGATCTAGATAAAGATCAAGATGATGATCACGATCGCGATGATCAAAAGAGATCCGACGGACGAGATCAAGATCTTGATGATGATGGAGACGGGATCAACGACCGAGATCAACTGATCAAGAATACGATGATCGTGATTGTGATGAACGACGATCGGATGACACACAATCAAAGTTGATCAAACAACAACTTGGATCGGCTCATCAGCAGCGACAGGCGAAGATAATGGTGACATCGCACAGGGTCAGCACTGGTCACTGGCTGCAGTGCAACGGGGCGTGCTAGAGGGAGGCAAGACAACAGGGTGTGCTCCACGACAGGGAGAGCGGCGACCAGGACTGGCACTGACCGCGGCTGCTGCAGTTGAAGGATATGACGCTGGCACTGTGTCGTGGCTGAGTGACGGAGAGGTGCGACAGGGAGGAGCGACTGTGGTGCTGCGTTGGGCTGTAAGGCGGCACACAGGGAGGCGTCGGGATGTGCAGGGAGGAAGAGAGATAGGAGAGCTATCGAGGGGGCTGTTGGCAACTAGTGATGGGTTCAACGAGAACCCATCGGAAGAAGAAGACGACGGAGGTGGGTTCTTTGGGGTGTCGAGGCTGACGCTGCGGTGGCTTCGGGAGGGAGGCAGATGGTCGGGTGGTAGGCAGGGTGATGGAGAGAAAGAGAGCATGGGGATGGGAGATCGGGGTTGAGAAGATGTTGGCGGTTGTAGTTGCAGTAGGAGGTATTTAGGGTTAGGCTATGAGTAGGGTTTCGGGTTTTAAGGGTTCTTAACGGGTAGGGTGATTTTAAATGGGTTTTGGGTTTAGTAATAAGGGAATGGGTAATTGGGTTTGGAATAAATGGGTTTTAAAAATCCAATAAAAACTGTATACAATTAGAGAAAAATAAATGAATAGATCAATAATAATATTGTAACAAATTAAATCAATTCGTGTGCATCAAATTAATACTCAAATACTACTAAATACAATGGAAATGGATTTTCAATTCAATAATCAAATATAATAATAATATTAATAACGACAATAATAATTTTGATATACATATCAAAATGAGATTTGAGATATACAAGTTTATTAAAATCTAAATAGTAATAAAATAAGATACAAATAGCCGATCACTTAGAAAATAAACATTAAAGTTAGAATATATTATTCGAAGAAAATACAATTTTTGGTTCGAAAATATTTTAATAGAAGGCGTAAATCGAGGTTAAAATAACATTGAATTTATAATAAATCAAAATATGAAAAATATTCAGAAAATATGTATTTAGGGAAACAGGGGTTACAGTTTTTCTATTTTTTTCATTTATTATTTCCATTTCTTGTCTTTTTATTCTTTCGGTTATTAATGAGATTCTGGTTTTTCCTTGTGCTTATTCTATGTCTATAGGTTGTTCATTATTCCTAGCTATTATGATGGTACTTTTCTTTCTTTCGAATATTGGTAGTTTAAAATTTTCTTTTTAATTTATATCTAATTTGGTCGCTCTTATTTTATCGTATTTTTGTATGTCAAAGCACATTCTTTCCCTTACTTCTTCATTATTTTCTTCTCTTTCTGAAGGTTCTCATATTTCTGTTAAATCTGTTATCATGTTTATTTCACTTTCTTCTGTTTCACCTTCACTACTCCCACTATCTTCTTCCATTACCATTATTTCTTCATCTTCACTTATTTCTAACCACTCTTCATCATCTTCTATGGATTCATAATTTATGTTATTCACTTCTTCAATTTCTTCTACGTATTTTACATTTTCTTTTTTCATTCTTTTTGGACAATTTGGTGATATATGTCCTACCTCTCCACATATGTAACAATTACATTTCTTAGGATTTTTCGTATACTGCCTATTTTTATTCTTATTCATTTTTCTAAAGTATTTTTTTATAGGGTTTTCTTTATCTTTTAAAAGTTTTTCTTTATTTTGGTTTATATTTTTAGAATTTGTGATTATTCTTCTTTGTGTATTTATAGTTATTATTGCATCCCCAATGATTCGGCCTTGCATCCTCACAACAAATTCTTTGTTTATATGTTCTATAATATTTCATTGTTGCTCTAGCATCTTGGCATACTTTGTCCCTATAATCTTTTACGAATTGTATTCTATACCCTAAAGTGTCTACTTCTAGTTTTACTTTCTCACTTATGTACGCACTATATATGTTTATACTCCATGGATCAGGTAGTTTTAGAAAGAATGAGTCCAAAATTGGACTCCGTTCTTCTTTTGTATAATAACTATCTTGAAAATATTCTCGGAATTCACAAGCATAGTTGTCAAAATAGCACATGTCGCATATTTCTAAGTTACTTAGTCTCCATCTTGCTTGATTCTTTTTATATATAGTGTGTTTTTCTCCTTTATCGTATACACTGAATTCTGTTCTTATTGCTTTCTCGTAATTTGTAATTATTTCTTTTAGACCTAAGGTTCATTGAGTTGAGCTTTCTTCAGTTCCTGTATAATCAACTGGTCTTGATTTTCTTATAGTATTTCTCTCTTCTTCCTCTAGCCCATTCCACCATTTTGCTACTACTCCCATAAAGGTGGTTTCTATAAATTTCTCAAATGTGTTTCCATTAAGGTTTTGCCTAAATCCTACTATTAGTGTGGCTTTTACCCATTCTTCAATTGTCCTATCTACGTCTTTTACGCAATCTAAGTCTAACCATTCTCCATTTCCTACTATTCCTTTTTCGTAGTGTTCTGTAGGTTCATATTTTGGGGTTTCCTTTTCTTTGTCTCTTCCTAACTGCATTCTTTCTTTTGTGTTTTGTCATTTCCATGGTAATTGGTAAGGTTTTTTGTTAGGTGGTGGTCTTCAGATTTCGTACATGTTACTTGGAATTTCTGAAGATTTTGCAATAATTTTATTTTGGTCCATTTTTATTTCTTCATTTGTTATATCTAGATTTTTCAAGGCTTCTTCTACTTCTTCTGAATTGGGATTTTCCATTAAATCTTCTATTTCCAAGATATTTATATTAAGTTTTGTTATGGCTTCTAACTCTTTCATACCTTCTTCCGTTATGTCTGATTCTTCTTCTAGGTAGTCAGTTATATATCTACCTAATTCTTTTATATTTTTATTTATGATTCTTAAATCTTTTCTTATATGTCTTACAATTTGAGGACCATTGTAATCTTCTTCCAACTCTTGTATGTTTATCATATAAATTTTTGGGTTTATGTTAGGATTTAATGCAATTGCTTTATTGGTCATACTTAGCCTCTTATTTTGTATGCTAGTAGGTGTTGGTAATACCAACTTGCTTCTTCGTTTCCGCAGTCTAATACTTTGTATGCTATCTCTTTATGTATTTCTTTAGGTAGTTGATTAGTTACTTTTCTTGTTAGTAACAAATATTCTAATATTTCTTTACTAGCAATATGTTTTCTTTCTGTTAATCTTCTGTCAATGAATCTAATTTTAAAATCTGAAAGATTTTTTAATTTAAGTTTCTTTATTTTGTGTGATATATCCAGCTTTTATAAGGATTATAG
Source organism: Hemerocallis citrina (assembly GCA_017893485.1). Lineage (NCBI taxonomy): Eukaryota > Viridiplantae > Streptophyta > Magnoliopsida > Asparagales > Asphodelaceae > Hemerocallis > Hemerocallis citrina. The sequence continues at coordinate 154,331,634 of CM030367.1, read as the reverse complement.
TTTATAATTTGTAAAGTAGGGTTATACAGAAAGTTTTGTTTTTAGGTTATTATATTAAAAAGGGTTAGTTAGTTAAATATTTTATAAAAGTGGGTCGTTTGGCTAAATCTTTTTGAAAGTGGGTCGTTTGGGTAAATGTTTTCCAAAAGTGGGTCAGTTGATATGGTTAACTCACTTGTGGAACCATTGCCCACCCTGGAACCATTGTCCACTCTTGCCCCCAAATTTGTTAAGTCAAAAAAGAAACGCCCTTCATCTTACATCTGGTCGAGCTATTTAGTTGAATGCCCCACTTTTTTATTTTATTTGGTCAAATGACCTAGTTTGAAAACTATTTAGCTAAATGACCTAGTTACTATTTGAATTTTTATAGTATACTTCCTATAGTAATTTCTATAGGATCTGTGACCTTTCTTTAAATTTTAAAAGTTTTTGGTTTTTAAGATAATTTCTGTTTTTATTATTAAATTTTTGTTTTCTATTCTATAGCTTATAAATTAGTAATTAATTACAAAAATTATGTAAAAATTACTTACTTAACCTTGGCTCTGATACCAACCGTGGGTGCGAAGTGTGTAATTACTTGAAGACCTAAAAATCAAAAGGAAGAGAGTATCAAAAACTTTAAAATTCTAAAGATGATAGTTTGGTGTAAAATAATATTCGTCGAAATAATGGATATTGTCTATTATGAAAAAGTAATAAGGAATGTTAGGAATTTTGTCTTCAACTTCTCACATATATTCTGATTTCGTCTCATATGCTTCACTATTACTATCATATGGGGGTTCTTCGAGTTCTTCCATATGTCTATTTTCTCCTTCATTCTGTTCATTTTCTTCTAGAAATTGTCTGTATGCAGTTGTAGGACTCCAAACATAACTACTAAATATACCATTTTCTTAAAATAACAAAGATCTTTCATGATAAGTTAGGTCATCAATTATTTCAACATTTATATTACTAGTTTCTCCAGGATTTATTTAGTTTATTGTTATGATTATTACTCGTTGTATACTAAAAAAGAATAATTTGAATTCATAGCAATCATTCATGCTTATTGCTCTATGAGGATAATGAACATAAAAAACTAGCATTCTATCACTTCCTTGGTAATTAATCATTAATTCAAAAATCAGTGAGGCAATACCAAAATTATTATTATCCATTAGTTCTTTTGAATTTGATCAATTATAAAATCAAGAGTAGAGAGAGGTTTCTAAGGATGCCTAAAAAATCAAAACAAAACGGACCATCATGCTTCCGACCTAATTAAACCTCTTTGAGCTGCTCTGTTCCAGTTACTACCAGTGGATAAAATACCTCTGGTATGCACCCTAATTTTTGTGCTCCTTTTACGTTCCTCCCACCCCAGGATTACTATGCCCTCAAGATAGCTTCATCCGAGAGATACGTCTGGAACAACTAGTAGCACTTCTGTACAGACAACCATAACCTAGCTCATTTCCTTCCGCTAGGTGTACAGTCTAACTATAGAAGGTTGCAAATGGGTCTTTTTACAAGATCATTCAGGCAGAGCCTTACAAAACTCTCCCTAAGGGAAAAAGATTTAGTTATCCATACCTTATTTTCTACAAGATATGGTAGATGCGTGAACTCATAAAAGATAATTTTTATTTCCTTCAAACTTGTTACAAACAGAGACTCTTCAAGATTCAGATTGGAATTTTTTCTCTCCCAGATTCTCTACCTTCTACCTTACTCAGCCTACCTTTTTATAGACCAAGGGATCAGCTTACAACAAGTTTACATACGTCATTGCTTACATCACAAGTCTAATAATTGCTGCTTACATCAGTCTTTAATAATTTCCTTATGGACTACTATAGAAAAAGAGATTCCTCTTGGCAGAAATGTTCACATGCTTCACATTTGTGTTCATGTTCTGTCGTCATCAAGCTACAGTAGTATCAACCTGTCTCTTCTGTCATTGTCATTGTCATTGTCCCTGTGGATAGTATTTGGTACCAGCTGTCAAACAGCTCATGCTTATCTTGTGGCTGTTTTATTTTTGCTATACTATACATTAATATTTTTTCTGGATCTGGGCTGTCATTGATCCATATGTTGCTGTCTCTTAGTTTTATATCCTTTAACCCACAGTACATGTTCCTGAAGCCCATGGCCCTTCTTTTTGGGATTAATTTTTTAAATTCTTCGGTTTTATATGGTACAATATTTGACGCTCCATAGATCACCTGGGTGGTCATTCCTATTTTTATGACGTGTTCTGCTGGGAGCTCTTCATCGTCTTCAAGATATTCGGGGATGGCTGAATACATTCTGACATATATTTTTTAGGCCTTTGTTAGGCCAAAATAACTCTTGGCTGCTTTGTAAATTTTTCTTGGCAAGTTGGCTAATTCCTCACATTCTCTAGATGGATAAATGCAATGAATAAGTCCTCTTTCGAACAATGCCCTTATTGTTCTTGGATTAGCTCCTGGTAAGATGATGGCCTTGTTCATATGTTGTTGTGATATAGTTTTGATGAACTGGTTCACCTCTGTTACTTGGCATAGTTTTTGAATATATTGTAAAAATAATGCTTTCTTTGATACTTTGATAGGAGCTTTCTCCGTAAGAAGTGTCTCCTTGTATGTAGTCTTATTTGAGGATGTAAGTGCATCCTCTTTTAAGGAATGAGTAGGTTCGCCTATCTCACTCATTTTCTCGCTAGTATTGTCCACCATATTTTTTGTGATTACATGCTGACTTATATGTTGATAGAACAGACTTTGGAGCCCGCATATTTGCAATTGTAATTGATTAAATGCTCCTTTAATTTGCTCCACAATCTTCTCTAGGTAGACTATATCCCGTTCTATATGTTGGACTCTATTCTCCATCCTGTAAAAATGAAATTGTTAGCTTCTTGATAAAAAAATCTGCTAGGATGTTATTTTTTCCTTTTATATTTTCTATTGAGAAGTCGTAATGTGATAACTCCATTTGCCATCTTATAAACCTTTTATTTGCTATACTTGGGTCTATTATTTTGTTAATCCAACTCTTTGCTTGTGTATTGTCTGTTCTTACTATAAATTTCGTATGTATTATGAATAACTCAAACTTTTTTATAGCTTTTAAGATTGCTAGTATTTCTTTTTTCATTTATGTGGTAATTTTGTTGGGTCTGTGTGAATGATCCACTAGTATATCTGGCTAGTCTTTCTTCCTCTTCACCTATTTCAATGAATTTTAATGCTGCTCCCCAATTATTATCACACGCATCTGTTTCTATTATCCATGAATATTCTTTAACATGTAATCTTAGCTTATGTAATTATAAAGTTTGTTTTTTTAATATTTTAAGTTTCTCTTCATCCTGTGGGGTCCATTCTCATTTCTTAAACTTTTTTGGTTTTTGTTGTAACCAATTTGTTTTTGCTGATAGATTTGGTATGTAACCTCTTGTTTGATTTAGTAACCCTATTATAGATTGTACTTCTCTTTTTCTTTTTAGGACATTAGGAAAAGTCTTTATTTTTTTTCTATATGTGGTTGTAATTCTATTCATTCATGTGATAATTTTGTTCCTAAGAATTCTTTCTCAGTTTTGAATAATTCCATTTTTTTTTGATAGTATAATACCTGCATTTTTCACTATTTCTATGAATTTTAGTAGATGTTCTTTATGTTGTTCCTCATTTTCGGATCCTATTAGAATATCATCTACATATACTAATATGAAATTGTTGTATTTTTCAAAAAAAATTATCCATATACTCTTGAATATTCCTGGGCTATTTTTATAACTGAATGGTAATACATTCCATTCATAAAATCCCTGAGGTGTGCTAAATAATGTTAAAGGTTTTGAATCTTCTCTTAGTTTTACATGATAAAATCTTGATTTACAATCAAATTTTGAATATATTTTTCTTGTTCTTACTGTGTTAAGTAGTATTTGCATGTCTGGTAGTGGGTATCCAAACCTCTTAGTATTTTTATTTAGTTCCGTATAATTTACTATCATTCGATATTTACATTTTTTTTTCTTCTGAATGCTTTCTTACTATGAATGCTGGTGATGAATGTGGACTTTGTGATTTTCTTATGTAATTACTTTCCATTAATTCTTTTATATGTATTTTGAACTCTTCTAGATCTGTTGGAGTATGTCTTATATGTTTAATTTTTATTATTTTGTTCTTTTCTATTAACTCTATGTGTGTTGTGGGTTTACTTAAGTCCCATTTTGCCAAGGGGTCTCTAATTATTTTTGTAAAGTATCGTTTGTAGTTAATTCATGGACTTGTTGTATTCTAGTTTTGTTTGGTAAATATTGATATTCACCACGCTTGGTTGAAGAAACTCTGATGTGTGGTAGGTCGGTTCTAGAATAAGGTTGGGTTATTCTAATTGCTATTGCTTGGTGTCGACAAGGTGTCGTAAATACAACCGATTTATGTGATATGGTTATAGGGTAGTATTGTTGGAAAAAGTCATTTCCTAAGAGCACATCATTATTCATATCATCAAACTGGTATATTATTGGTATTCTTAGTATGTAACTTCCTAATTGTACATTAACATTTTGTTGATACTTATCAAGTATGATAGTCTGTCCAGTTAATTCAGTTATTGTTTTTTTTTATTATATCCATCTTGTTTCCATTTTGGTAGTATATTTTCGCGGCGTAGACTAGTGCCTGCTCCGGTGTCTATTAGACTATGATAGTTTCTTGATTTGTATTCTTCGTAAACAAATCTGTTAGTATGTATAATGTGTTTTTTGTTGCTATTAATGGATTTATTTATCTAATATTCTGTTTATTATCATACTTTCATTGTTTACTGTTATTGTGATTTTTTCTTCTTGAATTGAGTAAGGTTGTACTGATGTAAGGAAGTCAGTTCCTAATAGCATTTCATTAACATGGTGTTCTGGGTCTACGTGTAAGTGTAATAACATTTCCTTTTCACCATTTATCCTTAGTGGTAGTATAATTTTATGTACAATTGGATGTATATTATTGTAATAGTCTATGTAGTAATATGAGTTTTCTGATGTTATTAATTCAGTGGTTTTTACATTTGTTTTTTTAATATGTGAATTAGTGACTCCCGTATCTACTAAGGCTATTTGTTTATTCCATTTCCCATTATCATAATATTCTATTTCTATTTTAAACTGGTTATTGTTTTGGTGTTCTAATGTATTTATTATTGGTATTAATTCCAATGCTTGTTGCTTATTTCTTATTGATAGTGATCTCTTTCCGAACATTATTTGTGGTGCTTTTCCTTTTTCAGTTTCTTTTGCTTTATTAAAGTCGAATTCTATATAATTTGGAATAGTCATTTCAGGGTTTTCTCTAACTGGTTTGTATCTTATAATTTCTCTGAATAGCGGCTCTATTTTAAAATTATCTGTATTTCTATTTTTTACTTCATGTTTGCTAGTGAAAGCATAAATATTTCTTATTTATATACTTATAACTTTGCTTTTTTCTATCATTTCTATTCCTGATAACCTATGATACATGACTAGACTTCTGTCTTTATTTTCTTCTGCCATGCTTATAGAGAAATTAGGTTTTATTGTAAATTTTATCCTTTGGTGCATTATGTTTCCTTGTACTATTCCTATTAAGGCATCTTGTGTACTTGATATTATCCTATCATCTATTAGGTATATTTCCATGGGTGTATTTATCCCTTCCTTAAAATAGGCTTTTATTATTATTTGTACTGCTCCTAAATGTATGTGTCTTAATATTTCTCTGGTTTTCTCATTTAATTTTTCCATCTATTGTCTTATTATTCTTTCGGTTATTAATGGGTCTATGGTTTTCCATTGTGCTTGTTCAATCTCTATAGGTTGTTCATTATTTTTAGCTATTATGATGGCACTTTTCTTTCTTTCGAATATTGGTAGTTTAAAAATTTCTATTGGATTTATATCTAATTTGGTCGCTCTTATTTTATAGTATTTTTGTATGTCAAAGCACGTTCTTTCTCTTACTTCTTCATTGTTTTCTTCTCTTTCTGAAGGTTATCCTATTTCTGTTATTTCTGTCATCATGTTTATTTCACATTCTTCTGTTTCATCTTCACTACTTTCACTATCTTCTTCCATTACCATTATTTCTTCATCTTCACTTATTTCTGACCATTCTTCATCATATTCTATGGGATCATAGTTTATGTTGTTCATTTCTTCAATTTCTTCTACGTATTTTACATTTTCTTTTTTCATTCTTTTAGGGCAATTTGGTGATATATGTCCTACCTTTACACATATGTAACAATTACATTTCTTAGGGTTTTTCGTATACTGTCTATTTTTATTTTTATTTATTCTTCTAAAGTATTTTTTATAGGGTTTTCTACATCTCTTAAAAGTTTTTCTATATTTTGGTTTATATTTTTGGAATTTGTGATTATTCTTCTTTGTATAATTATAGTTATTATTGCATCCCCAATGATTCGGTCTTACATCTTCACAACAAATTCTTTGTTTATATGTTCTATAAAATTTCATAGTTGCTCTAGCATCTTGGCATACTTTGTCTCTATAATCTTTTACGAATTGTGTTCTATACCCTAAAGTGTCTACTTCTGGTTTTACTTTCTCACCTATGTATGCACTAAATATGTTTATACTCCATGGATCAGGTAGTTTTAGAAAGAATGAATCCAGGATTGGACTCCTTTCTTTTTTTGTGTAATAACTATCTTGAAAATATTCTCTAAATTCATCAGCATAGTTGTCAAAATAACACATGTCGCATATTTCTAAATTGCTTAGTCTGCATCTTGCTTGATTCTTTTTGTATATGGTGTGTTTTTCTCCTTTATCGTATACACTGAATTCTGTTCTAATTGCTATCTTGTAATTCATAATTATTTCTTTTAGACCTAAGGTTCGTTGTACTGAGGTTTCTTCAGTTCCTTTATCATCAATTGGTCTTGATTTTCTTATAGTATTTCTTTCTTATTCCTTTAATCCATTCCACCATTTTGCTACTACACCTATAAAGGTGGCTTCTATAAATTTCTCAAATGCGTTTTCTAAAAGATTTTCCCTAAATCCTACTATTAGTGACGCTTTTACCCATTCTTCAATTGTCCTATCTACGTCATTTACGCAATCTAGGTCTAACCATTCTCCATTCCCTGCTATTCCTTTTTCGTAGTGTTCTGTAGGTTCATATTTGGGGTTTCCATTTCTTTGTCTTTTCCTAGCTGTATTCTTATTTTTGTGTTTTGCTATTTCCATGGTAATTGGTAAGATTTTTTGTTAGGTGATGGTCTTAAGAATTCGTACATGTCATTTGGAATTTCTGAAGGTTTTGCTATAATCTTATCTTGGTCCATTTGTACTTCTTCATTTGTTATGTCTAGATTTTTCAAGGCTTCTTCTACTTCTACTTGGGTTAGGATTTGCCATTAAATCTTCTATTTCCAAAATATTTATATTAAGTTTTGTCATTGATTCTAACTCCTTCATACCTTCTTCCGTTATGCCTAATTCTTCTTCTGGGTAGTCAGTTATATATCTAGCTTATTCTTTTATATTTTTATTTATGATTTTTAAATCTTTTCTTATATCTCCTACGATTTCAGGACCATTGTAATCTTCTTCCAACTCTTGTATGTTTATCATATAAATTTTTTGGGTTATGTTAGGATTTAATGCAATTGCTTCATTGGCCATACTTAGCCTGTTATTATGTATGCTAATAGTTGTTGGTAATACCAACTATCTTTTTCGTTTCTGTAATACTCTATATGCTATCTCCTTTTGTATTTCTTTAGGTAGTTGATTAGTTACTTTTCTTGTTAGTAATAAGTATTCTAATATTTCTTTAATAGCAATATGCTTCCTTTCTGTTAATTGATTTGAAAGATTTTTTTAATTTTAGTTTCTTTATTTTTTGTGAATTTTCCAGCTTTTATAAGGAAAAAATGTATTATAGTTTATACTTTCTAAAGTATGGTTATATATTAAATTTTGTTTTTAGGTTATTATATTAATAGGGTTAGTTAGATATAATATTTTATAAAAGTGGGTCGTTTGGCTAAATCTTTTTGAAAGTGGATCGTTTGGCTAAATAATTATTGAAAGTGGGTTAGTTATTAGGGTTAGCTCCATCTAGTCTAGTGCTAGATTAAAAATGATGCATTCCTCTTCCCTTACTGTTAGAGCTAAAGCTTCTCTAGCGGCCCAATTAAGAAATATGGAGCTTCCTCAATTACCGATGGAACTCCTGATAGATTCCTCCTGTGGTTTCTGTCTATCAGGTGCACTTTGATTCCTTATCTAATGAAGATATTGGCAAACTTGCTTCCAACATGGGCTTCTTGTTTGACTTTATCTTGCCTTCTTCTTTTGATTCAATTAGGTCTCCAGAAGTCTCCAGAGCTAATGCGTTTAGGGTTGGCAACTGGGCCGGGCTGACCCGCGACCCGCTCACCAAACCCAGCCTGTTAATTGACGGTTCGGGTCCGGGTCAAATCCGCGAACTTAAGTGGCTCTACCCGGGTTGTCTAAAATGGGTTTCAAACCCGTTGAACCCGACCCGCGGACCCGGTGAATAGTGCCCAACTCGCCCACGAACCTGCGGGTCGACTCGCTGGTTTCGAACCGTTTAACCCGTACGGGCTAAATGTTCGATCCGGACGAGTCGACCATTTGACCCGCGGGTCCAACGGCCAAAAAGACAGCAACGACTGTTTTAGCCTTTTTTTTGTTTGTTTGTTTTTTTCTTTTCCCCTATAATTACCCCTTAAACCACTCAAAAAATTTCACACCTTACTCTCTTACTCTCTCTACTACTACTACTCAATACAATCTCAATTGATTCAAATTTTTTCAACAAAGAAGCTAACAACATAAAAGTGACAAATTCTGATCGTATCGAATTCAACTTACAACTACATCTACTTCAAGTCTTCAACTCCTCCAAGGCTCCAAGGCTCCAACAAAGAATCTCTCTTTCTATCTATATACGAGTTCGGACTTCTACTTCTACTTCTACTTTTATTTTCACTCTCATTCTATATACGAGTATCCGTGAAGTACGGTATCAAAATTTCACAACCCTCTTATTGTCTTGATATTTTTTTTGTAGTTATAATTTTTTATCGCATTTTTTGTTTTTTTTTTTAATATTCTCTCTCACAATCCTCCTATTATTTTCTAGATTTTTTTTAAAAAATTTATCTAGCCTAGATTGCATTTAATTTTTTCACACACACTACTATATCAATATGTCTAGATCACTAGGTAGCGGTCATAGCCAAAGCGGACAAGATTCCACCAGCACTTTTCGTAAGCCTCCAATTGTCCCACAAAATGAGTCCACCGAAGAGTACCCTATGAACAGACACATTGGTACACACGATGAATTTGTAGGAGACATAGACATAGAAGAAGAACCACATACACAAGCAACCGAAACAACACAACCGGGTAGTAGTAGAAAAACTAGAGGGAAAACTAGTGATTGGCACAAATTTTATGATTATATTCCGGACGAAAAAAATTCGGGTGTAGGTATAAAAATTTGTAAAACATGTTCGAAGCCATACAAATGGAAGAAGAGTGAGGGGACGAGTACAATAAAATGACACATCCAAAATGTACACAAAAAACTTCTTGTAGACCTAGCCGGCCAACAAAAAATCTTCCCTAGGACCGGTGTAGTTGATAGCCATTCTTATGATCCCGAACTTGTTCGTCGGAAAATGGCTCGACTAGTAATCAAGGAAGAGTTACCATTTTCCTATTCTGAGAGTAGAGACTTAGAAAATTTTAATCAAACCGCCTTAAACCCGCATTTTAAAAGAATCTCTAGGAATACTTTGAAGTCGGATTGTTTTAAAATGTACAACGAAATGAGAGAACTTTTGATTGCCATTTTATGGAGTTTAACATGTAGAGTTTCTCTAACTTCCGATTGTTGGAAGGGTTGTAACAATATTCCAATGATGGGAATAACTTGTCATTGGATCTACAGTGATTGGATCTTTCAAAAAAGGATCATATCACTTGCCACGTTGTCCTATCCCCATAGTGGTAATGAAATTGCAAATCGTATTTTAGAAATTTGTAATTTTTTTCATATTCATGATAAAATTATGTGTATAAGTTCTGATAATGCATTTAACAACAATGCATCAATTAGTATATTAAAAATCGCATTAAACCCTCCATCTAACAATATTTTTCATGTTAGATGTGCATGTCATATTTTAAATTTATGTGTTTAAGATGCATTAAAAATAGCCGACCCATATATAGTTAACATTAGAAATTGTGTACATTTTATTGCATTAAGTGGCCCTATATTTCAAGAATGGAAAGCTTGGTGTAGGCTTAAAAATGTACATTTTAGAAAATTTTCAAAGGATGTTAAACACCGATGGAACTCTACTTTTGATTTGCTGCATGTTGTTACTAAATATAAAGCATGTATAAATGATTTTTGTATAGAAAAAAATATGCCAAATTTTGAAATGACTCCCTAAGCTTGGTTTTATGCCGAATCTTTATTAAAAATTTTAGAACCTTTTAAAATCGCAACTTTAAAATTTATAAAAATCTTATGAATCTACTTCTAGTAGTATTTTTATTTAAATAATTACTATGATGCAAACTTTCAAAGAAATGATCGATAATGCTTTTATTGGTCATATTGTGAAACCTGCATACACCAAAATTTTGAAGTATTTTAATCATCCTCCTATGTTGTATTGTATTACTACTGTGATGGATCCTCGTATCAAATCAGAAGTTACGAAGAGTTTGATTGAAAAAAATTTTAATTTACTTGGGGAAGATGATTATGAAATTGATTTGGGAACATTTTTAGCTAAATTTGAAGCGACATTAAATAACTTGTATCATTTTTATGATAGAAATATTTTGTCTAGTAATACTGCTACTTTAGTACTTCTTCTTCTACTACTTCTACAGGTAAGGATAAGAATAAATTAGATGATGCCACATTTAATTTACTTGCAAAACTTCAATAGAAAAAGCTAGGACTAATCAACCAAATGAATTACATTGCTATAATCAACAAGATTATGAAAGTTTCACTTCTTCACTTGATATTTTACAATGGTGGAAAGACCATGAATATACTTATAGTATTCTTAAATATATGGCTAAAGATCTACTAATTCCTCCTGCCTCTACAATTTCTTCAGAAAATACATTTTCTACCGGTGGCAGGATTCTAACCGATTACAGGAATCGCTTGAAGTCCCAATCATTGGAGATGCTCGTCTGTATGGAAGATTGGATGAAGGTCGAATATAGGACTCAAGGATTAGGATTCGACACATCTACAAGTGGAAGCAAATCGCCAGAAGAACAACAACAACAACAACAACAACAAAAGCAACCAACATGAAGAATTGAAGACCAACAACAACAACAAATTGAAGACCAACATATGCAAGAAATTTGTAAATGTATAAAAAATTGTAATAAATCTTTGTTTCTTATAAATAAGTTGAAAAATTGAAGAAAATTGTCATTTTATAAAAGAAAATTGCAATTGTATAAAACCAATTTATAATAATTCTTTGTTTCTTATAAAAAAAGTTGGAAATTTGTATAAGTATAAATCATATGAATAATATATACATTTGTTTTTAGAAATTTCACTCTTTAATTATTATTATTATTATTACACTTTTTTAAGTTAATAAAAAAGTTCAAACATACATGCCAACCCGCGACCCGACCCGACCCGGGTTGGACCCGAATGGGTTCACGGGTTGGGTAGGTCGACATTTTGCAAATCCAACCCAGCATGGTTAACCAACCGTGTAGCGCCCCGAATTTTCAATATGATATCTCAGAAATACGTGGCACAATTCCCAATATCAACTTCAATTGTAATAGTAAACATAGCCCAAAAACACAGATAAATTTTTATTTCAATTTTTATTACAACAATTGTTTATAAAACACAGCAGAATACAAGACACCTTGAATTACAATCTTTTCTTTACAACACATTCTTTGACAATTTTACATAAGCCATAACATCAGTTTAGCATAAGCATCCAAACCCCAAGCTATAAGCAGCTACCTGTAAAACATGAGGCTAGAGATAACCCTAACCCCCAAAACTACAGGGGTCAGTTATAACGGTGTGAGTGACATAAAAAGGAAACAACATAAATAAATCATAAAGCATAGAGTCATAAACAACATGTATCAGCAGCAAGAATAAAAGAAATGAGAAATAACAATAAGTAAAGCATGAAAGCATCAAGGAATATAAGATAGTAAATAGTAATACATGAAAACATCAAGTGAATCTAGACTAAGTGTCAAGTGTAGGAAAAATGGGAAAACACAAGCATAAAACAAAGTCAAGAAAATACAATCTCTATATGCTGACTCTCTAATCCATACTTGTCGGATTCTATGCATTCCATAGTACATAGGTCCGGTGCAAGCCCTTAACGATCTCCATTTTATAGGGTTAAACCCCTCGTTATGCAACTAATCCTACTACGGTGATGGAAAACAAGATCCAGAATACTCCGTGAATAGACACCACAGCCCTCGACGCGCAAGCATCATGTAAGAATAGCTCACAAATCGAAGAATCACCTCCCAACCGTGTACCCCACGAATAGGCTTGCGAGGCCCTCGACGTGTAGATACATCAGGTACATTCCGTGAATAGGCCCGCCGACCCTCGATACGTGAATGCACTCTACATGCTCCGTGAATAGGCCTGCAGACCCTCTACACGCGAACATACAAATATCCTCTCGAGACAGGACAATAAATAGTCCTGGAACGCATCGTTGGACTAACAAAACCAAGAGCATATACTTATGTTTACCAAGTTCCATCACGTCTTCAGTAGTGCATGTCCTTAAGTTGGTTATTATTAAAACACAAAAATCCCCATCACTAAAGTTAGTGTATCCTGCCAGACTTAAATACTCAACAACAATCCCAAGACCCAACTGGTCTAAATCTACAAATCTCAACTGCCGATTCACAGGACTCCCACCCAACTCTTAGAGATATCATCAAGACCAAAACTCACAAATCCATCGTAAAAACGATTATATGAAGAAACTTCTCCAATCAACAAAACCCAATTCTTTTATAAAATTCCCAGAATCCAAACCCAACAATAAAACATCTTGAAAACATATGTTCTGTAGAAAGGATAATGTTTAAAATAGTAAGTTATAGATCCAAAAATATTTAAAGAATCAATTGTTTAAAGAACATCAGGATAACTCAAGAAAACATCAGTAACAGTCGACTGTAAACCGGAGTCGGTCGACTGTTCAGAGCGAAAAACCAGCACCTCAAGAAAATGGTTCTAAGTAATGGCAGTCGACTGTAAAAATCATCGGTCAATTGTCTACAGCGAAAATCCAAAACTTCGAGAAAATGTCAAACAAAGCAAAGTCAGTCGACTGTAAAAATGAGTCAGTCGACTGTTCCGTGTAAAATCCAAAACTTTAAGAAAAAATAAATCAAAGCATACCAGTCGACCATGTAAAGTGGTCAGTCGACTGTCCCGCATGAAAATCCAATACATCAAGAAAACACAAATCTGAGCAGTGACAGTCAACTGTATAATCTGGACAGTCGGCTGTCCCACAGGAAAATCCAACACTTAAAGAAAATATTAATTCAGAGCAGAGACAGTCGACTGTATAAGGAAGCCAGTCGACTGTCCCGCAGAAAATTTCGAGACTTAAGAAAATACTTCAGCCAAGACCCGGACAGTCGACTGTCGACATTGGTTTAGTTGTGCACATTTAAACCGATGCGGAGTTTTACTTTATAAAAACGAATTCTGTAAAAAGCATATTTCTGATATGATCAAATACAACTTATAGGATATGCAAAGATCCATAAAAACTAATCAAAACCACCTAGATTAATCAAAATAGTTTAGTCATCGAAATCATCAAGGAACGAAATCTGGAAATGAAATACACCTCTGTAGTAAAACAATCATATCTCACACATATGAAAACAAAATCGATCAAGGTTAGAGAGTTTGAAAAGAAGATGGATTTCTCTAAAAATCATGTTTAATACTGGAGTTAAGATACTGACCTTAGTATGGTCTAAAATAGCAATCAAAACTGATCACTGACAAAATACAGATTTTCCTCTTAACCACAAATCAACATACAACATACAAAACTCGTTCCAAACACAACCAAACATGTTATAGAGTCTACTAAGTGTCCAAATATCATGAAATAGGGTATATAACATGTCCACAATAAGTATATCACATGGATCCAAACAAACACAGGATTTCTTATAATTATCTCACAAATATAATCACATCAAGAACGATCAAAACCTAAGTTGTTTCATGTCAAATTTGTTTCGTGAGCTAACTATGGTCAATAGCACTACAGAAGACAATACTCATCAAGTTACATCACACACGAGTTGTCTCTAGAACCCAACTACACTACAAGCAGAATTTATGACTTGTATCATACAAAGGAATTGAGTACAAGTTACTTGCATTCTTTTATAATTTAAAATCAAATTTTTTTTTTGCCTTTTGTAACATGTGGTCATTTCCATCCATCAGTAAACATAAATTTTTAACAAATCGAAGATGGACTACTTGTGCATATTTTCCGGTGTTAAAATCATCTAATACATGAGAATAAGGATTAAATTCATGATCACATTCAAAAGTGACCAACAACAAATTCTAACAACTATTTACCAAGTGTCACTTCATCAAAACCCAAGTAGAGTGTGTGTCATCATATACACAGTAAAACTAGGTTTTTATTCACTGTTTTGTATTAACCAACATACGACTTATTAAACTGAATCAAATCAGCGAACATATGAAGAAAAACAACATACCCATAATTCCTATTAGGTTTTCTAACAATCTCAAGTCAACTAGATGTAGTTTACTCATCATTAGCATAGTTTCAAGTAAAGATTCAATTTTTAACTCATCTACTCATCAAATCCATTATATCTTCATACCAATCCCTAACATGCTTTCTAATAGGTAAGTCATCACATACAATATGCATAGAACAATACCAAAACAAACATATGTCACTCACCTCAATGAAGAAATCAAATCGAATTAATAGAGAATGAGAAAAAGGTATTTTTTGCAAAATCCAAGATCATCGCTTTAAATCTTCAAGAAATAATAATAATAAAATCCTTTGTGTTGTGCAGCAAAAGACGGCTACATTCCACCTTTTAAATAGGCCGAAATTAAGATTCAAGGGTTTTTGAATACATTTGCAAAATACTCTTTTTAAAATATACCTTTACATAAATAGACCCCCATACTAGGAAATTAGTTAAAATCAATTTAATCCAGTTAAAAAAATCAAAAAGACCCTCACTAGCATCAGCCGGCACTGTTTGAAAAAAGATCATCTTTTATCGAAACTTGTAAAATAAATCAAATTCATCAAAACGAAAAGTAAACTTTTTAACCTTGAGTTGACTGGGCATTATACCCAGCCCAAAAATTCAAAAATCTGGAATTTTCACTCCAATTGGTAATTTTGCACAAAAGTCCTTCTTCTTGTAACATTTGCAAATATGTCCAATAAATGTCAGAAAAATCCAGAAAATTCACAAATAATATCTAATAATAAATAATGATTTTTCACAATAATTTTTGACTTTGAACCTCCCAAGAAAACATTTGCACGTGTAAAAAGATAAATCTTCAGAAAAATATTTATTAAATCACTAAAAATTATTTTAATTCATTTATAAATTTTAAAAATAATATTTAAAAATACGGGGTACTACAAACCGACCTGACCCGGACCTGCCCAACTTCGGTTCC
Organism: Hemerocallis citrina; assembly: GCA_017893485.1. Classification (NCBI taxonomy): domain Eukaryota; kingdom Viridiplantae; phylum Streptophyta; class Magnoliopsida; order Asparagales; family Asphodelaceae; genus Hemerocallis; species Hemerocallis citrina. The sequence continues at coordinate 154,315,798 of CM030367.1, read as the reverse complement.
AACTCGGGCGGGTTCGACCCGACCCAGCCCGGTCGACCCGGTTGCCAACCCTAAATGCGTTCAACCATGTTAATGATTAGTTGCTCTTGAAATATTAGGGGTCTTGGTAGCCCCCCCCCCCCCCCCCCCCCCCCCCCCCACAAATAGTCTATATTCGATTTGATCTCCTCTTCTAAATGCGACATTGTTTCTATTCAAGAATCCAAACTTGATTCTCTCAATGCCACTATTATTAGGGACCTTGGTGGTGAGTTCATGATTCCATGAATCAGTATAGACGTTGTTCACATGTGCGGCAGTATTATTCTTCGTTTCAAAGCCTCTCTCTGTAATCTAGTATCTGTTCTTAGGATGAATTTTTTCTTAATTTTGGTTCTTCACTGGATCGAATTCAACCATCTCCTCACTACGGTTTCGGTTTATGGGCCTTCCGCGGTGGATCTCCGTGATGATTTCTGGGATGAATTCAACTCTTTTATAGGTCGCATCAACAACTTCTGGTTGTTTTGTGGTGATTTTAATGTCACTAGATTCGTTCACGAGCACAAGGATAACCACACGTAGTTTAATGAATCCATCCATTTTAATAACTGTATTCGGTCATAGGAACTCATTGATCTACACATTAATGGTGGACGGTTCACCGGTTCTAATAATCGAATGGTTTTGTCCATGGAGAAACTTGATAGGTTTCTAGTCTCTAAAGACTGGATCACAACTTGCCATAATTCTTTTGTTCAAGCACTCCCCAATCTAGTTTCTGACCATACTCCATTGATGTTACATTTTAACTTTAATTTCTCTAAACCTTTCAAATTCTGTTTTGAGAAATTATAGCTAGAGGATCAAATTCGTTAATATGATTACTCATTGTCATTCCTCTGTGGTTGGGTCTCAAGGACTTGCGCGACTACTCCTTAAGCTCCAATTTTGTTAAGAATGGTTGTAAAATTTGGAGTAAAGCTACATTTGGAAATGCTAGCCACCTAAAACAACTTTTTCTCAATATCATTCATCTTTTTGACTGGAAAGAAGAGCATGGCTCTATTTCTTTGTCTGAAAGACAATATAGGATTGATTGTAAGAATGAATATGCTTCCTTATTACACCTAGATCATATTAAATAGGTTCAAAGAGCCATGAATAAGTCGTTGAAGAAAGGAGATTGCGACACATCTTTCTTTCACCGATTTGCTTATCATAGGAAAAAAGTCAATCGCATCTCGTCCATTCGGAAAAATGATGTGGAACTTCATTCTATTCCTCAATTCCACTCTACTTTTTTAAAATTCTACACAAATATAATGGAATCTTCATCAGTTAGCCCCTTCCGCCTAGATTGGAATTCCATGTACGGGTTGGAGACCAACGATCTCCCTAGCCCCGAAAATCCGTTCTCTCTCGAGGAGACTAAAGAAGTTGTCTTTTTAATGCCATGCGATTCGGTCCCTAGCCCTGATGGTTTTCCATGCTTTTTCTTTCATAAGTTTTGTGACCTTCTTAAAGATGATATTGTTGATATGTTTTCCGATCTTTTTAATGGTACCTTTTTGTTTGACCGCATTAACTATGCACATATCATTCTTATCCCGAAAGTCATTGGGGCCAACACAGTTTCAGATTTCAGATCCATTAGCCTCCTAAATGTCTCTTTTAAAATCATTATAAAAGTCCTAGCGAATAGGTTGAGTTCTGTTATTTCAACTCTTATTGATTCGGCTCAGTCAACCTTTGTTAAAGATCTGATTATTTTTTATAGTGTAACTTGAGCTCAAGAGATCATCTCTGGCTGCCACAAATCCAAACCAGAAGGGATTTTTTTAAAGATTTACTTTGATGAAACTTATGATAAAGTTGGTTGGGGCTTCCTCTTTGATGTTCTTATCCATCGAGGATTTTTTCCTAGATAAATATCCTGGATTAAATCTATTCTTTTCGATGGGACATGTTCGGTGATGATTAATGTAGCAGAAGGCAATATATTTAGGTGTAAGAGGGGCCTTAGTCAAGGTGGCACAATCTCCTCCCTTCTGTTTGTTTTGGTTGCTGATGTATTCAACAGAAAGCTCCTGAAAGCTGGAGACGTCAATATCATCCAAGGTTTGAGAGGTTTCAATGGGTTTAAGGGTGTCCTTAATCTCCAAATGCAGATGACACTATTCTCTTTGTTAAACCTCATGGCCCGTCTTTACGTAATTTAAAACTCTTCCTCTATCTTTTTGAAAGTGTTTCAGGTTTGTTTTTCAATTTCAATAAATCTTCAGTTTTCTGGCTCGGTGGTTCCGCTAATAGGCCAACTGAAAATGCCAATTTTTTGAACTATTCTTCTGGTTCTTTTCTGGTTAATTATCTTGGCATTCCACTCAGATGGGACATTCTTCATAAAGAACATTAGATGTCGATGATTGACAGGATCGAATCTAGACTCAACATCTGGATGGGCGTCAGATGTCTCGTGGTGGGAGACGTCAAATGTCTCGTGGTGGGAGACTCACTCTCATACCTCTATGTGCCTTCTTGGGTGGTCAAACATATTGATAAGATCAGACGTAATTTCTTCTGGTCGAGTTCGGACACCTTCTCTATTGGCAAGCACCTTTGTAATTGGAACAAGTTATGAAAATCTAAAAGAGAAGGAGGTCTGAGCATCATTGACCAGAGGCACCAGAATCTGGAGCTCCTGGGAAAATGGTTATGGAGGGTGCTCAAACGAGATGATTTGGCTTGGATTCACTTGGTGAAGAATAAGTATCATAAAAGAAAAAAAAAGTTTGGGACTTGCTTTCCAAAGTCGCTATCCACGCCTCCCCCTTTTGGAAAGGAGTTTGGAAAGCGGTGAAACCATTCAAATGCGGCCTCCATAAAATATGTAGTGACGGTTCTACAGTCAGATTTTGGTTGGATTTCTGAATTTGTAACCGTGAAATTATGCTTTTATTCCCGTCTCTATTCATTTAGCATCTAATCAGAATGCCATTGTTACATCATATCTTATGCTCTATAATGATCAGAGGGATGGGATTATTGTGTTTAAAAGATCTCTCTCTCTCTCTCTCCCTCTCTCCCCCTCTCGCTCTCTCTCTCTTAAGCAACATTCTAATTATATTCGCCTCATTGCCTTGCTTGGTTCTTATCAATGGAAAGTGAGATATGACATTAAATGGAGATGGTTTAACACTGGTACTTATAGTGTTAAAACTTTCTATACCTTCCTTAACAATAGTGGTGCCATTTCACCGTTCTACAAACATATTTGGCAAAATATTGCTCCTCTCAAAGTTAGGATTCTTGTTTGGCTTGCTATTCACAACAAGCTTCTCACGGTGGAGAACTAAATAAAAAGAATCTTGTCGTAGGTCAACTGTGTTATGTGTTCTATGTAATAACCACGAAGAGTCTAATAATCATCTTTTCATTCATTGCTCTTTCATTAAACGGATTTGGTATTCTGCATGTCCGCATGACATATGAGAGGTTTCCCTTGTTCATTTGTCCATAGGGTGGAGCTCCTGTAGAAATAAATATATCAAACGTGAATTTAGACTCTCGTGGGATATTACCATGATGGCTATCATTTGGGTTTTGTAAGGAAAGAAACAACTGGATCTTCACTAATAAATTCCGTTCCATTGATCATTTCATCGAAGATGTTCTTTATTTTGCACATTTATGGGCAAATATCCTCCCTACTGAGAAAAGGGAGTCTCTTAAACTCAGTAATCTTGATGCTTTGTACTGTCTCTTATTCATCATGGTTTGAATGTTGTGCCTTAATTCTCATTATTTATAGTGCCGTCGTGAGCTTCTTTCTATTTTGTGCAGTGAGTCATCTTCGCTCTGTTGTTGTTTTGAGTTACAACCCCTTATTCGACATGGTTTTGTCTCCAAATTGGTGAGTTTCTTGATGGCTGGATTTTTGACTGGTTGCCCTGTAGGGTGGATGCAACTAGGCTGTAGGAGGTGCTTCTTGTTATTACTTCTGGCTTTGGTAAACGTCTATTTTTGTACTGTGCTTGCTATATTTTTTTCTTGCAACCGACTGCTTTTTGCACGGGTGTTGTGGGGGATGTTTAGGCTACTACTGCTGGTACTAGAAAATTTTGGGAGGGGCTGGGCTGTGCTGATTCTGTGTTGTTGTTATCGGATGCTGCTCTCTGCTCCTACTAGAACTTACTATGAGGCACATCCTGTTTTGTTTTATGCCCAATACCATTGTAATTTGGATGTTCTACTCTTGCTTGCTTGTTGTTGTTTCTTGTTCTTTGTCTTCATTTTGGTATTGTTTGTTTTGATGGTTTAGTTATCTTGTGTGTTTCTTTTGGGATGTCAATGAGGTCGTTTCTATCTTGTTATTGTATACTTACTTTTTATTTATATACATACTAGTAATTTACACGTACGATGCACGTTTTAATAATTTCAAAAAATAAAAATAAAAACTCTGAGGTAGGGAGGATTTGAACTGGAAACCTCCTTTATATTAATTATGTACGTGCGTTGCACATGTTGGTAGAATGACAAAATGACAAATGACATTAAGGGCTTCTCCCATTATAATATTAGAGATTAGAGATTATATATATACTAGATTTGCCCATGGCCACGTGCCTACGGCACGTCTTCAAAATGATACAACATATGAAAAGTCTTGTAAACAGTATATCAACAATTATGTAGCTGAAGTTTGAATTGTATGACAATAATTAGTTGTAAATAAAAGTCCATGTTTTCATTAGTATATGGTGAAAAATATTATAAATTGAGGTATAAAAGTCCATGTTTCCATATATATATATATATATATATATATATATATATATATATATATATATATATATATAGAGAGAGAGAGAGAGAGAGAGAGAGAGAGAGAGAGAGAGAGAGAGAGATAATTAAATAAATAAATGAGTTGTTTTGGGGGGAAATTTGAATTTGAGTTTTGGGGGGAACTTTTGGGGGGAAAATGTGTTTTGTGGGATTAGATCCGAGCCTTTGATTTTGAGGGGATTGAAGGAGAGCCACTTGATAGCTTTATTTATATTTTACTCTATATATATATATACACTAGGTTTGCCCGTTGACACGTGCCTACGGCACGTCTTCGGAACGGTGCACCTTGTTTGATCATATAAAATAGTTTTGGAGATCCACCAAATTAATTGAAGTAGCAAACATATTATATGAGAAACTTTTGGGGTCTAGCAAAAAATATATTATATGATTTTTCTGAATTATTTTTAAAGTTTTTAAATTTTTATTTTTTAAAAAATTTTAAAATTTTATATTTTCTTAATTTTTTTAATAGAAGAGGGAGGGAGAGAGAGAGAAAAAAAAAATTAAATAAATGTAGGAGTTGTTTTAGGTGGGGGGTTTAAATTTGAGTTTTGGAGGGAAACTTTTGGGGGAGAAAAATATGTATTGTGAGGTTAGATCTCGGCCTTTGATTTTTGGGGGGATTGAAGGAGAGCCACTTGATAGATTTCTTTGTGTTTTATTATATAAATATATATATATATCTACTACTATAATGGGAGAAGGCCTTAGTGTAATTTGTCCATATCCCAACCTGTGCAACGCACGTGCTGGTATATTTTTTTTTGCCCTTTTCATTCCCCCCCAAATTTTCTCCACGTGCACAGCACGTGTATAATACTAGTATCTCTACTATTTTAACGGGAGAGTTTGTCACCAAACAAACTCTATCTGTAAACAAACAAACCCGTGCAAATCACGTTGGAATTAAGTATAGCAAAAAAACACGTGCACCAGATGTTCGTATCAAAATCAATCAAACAAAAACCCTTCATCTACCCTTCTCTTCTCATCTCCCTCTCTCTCTCTCTCAAACCCGTCGCCACCGCTTTTTACAGTCACCGTAACCGCCGCTTTCTACAGCCACCATCACCGCCGATTGGGGTTCTTCAACGCCGCTTTCTACCGCCACTGTCACCGCCGATTGGGGTTCTTCACCGCCACTTTCTACCGCTGCCGTCACCGCCGATTGGGGTGGAGTTCCAGATGAGGACGCTGATGATGGTTAAGGTGCATATTTGGGATACTGCTGGTCAAGAAATGTAAGATTTTGGTTTTGATTTGAATTGATTTGGGATAATTAGGGAAACTGTTTGATAATTATGGTTATTGTTTGATTAATTATTAAAATATCAAAGAAATAAGGTTATTCTGTAATGAATAAGGTTATTCTGTAATGAATATGGTAATGATGATTTGCATTGATTTGGGATAACTAGGGAAACTGTTTGATAATTATGGTTATTGTTTGATTGATTATAAAAATATCAAAGAAATAAGGTTATTCTGTAATGAATATGGTAATGATGATTTATATAGGTTGTGAAGTTGTTGATTTTGTTATTGCAAGTTTTTTTTATGAAATTGAGTAATTGAAATTCCGATAATTTGATGTTACGATGGATCGACAATTTATTTAGGTTTGGTAGTTGAGAAGTGATTTATATGTACAGTTGTGGTATTTTAGTTGAATTGAAAAAACTAACTCTATCGAGGTCAGATTTACAACCCTACCTCTACTTGAATATTTTCTATTTGGTTTTTAGTTACTTGAATAGATAGATTCTGTTACTATTTGGGAGATTTTGATGTCAAATTAATGTTACTTGAATAGATTCTGTTCGTATTTTTGTTTAATTGACTCAGTTTGGTAGATTTATAATGTATTTTGATGGTTCGTATTTTTGTTTAATAGACTCAGTTTGGTAGATTTCTAATGTATGTTGATGGTTCGTATTTTTGTTTAATGGACTCAGTTTGGTAGATTTCTAATGTATGTTGATGGACTTAATCACATCTGGCTGCGCTCTAGGTGCTGATGTTTTACATAAGACAGACCTACATGCATATGGTGTGTAGTATTTGTAGTACTCCATATTTTTAAATATTATTTTTAAAGGTTTATAAATGATTAAAATGATTTTTGGGGATTTAATAAATATTTTCAGAAAATTTATCTTTTTACACGTGCGAAACACGTGCAAATATTTTCTTGAGAAGTTAAAAAGCCAAAATTTCCTTATGGAAAATCATTATTTATTATTTGGGATTTATTTGTAATTTTTCCAGATTTTTCTGATATTTATTGGATCTATTTGCAAATATTAAGAAAAAGAATGATCTTTTTGCGAAATTGTTATTTTGAGGGGTGAAAGTGCAAAAAAATATTTTCTGGGCTTTCAAACAATGCCGGCTGGAAAAGTAAGGTGTTATTTTGCTTTTAAATCTCAATTTAATTGATTTTATCAAGTTTCCAAGTATAGGGATCCATTTATGTAAAGTTATGTTTTCAAGGGATTATTTTGCAAATGTGTCTAAAAACTCTAAAACTCATATTTCCGGCTTATTTAAAAGAAAACGCAGCCGTCATTCGCTGCACAACACAAAGATTTTTTTTTTTTTGGAGGATTAAGAAGAGGATCTTGGATTTCGCAAAAGAAAGGCTTCTTGTCGAATTTCTTCATTTCAAGGTGAGTGACATGTTTGTTTTCTTTTATTTTGGGTATGTTGTATGTGAGTGACATGTTTGTTTTCTTTTATTTTGGGTATGTTGTATGTGAGTGACATGTTTTTTTTTTTCTTTCATTTTGTGTATGTTGTATGTGAGTAATGTAATTGTTTGGTTGATTTGTTTATGTATGTGAGTGGTATAATTTGGTTGTTGATCTATGAATGTTTTAATGGATCTTGGATGTTAAATTTTATTTGCTAGAAAGCATGTTTAGGGTTTGAGTATGACTATGAAAATGATAGATTGGATGTATGAAAAATTGGATCTTGTGAAACCCTAGTGGTATGTGAATACAAATTTGATATGGTGATGTTACCAATTGATTATGGTTGTGAGTTGTGTTAGAAATTCAATTTTTGAGAAATGTGAAAGGAAAAGTTAACAATCAAGAGATCATGTCTTGAGAATTGGAATTTGAGAAATTAGTTGTTTTGAGGAAATATACCCAAATTGGAGACTCTCTTGAGATTTGATATTTGTATGTTTTGGATCTGAATACGAACTATTTCAGTGATCAATGAATTTTAAGAAACTCTAATTTTGATTATATGCACAATCCATGTATTAATTGAAAGAGTCAACAAAATCTTTATTTTCATAAACTTAAGTAGTTTGATCTAGTTTTTGTGGACTATTATATGTTCTACAAGTGGTATTTGATCAAATAAGGAATATGCCTCTGTAGAAAATCGTTTTCATAAAGCAAAACTACGTATCAGTTGAATTGTGCACAACCAAAAGTATGCAGTCTGTAGGCCGACAGTCGACTAGCATGACTTCTCAATCGACTGACACGACCCGGCTACTATGTTTCTTTAGTTTTCTCAAAATTTTCTTCTGGACAGTCGACCTATACCTTTTACAGTCGACTGGTACACTTAGAATTATTTGTCAAAGTTATTGTAAATTTCTCTCTGGACAGTCGACCTATTCCCTTTTCAGTCGACTGCTATACTTAGAATATTTTCTTAAGATTATTGGATTTTCTCTCTGGACAGTTGACCTATGACTTTTACAAGTCGACTTATAACACTTAGTTTATTTTTCTTAAAACCATGAAAATCACTTTCTGGACAGTCGACTTACGTTTGTTATTAGTCGACTGATACTGATGTACCTTTATATTTTTGAATGTTCTTTCAAATGATTTATTCTCTAGATGTTTTGATCTATAACTTACTACTCTATACTTTATCTTCTATTGAACATATGTTTTCAAGTTGTTAAGTTGAGCAATTTATGTTGGAAGGTTGGTTTTGATATTTGAGTTTGAGTCTCTAGAGGGTGTGTGTGACCCTAGTATACCGGCGGTTGAGTTATTTATGTTTGGGCCTGTTGAGGCATCTTAGTTGTTCAGATGATTGAGTTAAGTTCGGTAGGGTACACCAACTCTAGGAGATTCGTTAAGTAATTAAATAACCTAAACGATAAGGACAGGCACTAGTGGTGATATGATGAACGAGAACATGAGTTATGGACCTCAGTATGGCTTGCGGTGTGAGATAATCCCCAGAATTATCCAGGTGTGAGTGAAATAGTCTCCGGAATTACCTGTGGTGTGGGATTGATCTCCAGAATTATCGGGGTCGAGGCGACGCACATGTGGTATTCGTGTGATGAGGTGCCATCGCTTGCGGTGTGGGGTATTCTCGAAGATTCCCAGGTGTGAGTGAAATAGTCTTCGGAATTATCTGTGGATAGAGATTGACCTCCGGAATTATCGGGGCATGGGCTAATATTCACAGTTTATCTTTATCTCGTAGTAGTCATCGTGTTAGAATTAGTTGCATACGGAGATTAAACCCTACAATATGGAGACGTTAAGGGCTTGCACCGGACCTATGTACTATGAAATGCATAGACTTCGACAAGTACGCATTAGAGAGTCAGCATATAGACTTGTGTTTTTCTTGATATGGTTTCATGCATGTGGTATTTTCCTGTTTTCTACACTTGACACTTAGTTTAGTTTCACTTGATGTTTACATGTTTCCTTGCTACGTCATATTTTATGTATTCTTGTTTATTACATGTTGTTTAAGAATCCATGCTCAATGTTTACTTATGTTGTTTGTTTTTATGTCACTCACACCTTTATGGCTGACCCCTTTAATTTTGGGGGTTAGGGTTATCTCTAGCCTCATATTTACAGATTATTGCTTAGAGCTTGGGATTTGGATGCTTGAGTTCAATTTATATAGGGACTCAAGTAATTGTAAAGTGTTGTAAAGAAAAGAGAATTGTGATTTAAGGTGTATTGTATTCCGCTGTGCTATGTAAATGATTATTGTAATGAAAGATGAAATTTTTTTATTGGTGTTTGGTTGTGTTTAATATTACATTGAAGATGATGCTGGGAATTGTGCCACGTATTTTCTAAGATATTATATTAGAAATTCAGGGCACTACAGAGATTGGTATCAGAGCATGCTTCAATAGTAATAATAAACATGGCATAAAAATAACCTAGGTGTGGACACTAGAGTGTGAGTACCTAGGTGTGAACACTAGAGGGTGTGTGTGACCCTAGTATACCGGCGGTTGAGTTATTTATGTTTGGGCCTGTTGAGGCATTTTAGTTGTTCAGATGTTTGAGTTAAGTCCGGTAGGGTACACCAACTCTAGGAGATTCGTTAAGTAATTAAATAACCTAAATGATAAGGACAGGCACTAGTGGTGATATGATGAACGAGAACATAAGCTATGGACCTCAGTATGGCTTGCGGTGTGAGATAATCCCCGAAATTATCCAGGTGTGAGTGAAATAGTCTCCGGAATTACCTGTGGTGTGGGATTGATCTCCGGAATTATCGGGGTCGAGGCGACGCACATGTGGTATTCGTGTGATGAGGTGCCATCGCTTGCGGTGTGGGGTATTCTCGAAGATTCCCAGGTGTGAGTGAAATAGTCTCCGGAATTATCTGTGGATAGAGATTGACCTCCGGAATTATCGGGGCATGGGCTAATATTCACAGTTTATCTTTATCTCTTAGTAGTAATCGTGTTAGGATTAGTTGCATAGCGGGGATTAAACCCTACAATATGGAGACGTTAAGATCTTGTACCGGACCTATGTACTATGGAATGCATAGACTTCGACAAGTACACATTAGAGAGTCAGCATACAGACTTGTGTTTTTCTTGATTTGGTTTCACGCATGTGGTATTTTCCTGTTTTCTACACTTGACACTTAGTTTAGTTTCACTTAATATTTACATGTTTCCTTGCTACGTCATATTTTATGTATTCTTATTTATTACATGTTGTTTAAGAATCCATGCTTAATGTTTACTGATGTTGTTTGTTTTTATGTCACTCACACCTTTATGGCTGACCCCTTTAGTTTTGGGGGTTAGAGTTATCTCTAGCCTCATATTTACAGGTTGTTACTTAGAGCTTGGGATTTGGATGCTTGAGTTAAATTTATATAGTGACTCATATAATTGTAAAGTGTTGTAAAGAAAAGAGAATTGTGATTTAAGGTGTATTGTATTCCACTGTGCTATGAAAATGATTATTGTAATGAAAGATGAAAAAATTTTATTGGTGTTTGGTTGTATTTAATATTACATTGAAGATGATGCTGGAAATTGTGCCACGTATTTTCTAAGATATTATATTAGAAATTCGGGGTGCTACAGTATTAGCCATATTAGAAATTAAGATGTTAAGATGCTTACAAACTTGGCTGAAAATAGATCAGTTGGCTCCTTCAAGTTAGATTTGCAGAGAAATTACAATTCATTTCCTAATTATAAGGCAAGATTATCCAAAACTTTCCTTGCCTATCTTTTTTGGTAAAACATAAGATTACTTTACTCTATGTGTCATTTTCAGTCAAAAGCTAATTATGAATCTTACTCTTTCAACTAAAACAAAGTGGTTTTCTATGATTATATTATGCTATTATATTTTTTCTATATATGTTATTAATTTGAATTTGTGTGTCATTTTTAGGTGCATTACAGAAAAGGTTATTGAAAAGGATGTGGTTTTCGAATAAAATGAACATAATTGGAAGGTAAATGCCGCTTTCGTGTTGGTTATTGTGAAATCAATATTTAGATCCAGAGTTAGTGTCATATGTTATTGATAGAAATTTGGTTCGATACCCTTTCTTGTAATGCTCTATGTGTCTTTTTTAGTCAACTGATCTATTATGAATCTCTTACTCTTTGAGCTATAACAAATTTTTTTTTAATGATTATATTATGCTATTAAAATCTTTCTATATGTTATTGATATGGTTAAAAATAGGGTTAAATCGGAACCGTCCAAATCGAGCGTGAATCTTAAAGCCCAGGGGTAAAATAGTAATTCCACCTACAAACGGGTCTGAAATGGGTATTGGATCTCCTCCCCAAAGACCTAATAACCCACAAACGGATCCACCCCAGCTGGGTATGGGTTTTAACCCACAGCAAACCCGATCCAGTAGGATAGAATTAGTGTTACTGATTAATCCTAATCAACGGCCCTGATTCGCATCTATCCTTTCACTAGGAATTAGGGATTACATTCCTTATCCGATCCTAGGGATTACATTCCTAATCTGATCCCAAAGGCAGCTATAAATACCCCCCATCCACTACCATTAAGAGGGAATCAATCTTTTTCCACATAAAGCTCTTTCATAATCTTCTCTGATTACTGACTTGAGCGTCGAAGGGTGCGTCGCCGGGATCAACCCTGGTGTCTCGCACATTTTTCAGGTGAACGGCGGGAGTCAACGGACTAACTCCGGTGAAAGAAGTTAAGGTTTGATTATTCAGTTTTCCTAAGAATCCACAAATACTATCTGTTTGCCTCCACACCAGATTTAGCGGTAACAGATTGGCGCCGTCTGTGGGAACCCATGAATAGCAGCCCTTCCTCTTCACAGGGGTCAGATCTTCTCCAGCCATGCCTCCAAGAAAACTAAGATCCAGAGGGTCCAACCGTGGACCTACTCCTCCTCAACCACAACAGGAGATCCCCCTTCAAACCGTCCATCCCACAGGACCCTCTCCTCAACCTAATCAGGACCCTCAGCAGGACCAGCCTCCTCCTCAGAATCTTCAACCCCCTCGGGGTCCAACCGGGCCTCAGAATGCCGGTGTGGGGGGCTCGCATCCCAATCCTCAGAAGCAACCTCTCCAACAGGACCACGTCTCCGTACACAACCCCTCTACCGATTCCATGGCATCCCACAATCCCCGAGCTTCCGATGACCTTCGCAACACCATCCTCAATCGGCAGAAGGAAGAGGATCTTCGCCGCCGTTTGGATGAAAGGCGGGCTCGAGAGGGAGCCTCCCGCCAACAACGTCCAAATGAGTGATCTTCTCATTGCCGAGACTACAGAAGGTCCCCTTCTCGAAGAGGGCGGAGAGAGTCCCCTGGGCACCGTGGGAGAAGACCTCATTCTCCTGCTGGTCGGTAACCTCCGAGGAACGATGAGGCACCCATCACCCGTGCCGAGTTCCAGTAATTCCAAGCAACTATCTTGCAAGCCCTCAATCTTCGACCCAACAACAACAATGCCCAGAGGGTCCCCACTTCTCCTCCGATCCAAAGTCCTCGCCACCGGTCCCTAACTCCCCCCCCAGCTCCTAGCAACCACCAGCACATTCCTAGTCCTCGCCAGTCCCGGAGCTACCATCATCTTAGTCCTCGCTCCCCTTCGTACGAAGACGAGTCCAGAGGCTCGTTCGGCCACCATCGAAGGGATGATGCAGTCTACTGTCGTCTCCACGAGATGGAGAGGTGCTTGGGTCAGCTAGACAAAGAAGAAGAGCTTAGAGGAAGGACCCTCCGTCCAAGCTGACCTCCCTTCTCTCGAACAATCATGGAGGCGCCCGTTCCGATAGGCTTCAAGCCCCCTCAGTTCGAAACCTACTCGGGCGAGTCGGACCCCGTGGACCACATCGAAAGCTTTAAGACCCTCATGCTAATCCACCAAGCTTCCGATGCTTTGCTGTGCAAAACCTTCCCCGCTACTCTCAAGGGTCCGGCTCGGGAGTGGTACTCTCGCCTTGCCCCATCCACTCAATATTCTCCTTCGAACAGTTTGAAACCCTCTTCGTCACCCACTTTGTGAGTAGCCGTCGCACTGAGAAGACCAGTATCTCGCTACTCTACCTTAGGCAGAAGAAGGGTGAGAAGCTGAGAGATTATGTGAAAAGGTTCACCGCGGAAGCTAGGTCCATCGCTTCCCTCAACCAGTCGGTCGCTGCAGCCACCTTCCAATCAAATGTCCTCAACTCTAGCCTTCGGTCCTCCCTCACCAAGAAGCCCCCACAAAATTTCTCCTACCTCGTTCTTAGAAGTGAGAAATGCATTCGAGCTGAAGAAGCTGAGTATCTCCCCAACTTTGAGGGGTCTACCTCTGGAACAAAAAGAAAGGCAGCTGAAGAAGAGGGAGCCAAGAAGCTCCAGAAGGACAATGGCGGCCAGCGCCGTCCTCCCCCCAGGTTCGAGAAATTCACTCCTCTTAATGCCAACATTTCCACTATTCTAATGGAGGTTGAGAAGGAAGGGGTTATACCTCCAGCTCCGAAGATGAACACCCCTGGCGAGAAGAGGGACAAAGAAAAGTGGTGTCGTTATCACCGGGACCACGCCAACAAGACCAATGATTGTCGGGCCTTGAAGAACGAAATTGAGGCCCTCATCCAGAGGGGGCAGCTGGCCAAATTTGTGAGAGGAAAAGACCGAACCGATCTCCCTCCTCCTCCGCCTCGGGGTGCTAACAAGCGTCCTGAACGACGCGATGAGACTCCCGAATTCGAAGAGGAGCGTATCCTGCATCTTATTCATGGAGGCCCCATGGGAGGCTCCTCCAACTCCTCTCGAAAGGTTTTCATCCGGGAAGTTAACTCCGTGAACGGCATGCCTCCTCCCAAAGGCCTCAGGGTACCGGTCACTTTTTTTGATGAAGATCTCGAAGGGGCCCGAACCCCCTATTGTGACGCGCTTGTGATCAACCTCCATATGGCGAACTTTAAAGTGGAGAGGATCCTAGTGGACAACAGGAGCTCCGTTAACATCCTCTTCCTCGCAGCTTTCCGAGGGCTCCAGTTACCACGGGACAGGCTCAAGCCCGCCGGCTACACACTCCACGGGTTCACAGGAGTGCCAGTGACTATCGAAGGGGTAATCACCCTCGACGTAACCGCTGGCAAAACTCCTACGACCCGAACGGAGCCGATGGACTTCATGGTCGTTGATGTCCCCGCTGCTTTTAATGTCATCCTAGGCCGACCCGGCCTAGCTGCTCTAGAAGTCGTTCCTTCGGCTTATCACCTCAAGATGAAGTTCCCCACCCGGGCAGGAGTAGGAGAAGTAAGGGGCAGTCAAGAAATGGCCCGCAAATGCTACATGACTTCTACTGGGGGTCCAGTCCTCTCCCTCGAAACTCTAGAAATCTCCCAAGAGAGTGTCCGACCGACGTCCGAGTCGGTGGATGAGTTGGAGGAAGTGCTCTTCTCCGAGTGGGATCCGGACCGAAAGTTCTTTATCAGCAAGACCCTCCCATCTGCCCTATGCTCCGACATAGTCCAATGCATTAGAAAGAACCGCAACCTCTTTGCATGGTTGGCTGCCGACATGCCAGGAATCTCCGAAGAGCTCCTAGTCCACCATCTCAGCGTTGCTCCGGGGTCCAAACCGGTCCAACAGAAGAGGCACAAATTTGCTCCCGAGTGCCAACAAGCTATAAAGGAAGAAGTGGACAAGCTCCTCAAGGCCCGGTTCATACAAGAGGTCAATTACCCAGGATGGCTCTCCAATGTAGTTATGGTGAAGAAGACCAACGGAAGTTGGAGAATCTGCATCGACTTCACTAACCTGAATAAAGTATGTCCTAAAGATCCGTTCCCTCTCCCAAGTATAGACACCCTGATCGACGCCACTTTGGGCCATGAGCTCCTCAGCTTCATGGACTCTTTTTTCGAGTACAATCAAATCCACATGTTCCCCCCGGATATCCCGAAGACCTCCTTTGTTACCGATCAGGGCCTCTACTGCTATAGGGTCATGCCGTTCGGGTTAAAGAATGCAGGTGCCACCTATCAGCGCCTCGTCAACAAAGTCTTTCAAGAACATATCGGCCGAAATATGGAAGTATATGTTGAAGATATGCTTGTGAAGAGCATCCATGGGGCCGACCATGTAGCCGATTTGCAAGAGGCGTTCGATGTATTAAGAAAGCACGATATGAGGCTCAATCCGAACAAGTGTGTGTTCGGAGTCTCGTCCGGAAAATTCCTAGGCTTCATGGTCAGCCAAAGAGGAATCGAAGCTAACCCCGAGAAGATTAAGGCTATACTGGACATGGCACCTCCCAAAAATGTGAAAGAGGTACAGAAGCTAACAGGACGCCTCGCAGCTATAGGGCGCTTCCTCTTTAAGTCAGGGGAGAAGTGTCTTCCCTTCTTCAAGGCTCTCAGGGGGGCTAAAGGCTTCGAGTGGGGCCAACAGCAACAAAAATCGTTCGACCAGCTAAAGACTTACCTAGTCAACCCCCCTCTCCTCAGCAAACCTATCCCCGGGAAAACACTCTACCTCTACTTAGCCGCCTCCGAGCAGACCTTCAGCACCGTCCTGGTGAGGGAAGAAGACAAGGCTCAGAAGCTCATCTATTACGTAAGCAAGGTACTTCGGGATGCTGAGCTTCGTTATCCAAGGCTAGAGAAGATGGCATACGCCTTGGTAATGGCAGTTAGGAAGCTTTGCCCACATTTTCAGTCTCACTCGGTGGTCGTCCTTATCGACCAACCGTTGAAGCAAGTCCTTCACAAACCGGAGACCTCCGGCCGCCTCATGAAGTAGTCGATCGAGCTGAGCCAGCATGATATATCATACCAGCCTCGGACCGCGATCAAGGCTCAGGCCTTAGCTGAGTTCATTGTTTAGAGAACCATCCCCGAGGTCAGCCGGGCAACAAACGGGCCTCCTATCTGGTCGGTATATGTAGATGGATCCTCTTGCAACGAGGTAAGTGGAGCCGGGGTCATTCTGGCAGGCCCAGATGACTTCGTTCTCCAATACTCCATCCGCATTAACTTCATGACCTCCAACAATGAAGCGAGGTATGAAGCACTTATAGCCAGGCTCGGTATGGCTCGCAAGGCAGGAGCACAACGCCTCCGGATCTTTAGCGACTCGCAGCTGGTCGTAAATCAGATCCTAGGCGAATATGAGGCACGAAATGACCGAATGGCTAAGTATCTAGCCAAGGTCCAAACTCTCATGGCCCTATTTGAAGAAGCACTTATTCAGCGAATCCCCAGAGAGGAAAATTCCCAAGTAGATACCCTCTCCAAGTTAGCCTCCTCCTCCCTTCAGGTTCTCGAGCAGACCGTCCTAATTGAAGTACTCCTCAGACCGAGCATAGAAGAAGAAACTCCCGACTCCATGGAGTCGCTGCCCATCCAACTTCAAGACAATTGGATGAAACCCCTGATAGAATTCCTAAGGGATGGGATCCTCCCCGAAGACCTTAAGGAAGCTCGTTGAGTTAGAACCTGAGCAGAGCGGTACACCCTTGTTGAGGGGGTCCTGTACAAATGCTTCTTCACGCAAGTACATGGCAGGTCGTATTTGAGGTGTCTCTCCCCGAAACAAGCCACATATGCCTTGCAGGAGCTCCATGAAGGCATAGGCGGAGCACATTCAGGCTTAAGATCCCTCGCTCGGAAGGTGTTGAATTACGGATACTTCTGGCCTACCCTTCTACAAGACGCCGAACGACACGTTCGGCAATGCAGTTCTTGTCAAAAGTATTCCAACATTCGTCGCCTGCCCCAAGCTCAACTCACCTCCCTATCAAGTCTGGTCCCTTTCGCAATGTGGGGGATGGATTTACTAGGGCCGTTTCCACCAGCTCCCGGCCAACTCAAATTCTTAGTCGTGGCCATCGACTACTTCTCGAAGTGGATAGAGGCCGAGCCCTTGGCTACAATTACCGAGAACAAAGTACTTCAGTTCTTCTGGAAGAACGTCATCTGCAGGTTCGGCGTCCCTCGAGTCCTCATAACCGACAATGGAAAACAATTTACCAGGGCCACATTCCGAGCTCTGTATGAAGACCTCGCCATTCAGCAATGCTTCTCCTCTGTCTCCCATCCTCAATCAAACGGCCAAGTGGAAAATGCCAATCGGCAGATCCTTTCCGACATCAAGAAGAGGCTGGATAAGTCTGCCAAAGGCTTATGGGTTGATCAGCTCCCTAACGTACTGTGGAATTACCGCACTACGAAGCGGACCCCCACAGGAGAGTCGCCGTTCAATCTCACCTATGGGTCCGAAGCTATGATCCCCCTGGAAGTCGGTGTCCCCTCTCCTCGCCTTATGGCTTATGAAGAAGAGCAGAATGCCAGAGAGCTTCGGACGAATTTGGATTTGATTGACGAGCTCCGTGAAAGAGCTTCAATTCGCCAACAGAACTATTGGAAGAGGAACGAGCTGGCCTACAACAAGAAAGTCCGTCTCACCGACCTCAAAGAAGGGGACTTGGTACTCAGAAAGCTAGTTATCTCATTCCCTAGTCAGAAGAGTAAGCTAGCTCCAAATTGGGAAGGACCATACAAGATTACCAAAGTAGTTCGGCCCGGAATATACTGTCTAGAAGATCTTGAAGGCAGAGAGATTCCCCGGACTTGGCATGCCGACCATCTGATAAAGTACGAAGAGAGCGCCAGCACGCCTCTCTAAGTACCTTCGGATGTCGAACCGTTCCTTACCTTTCACTTGTATTTTTGCTTCTTTATTTCTTCAATGTAATAAAGGCTCGCAACTTAGAAGCAGCCGACTAGTAGTTATCAATAAAGGACTTCCTTTTTCGTACTTTACTTATGAATTATTTGCATCCCTCTGTTTTTAATTTCTATTACTCAAACGACGAGTTCGGAGTCCAACACTTGGCTCGACTCCGCTTCGCAAGCTCGCTCCTAAGCGAGCTAGAAGCGGTTCGCCATTCGGAATTGCTCCCACAACCGTTGAAATAAACTCAAACGACGAGTTCGAAGTCCAACACTTGGCTCGACTCCGCTTTGCAAGCTCGCTCCTAAGTGAGCTAGAAGTGGTTCGCCATTCGGAATTGCTCCCACAACCATTGAAATAAACTCAAACGACGAGTTCGGAGTCCAACACTTGGCTTGACTCCGCTTCGCAAGCTCACTCCTAAGCGAGCTAGAAGCAGTTTGCCATTCGAAATTGCTCCCACAACCGTTGAAATATACTCAAACGACGAGTTCGGGGTCCAACACTTGGCTCGACTCCGCTTCGCAAGCTCGCCCTTAAGCGAGCTAGAAGTGGTTCGCCATTCGGAGTTGCTCCCACAACCGCCGAAACTTGCCCTGCCGTCGCACTCGAAAGGCTAAATGCTAGGTCTGCCATTTGTATGCTAGTCCTGGTACACTGCGTCTCCTGATCTGCACGGTTGGAAGATCATTGATATGAATTTGCTATATTCTCCGTGTTTCCTCAAGAGAGAAGTCGGCTTCAAACGTGAACTCGTTAGAGGCTTCGGTGAATTCCCGGCCTGGACAATTCTTAGTTTTATCACGAAGCGGAGTCGAAAATCTACGACACACTTGACCCTTGACCAAATGCTGAATTATGAAACTCACTCTTCCAAATTTACGAATTTAGAGGTAATCTTGCTCTGGGGCGTTGGTACGCCTTGTCGAGCGCTCTTGGCACCGATACCCAAACGAGCAAAAATCTAGCTCCGGGACCTCGGCATGCTAGAGATAGTCACAAGTAATACAACAACACAAGGCTATCAAAAATGCACAAGTCCAGGAAAGAAATCTCATTTCCATTAAGAGTGGGAAAACAATACAAGACGGCCTTTCTTTACAACCAGATTACAAGACCTCAAAAGCAAAAACTACAATGCTGACCCGTTACACTTAGACGACATACAAAACTTGGAAAAAAGATCTTTAACACTTCCTGGGTGCGGGGATGTTTTGCTTCAAAGATACTCGAGGGCGGCGACGCTTGACCCCGGTGCTCGTCCCTAAACCGGCGAATTGAGACGTGTCTTCGGCACTGCTCCTAACAGTTGCGCCGACGGACGCTCCGCTCGATGATATCGCCACACCACTTTGGGCATCACCCGGACTTGGTCTGCCTATGGACGAACGTGTCGCGAGCTCATAGAACGAGATACCTCGTTTGCCCTCCTCGCGAGTGCATGAAGTGCTCCTGACATTAATCGGCCCCGAGCGCGGTTTTAGGTGAGCCACTTCTACCTCCAGCTCGGCGAGCCTTTGCTTCAGAGAATCGTATCCTACATCTGCCTCGAAGCGAGGAGGTACGGCGGAGCCTGGGATGCTAGGGCGGCTGGCGATAATTCGACGAAGCTGGGTGACTTCGATACCCATGTCCACTGTGGCCCTTTTCAATGCGTCGACCTCCGCCGTCAACTCGTTGCGTTCGGCCATCAGTTTACCCACTGCCATCGTCAACTCCTCTTCCTCCGCCAGAAGTTTAGCCTCCACGATCTGCAAGTGTTGAACCTCGGTGAGCATATCGTCCCTTTCCGCTGTCATCTTTGACAGAGAAAGTTGGAGACACTTCAGCCTTAGCCCATGGGTGAAGGCTGTCGACGAGCCATCCACCTCGTCTATGGGAGGAATCTCAGCGAGCCGGCCCTCTAGTCACCGAATCTCGATGTCTCGCCGTCTCAGGATCAACTGCAGATGGTTCCACTTGCTCTCGGCCCTGCGCAACCCCAACTCGACCTCGTAAAGGCGCTCTCGGCACCTGGTCAGACACAGTCTCGTCGCCCCCAAGCCAGCCTCGGAACGAAACTCCTCCCCGGAGCGAGTGGGCTCGGCTGAGTGGGTCACCTCAGCGAGCTGAAAAGATCAAAGCAAACAACGGGGCTCAGTAAATAGTCACAAGTCTATGCCTCATCCGACCCCTGATTAAAGCTATGTGCGCCTAGCAAAGTCTAAAGTCCTTCGTTTGAACACTTAGTCAAATTTCACGCAAACGGTAGGAAAAAGACACAGGATCGAGCTCAAAAATTCTTTTCATTCATCACAAAAATGCGGTGGCCAGTCTGCAATTAAGCAATACAAAGACAAGACAAAAAAAAGAGAAAGCAAAAGAAAGGAGGAGAAATCAGGGGTCCACCTCTTTCCCGGGGCGTCGAGAGTGGACGGGGACAGATCCTCTCGAAGGGGCCTCGATCACCAGCGGGGTCACCTTCGTCACTTGCACCTCGCCAACAACCTCGACCTCGCGGTCATCTTCATCGTCGCCATCCTCCTCCTCCGACTCCGGGTCGAAGCCTTCGACGTGGCTGGGGAAGAGCCTCCAACCCGAGCAATCCACCTCAGGGTATCGCTCCGACACCTGAGTAAGAGCTTGGGCGTAGGCCTTGGCCATGTTTTGGGCAAGGAAGCCCTGTGCCTTCGCCATGGTGGCCGCTTCCGGTTCCTTTACGGCGGCAGCCTTGGCCCCCTCCGCCTCGGCCAGCTGCTTGGCCGTCTCCTCCTTCTGACGAAGAAGGTCGCCCTCGTGCTTTGCGACAAGGCCCTCGAGGTAATCAAGCCTCGTCTTCCTCCCCTCGAACTCGACCTTCATCTTGTCGAGCTCGTTGCCCATCCGAGCCTTTTCGGCCCGAGCTCAGTCGGTCTCCTGCTTCAGCTCTTTCTCCAGCTCCGTCATCCTCTCCGAGAGATGGCCGAAGTGGATGATGATATGCGACAGAACAACAAGAAATACAAGGAGTTGGAAAAATCGGATATGAAAGTAACCAACAAGAGCGAAAATCTGACACTCACCGAAACCGCCGAGCGCGCGATCTCGATGGCGTCGTCGCCTGCCAAGCCGGCCTCCATGGCGGCTCGGTCCTTCGGCGTCGCCAGGTGCTTGACCACCTGCATGCTCGCCAATGAGTCGTCGAGGAAGCCATCATGCTTCCGAACCTGCCAGTCCGGAACATGGATCCTTTTGTGCTTCTCCGTCAGGAGCTCCTCGGCCGCCACCGTCAGCGGAGGTGTCTCCATCCTGAGGGCTGCGGAGATTGGGAAGTCGCCAACCTCGGTCGATACCGAGGCTACTCCTGGGGTCGGGGTCGGGGTCACCACCGCCGGGGCCTCCACCCCCTCGACTACGGTCGCGATCCTCGGAGTCTTTGCGGGCGGCAGCTTGGTGGAAACTCTCTTGTGCTTCTTCGGTGCCTTGCTTCCGAGGCCGGCCCTCTGCGCCAACACTGCCTCGTAGTCCATTGCCTCTCAAAGAGTTGGTTAAAAAATGCAAGTTAAAGTAAGCATAGCAAAAGAAGAAAAAGAACGTAGAAAGAGCAGTGTACTGGGATCTACGCGGCTGAGCCCTCCCCTGAAGAGGATGTCCTCGGTCACCTCTCTCCCATCAGACTTCGGCCTGTCTAGAAGAGTCCGAACTGCCTCTTCTTCTTGAGGATGAAGTACCGGCGACTCCTTCACTTGCTTCGTCAACACCTCCACAAAACCGGTGGGTATGGGCCACGCCTCCGCACTCCGCACTATGAGGTACTTATCGCGCCAGTTCTTTATGGAGTCGGGGCAAGCGACGAGCCGACCTCCGTGCCTTGGAGCTAGGTAGTACCGGAACTCTAACCGGTTCTGCTGATGAAGCCAGTAGATCGTCCGAAGTACCCTCAGCTCTGGCTCAATCCCAGCCGCTTGGCAGTGGAGAACGAACCCACTGATAACTCTCAACGCATTCGACATTAGTTGAATGGGGCTGACCCCAAACCACCTAAGCACTTGGATCGCGAACGGGTGGAGAGGCAGCCGAGCACCGGCGATAAAGGCATCGAATGGCCAGAAACACATGTTCACTATCATCGGCAAATTTGCCCTAACCCGGGACCCGATAGCATCAGTTCATACTCCTCCGGAATCTGGAACCAATTTCGGATCACTGCCAAGTCCTCCATGCCGAGGATAGACACAGTTTCGTCGGCCTCGGAGGTCTCCCTCGCCGCGTTCTCCTCAAAGGTCCTCCCCCTCCCATGGATGATGCGCTCCGCATGTTCCTCCGGAAGTTCTCGAACCCTTTGAAGCCCGGTCAGTGGCTCGGGATACCTGCCGAACGGCCCCATGCGCTTCGGATCCTCCACTATGCTGTCTCGACCGGATACCCTCTTGCTGGGAGAAGAGGCTTCGGCAGCAGGAGGGGAGGGCTCGGAGACAGGAGAAAGAGACATATTTATACTTAAAAAAAAACTAAGTATAAATTACCTTGAAGTGATGAGTGCAGTCAGAATTTTCACCGGAAAGCGATGGATGATCACCGTGAGCTCTCACTAACACAAATTCACCGCCTGAGTAAAAGTTTGGAGAAGTGAAAAATGAGAGGGGGGGTGGAGTTTTATAGAGATTGGCATGCAAAACGAGGTTAATGGGCCCAAAGAGCTAGCCCATTTACACAAGGCGACAAAACAATCTGAACCGTCACATTATTTACCGCGCCTAGCCGTACTATCGCATTAATGACTGTCACGTCTGTCAGGGTTGTCAGAAGCTCAGAAGCCATCGCATTAATGGTTGTCACATCTGTCAGATGCTCAGAAGCCATCGCATTAATGGCTGTCACATTGTCAAAAGTGTAGAAGCCACCAACTTCGCCTGACGTTCCCTATGCCGCCAAAAATCACAAGTCAGGACCTTGGCACTTGCTGCCGAGCGTTCTTGCCACCGATCATGTTACATGGAAAAAAGTGGACATGCTGCCGAGCGTTCTTGCCACCGACCATGTTACATGGAAAAAAGTGGACTTCGGCACATGCCGCCGAGCGTTCTTTCCACCGACCATGTTACATGGAAAAAAGGGGACCTCGGCACATGCCGGCGAGCGTTCTTGCCACCGACCATGTTACATGGAAAAAAGGGGACCTCAGCACATACCGCTGAGCGATCTTGCCACCGATCATGTTACATGAAAAAAGTGGACCTCGGCACATGCTACCGAGCATTCTTGCCACCTATCATGTTACATGGGAAAAAGTGGGGCTCGGCACATGCTGCCGAACGCTCTTGTCGCCGAACCTCTTACATGGGGAAAATTGCCTCGGACTTCGGCAAAGGTTCACCGAACACCCTCTCCATGGCTACAGCCTGGCCGAGGTACCTGCGCCCTTCGACAGAGGGCGCCTGTAATGCCCCAAATTTTTTTTGACTCCAAAATCAATTCTTTCAATTTCTGTATCACTTTAAACATAAACTAAGAAAATTATATTTCAAAGAAAATTTTGGCAGAGTTCCCCCTGAAATTTCTGCCCCGAAACACAAAAAGCTTACGGAATTCTGCTCTAAATTCCGTAGCTCACATCACAAGCAATATAATCATGGGCTCCCCAGGCCAAAATGAGCAGAATCACACAGGCAATATAATATCATGCACTGGGGGCCAAACTCATAATAGAATATCAAATATCAAATAAAAA
The DNA here is from genome assembly GCA_017893485.1 of Hemerocallis citrina. Lineage (NCBI taxonomy): Eukaryota > Viridiplantae > Streptophyta > Magnoliopsida > Asparagales > Asphodelaceae > Hemerocallis > Hemerocallis citrina. The sequence continues at coordinate 154,291,823 of CM030367.1, read as the reverse complement.
CTATAAATTTCTTTGAAAACGAGGTAAAAATTTTAGGAAAACCTTTGTAAAATCTACCACAGAGCCTGGTACACCATAACGAGATGGGTACGGGTCAAGAACATACCATACTACCTCACACTATACTCATCATCGACTTCCAAGTACTTATACATTCAAATTACAATTTAAACCACAAATTCCACTATTCACAGAACTAATTTATACAAAATTTTAAAGTAAACTCCACCTTACAAATCTACGCCTCACCTCTGCACTGCTGAGGACCTGTAACAGTAGGGGATCTAGGGTAGTCCTGGGACTCCCCTAACCCCCCAAACACTAAGAGGTTAGCCATTTCTGGTGTGAGTATAATTCACTAATCTAATAAATCAACCCAACTATATAAGGAAACTAAATTAAACTTACAAACATCAAGGTAAGAAGATTCAACTTGAATCTGAACATTAAAGCATCAAGAATACGACTTTGTATCAAGTACTCGACAAATCTGCATCCGTCTACATATATATCCATAACTTCACACCCTTCGCTAAATGCATCATATTAATATATGACAGCATATATATAAATATATATATATATATATATATATATATATATATATATATATATATATATATATATACAACTCCTTCAATTCATACTCAATTACAAAGCAACACATTAATTCACATTCCATTATTTTTCATTTTGAATTCTCCAACACAAATACTCATCTGTTCACAATTACCATCGCCTCATCATTTCTTTATTTTCATAAATACTCACATAAGGTCACTATCCCTTTTCTTCATAATTTTATAACCATACACTTCATTTACCATTCATTTGCATCTACGAACTCGCGACTCATATTCTTTCCTACTCATCTCCATTCATAAATATTTTCTTCTTCATTCTCATATTACATAACACCGCATTCATTCATTTCTTATAACACATATCATCACGTCTCACAATACATTACTTTTACTTTCATCATACATTACAACTATCTTCTTTACACTCTCAATACATCATCATACTCATCCTCAAATTCATCATTGTTATAACTTACCTTCATTTTCCCTTATAACACATATATCAATTAACTTCACTTTTTATTTCCAACCCACAATACCGACATCATATTAACAACTCACCCATTCATCCTGAAAGTTGTACCAAGGCAGGTAGTTCCCACTATTTCCACGAAAATAGCGGGCGAGTAGTTCCTCGACACACTTCCAAGGTACAACAAACTCATAACACAACATATTTCTCTTTAATAATCATTTTCGTGACCACTCTCGCATTATATCTTCACTTTCATTTATAAGATGCATAATGCATTCTCTCTACTTCCCGTATTCATTATCATAACACAGTTTCTTCATTTAATCCATATTAATACACTTTTCGTATTTTCTGAATCTCATCTCATAATTAACTTATTTATTCTTTTTTTTCTTAACTCATAATACACTTGCTTTCTCCACTTTCTCATATTGATTTCAGGTCATACGCTATTGTCACTTTCTCATTTTCATTTCACAGCACAAAGTATTCTACTTTTCATTTTTCATCTCATAATACAATTCACATTAACTCTCATTCTTTTTAGATAATACACTGCACCCGAAATATAGTTTGGGTAATATACACCGCACCCCAAAGCCAATAGCTTGGGTAATCATCATTGCACCCCAAGTAGAACTTGGGTGATAGCTCATCACATCTTAAGCCAATATGTCAATTATTAATTTACTTATTCATTTCCACCCATACACTTACTTCACTATTTCATTTCATCTTACACCAAGTACTTTCTTCTCCTTCTCATTCACATTTCATATCATATTCATTTTACCCCAAGTCTATCCTAGAGTATCAATTCTCTCTCAGGTCTATCCTGAGGTATCATCTCTCTCTCCGGTCTATCCGGAAGTATCTGCTCTCCCAGGTCTATCCTGGGGTATCAATTCTCTCTCAGGTCTACCCTGAGGTATCATCTCTCTCTCCGGTCTATCCGGGGGTATCTGCTCTCCCAGGTCTATCCTGGGGTATCAATTCTCTCTCAGGTCTATCCTGAGGTATCATCTCTCTCTCCGGTTTATCCGGAGGTATCTGCTCTCCCAGGTCTATCCTGGGGTATCAATTCTCTCTCAGGTCTACCCTGAGGTATCATCTCTCTCTCCGGTCTATCCGGAGGTATCTGCTCTCCCAGGTCTATCCTGGAGTATCAACTCTCTCTCAGGTCTGCCCTGAGGTATCATCTCTCTCTCCAGTCTATCCGGAGGTATCTGCTCTCCCAAGTCCATCATGGGGTACCAACTCTCTCTCCGGTTACCCTGAGGTATCATATCTCTCTCCGGTCTATCCGGAGGTATCTGCTCTCCTAGGTCTATCCTGGGGTACCAACTCTCTCTCAGGTTACCCTGAGGTATCATATCTCTCTCTGGTCTATTCGGAGGTATCTGCTCTCCCAGGTCTATCCTGGGGTACCAACTCTCTCTCAGGTTACCCTGAGGTATCATCTCTCTCTCCGGTCTATCCGGAGGTATCTGCTCTCCCAGGTCTATCCTGGGGAATCAACTCTAGTCAACCGAAATTATTGCTATTAACATTTTCTTTTCATAATTTCATCCCCTTTAATCATTATAGCATCTCATCTTTTATTTAAACTTATTCGCATAAACAGTGATCACCATCTCACTTACCCTTTCAATGCATCACACAAAAGAAAATATCACTGTAATTAATATATAAAATCATCACATCATAATATTGCACATCACAACTGTATTGTATTATTTATTTTATCATTACCCCACATATCATGAGTATACCATACTATTTATTATCTCAATATCACATGCTTGCATACGCCCAGTAGATCAACACATCACAACATCATATATACATAAATACACCCAATACATTATCATCACACTGGATATTCAAAATTACATCAATTCACCATATACCGACATCTTATATAAATATAACTCATCCCCGTATATATATAACTAATCCATCATCTATAAATTTATATCAATACACAAGAGACACAAATAATTAATCGTCATATTGCACACTAACACCGAGCACTAATTCCCATATATACATACACCTTATTCCGTAATTCATACCAATCGTTCAGATTATACTAAGATTTTCTTAAAACAACAGATATGTAAATATATTCATACTCACCTAACAGCCCGGGAAGACTCGAAGCATCACTTCTCCATCCCGCACCCGAAGCCGTTAACATTTCCTATTATCAAGTTTCAAAGCAATTAAGGCTCAAATCATCAAAACCAATCACAGGAGCTAATAACACTAATCCAAATATCACACATGCATTATTGAACGCCTGGGATACACACGTGCGATGCACGTAATATTCAAATTCCTACGGGATTTTATCCCCATGAAATTACTAAAATCACCCCCAAATTATTCTAATGGCCCACAAAAATTCTACTACCATGAAGAGAAAATACTCGCATATTAACTTCCCTTTTTATAAACCCAAACCCTAATTTATAACCATATTACAAAATCCCCAACAATTTGCTAATTTCTAGCCTCTATAATACCCAACACCTCCTAATCTCCCTACTACAATATTTCTACTCAATAGAAACTAAAAACACTTAATTTCATACAAATAAAATAAACTAGGGCATACCTTCACGCAGTTATTTCTCCAAATTGATGCTACCATAAGCTAGAGCACCCTTCACTTGGTCTACCCCGCAAATTAATTGAAATTTTACGGAGAAAAGGAGTGGATTTTGAGCGGGGGAAAAACGGCGAAATGGGTTTGCTGCTTGGTTTCGATCGGGAAAAACAGAAGAAGAAAAGGGGAGGAGAGAAGGGAAGGGGGGGGGGGGGGTTTGGTAAATAAATAAATGAATAAATAAATAAATAAATAAATAAATAAATAAATAAATATATATATATATATATATATATATATATATATATATATATATATATATATATATATATATATATATATATAATTAATATGGAATATTAACATATAAGCCCCCCAATCTTCAACTTATTTCAAATAAACCCCCAACTCTTACACTTTAAAAATACTAACAATGTAAAATTCCTAAAATTGTCTCATAATAATCCTCCAACAGTAGAAAATAAAGTAAACAATATTCCTTCACACAAAACTCAATTCATAACCCACAATATATCAATAGTACCAATTTACCACAGATATTCATACCAATATCAATATTTAAATAAAATATATCAAAAATAATTTTCTCCACCCCAAATATATAAAAACAGGTACTTTCGGTATTTTACAAATTCGAGGTGTTACAGCGCCAAACCCCCGTGGACCTCGGCCCCCTTCGTGGCGAGCACTCGGGGAGGGTCGACAACGAGGCCGAAGCATATAGGCTAAGCAATGAAGGAAACAACGTCGGGTGGTCCATCTAAACATCGTGAAAAAATGGTTAAAAATTTGGGAGGATTGATTAAAAAATCTTAAGTAGACAAACTCAATTTTGTAATGAAAAATTAATAAAACCGAATTAAATTTCTACTCGAATTTAACCATAATTATACTATTTATGAACCAGTAAAATTTACTGTGAATAAAGAACAAGAAGAAGATAATATATCTTCAATTCGAACATTGATAATGGTGAACTAATTGAACTGTTTCGCAAACGGCGTATTTCACTATAAACAAAGCACAGAAAGAATATAATTATATCTTCGATTCCGACCTTGAAGATGGTGAACAGATAGACTAAGACTTGTTTAAAAACAATGTCATTAAGACGTTATTTCTGTCACTGCTATGGTGTACAGGGTTGATTAGCGGTCATCTCCCAAGATACAACAATCAGAACTCTGTTAACTTACACTTGAATAACGAAGGAATTCGATCAACCACGAACACAGGACAATTCAACAACTTAGGACAACCCTCTTGTAATGTCCAATCAATCTGCAATGGTAGGAACTATTTCACCTTTACGTGCATTACCTTTTCCAATTGAAGTTCCATCAACAGCCATGCAACTCATATAAATAGACTATGATTTATGAGTTTTGTTCCTAAGTTCAACTCCTTCAAGCTCTTGATTACATCCGGTCAGTGAGAGCTTCTCCTTGGCAAATTTTTCATGTAGCATGGTGACTATCCAGTGCTCGTACGAATCTGGTAGTGAATATATCAGGATGAAAACTTTATCCTTTTTTGCTTAGATCATCTACATTTATTGCCTACAATTTAGGTAACTTCTTATTGAATTCTAATATATGATCTTGAAGAGTGATATCTTCCTTCATTAAGAAACAAAACAGTTTTCTCTTCTATTACATCGGACCTAGTCACGATGATCCTAAATAGTCAATAATGAGTCTCGCCCAAAGACTCGCCGTGCATGCTTCCTCAAAGAAGTTGCACTTGACACATTCGTGTATGATAACAAGTTAAGCTCAAGGCGTTTAATCAAATCTCATCCCACTTCTCCTACTTCATGCTGGTTGACTTCACTTTATCCCCTTCTATGGCAAGATACAAGCCCTGTTGGACCAATATGTCACACATGTTCACCTTTCAAAGATTAAAGTTAATCTTACCGTCGAACTACTTGATTTTTGAAAAAAATTCCATGATCTATATTCACCAAGGAACTCTGATACTAGTTGTTAGAGAATTAGAGTGCAATAGAGTGGTTAAAGCGGGAGGTGACAACCGATCACAACGAAAGCAACGCAGCCCAAACAAAACACACAAGCACACAATTTTATCCTGATCCGGCGAACCTAATCCAAGGAGAAATAACAGAGATATTGTTATTTTACAGTTCACTGAGCTAAGGAAATATATCAGCAGGCCAAAGTAGCAATATGTTGCTAAGACTATCTCCAACCATACTAGCCATATTTCAATTTTAGCCAAAATAGCAAATATAAAGACAAAAATATACTCCAACGGGACTAGCTAAACCACTCGCCAAAATAGAATTATAATATTCACTCACCAGATCTGGCGAGTATGTACCGCTCGCTAAACTTCTCCTCAAAAAAAGAAAAAAAATCGCAATCGAAATCAAATCACGATCAAAATAGCGATCGAAATCAAAACCGCGATCGAAAAGTGAAATGAAAATCACGATCGAAATAAAAAATAAAATAAAATCAAAATCAAAATCAAAAATCGAAATCGGGAAAAAAAATCGTGATCGAAATCAAAATTGCGATCAAAATCAGATCGAAATCACGTGCAAAAAGAAAATCAAAATCTCGCGAAATCATATCTTGATTGCTTGGGAATAATTTCTTTTTGGACTTGGAAATTTTATTTTGTACTTGGTTTTTTTTATGGGCTTTGGTTTTATATTTTTATTTTATTAATTTTGGACTTCAAATTATTAATGGTTATTCAAAATAGATAATATTGTTGGAGTACAGACATTTTTCGCTAGCTAAATTATTTATTTGTTATTCATTTTTGGCTATTTTAATTAGCCAAAATACTGACATTGGTTGGAGATGCTCTAGCAAAAATAAAGTGGATGCAGAACTATGAAATGTTTAATGAGCATGCTAGAGAAAATGTGAGAGTCGGTCTAAATAACAAGTAAAAATCAAACAACTAATTTTTTTTATTTTGATTAACAACTAATTACATGTATTGATTTAAAAACAAACAAACAATTACAAACACAACTAATTGCATACCGTGTGCTATCAATTCATGTTTTTTGCACTTACATCCAAATAAAACCTATGGGCTAGCCTCAGAGTAAAGGACTGGACCTACGTAACAATCTTGGGATAGGCCCATATACAAAAATGTAATGGGTTATCTGTTGCATTTGACAGTTGTAGGCGTTTAAAATTACAAAAGCCTAAATATTTCTTATTGAGAAAAGAAGAAAAAACGAAAAGACCCCTATGCAAATTTTTAATGAGAAAAAAACATCAATTAAAGTAAGATAATATAAACTTCCACCAAAAAATGTAGTGGCTGTGGATTTGCGCATCCAAATATATATGCAGCTTCATTGTGCTACCATACACATACCAAATTGTTGACCCTAAATTTGGTGTTATTAAGTCTAATATTTTCAGTTAAGATATACAAAATTTATAGAAAAACTAAATCAAAGCAAAGGAAAAAAAGATTCGCAATCAAGCAAAAGAGGAATGTATCAAAAAATGTTGCAAAAATCAAGAAGATTTCAACTCAAGAAACATGTGCTTCAAATCCTCAAGACTGCGAACGATAATTAATTAATTATTTCTATTTTTGTGAGGAAATACTATCTAAAGAGTCGTTAATTGATTGATTGATTAGTATTTGGAAAAAACATGAAGTGGATTCGCCAAATAAATATTGAATTTGCATGATAGCAGTTGACCGTACAATATGTCGGTCGACTGTCACAACCGTTGACCGCTCACTATAGTATAAAAGTGAGTCAGTTGATTGGTCACCTATCGACTTCCGAGTTAAAAGGTGAACGGTCGACTGCGCAAAAGAGCGATCGACTGTACTCGTACAGTTTTGACTATTTCAGAAACATCTTTTCATTTATGGAAAGACATTTTTCCGCTCTATAAATAAAGGTGAATTCACTGAGTATTCTTTAACCCCTTGCGATCATTATTATTCTGAATTGACCATTCAATCAACGATGTGAGCGTGTGAGCGTTTATTGTTTTCTTCAGTCAAGATCGTTATAGATTTTGAGAGTTTTTCTTTTCTTCCACTTCGGTGAGTGTTACGGGGCTTATTTATAGAAGTCATGTGGGTGAAATAGGACTCGCGGCCTGAATTCCGAGAATCACTGTACAAGGGTTTAAAGTATAGTGGAACGCTTATGGTAGAGAATTGCTACAAGTAAACGGTATGGACGTAGACTGGGAGTCGAATCACGTTATATCTATGTGTCTTGTGTTTGTTTGCTTTCTCTAACTCTATCTCCCTACTTTATGCATTTAATTTAAGTTTTTAATTTTCGCACAATCGCCATATTCACCCTTCCTAGAGTGATCTATAGTGGTATCAGAGCGAGCTGCTCATAAATAGCTTAAAAGCTACAACAAAAGGTCCAATGGCCAAAATTTCTCCTCCTGAAAACTTGTACACATCGGAGCCATTCACCTCCAATGGAACAAGTCTAATACAATCACTTTATTTTGATGGAAAATGTTATGATGTTTGGAAAGTTCGTATGTCTCACTTTTTGCAGATGCTGTGAGAAGAAGTATGGAACATTTGTGTCAATATAACAGAGATCATTGTCAGTGATGGAAAGAGGACCTTCACAGCAGCTGTACTATCGTTGAAAACTGCAAACTCTAAAGCCATGACAACACTTTATGCAGGTCTGAATAATGAAGAACTGATGCGATGTGGACGCAACTGGAAAACAAACTATGAAATATGTAACAACATATTAAAATGCTGTGAAGGAACTATATCTGAGGTAAAGGCCAAAGTTGCTTTATGTTTTTATAAGTTTCACATTTTTCGGATGCTTCCAAGAGAAACCATAGATCAGATGTTTGCCATCTTTGATATTATCACACATGAACTTGAGAGCTTAGGTAAGGGGTTAGATGATGACCGAAAGGTCAGAAAACTCATAAGCTGTCTCACACTTGAATGGGATATCAAGGTTGCTGCAATGAAGGAGATGCTTGAAGAGAAATGTTTTGACTACTACATTTCAAGGGAAATTAAAGACGTATGAGATGGAAATGGCCGAAACAAAGAGGTACCGGCAGAGTATTGGGATTTTACACGAAACTGAAGAGAAAATCTTTGCCTTGAAAGCAGAAACTTCATGACCATCAAAATCAGAATCAGATCATGAAGAATCAGTTGAAGACATCGCACTGCTAACTAAACAATTCTGTAAGTATCTTAAACATAAAAGTATGGCAAGTCTCATGGAGGTAGAGACAAAGACAAAGACAAAGAGGACAAATGTTACAAATGCAAGAAGCCAGGATACATCCGCGCAAATTGTCCTCTTTCTCAGGATAGGAATAAAGATTATCATCATTCCAACTCAGGATTCAAAAGAAGGCATTAAATGCAACATGACTCGATTCAGATTCGAGCGATGAAGAGCATGTACACAACGACTTTGGATTCATGGCTCTTGGAGATGGTGACGTGCAATCACCACCCTTAGAAGAGGTAATTGAAGAATCCAATTATGATGATCTAGTTGACATGTGTAATGTCTTAAAAGATTATGCAAAGAAACAAAGTCATGAGTTGAAACAATATAAGCAAATGTCTAATGAATCACATGATTCTTGTATTGCCAAAAATAAAAAGCTAAAAGATGCAAATTCCTTGATTATTAAAAATTTTGAGTCATTTAGGAAGGATCATGATGTATCGATAGAAGAAAATGAATGTATGAAACAACAGATTCAAAAATCTCTAGCAATACGTAATTAAAACCTAAAGAAAATTCATGAGAAATATGCTTATGTTGCTAAACTCACTGATGATCTAAATGAGTGCAAAAGAAAATTTGACGCGGTAGTGGAAGGTTATAAGGAAGCATTCGAACAAAATAGGATACTTGATGCTACTCTAGATACTCTTCTTTGGAACACTGAAGACGATAAGAAAACTAGAAAAAGACTTTGTAGTAGAATAATTGATCTCGAAAAGATTATTGAAAAATATGAAGAGCCCAATTATCTTATACCAAGGAATTCAAGATCATATCATGATAATCGAGGACTTGGCTGTTGGAACCTGTAGGCGAGGCAACAAACACTAGAGGGGGGCTGAATAGTGTTTATTAAAATAAAATTGCGGAATAAAGAATTTTTCTTCGGAGCAGTCGACTTAGGAGTGAACCAGTCGACTGAGTTAACCCAATAAGAGATAATTCAAACAGATCCGTGAAGTCGACTTAAAGCAGAAACAGTCGACTTATCTAAACAATAAACTTACAGAGTACAAGTCTAACTAGTCGACTTATAAAGGAGTCAGTCGACTGTTCAGACAAGTTTCACAGTAGTAAAACAAACAGAAAAATGTAAATGCAAGTTCAAGAGATACAACCACAGAGTGCACACGATGTATCCTGGTTCGGTCCTTCCGACCTACATCCAGTCCCCAAGCAACCCACTTGAGATTTCCACTATTCTTGAAAAAGTTTACAAGAATACCCTACGGCGTTCAGACAACAATCTTGTCTAACCCGTAGTCCTTTCTCTCAACCAGAGAAAGCAACCCACTCTTCCACCAAGAGTGAAAACCACTGACTCTACACCCTAGAGTCTAACTCTCCAACCGAGAGGAAAAGAAAAACAATAAAATGTTTACAATCAACCTATAGCCTTGTATGTGATTAGTGATGTAGTACGTGGCTAAAAGAGGTTGACTTCTATATCCAGTCCAGAACGAAATCAGATGTTATACTGGACTAAATGTAGAGAACCAAGACTTAGAGATTTAAAAACTTTGTCTTTTGAAAAATGTAACACTTAAAATCTCAATAATGAATGCTCAGAAAAATTAGATCCTTTAACAGTGAATTCTGAACTCTATTTATAGAGTTAGAGTTACTGGACGTTGGGAAGCAGTTATTCCAACTGTCAACCAACGGATCTAAACAGCTTTGAATTTGAAAAACAATTTTTAAAAACAGAAAACGGTCAAACGCACTCGAATAGTCGACTGGGTTGCCATAATGAGTCGACTGGTCAGAGTTTGAATAAGTTTAGTCAGTTTTGTACCGACAGTTGACTAGTATGAGTATCGGTCGACTGGTACTCAACAGTTAAACTATTTCAAACTGTTTTGACCCTTTGATGTTTTGAAAAACACACATTTGTAAAAGAGTGAGTGTATATGTGTGTGACAAGGCTTTACATCATACTAAGACCCAAATAAAGAAAGATTACATTTGTTTACAAGACATAACAATAAATGACACTTTAAGCATAAGTCTTGGCTTGAGTCTTGAGTCTTGAGTGAAGCTTTGCCATTGTCTTTATCTGGAGCTTTGTGCTTGTTCATTTGTTCAGCTGTATAGTAATGAAACCTTTGTGTATACAACCTGCAATTATAAAGTATAGCATAGATACATGTTTCAGTGTGTTGTGATCATCAAAATCAAGAATCAACATTCTCCCCCTTTTTGATGATGACAACACAATAGCTGATAATAACATAAATAATACAAGCATAGAAATGATATGCTCCCCCTATTAAAAGCACAACATGCATACATGAAGATATATCATAAAACCTTAAACAGACTATGTATCAGTCGACTTATAATGTGATCAGACGACTTAACAGAGAAATAAATACAGCAAACACAGTAAACATAAGATAACCAGTAAACACAATAATAAGATAACCAGTAAACACAATAAACACAAACACAATAGAGGGTATTTCTCCCCCTTTGTCATCAACAAAAACATAAGAGAACCAGTAATGATAAGGGAAATAACTGTCTCTTACAGAAATAACAAAGTCTTTTTGCAAAAACTAACAGCAGATAAAAAGAAATAAGGAAAAATACATAAATAAATCTTTAAAAAATCATCAATCTTCATCTTCGGTGTCTTCATCAACAGCTTGAGACGGTGGGGGAAATTGAGTAGTAAAGAGATGAGTTAGATTGGTGATTTTAGAGTCAAGAGAGTCAAGATGAGAATCAAGAGTGTCTTGATGATCCATTAGATAGTTAACACATTGATATAGAGTATGTGGATCATCAAAATCAGCACGAGGACGAGAAGAACTGGAGGAACTTGGGAAGGAGGAGGAGACCTAGGGGAAGTTCTAGGTGGAGGGTCAAGAAGCTTCATACGGGCTAAACTAGCACGATCGAAGCACTCATAATGCTTAACGACATTGGTCTCCGAGTCGAGATCAATATCATAAGCCATAAAGACACGAGTAAGGAGACCACCAAAAGGTAAGAAATGAGTATGAGACTGTTGAAGTTTCGAAAAGATGACACGACCCCAATTGATAGCAATCTTACTAAAAATTGCATAAACTGCTTGTTGCAATTCCATAGAATATTGATCATAACTCCCTCTTTTGGGAAGAATGTTATAAGCTAATATTCATGCAACTAGTTTTGCAACAGGTTTGATAGATTTACTAGTCATGGGGGGTCCATGATTTGGCAAAAATATTTTGGACAAAATAGAGGAATCATCTTGAATAATTTCTCCTAAATCAAGTCCCTCGTCATCAATACCCATAATAAGATTAATTCTCTTGGGTGTGAGTTTAATCTATGTATTTTTGACCGAGGAATAAATAACAATTTCTCCATCCTCTTTTTGAACAACTTTCATGTTTGTATAAAAGAGATAGATGAGTTGGAGATAGTAATTAGGTTGATTTACCAAGGAAAGAAACTCATATAGACTACAGTTTTGAAAAATAGGGACAAGATTGAACCTATCTAAATCATTGAAGTTAACAAACCGTCCTGGAAAAATTACCATGGTACAAATAAGATGCCATTGTTCCAAAAGATCAGGACTCCTAAGGTATTGAGAATAATCTTTGGATGAGGAACTATCATCACCATAAGATCTCTTAGATCTTTTAGGAGCTATTTAAGAAAATGTAAGGAACGAGAGTTTACCAACAAGTAGAGGGAAACAAACAGCAAAGGAAGAATTAGCAGCTCCAAAAAGATTCGGCAGTCGACTCTTTGATCTCCTTCTTCTCTCCTTAGGGTTTTAGATTTGGGGTAAAAGTAAAAGTGGAAGATGGAGACTGTGGAGAAAGTTTTTAACAGAAGACAGACGGCCGAGATTCAATAGGAAAGAGATCTATGGCTCATAGAGAAGTCACGGGTGAGTAAAAAGATAGACATATGTCTCAAAATCTATGTGATGATTCGACGTTGAAGACAGATTAACTCGCGACAGTCGACTTACAGTATAGAACAGTCGACTTAGTCAAGAAGAAAATAAGTTTTTATATCAACTGATCAGTCGACTTGGGAAAATTTCAGTCGACTGGTCAAAGAAGAAAATAAGTATACAGAAAATACGAGACAGTCGACTTAATGAAAACACAGTCGACTTGACAGAAATATTTTCAACAAATATCAATAAAATTACATATTCCTAGTTCTCTTCTTAAAGTAATAAAAGTATCTTCTTTAAGGGGTTTTGTAAAGATATCAGCTACTTGTTTATCAGTAGAGATAAAGTCTAAAGATATATCTCCTTTTAAAACATGATCACGTAGAAAATGATGTCGAATATCAATATGTTTCGTACGTGAATGTTGAACCAGGTTTTTAGATAGATTAATTGCACTGGTATTATCACACATAATTGAAGATTTTTCAAAGAAAATACCATAATCTAATAAGGTTTGTTTCATCCACAAAATTTGTGCACATGCCAAACTTGCAGCGATATATTCAGCTTCTGTAGTAGATAGGGACACTGAATTTTGCTTTTTACTGCACCAAGAAACTAGTGAATGTCCCAAAAAGTGACATGTCCCACTAGTGCTCTTGCGATCAGTTTTACTACCAGCAAAATCAGCATCACTATACGACAAGAGTTGGAAATTATCGGTGCGTGGATAAAATAAACCATAATCAGATGTGCCTTTAATATATCTTAAAATTCGTTTCACAGCTTTTAAGTGAGATTCTTTAGGACTAGACTGATATCTGGCACACAAACATACACTGAACATAATATCTGGTCTACTTGCGGTAATATATAAGAGTGAACCAATCATACCTCGATAGAGTTTTTGATCAACACTCTTACCTAATATATCTTTGTCAAGGGTAGTAGTAGTAGCCATAGGTGTGGATTTACTACTTGTACTATCCATGTTAAACCGTTTGAGTAATTCCTTTGCATATTTTCCTTGATTAATAAATATGCCATTTGAAGACTGTTTAATTTGCAGTCCAAAAAAATAATTGAGTTCACCCATGTGACTCATCTCAAACTCGTTTTTCATGGTGTTAGCAAACTCTTGACATAGATTATTATTAGTAGAACCAAAGATTATATCATCAACATATATTTGTATGATTAAGATATCATTCTTAATTCTCTTAATAAACAAAGTAGTATCTACTTTATCTATCTCAAATCCTGTTTCTAAAAGAAAAGTTTTCAGATGATCATACCAAGCACGTGGTGCTTGTTTAAGACCGTATAAAGCCTTTTTCAATTTATAAACATGATTTGGAAATTGTTCATGTTCAAAACCTGGTGGTTGTTTAACATAAACATTCTCTTTAATAAACCCATTAAGAAAAGCACTTTTAACATCCATTTGATAAAGTATAAAATTCATGAAACAAGCAAAAGATAATAAGATACGAATTGATTCTAATCTAGCAACAGGAGCATATGTTTCATCAAAATCTATGCCTTCTTCTTGATTATATCCTTGAGCAACTAGTCTAGCTTTGTTCCTTACAACTTGTTCTGATTCATCTAACTTATTTTTAAATACCCATTTGGTACCAATAATAGTATGATCAGGAGGTCGTGGAACTAAATCCCATACATCATTCCTTATAAATTGGTTTAATTCATCTTGCATGGCATTCATCCAAAATTCATTCTCACAAGCTTCTTGTATGTTTTTTGGTTCAAAATCCGACAAGAAGGCTGTATGAGAAATCATATTAATATGAGATCGTGTCTGAATACCATGGGAGATGTCACCAATTATTAAGTCATGTTGATGATCTCTAACTTCAACAAAAGATTTTGGTAAAGTTGAAGATATCACAATAGGATCAGTCGACTTGACAGGTTCTTTAGTCGATTGCTTTGCTTCAGTCGACTTGCAGTCCTTATCGGTCGACTTATCCGCAAGACTAGTTTGTTCTAAAGATGTAATCACTTTATTTAAAGGTGATGAGTTAGGTTCATCATCTTTAATTAAATTTGATGAAGGCAGAGATTCATCGAATGTAACATGCATTGACTCTTCAATAGTCATTGTAGACTTGTTGAAAATTCTATATGCTTTACTCCTATTTGAGTATCCTAAAAAGATACCCTCATTAGATCTAGGATCAAATTTATCTAGATTATCTTTAGTGTTCAGAATAAAACACTTACAACCAAATGTCTTAAAATAAGAGACTTTATGAATTTTGTTAAAAAATAACTCATAACAAGTCTTCTTTAGTTTAGGTCTTATTAGATACCTATTTAAAACATAACAAGCTGTAGCAACGGTTTCAGCCCAAAAATACTTTGGTAAATTTCTTTCAACAAGCATGGTACGTGCGCATTCTTGCAAAGTCCTATTTTTCCTTTCGACCACTCCATTTTGTGGTGAAGCTCTAGAAAATGCAAATGAATGTGTTATACCATTCTTGTTGCAATATTCTGTAAATGTTTCATTTTCAAATTCTCCACCATGATCACTTCTAATAGTGACTATGGTTAGAGATCTTTGGTTTTGAATACGTTTACAAAAATTTGCAAATTCATCAAAAGCATCATTTTTATGTTTTAAAAAGAATGTCCAAGTGAATCGTGAAAAATCATCTACTAAAACAAATACATATCTACTTTTATTTAAAGAAGCAACTCTAGTAGGGCCAAATAAATCCATATGAATTAATTCGAGCGGTCTTCTAGTAGAAATTACTTCTTTTGTTTTAAAAGTGGATTTGATTTGTTTTCCTAGTTGACATGCATCACATAACTTATCCTTTTTAAAGGATAGTTTTGGCAGTCCTTTAACTAGGTTATACTTAGATATCTTCGAGAGATTTTTCATATTCACATGACCAAATCGTCTATGTCAAAGCCAAGAATGATTATTAGAAGCTATTAAACAAAAATTATTTGAAAACTCATTTGTATTTAAACATAATTCATAAATATTGTTTTTGCGAAAACCTTGAAAAATAATATTTTGCATAGTAGAATCATAAATTAAACAAGCATCTTTTTTAAATATAATTTTATATCCTTTATCACACAATTGACTAATACTTAACAAATTATGTTTTAATCCACTTACTAACAACACATTTTCTATAGTGGGGTTAGAATTTTTACCAACCATGTCGATTCCTATGACTTTTCCTTTGTTGTTATCACCAAAGGTAACTGTTCCTCCATCGATGCTTTGTATGGTGGATAGGAGTTTGGCATGACCAGTCATATGTTTTGAACATCCGCTGTCAAGTATCCAGCGATCTTTCTTTGGTACCTATAAAATATTCAATGTAATTATGGTACCCTTTTCATTGGGTCCGAAACATATTAGTTTGGGGGAAACCAAACCCATAATGAGTTTGATTTTCCTCCATAAGCAGGAATAAAATTAATAGAATTACATACATTTAACATATATGAATTGATATACGCAGTTCTATCATTCAGATTTAAGTTAACTGGAATCCATACAAATTTGTTCCGTTCAGTCGACTTTACAGCATCCTTCAGTCGACTTCTACTGTAAGTCAGTCGACTGGATGATACGATAGGTCGACTTATATGAGGTTTTGATCTTATTGAATAAGATTCAGTTCCTCTGGACAGACGACTGGTGGATGGACTCAGTCGACTTGACCGAACTTTAGACTTGCTTTTATCACTAAAATTTATAACTTTAGGCTTTTCAAATAATTCATACAGTTTATGTGTAACACTAGAAATAGATTCAGATTTATTTATACTAGTGTTTTTAGAAGAAGATTCTTTTACAAGAGAGTTTTTGAAACCAAGACCATATTTTTGACTAGATTTCACTTGATTATGAAGAACATCATTTAAATTCTCTTTGCCTTTATTGAACTTAGATACGTTCTTGGATATCTCTTCATAATTCTTTTTTAGAGATTCAAGATCCGTATCTAAACTTGCAATACGAGAATTTAAGGATTTCACTTCATGATCAAGGTTAAGATTTGCTTGAGAAAGTGTTTGATTAACTTTCTCTAGATTCTTAACTCTAATCTTTTCCTTTTTCAACTCTTGAAAGATTTCATTAAAAGCATCAAGTAAATCTTCTGAATCAAAATCATTACTTACTTGATCTTGTGAAGCCATAAAACACATGTTTGCAACTTCGTTGGTTTCATCAGTTTCTTCTTCAGAGGAAGAATCACTGTCATCCCAAGTTGCTTGATAAGCCTTTTTGTTCTTGGTAAACTTGTTCTTTGTGTACTTGTCCTTCTTGAAGTTGGAGGTCTTTCCCTTATTCTTTGTATTTTCTAGGGGACAATCCTTCTTCATGTGACATGTTTTATTACACCTGAAACAAGTTGGAGGATCATTAGAATCTCTAAATTTGGAATTGAACTTACCTTTCTTTAGAAATTTTTTAAATCTCCTCGTGAACATGGCTATCTCCTCTTTATCTTCTTCTTCATCTTCTGAGTCTGTCATGGCTTTAAAAGCTAATGATTTCTTCTTTTCCTGTTGTGGTTCTGCATCCTTCTTCCGTTCTTCAATTTGAACCTCGTATGCCATTAGATTTCCCACAAGATTCTCAAGAGAAAGTTGTGATAAATCATTTGCTTCTTCTATTGCAGTGGTCTTCTTTTCCCATTCAGGAGTGAGTGCACGAAGAACTTTTCTCACCATCTCTGCTTGTGTATATATCTTTCCAAGTACCACAAGTGAGTTTGTAATGTCAGTAAATCTGGTAATCATCTCGGACACATTTTCATTTTCCTTCATGCGGAACATTTCAAACCTGTGAAAAAGAACAGATATTTTAGATTCTTTTACTTTGTTTGTTCCTTCATGAGTTACCTCGAGTGTATGTCAGATTTGATGTGCGGTTGTTGAATTTGATACACGGTTGAACTCCTCCTTTGTGAGAGCACAAAATAATGCATTCATTGCTTTTGCATTGTTCATTGTTTGATTCTTCATGTCATCATTCCATTGTGCATATGGAATAGTAGGAGCAGTGTATTCCGTTTCCTTCATGTTCCATATTTTATAGTTGATGGATTGGAGGTAGATCTTCATTCTGCACTTCCAATAGTTGTAGTTTGTTCCATCGAAGAGAGGTGGCCTTTGTGTAGATTGGCCTTCATGGTACTGATTTGCATTTGAAGTAGTTGCCATAGCCTTTAACCTCGCTCTGATACCAAGTGTTGGATTCTGTAGGCGAGGCAACAAGCACTAGAGGGGGGGTGAATAGTGTTTATTAAAATAAAATTGCGGAATAAAGAATTTTTCTTCGGAGCAGTCGACTTAGGAGTGAACCAGTCGACTGAGTTAACCCAATAAGAGATAATTCAAACAGATCTGTGAAGTTGACTTAAAGCAGAAACAATCGACTTATCTAAACAATAAACTTACAGAGTACAAGTCTGACCAGTCGACTTATAAAGGAGTCAGTCGACTGTTCAGACAAGTTTCACAGTAGTAAAACAAACAGAAAAATGTAAATGCAAGTTCAAGAGATACAACCACAGAGTGCACACGATGTATCCTGGTTCGGTCCTTCCGACCTACACCCAGTCCCCAAGCAACCCACTTGAGATTTCCACTATTCTTGAAAAAGTTTACAAGAATACCGTACGGTGTTCAGACAACAACCTTGTCTAACCCGTAGTCCTTTCTCTCAACCAGAGAAAGCAACCCACTCTTCCACCAAGAGTGAAAACCACTGACTCTACACCCTAGAGTCTAACTCTCCAACCGAGAGGAAAAGAAAAACAATAAAATGTTTACAATCAACCTATAGCCTTGTATGTGATTAGTGATGTAGTACGTGGCTAAAAGATGTTGACTTCTATATCCAGTCCAGAACGAAATCAGATGTTATACTGGACTGAATGTAGAGAACCAAGACTTAGAGATTTGAAAACTTTGTCTCTTGAAAAATGTAACACTTAAAATCTCAATAATGAATGCTCAGAAAAATTAGATCCTTTAACAGTGAATTCTGAACTCTATTTATAGAGTTAGAGTTACCGGACGTTGGGAAGCAGTTATTCCAACTGTCAACCAACGGATCTAAACAGCTTTGAATTTGAAAAACGATTTTTAAAAACAGAAAACGGTCAAACGCACTCGAACAGTCGACTGGGTTGCCATAATGAGTCGACTGGCCAGAGTTTGAATAAGTTTAGTCAGTTTTGTACCGACTGTCGACTGGTATGAGTATCGGTCGACTGGTACTCAACAGTTAAACTATTTCAAACTGTTTTGACTCTTTGATGTTTTGAAAAACACACATTTGTAAAAGAGTGAGTGTATGTGTGTGTGACAAGGCAAACATCATACTAAGACCCCAATAAAGAAAGATTACATTTGTTTACAAGACATAACAATAAATGACACTTTAAGCATAAGTCTTGGCTTGAGTCTTGAGTCTTGAGTGAAGCTTTGCCATTGTCTTTATCTGGAGCTTTGTGCTTGTTCATTTGTTCAGCTGTATAGTAATGAAACCTTTGTGTATACAACCTGCAATTATAAAGTATAGCATAGATACATGTTGCAGTGTGTTGTGATCATCAAAATCAAGAATCAACATTGGCTACAATGAGTCATTACACGTCAAATTACTAAATAATCGTGTCATACAGATGTACATAGTTATTCAAATGAACACAAATCTTGTCACACGCATGTGCATAGTTACTCAAATGAACACAAATCAAAGCATACTATTCAAATGTCCTTGACCCAAGGCATAATCGAATTACTTGTCACTAGATGTAGATTAGGACATCTTTCTTATAAGTGTACTTTAAAAAAGAATACTAACTTCGTTTGGGTGAAGAAGAATACAAGTGCAGAAACAATACCTACTTGGGAACCTACTAATCTTAATGTCGGTGCATCAATGCATTCAACCTAACAATCCGTGGCGCCTTGATAGTGGATGCTCAAATCACATGATAATAAAACATTTTGCATCTCTATCAAGAGAAAACTGGAAGGACATCGTTCTTCTTTGCGCACTAGCCAAACTGTTAAAGGTAAATAAATTTTTTGTTCAATTTTTTTAGTAATAATATAATTTTGGTAAAGTAATAAATATAAAATAAGTCCTAATGTTTACTACCTGCTAATAAACTTATGAACACAAACGAATTAACACAAGAACAAATATAATACATTTCTGTTTTGTTTTATACTAGATTTGCTCGTGGGCACGTGCCTACGGCACGTCTTCAGAACGATACAGCACACGAAAAGTCATGTAAACAGTAAAACAACAATTATGTAGCTCAAGTTTGAATAGTATGACAATAATTGGTTATAAATAAAAGTCCATGTTTCCATC
Source organism: Hemerocallis citrina (assembly GCA_017893485.1). NCBI lineage: Eukaryota > Viridiplantae > Streptophyta > Magnoliopsida > Asparagales > Asphodelaceae > Hemerocallis > Hemerocallis citrina. The sequence continues at coordinate 154,271,563 of CM030367.1, read as the reverse complement.
AGTATATGTTGAAAAACAATTATAAATGGGGGTAAAAAATCCAACTTCTTAGAACTTTGAGGGTGGAAAATGATGAAATTAACTGTTGAAGAGATATTTTCTATTTTCAATGTAACATGAGCAATAAAAAAGCATGGACATTCTGAAAATTTACAAACATGAAATCTGAAAATTTAAATTTCTAAATAAATAAAGAAATGAGAGAGATAGAGAGAGAGGGGGGGGGGAGAGAAAAAAAGAGAAAAATGAAAATGTGAAGAGATAAGAGAGAGATAGTAATAAAATAATGAGCTTTTTAACTTGGGGGGGGGGATTTGGTTTTGGAGGGAAAACTTTTTGGAGGAAAAATATGTTTTGAGAGAGTGAATCTGAACCGTTGATTTTGTTTCAATTGAAGGTGAACCACTTGATAGCTTTGTCTTGTGTTTTATTATATAGATTATACCTTGTTTTACTAATGAAAGCATGTACAAAGAGCTTTCTAAGCAAAAGCAGGTTAAGTTTGAATATGATAAGGAAAATTCATCAACTTCATTGGACTATAAGTACAACAATACAAGATATTATGAACGAAAAATATACTGGAAGACTCTGAGGTAATTTTTTATTATCATTCATAGGCGCACAAAACACAGAAATTTCCTACCACTTTATCATGCTAGAAATTTACTTCATTCAAAAGGAGAAATTGCTCCTGATTATGTTTTAACTGATTTACAATTTACTGCAATTCTTTTTTTGTCCGTCTTTGATTGAAAATTATAGGCCCAAATTTTCATGATTAATAGAACTAATTCGCATAAACCATTCCAGAAAAACTTGTGGTCGACCGTTTCCCTTTTGAGCAATATGGTTGGCTGAGCGGTCAACCGTCCTCAACACTATCATTTCCTGTAACTAATAAATTCTTTTTCGAAGGTGGTACGGTCGACCGTTCCACATACTATCTCTTGGGTCACAGTCTTTCCTTTGTCGCACACTGGGCTTCATCAAAACACGATAATAAAATATGAATACTAATTACGTGATGTCAAATAAAATGATTGTACGGAACAATAAAAATGTACAAGAGATACTTTCCTTTAAGGTGACGATTTCGAATGTAACAGAACAGATATGAAGGACAACGGTGATACACGGCAATGCAAGACGATAGCACGATGACTCCGAATGGCAACAAGAGGATAATCAGCACCAGGTTGAAGTGCAATAAGAGGTGGAGTTTGGGTTTGCGAGTGGTCAGCTTCGGTGCTGCGATGGACAACAACAATGGTGGAGGCACTTGGAAGGAGCAGTGAGTAGCGTCAATGGCAACAAAAGGAAGCTGATGTGCAGTCAAGGAGGATCTTGGGTGCTGTGTTCGGGTGCAGGTGGAGGGGAGCTGCAGTGCGGCGGCAGTAGATGGGGTGAGCATCGGGGGAGAGCTCGAAGGCGACTGGTTGGAGTTGTGGTGATGACAAGGTGGTGGTTGGTCAGGGGAGACAGCAGGGTGGTGAAGCTCGAGGTTGAGGCCGAGCTCAGGTGCTGCCGATGGGGCTTGGAGATGCGAAGAGGAGGCATCGGGACTTGGCATGTAGGTGACAGTGAATACATGGTGGAGCCCGCGGATGAGGTGGTTTGCGATGGTGGTGACTGCAGGATGGTAGCATCGGGATCGCGGCGATGGAGGGCTTGGGTTCGGGAGCAACGCGCGTGCATGGGAGGCAAGGGGAGAGGAAGACGGTGGTGGAGAAGGTGGTTCGACAGTGGGGAAGGAGCAGGCGGCGAGGGGTGTCGGTGATGATGGCGAGGGGACGCAGCAGCGGGGTGAGGTGGTGAGGATGACGATCGGGTTGGTGCAGTGAGCTGGCATAGGGTGAGCAATGACATGGCTAAGTGCGAGGGCGGCAATGTAGGGCTGCGGGATGTTGTGCATCGGGGCTTCGATGGTGGATGGCGAGACAGTAGGGCTTCGAGATGTCAAGAGGTGCAATGACGGTGGAGGAGTTGCAGGAGGTGAGTTTGATGATGGTTTGGGGGCAATCATGATAGTTTCTAACACTTCAATTCACAAATAATCAACTAGCAACCATTTTAACAAACATTTTTCTAAATTACCATCTCATATCTAATTAAGCAAACATGAGTCCAATTCCAACTAGTTGTTCTTTAACAATTTTATCAAATCATTCCTAGCATGGTATCTAGATTTTAGAAGCATGAGAAACACCCACCTATTGGAGAAAATGAAATGAAAGCTCCTAATGCAAGAAAGTAGCCTTCTCCTCCTAGATTGTATTGCAAATTGCCTTCTCCTCCTTGAGCTTGATGGAACCCGAGCCCTCCTTGTACTCCTTGGATGATTGGCCGGCCACCTCTAGGTTGGAACACACACAATTTTGCACACTCTAATCTTTTGCTCACTAATGACTCTCAATCTTTTGCTCTCTTATCTTTTCTCTATTAATGAATTGTGTAATATACTAATGAGAAGAAATATAGGGGTATTTATACACTTTTAGGATGAGAATAGATGGCTAAGATTTAATCAAAGAGTTAGAGATTAAGGACCAAGATGAATTGGGAAGTTGTAGTAACTTCCATGATCACATAACCACCCCTCAACTTCATCCCACTCTCCCCCCTCTCTCTCTCCATAATTTGGCCACCCCTAGAAGGGTGTGCAATGCACACTCTAGTGTGTGCACGTGCCCTTTCTAGTACCCTCCATTATTAAGTTGTACCAAAATTAATTAATTAATTGTCTACTAAGTGTATCTACATGACAAGTTCTGACAATTAAAAGATTAATTAATTTGTGGGCTTCAAAAATAGTGGGCTTTAGGCTCATGGGTCAAAATAAATTTTTTAATTAATTAGGGTCGGCTTAAATTAGAAAAAAAAATCTTAGGCTTTTAAAATAGGCTTTTAGAAAATAAAGAGAAAGAAAAAAATGTTTATTTGTTCATGTTATAAGTGATAATTTTGTAAGAAAATATACATACAAAATTTGTATGTGTACAACACGTAAAAATCAACAATTCTCATTAAATAAAAATTCAGGGTATTACTGTTGATTTACTCAATCTTAAAAATTTCGTAAACACAAAATAGAGTAAAATCAGTTATACTAGTTCAAATTATATGGAAACATAAGGTGTAATCGTATAAACAAAATGTCATAAAGAAAATATTTCTTTACCATTAGTTTCATTATATAAGTAAAAAGTCTTGAAATATCAATTAGCACATAGGTAGAAAATCTTTTTTTTTTTCTTGGGGTTCGCCTTAACATCAAGTTGCAGATTTACCTTCACGACATCAGGTTGCAGGTTGCCGCCTGGATATTCGGTTGCACATTTTGCCTCCCCGATATCCAGTTGCAATTTGCCTCCATTGACGTCTAGTTGCATATTTGTCATCTCGACATTAGGTTGTACCGAAATGATGAAATGGAAGATGTAATCTTCCATATGCATAGGTTGAGGTTATGTTTCGAAATTCGTGATATAAAAATAGTAGCGAAAGTAAGAAATGGAGTTGAAAGTCACACGATGGAATATTAAAATAGATGTATAGATTATAAATATCAAACACAATAGTACAAAATAGTAGTAGCGAAAATAATTTATAAAAGTAAGGAGAAAAACGGAATGAAATACATGCATAAGCACAGATACAAATGTGGATGTTTAAATAAATATGCAGTGTAGTAAATTTACACAATAAATACATCAAAAAATATACAGTAATATAGGAATTTGAAACAAGTGTAAAATGATATGCATATTAAGTATGTTGAAATATATGGTACATATATAGTAATTAGTAGGAAGTACATGTAGAAATCAAGAATGTAATGATAATAAAATTAAGTAAAATATAAGTAATGGGTGCATATAGTACATTCAAGAAGTATAAAGCAACAAAATTAATAAGTAGCTTTAAATAGTGAAAAATAAATATAACAAAAGCAGTAAACAGTAAGTAATAATAAATGTATTGAATATGAGGTACAAAACACAAAATTAATAATAAAAAATTTAAATGTGCAGAGGTATATTATATTTATATGAGTAAAATATTGCAATCAAGTTTAAATATTCCAAAATAAATAAGACAATACAAAATAACGGAAAATATAGTATCGAAAATCCAAGTATATATAAAATGAAAGTAACTATGCAAAACCAAATTTTATAATATAGCAAAGACAATCATGAAAGGAAATAGAAGTAGCAAGAATAACTTAAGACGTAGTAATTCAAAACTTAATGTAATATATAAAAGTAATATCAAAATATACGAGTAACGAAAAAATGCATGAAAGTAAGAAGGATAAAAACGTAAAGAAAGAAATGAGTAAGAGTTGCAAAACAAAATTTGGCTTGTGAAATGCTAAAAGGATGCACTGTTGAATTACAGCAAAAGTTGCAATATAATAATTTGGACAAAAGAATAAAAAGAAAAAACCAATAGTAAAATCATGGAAACAATTTTAAAAGAAAAACAAGACGATTAATGAAAGCTTAATGATTGTGCTAATGAATAGAAATAATATAAACTCAGTTAGAGATATAGAAACTAAAAATAAAATCAATTGCTGACAATAAAAGAAACCGAATAAAAAAAGTAGAAATAAGTTAATTACACATAAGTTATCTAGTAAGCAAACAAATGTAAAACAGTAAAAGTGATAGGATACAAGAGGGAGAAATGCAAAACTAAGGAACATTAAAAACAAATACAAGAGGATAAATAATTAAAAGAATGTAGTGGAAGATAATTAAATTTAATAACTGAAAAAAATACTGCGAAAATCATAGAATCCAAAAATTATACACAATGAGTAAAATAGAAAAAGATATAGTGAATATTAGTAAGTAAGATAGAAAATAAACAAGTTGAGGGTTAATAATAAAATATCAAATGCATAAAGCGGACAAAAAATGCCAAAAAAGCTAGTGAGAAAAGTATATACTTTATGCAAAAAAAACTAATGCACTTGCGATAAAGAAATTTTATTCAAGTCTAAGTATACAAACAGTCTAAATCTCATTACAGGTCTTCATGACCAAACAATCAAGTCACACACATCAGATGTCCACCAAGGTACTCACACTTCTAATGTCCACCTAGGTTCTATTTAATGTCCACTTGTGTACTCACACATCTAATGTCCACCTAGGTTCTCACACATCAAATGTCCATTTATGTTTATTCTCCGTACTATGTTTAAAATTACTAATTGAAGCATGCTTTGATACCAACTCTATAGCGCCCCGAATTTCCAATATAATATCTCAGAAATACGTGGCACAATTTCCATAATCAACTTCAATGTAATCAAACATAGCAACTAAATACAGGAAAAATTAAACTTTTTATTACATCAATTGTTTACAAAGCACAGTGGAAAATTAAACACCTTGAATTATATTTTTTTTCTTTTACAACACATTCTTTTACAATTTGCATAAGCCTTATTATCATTCTACCACATGCATCCAATCCCAAGCTAATGGTACCTACCTATAAAACATGAGGATAGAGATAACTCTAACCTCCAAAACTACAGGGGTCAGCCATAATGGTGTTAGTGACATCAAAAGTAATACAACATGAACAAAACATAAAATCATGAACAACATATATCAACAGTAGTAACGAAAAGAATATAAAATAACAATAAATAAAACATGAAAACATCAAGTAAAACTAAACTAAGTGTCAAGTGTAGGAAAACAGAAAACAAACATGCATAAAACCAAGTCAAGAAAACACTAGTGCTATATGTTGACTCTCTAATGCATACTTGTCGGATTCTATGCATCCTACTCTACATAGGTCTGGTGCAAGTCCTTATCGTTCTCCACTTGATAGGGTTTAATCCCTCGTTATGCAACTAATCCTACTACGATAACTACTATGAGATCTAGATAAACTGTGAGTATTAGCCCATACCTCGATAATTTCGAAGGTTAATTTCTATCCGCAGATAATTCTGGAGACCATTTCACTCACACCTGAGAATCTTCAAGAATACCCCACACCGCAAGCTATTGCGCCTCATCACACGAATACCCCATGAGTGTCGCCTCGACCCCGATAATTCTGGAGACTATTTTACTCACACCACAGGCCTTACTGAGGTCCATAACCCATATTTTTATTTCATCATATCACCATCTCGTGCATGTCCTTATCTTTTAAGTTAATTAGTTGATTACGAATCTCCTAGAGTTTGGTGTACCCCACCGGACTTAACTCAACTGCTCAACAACGGAGCCTCAACTAATCAAATCACAAAATCTCAACTGATCAACTTATCAACAACAAAGCCTCAACTAATCACAAAGTCTCAACTGATCAACTGATCACAAAATCTCAACTACCGGTAATTAGGGTCCCACTTACCCTATAGAGATACGTAACTCAATCATCTACCCAAAACATTCAATGAAACTCACAAATCCATCATCACAACGATTATATGACATCCATCATGTTTCTTCCGCTCTACCTCTGCCTCCTCTAGGAGACTCCAAGGCTCCATTTCCATTGGCAGCTCCTCCTAGTCACTTCTCCGTGGGCTCTTCTCCTTGCCCATCGACTTCCGTGGCTAAGCCCAAAGAAAGCCATAAATCTTTTGCCAAAAAGCAATTCCCATTCCACCGAAGAAGCGGTGCTCCTCCCTCTACTTCGAAGTTCTCTCCTTCGAAGCCCCCAAACTTAGTATGGATCAACCTCGATATCACTGCTTGTTCAGATTCGAAGCTTCAAACACCCAAAGTGAGTCATTCTACTGGCCTCCAGCCTCCTCTTCCACCAACTCCTGTTTCAAAGACAATTCCTCCCCAAGTTCATTCTCCCGATGCTGTTCGTTTTGGTAATCATTCTGAAGGTCAGTTGGTGGTCTCTGATTCAAAATGGCCAGCTTAGGAAGTCAATCCTACGTTCTCGTCTGATTGGGATCAATTCAAAAAAAGGATTCATAGTTCTCCTTCTGTGACTGGTTCTAAACAACCTTCTACAAAATCGGATATTCCTCCGTCGCCGAAATTGGATTCCTGGACCGATCAAGATGACCTTCTCTCTGAAGAAGCTGCCGAGCTTGACATACCTCACCCTATTAACAAGGTACTTTTATTTAATTTTTCGTTCAGCTGCACTGTTTATTTACTGTCAGATTTTTCTACTTTTTGCCAACGTATGTATAGTTTACGTTCAGGTTTGTATTCCCCGTTTAAGTTTGTTCTCAACTTTAGTATTATGACTTTCACCTTCGGGATACTCTTTCCTTCTCCCACCTCTGTTCTTATGGGGCATGTTCATCGTCGCTTCCTCAAGGAGCTTGTTAGCTCCAACATCTCAATATCTTCCTCTACCTCTCTCTTATATCCACCTACGTCTCTTTCCTCCTCCCCAGTTAACCTGGTTCAGCCAGCTGCTGTCCCCCATTCCCTTATTCAGAAATTTCATCCTTCTTGGGCTTTTGTCGATGATGGTGTTTCGGTCCTAGAGACTTCCCCTCAGGTGGCATCCATCCAGAGTTCTTTCTCTCCCAATCATTGTGGGGCAAACAAACTTTCCCCTTCGCCGAAGCATAAATCTAAGTTCCCCTTCATTCGTTCTAGCGCCCGTATCCGGGCTAAAAATACTAAGCTCCTATCCTCTGCATCGAAGGCTTCTCTAGATGTGCAGATTCGGAACCTTGAAATTTCTCCCCCTTTCTTGAATACCCCTAACCAATCTTCCTTTGGATCCATTTATCAAGTTCATTTCGACACTTTATCGAACCCAGACATGCTTGATCTTGCGGCCAGTACGGGTTTTGTTGTCGACTCTAGTCATTTCATTGATTTTGATTCCTTTCACCTACGCAAAATTTTGAGAGCTTCTGAGTCTCATCTCGCTCATGATTAGTATCTCCTGAAACATTCGGGGCCTTGGGTGTGCGTCTAAGCAACAAGCTCTCTTCCACTTCCTCTCTTCTTCTCGCTGCGATTTAATCTCCATTCAAGAATCTAAACTTGATTCCACTTCCCCTGCTTTCCTTCGTGCCATTGGCGATACTTTTATTTTTAGTTGGGTTCCTCTTCATACTATCGGTACGCATGGGGGTATTTTGTTTGGATTCAAAGACTCCCATTTTCCCCTCATTTCAGTTCAAAGATTAACCTTTTTTCTCATTGTTTATCTTCAATGGCACAAATTCAATTACGTCCTCGCTGTTGTTTCGGTTTACGGTCTTTCTTCCGCTGATCGTCATTACCAATTATGGAATGAGTTTGACTCTTTCCTCAACAAAATTAACGGCTACTGGATTTTTTATGGAGACTTCAACGTGACTAGATTCTCTCATGAAAGATCTGGTCACTCTTATAACAATGTGGATTTGTCCCGATTCAATGATTGCATCCGTTCTCTCCATTTAACCGATCTCCCTCTTAACGGCAGATCATTCACCTAGTCTAATATGCGACTTTCTCCTTCGATGGCTAAACTGGATCGTTTCTATGTTTCCAATGATTGGATTTCCAGTTTCCACAACTCCTTCCTCTGTGCCATGCCCAACCCTTCTTCTGATCATGTTCCTATTGTCCTTCACTCTAACTACAATTTCTCCAAATTGTTCAAATTCCGTTTTGAAAAAATTCTGGCTTCAAGACCAAGTATTCGTGCCTCTTATTACCGAATGCCTCTCTTCGGTAATGAGATCTCACGGTCTTGGTCGCATACTGCTTAAGCTCCATGCCATCAAACATGGTTGCAAAATTTGGCGCAAAGAGATATTTGTGTTTGCTAATGAGCTTAAAGATATCTTCCTTTCCACTATTGATTCTATCGATAAGCTTGAAGAGCTTGGTCCGACTTCGGATTCTCTCCGTTCTGAACGGAGTTCCTGCAAACGGAACTTCGTGACTATTCTGCACAACGATCACATTAAGTGGGCGCAGCAGGCCAAGAACCGCTGGCTTAAGGAGGGTGATGGCAACACCGCCTTTTTCCATAATTTCGCATCGCATCGTCAGCGATGTAACCATATCTCTAATATTGATAACAATGGCACCGTGCTTACCGCTAATGTTGATTTTCATGCGATCTTGCTTCAGTTCTATAAAACCTTTTAGGGTCATCTAAGATCCGATCCATCCACCTTGACTGGTCCCAACTTTATGGTCAAGAGCTCCACGACCTGTCTAGTCTCGAGGCCCCCTTTTCTTTAGAAGAAATTAAATAAGCGATTCATCGCCGGGACCGGACGGCTTTCCTTCTTTCTTTTTTCAAAAATTTTGGGATTACCTTAAAGATAATATCCTTGAGATGTTCAACAATCTCCACCATGGCTCTTTCTCCTACGACCGCATCAATTATGCTCACATCGTTCTTATCCCTAAAATCGTTGGTGCTAATTTGGTGTCCAAATTTCGACCAATTAGCCTCCTCAATACCACTTTCAAGATCATTATGAAAGTCTTGGCTTCCCGTCTTAGCCTTGTTATTTCCCCTCTCATTGACCCTGCTCAGACGGGTTTTATTAAAGATCGCTTTATTCTTGATAGTGTGGCCACTGCCCAAGAAATTATTTCCGAATGTCCCAGATCCAATTCGAAAGGTATTACGTTAAAATTAGATTTTGAAAAGGCTAATGATAAAGTTGGTTGGGATTTTCTTTTCGATATTCTTATTCATCGAGGTTTCGGTCCTAAGTGGATCGCTTGGATTAAGTCTAGCCTCTTCGCTGGCACTTCGTCCATCATTATTAATAGTTCGGAAGGCAATAAGTTTAAGTGTAAGTGCAGTCTTCATCAGGGAGACCCCATCTCTTCTCTTCTCTTCACCCTGGTTGCGGATGTTTTCAGCAGGCTTCTCAAAAATGCGTGGGACGCAAATGTCATTGAAGGGCTTGGTGGTACCTACAGTTTCCGTGGGGTTCTCAATCTTCAATATGCTGATGATACCAATATCTTTGCTAAACCTAACGATTTCACCTTACGCAACCTAAAACTGCTTCTATACATCTTTGAAAGTTCTTCCGTTTTATCTATTAATTTCAATAAATCGTCCGTTCTCTGGCTCGATGGTTCGCACAACCGCCAGTTAGAGATCGCTCAATTCTTTAACTGTGCACCTTCCTCTTTTCCGGTTAAGTATCTTGGTATCCCTCTGAGATAGGGCAAGCTTCATAAATCGGACTGACTCCCTATGATGGAAAAAGTTGAGTCCAAACTTAATGTGTGGACCGGCAAGAATCTTTCCCGCCGAGGTAGACTGATCCTTGTCAATGTGGTTCTTTCTTCTATTCTGTTATATATGATGTCTTTTTTCTATGTCCCCACTTGGGTTATCCAGAGGATTGATCAAATCAGAAGAAACTTCTTCTTGTCGGGTTCCGATTCTTACAACGCTAGTACTCACCTTTGTAATTGGAAGCTAGTTTGTACTTCCAAGGCCTCTGATGGTTTGGGTATCCTTAATCTCAGGAATCAAAATTTAGCGCTTGTTGGGAAATGGTTATGGAGATTACTGAAAGAGGATCACTTGCCCTGGGCTCATTTGGTTTATCATAAGTGTTTTCGAAGGCACCCTGTTTGGGATTTCTACACCACCCTCTCGTCCAAAGCATCCCCTTTTTGGAAAGGGCTATGGAGAGTTGCATATTCCTTTCATTATAGCATTTCCCACATTTGTGCGGATGGGTCTAAGACCAAGTTCTGGTTGGACATTTGGTTAGGCAACTTAAAGCTTGCGTCTGTCTATCCGTCCCTATTTTATTTAGTTATTCACCAATCCGCATTTGTGGCGGAATATCTCTCGGTTTATAACAACATTAGAGTTTGGGCTATTCCTTTTTCTACTGTTCTCCCGCCTTCTCTTTTGCCAGATTTTTGGCATTTGATTTCTTTACTTAACAGCTACAGTTGGCATCCCAAAGAAGACACCGTTTGGCGTTGGACCAAATCTGGGTCTTATTCGGTTAAATCCTTCTATAACTTTCTTAATCATGGCGGTGTCAAATCACCCTTCGCTAAAAGCATCTAGAGCTCTTGTGCTCCACTTAAGGTAAAAATCCTGGCTTGGTTGGCTATCCACAACTGCCTCTTAACAGTTGAGGTGCTCAACAAGCGAAACATCGCTTTTGGGCAATTACGTGCCCTGTGTCATCAGAGCTATGAGGACATTGATCATCTTTTTCTTCATTGCGATTACACCAGACCGTTGTGGTAGGTCTGCGTTCGGGCTTGGCTGCTCCCTTCGTCCCCTATTTCTTTCCTTGCGAGCTGAAACACTAAGGTAGTTAGAAAAGAACTTTGTCAGTCTTGGATTTTGTCTATCATGGCTATTACTTGGGTCATTTGGAGAGAAAGAAATAACCGCATTTTCAAACATTCCTCTAGACCCATTGACACAATTACTGATGAGGTTATCTTTTTCATTAATCACTGGTCTTCTCATTTACCTCAACATATAGTATTGAATATGTGCCTTCATCGCATAGATGAAGCAGCTCTTTTTTTCGTTCTTTGAACTCGAATGTTCAGCATGCTGTTATAGTGTCTCATTAAAATTCTTCTTGTTCTAATTTTTGCAGGCCTAAGGGGTTGATCGCCAGGTTGTGTTTTTTTTTTTTTTTTTGGTTTTTTGCGGCGGTGGCTGAGTTCGGACCTTTAGTGGGATGCTTCCTTTTGGGGGAGATGCCTGATGCTTGTATTTTGTTTGTAGATACACCATGCTCCGTTATCTTTCTTCTTTTTTTGTCCTCTTATGGAATGTTCATGTGCTACTGTTATATGTTCTCATTTTGGTTTGCTAGTTATTTTGGTATGCTAGATATTTTAGCTTTTTCCTATCGCATTTCTTATGTGGATTGTTTTCTGGTGATGCTTCTTTGTGTAGTGGAAAACCTATTCGGGCTTTCTGTGCCCGAGCTGTTAAAGAGGCCCTGTTTTGTTCTGGTCTGGTATCAGACCTAGTGCAACTTTAAGCTTGGGCTTTGTCTCGTTTGGTGCTCTGGCTTTGTTTCCAGCCAGTCTAACTCCTTCCCTCTTTGGGAGGTTTGTGCTGGCCTTATCTTTAGTCTGAAGCTGTTGGAGGTGATCGCAGGGTCCCTTGTTTTTGGATTTGCAGTGCTGTGTCTTTTTTTGGTGTGTTCTCAGTTGTGCTTTATTTGATTACAGTCTTATCATTCTCATTGTATTCACTTCTCTTGATTAAATGTCCTCCTTGGTGCGATGAGTATATGTTCTCCTTTTGTTCGTTTATTCTGTTGTGATTTTTCCTATTGCGGTTCCTTTTTTTCGACCTGTTTGTGATGCTCTATATAGATTTGTTCCGGCCTGGTACTATGCGTATCTTGGAGTTTGGAGCTAGGCTCGCCAGTTTGGCTTTGGTTGTTCCGTCTGGCCCCTTCATTGGTTTCCAGGCTTCATCGCCTGTTTGTTCTGGTTTTTGCGGCGTCGCTGGCCTGGCTGTGGTTGCATCGGTTGCATATGATGGCTGTCGTGTTTGTTCACTGGGTCGCTTCGTGGTCTCAGTCCTTCCTTGCTACTTCTGCCTTCTTCGCCTCTTATGTTGTAGCTCTTGGAGTTGTTTGTTTCGATCAGATTGTTTCGTTTTGCCTTTTTGAGTTGTATAGCTTTTTGGACTGTCGGTCCCTTGTGTATTTTTTCTAATTGTAGTCGTTTTCGCAGTTTTACTTCTGGTGAAATTGCCCCCTGCTGTACCCTTATTTTATTATATATATTGGGCTGGAGTCTTAGGACTCTATCCGCGTTATCAAAAAAAAAGCAAAAATCCAAATCTATATAATGTACTCATAAAATTCCAGAATTCAAATAAAATATTAAATCTATTAAATAACAGAAAACCACATTTTGAAGTTGTAGAATATCACAAAACATCAATTCCTTTGAAAACCACAATTATCTCTCTTTAGAAGGTCATAGGAAAGTAATTTAGTTTTTATTATAAATAAAATATAACTCTCAGTAAAATACTGTAATCTGTAGCAAAACATCATCTAAAACAGTAGATCAATAATCCATAAGCTCGAAGAAATAATCGTTCAAAAGATACGAAGAAAAACTCAATAAAACAACTCAACAAAAGCAGTTGCGGTCGACTGCCAAAACAGTGGAAAATAACGGCGGTCGACTGCCCCTTTGGAAATTCTCAAAAAACATGTCGGTCTACCGCTGGCTGTTATATAGCCAGGTTAAAATCTTGTGCATGTTTCGACTGATACTTCGATTCCACTTTGTAAAATCACAAATTTGAAAAAAACTAATTTCCTGAGATGAGTTAATACAACTTTTATAACATATAAGAGTTTATAAAACAAATCAAAACCACTTCAAATTAATAAAATAGCAATTTTGACAAATTTCTTCAAAACAGGATATGAATATGTGTGTATATAAGCATAGGGTGTTTGAGCATCAGTTATGCATCAAAATAACAACGTATATAGGTGATATGTTGTTCAAAACTATCTCAGTACTAAAATAATCAAGATTTAAATCAAAACTCCACAAAACACACAAAAACCTATTTTTTTCAAAATAGTGTAATAGAGTATAGGTATATAAGTGTATGTGGGTATATCTAAACATCAAGAAACCATTGTAAATACACAATATATAGTTCTAATCAATCTTAGTATTGAAAACAACTCAAATCCAATTGAAAACTTCACAAAATCACAAAATCCTAATTTTGGTCATAATGCATCAGACCCGAAATTAACCAATCCTTCTTTTACTCAAAACTCAGTCTTTTGAATAACTCATCATTGTAATTCATTAAACATATACACAAACTCTCACATCACTTTATTCATGGATATATACAAATCACAACATGTATTAATCAAGTTTGTTCATCAAGTTTATCAAAACAGAGTGTATTGCATACGTTCAACAGTGAGGTGAAGTTTTTGTTCACTTTTATACAATATCATCATGTAACTCATTATAATAAAATCAAAACAGCAAGTATATGAAAGAGAACAACCTACTCATGATATCTATTGGATTCTTTAACAATCTCAATTCATCTATATGAAGTTTTAATCATCAAAGCATAGGCTCCATGAAAAGATTCAATTTTTAGTTCATCTACCCATCAATTTTTATTATATCAACATATAGTCCCTAACATACTTTCTAATCAACAAATCATCACATACAACATGCTTAGAACAAAAAGAAATCAAACATATGTCACTCGCCTCAATGAAGAAATCAAATCGAATTAATAATTAATAAGAAAAGCCCTGATCTTTTGCAAAATCCAAGATCCTCGCTTTGAAACTCCAAGAAAATAATAATAAAGAAATCTTTCTGTGTTGTGCAGCAAAGAGATGGTTGCTCCTCACCTTTAATAGACTGAAAATAGGGTTTTTTAGGGCTTATAAGTAGATTTGCAAAGTATCTCTTTTAAATATATCTTTACATATATAAATCCTTATATTTGGAAATTAGATAAAACCAACTTAATTGAGATTTAAAAATAAAACAACCACCCTAATATTGGCCGACACTGTTTTAAAACCCAGAAAAACGAAATTGTACCTTTTGCCCTCTAAGTGAGAATTTTGCAAAAAGACAATTCTTTATCAAAACTTGCAAAATAAAACAAATTTCTTAAACAAGAATTAAACTCTTTACCTCTGAGTTGACTAGGCATCATGCTCAGCCATAAAATCCGAAAATCTGGGGTTTTCACTCCAAGTGGTAATTTTGCGCAAAAGCCCATCTTTTTTATAATATTTGCAAATAGGTAAAATAATATTCGTAAAAATCCAGAAAACTCATTAATAATATATACTAATACATATTAGATTTTCTAATTAAAATTTTTGACTTTTACTTTCCAAGAAAACATTTGCACAAAATCTACTTGAATTCCATATTTGCAAAAACATCATATTTTTTTAAATCTTTACCAAATTAACTCTAAATAAAATTTAAATATATTTTATTTTCAACAATGATCATGGGAAGCCCAAAAATCATTGAAAAAGAATTTTCATTATTTGTTTGAGATCCAAACTACTTTTTACATAAAAGCCCCTCTCCTTCGAAGTATTTATAAAAATAGTTTTTTTACTCAGAAAAATCCCAAAATTTAGTATATTTTTAATTATAAATAGGAGAATGTATCCAGAAATTTAAAATTGGATATTTGCACAAAAAAATTATTTGCACGTGTAAAATTGAGAAATTCATGAAATATTCAAATAAATTCAAATAAATCTGAAAATTAAATATTATAAATAAATAAGGAAAATCAATCATTAACCATAAAATTTTAAGAATTCAAAATTTCCTAACTCTGCACGTGTGTTGCACGTGCAAAATTGCAATTTCAAGAAAATAATTAAAATAGTCAACTTTACCAATATAATATTATTTAGTAATGAAAAATAAATCATTTTATTTTGCGGGGTGTTACAAAGTCATTTACACTATATCGAAGACGGAAGAAGTTCAGATTTGGCGGGTGAAGCGGGCAAGGTAAGACATCCTTTCTTTGGAAAGGGGTGGCGAAGGTGGGAGAAATGTTCCACACTAACACAAGATGCACGGTCGAAAATGGAAAGGATACCGGGTTCTAGAAGGATAATTGGTGTGGAGATAATACATTGCAGTCGTTATTCCTAAACATAGCAAGTTTAAACAATGAAGATGCATTGGTGGCAGAACTATGGAAGAGAAGGCACTTAAGATTGGAAGCAGAAGCAGAACTGGAACAGACTGAAGAGCTGGAACTAGCAATTACAGGGGGGAAATACAGAAGAGAAGTGAAGATGATAAGAGGATTTTGAAACTAGAACCGTCAGGGGAGTTCTCAGTGAGGCCGATGTACAAACAACTTAACGATGGAGTGAGAAGTAAAGAGGGTAAGGTCATATGGAAAACGGAGGCACCGCCCAAAGTCAAAACATTCCTATGGTTGATAACGAACAACTCGATTTTATCTAGAGTAAATCTCAAAGCGCGTAATTTGTTAAACGACGCTCTTTGCCCTAGGTGTAACCAAATTGAAGAGGATACGAACCACATTTTATTCTTATGTGATAGAGCTAGATTGACATGGGAGATAGTGTGATTGGGGTTTGGGTTATTTCACTGTCCAGGGTCAATTGATGACATATGGGGCAGATGGAGAAATACAATGGTGAGAAGAGAGTGTATAGTAGGATGGGATATTTCAGCTACAGCTACGATGTGGACCTTGTGGCTAGACCGCAACGATTCTTGTTTCCGTAATCATTGTAGCAGAATTTCAGTCATGTTGCATAATATATTCTATCTTATTGATGTCTGGATAGGTCAAGCAGGCGTGAGGAAAAAGCTTCGATTGGACTAGAGCAGTGGAGGGCATGTCATGAGCGGGATGGGTGACGGAGGACTGGCAATCTGAGACCCTGGTGGTTTCATTTATATACATATGTATCTGCTTTCATTCCTCTTAGTTGGTTTACTAGTAGTTGATGTAATCTAGATGTACTTTGTGCGGCTTTTGGTGATATCTGTTAGGTTTTGTGAGAAATTAACAATTGGGAATTAGGGTTTATCTCTAGATCTAAGTTGCTTGAGATATTCACCCTAGGTATCAATATTGGATTACCTAGACTGCTATCACAAGCCAGTATTTATTCCTAAATACTAGTTTTGGTATCGGGTTATAAGCCCACAAACTCGCGTTCCAATATCCAATCAATTGTACGTTCATTACACGTGTTACACATATGCACATGCTATATTTATATAGAGAGAATATACCAATATATCCAACAATCTCCTCCTATATTCTCAATATATAAAGTACAGGATTATCTCATCAGATCAGTATACAACTGACTGGCTGATAGCAGTCCATAAAGGAAAAGCATCATAAAGGTACAATTTCATAAAAACCGAAATAATTATAAAATTGAATAGTTCAATCAAGACTAAACCAATATAATTAAATAGTTTCAAACCATATCCAATTCGGAATAGTTCACAAAGACTAAACCAATAGATAAATAAACCATAGTCTCAAACTAAATAAAGCAAATAAACTTCAAACCAAATAAAAGAGTTTTAAGCTCCAAAAAGCAGTCTTAAACTCAAAAGAAGTTTTATTAAGCAAGTAATTGGCAAAAGTAAATCCCTGCATGTTGCTTCATGATTACTCCTCCATATCGAGCAAGTCATCATCTTCAAAATCGAGATCTAAGATTCCACCTCCATTATCTTTGCTAGCACATATTACTCAACATTGCAAATAAGAATTTCATGAGTCATTTCTCTTTGAATTCAAACAAATTGCATAAAAGTATCTAGTTCAAACAAAAGAACTTAGTACAATTCAAATTGGCTAGCAAGATTTTAACACAAGCATCACAATTAAGTATCTTTAACAAATAAAGTACATGAACTTTATAGTTTCTACACAAGAACCATACTATGTTTCATATTGGAATGAAAAACTGCCGTTTCAATCATTGTTTAACATTGAATCATCAAAATTGGAATGAAACATGCATCCATAAAAGACATATCATCAAAATTGAAATGATATTTAGGACAATTTAATCATCGGAAACATATCGACAAGTTTTCATGTTTCGTATTGGAATAATATGATTATTCTAAGTAAATTCTATAGATATATAATACCATCAAAATTGGAATAACATTATATATCTGTGGAATTTATGTGGAATCATCAAGATTATCTGAAACATGACTGTCAAATTAATGCTTAAGTTTGAACTTCTCTATGACTGTTCTAATTATCAAAATAAATAGGGTGTTAAGGCCTTTATGACTTAATGGCTCTTAACCTCATTTCCCCCACAGTTTTGACAATTAGACCTCTTTGTAATCTCTTGGTAAGGGCATCAGCCACATTCTGTTTTGATCTCACATCAATGAGGGTAATAATCCCTTGCTTAATGAGATAGTTCAACTTTACCTGTCTAAGACTGACAGTTCTTCTCTTGCCATTGTAAAGAGAATTGGTTGCTACAGTTTTTGTAGCTTGGTTGTCGCAAAACAAGCTAAGAGTGGTTACTTTAAACCTTCTCATTGGAATATCTAGCAACAGGTCTCTCATCCATTTCACTTCTTCACCAGCACAAGATAGCGCAAAGAGTTCAGACTCCATAGATGAGAATGCAATGCCTAGTTGCCTTTTAGATTTCCATGACACAGCTGGCAACTGGGCCGGGTCAACCGGCGACCCACCCGCGACCCGGCCCGCGAACCCGGCCCGGTTAGCGAATTGGCGGGTCCGGGTCGAACCCGGTGAACAGTATCGGGTCGACCCGGGTCGCAAATAACGTGAATTGAACCCGCAAAATCCGGCCCATGAACCCGTTCAGTTCGCAAATTCAACCTGCCGACCCGCGGGTTCCGACACGTTCGGCCCG
Source organism: Hemerocallis citrina (assembly GCA_017893485.1). Lineage (NCBI taxonomy): Eukaryota > Viridiplantae > Streptophyta > Magnoliopsida > Asparagales > Asphodelaceae > Hemerocallis > Hemerocallis citrina. Next base: position 154,253,154 of record CM030367.1, on the reverse strand, counting down.
TATGGGTCGAACGTTCGACCCGTGACGGGTTGACCGTTGACCCGCGGGTCAAACGGTCGAAAAAAATGCCCCTGTCTCCGGAGCCGTTCCGAACGGCTCTTTGAGCCGTTAGGTGATTTTTTTTTTTTTTGTTTTCCCCCACATATTTAGCCTATAAATATCCCCAAAAATCTCATAAAAAATCACACCTCACTCTCTTACTCTCTCTACTATTATACATTATTTGTAAAGAATTTTTCAACAATTGTAGTATTCATCAAACAAGTGTACAAGGAGGCATATACATGATCAAAATTCGGTCGTATCGGAATCAAAATTCAACGTCTTCAACTCTTTTCAACCCTCGTCAAATCTACTTCAACCTCTCCTCAACTCTTCAATTGCGGAATCGGCAAAGCGCTCCTCCATCTTTTCTATTCTATTTTTATTTTCACGGTTTTTTTACATACGCGTATTCGACGGTGAACGGTATCAAAATTTCATACATCTCTTGTTAAATTTTTTTTTGCGTTGTAGTTAAAATTATTGTTCGTTTTTTGAACTTCTCTATCTCAACCCTCTTGTTTTTTAGTTTTTTTTTTATATAATTCGCCGCTCCTACATTGTATTTTTTTTGTTACATACTTTAGCACATTACTACATTATGTCTAGATCACGCGGTAACGGTCGTAGCGGACAAGATTCCTCCTCCTCTTCACGTAGACCACCAATTGTCCCAACTAGTGAGCCCGCCCAAGAATACCATGATCCTACTATGGAACAATGAGGTACACACGACGATGTTGTAGGTGACATACAATTAGAAGAAGAAGAAGAACAACAACAAACGGAAACCACCCAACCCCGTAGTAGTAGGAAAAGTAGAGGAGAAACTAGTGATTGGCATAAGTTTTATGATTATATCCCGGACGAACATACTCCGGGTATAGGTTTGAAAGTGTGTAAAACATGTAGTAAAACATACAAATTCAAGAGGGGTGACGGCACCGGTACAATTAGTAGGCACATCCAACATAATCATAAAGAACTTCTTGATCAAATACAAGGCTAACAAAAAATCAACCCTAGGACCGGTCAAGTAGATAGCCACCCTTATGATCCCGAACTTGTTCGTCGGGAAATGGCCCGATTAGTCATTAAGGAAGAGTTACCATTTTCCTATCCCGAGAGTAGGAACTTGGAAAATTTTAATCAAACGGCCTTAAACCCTCATTTTAAAAGAATTCCGAGAAATACTTGCAAATCGGATTGTTTTAAAATGTATGTTGAAATGAAGGACGCGTTGATTGCAATTTTATGGAGTTTAACTTGTAGGGTTAGTTTAACTTCGGATTGTTGGACGGGTGTCAACAATATTCCAACGATGGGAATAACCTGTCATTGGATCGACAATGATTGAATTCTTCAAAAAAGAATCATATCACTTGCGGCGTTGCCGTATCCCCATAGTGGCACTGAAATAGCAAACCGTATTATAGAAATTTGTGATGTTTTTCATATTCGCGATAAAATTATGGCTATTAGTTTTGATAATTCATCTAACAACAATGTAGCAATTACTATAAAATCTGTATTAAACCCTCCATCTGACAATATTTTTCATGTTAGATGTGCATGTCATATTATAAATTTATGTGTTCAAGATGCATTAAGAATAGCTGATCCATATATAGTGAAAATTAGAAATTGTGTACATTTCATTGCATTAAGTCCAAGCATTTTACAAGAATGAAAAGCTTGGTGTAGGGTTAGAAATGTTCCTTTTAGAAGATTTCCAAAGGATGTTAGACACCGATGGAATTCTACTTTTGATTTACTAAATGTTGTCACCGATTATAAAGCAGTTGTAAATAATTTTTGTATCGCAAAAAATATGCAGAATTTTGAAATGACTCTCCCCGATTGGTTTTTTGCCGAATCTTTGTTGAAATTTTTAGAACCTTTTAAAACCGCAACTTTAAAATTTTCAAAAACATATGAATCTACTTCTAGTAGCATTTTTATTGAATTAGTTAGCATGATACAAATATTTAACGAAATGTTAAATGATCCCTATATTAGTGACATTGTAAAACCTGCATTTCAAAAAATTTTGAAGTATTATTTTCCTCCTCCTATGTTGATTTGTGTTGCTACTGTTATGGATCCTCGTATCAAATTAGAAGATACGAAGAATCTGATAGAAATATTTTTTGGATATTTAGAGGTAAATGTAGAATTAACAATTGATTGCGCTACTTTTTTAGTTCAGTTTGAATCTACGTTAAATAACTTGTATGATTATTATGATAGACGTTTTGCTTCTAGTAGTACAACTTCTGTAGTTAGTTCTTCTTCTGGTAGTTCTAAAGGTAAGGGTAAAAGTAGAATTGGTGATAGAACATTTAGTTTACTTGAACAAATTCAATCTAAAAAACCTAGGACTAATCAACCAAATGAATTAAATTGGTATAACCAACAAGACTCTGAGCCTACTATTTCTCCACTAGATATTTTACAATGGTGGAAAGAATATGAAAACACTTTTAGTATTCTGTCAATTATGGCTAAAGATTTACTAACTCCTCCTGTCTCTACAGTTGCTTCTGAGAGTGCATTTTCTACAAGTGGCAGGGTTCTATCTGATTACAGGAATCGCTTGAAGGCCGAGGCATTAGAGATGCTCGTTTGCACAGAAGACTGGCTGAAGGCTGAAGATAGGACTCAAGGGAAAGCACTATCAAGTTCCACAAGTGGGAGCAACTCGCCCGAAGAACAACAACAACAACAACAACAATAGCTTTGCTTGTTATGTCGAATTAGAAAACTTGTACTCAATTAAAATTGTATATAAGAAATATGTTATTGTATAAAACTTATTTGTGAAAACTTGTACTCATTTCATTATAAATTGTTAAAATTGTATAACTTAAATTCATATGAATAATATTTCAAAATTTGTTGTCAATTTCACTCTTTCAATCTTATTATTATTATTTAGATTTTTATTGTTTATTAGTATTATTACTTACTTAGTATTATAATAAATATTATTATTATTTTAAGCTATCAAAAAAAAAAAAAAAAGGGCCAACCCGCGGGTCGACCCGGTCCAACGCGGGTTGAACCCTAAAGGGTTCACGGGTTGGGCGGGCCACCCAAACAAAAACTCAGCCCGGCCCGGCCCGGCCCGGATAAGAGCCCAACCCGACCCGAGCCTGCGAAGTATACGTGCCAACCCGTCTGGGTTGGGCCCGGCCCGGCCCACTCGACCCGTTCGCCATCCCTAGTGTAAACACATAACCACTAGTGGATCGACTTTCACCAAGTTCTGTACACCACGATGCATCAGAATATCCTTCCAAAACTGAAGGATGTCCATAGTAGTACAAAGCTAACTCTTGAGTACCACACAGGTAACCCATTAGCCTCTCAAGGGCATTCTAATGTGACTTATCGGGATTACTAGTGAATTTGCTAAGCATGCCTATCGCAAAGACTATGTCTAGTCTAGTGCAGATTATTGCATACATGAGACTTCCAATTAGTTTGGAATAATCCAACTGTCTCACTGTTGCACCAACGTTAGGTGTCAACTTTTTGTTGTAATCATAAGGTGTTTCAAACCTTTTGCAATTACTGTATCCCCACTTTTGTAACACATTATTGATATAGTGAGATTGACTAAGGAGTATACCTTGCCTACCAAAACTCACTCTCATACCTAGTATAGTGTCCACAACACCTAGGTCCTTCATGCTGAATTCTTTGGATAGCATTGTTTTAACTTCAACCACAGTTGAGAGGTCGCTTCCAACAACAAGCATGTCATCAACACACAAGCAAATTATAGCAATTTTATTTGATAGATCACGAAAATAAAGGCATTTATCAGAATTTCTAGATTCAAAACCTAAGCTCTTTATTGTTGTATCAAATTTTTCGTGTCATAGTTTTGGTGCTTGTTTTAATCCATACAAAGATTTTACCAATTTGCAAACATTGTTCTCTAAACCTTTAAGTACAAAACCTTCAGGTTGTTTCATATAAATTTCTTCATTAAGATCTCCATTTAGTAAAGCAGTTTTAACATCCATTTGGTGAATAACAAAATTTTCAATGGATGCAAGGGCAAGAAGAATCCTTATTGTAGCAATATGACAAACAGGTGAGTAAACATCAAAATAGTCTACCCCACTTTGCTGAGTATAACCTTTAGCTACTAGTCGTGCTTTACACTTTGCTACAGTTCCATCTGGATTAAGTTTCTTCTTCAAAACCCACTTGTTTCCTACAGTTTTAGCCCCCTTTGGCAGATCAACTAATTTCCAAGTTTTATTTTGTAATAAAGAATCCATTTCATCATCAATAGCCTCTTTCCAAAGTAAACCATCCCTAGACCGAAGAGCTTCATTCACACTAAGTGGATCAGCCAACAGTGCATAAGTTACAAAATCATCACCATAGGTTCTAGGTATCTTATCTCTGGTGGAGGTTCTTCTAGGCTCAATTTCATTTGTAGTTTCAGTGTCAGTTATGCTAGCTCTAGATTTTGTTTGTGAATCATTGACTAAGTCTGTGTGTCCAGATAGTGTTATGCCTTTGTCTTTGATGAACACATCTTCAAAGAATTCTACATCTCTAGATTCAATTATCTTATTGAGAGATAGGTCATAAAATCTGTATGCCGCACTATCAACTGCATTTCCTAGATACACACAAGTATTTGTACGAGGTCCTACTTTAGGCCTTCTAGGGTCTGGTATTCTAACAAAAGCAATACAACCCCATATCTTTATTTTATCAAAGCTCGGTGTGTGTTTATGCCATAACTCATAAGGTGTTTCACTCAATTTAGAGTGTGGTAACAAATTAAGAATATTGAAACAAAGGGTTTTTGTGACAAACTTCAAACAAGTTTGAGTTGCACGCCTGCAATATATGAATCATGTCACCACAGTGCAGCCCACCCCTTCTCCTAATACTACTTCAAACAAGTTAGGAGAACTGAGAATGAAAACTCTCCTACCAACTCCCCTCTCCTCCTCCCCCTCCTCTTCTCCGACTACCCCCTCCGACACTACCACCATTTTCCATCCTCTTGCCTACTAACCACCTACAACCCAGAACCCCTACACCAATCCCAGACCACATTTCTTCCCCCTCCCCCCTCCCCTCTCCTTCGACCTGACCCCACCGCCGGCTTGCAGATTTCCACCTTCCCCACCTCCTTACAATGATGTCCCTGCTTGAGCTCAGTGGGTGCGGGTCCAACGAGAGGGTCCGACACCCACCGACCCCGTCTGTTCATCAACCAGAGGCAACAAAAGTCAAAGATAACGAAGAAGCTGTCACCACAGTGCAGCCCACCCCTTCTCCTAATACTACCCCTGCGGTTAATGCCACTATTACATTGATTCAGCCAATGCCAGTAGAAGTGGAAGAGCGAGGGTTCAAGGAGCTCCGAGGTGTTCACTCTTCGACGAGTGCGCACAGAGGTGCACAGCTGCATCGCGTGGAGAGGAACATTTCTCATCATCGCTCAAGTGTTAGATCACCAAGAGACCATGGGTATCACCGCCAGCATGAGGTAGTCTACGAGGGAAGGGCCCATCGAAGGGGTCCCCCTCCAGGCCATTTCAGGCGGAAAGAAACCCCTCCAAGGGGCCATTATCGGACTTCCCACGATGGGGGTGCACACAAACATGGCACAGTTAGAGATCCTCACTTTACTTCCAGGTCCAACCCCAACTCCAACACTGGCATACGATTTAATCCAACCAGTCATCCACAACAATACACTTCTAACTACCCTGTTAAAACTTCTACGGAAATGCATAGAGACTCAAACCCATCCAAACAGAGGAAAGATGCAGGGGAAACTTTCGCACAGCCATTGCAACCCACTGGTGCCCCACTCAAACCCACCACCGAACATCTCATGCTGCACTCACCACCGGAATGCCGCCAATTGTTATCTCACACCAAGCATGCCCACGAAGGGGAGGAGCTTGACGGGACTACAATTGGGGCCACCGGCGATGGGGCAGAAGAGGGGCAATGGATAGAAGTCAAGGGTAAAAGAAACAAACAAACTGAGAATACCTCTAACCTCCAACCTGGCAAAACCACAGGCTTCAAGAAACAGAGGAAGGGTAAGAAGAAGCCGGCGCCGTGTTTTAATTGCGGAGATCTTGGGCACTTCAGGAGTGAGTGCACGAAAGAAGTTCGTTGCCTCAAATGCTTGAAATGGGGCCATCTCTCCTATGTGTGTACCAATGTGGTAGAAACTAAAAGTGACGATGAGAGGGGGGTGAACAGGGGAAGATCACCGGACCATCCCACGGTAATTCGGCTGGCGAATAGCCTGGAAGCCATTAAAAGCGAAGAGAGCTGGTTACGACAATGGTGTGCAGTCGCCAAAGTTAAAACGGGCAGGCCATCGGAAGTTCAGCTCACTCAGGCGCTCACTCAGAAATGGCCGATGCGCACCGACAAAGATTGGGTGGCCAAGAAGTTGTGCCACATGCAGTTCTTGGTTTCTTTCCCCTCACCGGCGAAGGTCTCAGAGGTGGTCGGAATGGGGATAGTCGACTTTGGGCATTTTCAAGTGGAGTTCAGCGCGTGGACGCCAACTTTCGACGCCGAGCTACCTCAAGGAGAAATATTTTGGGTTTGGATACATAACATTCCCTTACATTTTTGGAAGAGGGAGGCGCTTCAGGAAATGGTCGCCGAATTTGGGTCCATTGAAGAGGTGGATGAGAAGACGGTGAGGCGTTCGGAGCTGGTCTCAGCCAGGGTCCTAATCCGAAGCGTCGAATCTCCTTGATGCCGCGCTTCGCCAGGGTCTACTCCTTCGTAGAGTCGTACCTCGTCAGGTTTGTGCTAGACAAGAGAGTCGACTCATCTCCGGACCAGAACCCCCCCAACCAAACCATCCACCTCCTTCACAGATCACAGAACGTTCAAGCAGGTGGCATCTCCGACCAACAACCTCACTATTGATGGGTCGCACGAGGTAGAGCGAGCCCACCGGGAGATTCTTAAGGCAGCGAGGGAACAGAAACGTCACCAACAACCTAAACAGCTTGCCAAGTTCAGAGACGACCGGAGACGGGACCGTCCCGCAAGACCCAGTGGTCAAGAGTCATTAGAGACCCTCAACTCGCTGGATCGAGCGGTGGTCCCAGCCAACAGCCCTCTTTTGGAAATGCATGCACTGGCAACGGGGGGTGAGGCAGGGACAGAGCCCATAAATGGCAATACTTCCGTTTACGGCGACATGCAAGCTATGAACCGGGGGTTAGTGGTCAAGACCACCACTTTGGGGAAGGCGACAGAAGAAAGAAGCCTCTCGACCAAGGAATGGGTCCAAAAGAGTTGGTATGCATCAAAAAAGGATCTCTTTCAGGTGTCAGAGGACGGTTTGGGGAAAGAGGCGAGCACAGGTTTGCCCAAAACCAGCAACAACGCCTCAAAAGAGACGAGCGTTGAGAGAGTGGGTGAAAAGGGCAGGCTTTTAGAAGTTGGCAAGTTTGGGAAAGAATACAGGGGAGCTCCAGAGTTGGAGCTTGGCAAAAAGAGGCAAGAAGACGAAGTTGATGAGTCTTCTTCGTTGAGATCGAGTGGGTGGGGATTAGAGACAAAAAAAGATCTGAACAAAGCGACTGTGACAGCCGCTGTGCCACCCAATGAGAGCGCGCCAACTCACAGGAGCGGTAAGCTCACCGCTGCGCCTGCCGCGCTGTCACCCAATGGTGTGGCGACAGCTGGTAAGGAGGGTGAGCTCACCGCTCACTGCATTAATACCCCGCACACGATTTTCGAAGGAGAGGGTAAGTTGTACCGCGGGTACAACTCCGGCTTTAATGTGGGCCAGGCTGAAGTTTTGAGTGTGGATGGGCCTTTTACAGAAATTGATGGGCCCAAGGAGGGGTCCATAGCGCCGTCTATTGTATCAGGACCATCTTACACTACAGTTTCATGCTCTGAGACACTATATCAGACTGGGAACGGGCCCACTGAGGGGACCGTATTGGAGAATGCAGCTATTATTAATGAAGCACCTAGATGCGGGCTCACTGTGGAGTCCACACTGAAGGCTACTACAGATAGTGAGGACGACCTAGAAGGGAGACTCAATCTTGATGAAGAATTCTCATTCACAGATGAGGAATCAAAGGATCTTGAGTTCATTGCTAACACCCAGAAGGAGCTTTCCCCAGAGATGGTTCTATCCACATTCCCAGACTCAGCTCCAGTAGGCAACTCTGGATTGCCCCTGAGGGCAGGTGGGTTCAGAGTTCACCGATCACCAAAGAGGGCTCATGTGGAGTCCTTGGATGACTACCTTGAAGTGGCAGCGGCAGCCAAAGCCGCCAAATTCGACAATGGAGGTACGACTCACTTTTTAGCATCTATTTTAAACTTCATGTCAGACTCCGATGTTTTTTTACTAGCTGAAACTTGTGGGTTAGAGGTTTGGGACACAGACCGTAGCGCATTACTTCTTAATAAAATCAGGGGTTGGGAATTCGATAGGGTTAAGACTAGCCATGACAATGCCCTTAAGAATTGCACGAGGCCTACAGAAACCCACGAGGATGTGGTCGGCCCCACACCCTCTACAACGATCTCTGTAGACACGGTCCCCCAATGAATACACTATTTTGGAATGTTAGGGGGTTGGGGGATAGGGGTATGGTGCGGGATGTCATTAGCAATTCCAAGGCAGATGTAGTAGGACTGCAGGAGACCAAACTCCAGCATGGGCTCAAACTCAATAGAGTTAGTGGTAACAGAATCAAGGAGTGGGTGTTACGCCCCTCTGCCAGGGCCTCAGGGGGGATTGCTATAGGGTTTAATTCTGATCTTCTTTCCTGTGAAGAGGAGCATCGTGGAACGTTCTCTTTGACTGCCCGTCTTAAGCGACGTTCCGATGATTGGGTGCAGACGGTAACTGTTGTCTACGGGCCGAACGTGGCCACAGACAGGGAGGCCTTCTGGCAAGAACTGGCCGACATCCGTCAGCGCAGGTCGGGACCTTGGATTGTGGGTGGGGATTTCAACATTACTAGATTTGCTTTTGAGCACAAGGGAAGAGGCGCTAGCGACAGGCACCGAGAGGAATTCAATAGAGTTATCACGGAACTTGAACTGATTGATATCCCAATCAATGATAGACTTTTTACTTGGTCTAATCTGCAAGCGGTTCCGGTTATGGCCAAGTTGGACAAGATCCTAGTCTCTATGGATTGGGAAGCTTTATTTCCTCTCGCATCGGCCAGAACGATTCCTAGACCAACTTCAGATCACACCCCGATCCTACTCGATGTGGAGAATCGGGGAGCCCGCAAGCCTAGGAAATTCAGATTTGAGAAGGCCTGGCTAGAAATTCAGGGATTCCACCATATGGTTATGGAGAACTGGGCACTCCCATTGGCTGGCCGGGACGCGGCATCTCGATGGTGTGGGAAAATTCGTAGACTTAGAAGGAGGCTCTGTAGATGGAATCGGTCTAGATTCTCGAACATCTGGTGTGATAAAGAGTCCTACCTGGAAGAAATTGATGAGCTTGAGAGGGTGGAAGAGACTAGAGTCCTTTCGCAGGAAGAGCGAAACAGGCTATTAGAACTCCGTGATAACACTGCCAATCTGTATAGACTAGAAGAGATCAAATGGCAACAGAGGTCTAGGATTTCATGGCTCAAAGAGGGAGATACGAATACGGCCTACTTCCATCGGGTTGCAAGTGCTAGAAGGAGATCCAATCTTATCCTATCTATTCAGACAGATACTGGAATATCGCAGGATGATAAGGTGATTTCCTCTACCTTCCAGTCTTTTTATAAGGGTCTCTTTGGGAAGAAGAATGACTTTAGGATCCCTTTGGGTGAGGACTTCTGGCTAAAGTATCAGATTGATCCAGGTCAAAATGCTTCCTCCTTGGAGGAACCTTTCACGGAGTCAGAGGTCAAAACGGCCATTGACCAGATGGGAGCTGACAAATCGCCTGGGCCAGATGGTTTTCCTATGATGTTCTTCCAAGTGTTCTGGGAAGAAATTAAGGGAGAATTTATGGATGTAATGATGGAATTTTTTCACAATAACCTGAGGTTGGGGATGTTCAACTTTGCAGAAGTTGTGTTGATCCCCAAACGGGAGGATTCCAAGTGCGTTGGGGATTTTAGACCAATTAGCCTGATAAACTGCTCGGCTAAGATCATCACTAAGGTCCTAGCTATCCGATTGGGTGGCATTATGGACAGTCTTATCAGTAGAACACAGACGGGATTCATTAAGGGCAGATGTATCCTAGACTGCGTGGCTACTGCTGAACAAGTTATACACCACTGCCACAAGAGCAACTCCAAGAACTTCCTCCTCAAGCTGGATTTTGAGAAGGCATACGACTCCGTGGACTGGGAATGTTTGCTAGAAGCTCTCAAGGGGAGAGGCTTTGGGGACAAATGGATTAGATGGATCAAACAATGTTTACATTCTAGCAAAACGGCAATTTCAGTGAATGGGAGACCCGGTCCTTCGTTCCTGTGCAAGAAGGGACTCCGTCAGGGGGACCCGCTGTCCCCACTTCTATTCACTATTGTAGCGGATGTGCTCAGAGGAATGCTAGAAAAATGTCAAGGAAAAGGGTGGATATCACCTGTGGCCAGTAGCACTGCTAATCAGGGATGCACGATCCTTAAATATGCTGACGACACCCTAATCTTTAGAAATGGGTCTAGAACGGAAACTATTTGCTTTAAAGGGGTCCTTTACTGCTTTGAGGCCTGGTCAGGCCTTAGAATTAATTTCCACAAGAGTGCGCTGATTCCTATTTCACTTTCAGAAGCTGAAACTCGGGTGCACGCCACCATTCTCAACTGTGCGATAGAAGAATTCCCAATCAAATATCTCGGGCTTCCGCTCCGTCCAGGGAGGCTCACTAAAGCTGACTAGTTGCCTGTTATTGACAGGGTGGAGGACAGACTGTCCGGTTGGAAAGGCAAATCACTTTCTCTTGGGGGCAGAGTGGTACTCATCAACTATGTGTTATCCAATCTGCCCATATACTACATGTCCTTTTTTGAACTCCCAAAGTGGGTGACCCAAAGGATTGACCGTATCAGGAAAAGATTCATATGGAAAGGTGCAGACTCAAATAAGGGAGGCTACCACCTTATTAAATGGAATATCGCTTGCATGAAAAAGAGGCACGGAGGGCTAGGAATCATTGACCTCAGAGATATGAACTTGGCACTCCTGGGAAAGTGGTGGTGGAAAGTGTTTCATCACGGCGGGGAAGGATGGCAGGACTTTATCCAACCTTACCTCCGAGGGAAAGGGACAAGAAGCTTAGGCTTTCGCGTAGGATCCAAAGTCTCCCGCTTCTGGAAAGGAGTTGCAAAAGCCAGCGGACCTTTCAACTCTGCCACTTCATCTTTGATCGGCAATGGTCGAACCACCAGATTTTGGTGGGACAAGTGGTGCGGTCCTCATACTCTTAAGGAAGATTTCCCAGAGTTGTTTGCTATAACGAATCGACCGAATATCTCAGTGGCGGAAACATGGAAAAGAGGGTCTTGGAGACCGTCGTTCCAAGGAACTCTTTCTCCAAGTTTGCTACAGCAACTACATGAACTTCAAATGCGCATAGTCCAATCCGGGGTGATATGTGCCCAAGGCCCAGATCACATGCGTTGGGGTCTCGAGAACAAAGGAGTGTTCTCGGTTAGATCGCTTTACCACCGGATTCACTACCGAGGATGCAGGCCCAGCTGGGCAGCGGTACTATGGAAGACCAAAACACCTCTGAAAATTAGAGTCTTCCTCTGGCTTGTGCTCAACAATGCCATACTCACTAGAGAGAACCTTGCCAAGAGGCAACCTCACATTGCGACCAATTGCGGGTTCTGCAACGTTCACGTGGAAGATTTGAATCATCTGTTTCTTCACTGCACCAGAAGCAAGGCCATCATGATAGAGGTGCTGAGAGCACTAGGAACAAGTGACTATCCAAGAGACTATGAGGAACTGTGGGTCGGCTCCAGATTTGCCTCATCCCGTCACGATATGAAAGATGCATGGTTTATTGTCATTGCGGCAACCACATGGGTGTTATGGCTAGATAGGAACAATTTTTATTTCCGTGCTTCATGTAATTCAATTTCTAGTAATCTTACTCATATCATGCATCTTATTTCCTTTTGGGCTACAGCTGCTGCTTCAGGAGCAAGAGGGAGAATTGCAAGGGTTTTCCAGGTGGATGATTTTGACGACGAGGAGATAGAGATCGGGCCCACTCTGGACTGATGAGTGGACAGCCGCCTCACTACTACTTATTTTGTATCAGGCCTTAGTAGTTTGTATTTGTGTTTTGGTTGCCTTTAGGCTGGATGATGTAACCCACCTCCCAGGGTTTTGTTGGGGGCTATGTTTTATTTCCTGTACTGCACTTTTATTTTTCCGAGACTTCGGGGTTGTTTATTAATCACTTATTAATGAAACAGGGTGGCATTATTCCACATTTTCTTCAAAAAAAAAAACAAATTAAGAATATTATTAGCAGTCAATGCAGCCTCTCCCCAAAAACTCGAAGGCAATCCAGCAGTCAATAACATAGAATTCAACATTTCTGTGAGTGTTTGATTCTTTCTTTCGGCTATACCGTTTGACTGTGGTGAGTAGGGTGCTGTTATTTCAGAGATAATTCCATGTGAAGTGCAAAATTCTTTAAAACCCATTGATACATATTCCCCACCTCTATCAGATCTGAACCTTTTTATTTTGGCATTTAACTGATTTTCGACACGGTCTTTAAATTATTTGAATTTATTAAGTGCTTCATCCTTTAATTTTAACAGATAAATATGACAATATCTAGAATAATCATCTATAAAAGTGATCAAATAATTTCGACTTCCTTGCGTCACAAAGTTTTTAAAGTCACATATGTCAAAATGAATTAGTTCAAGAAGTTGTGTACTCCGAGAAACAGAACTAAAAGGTTTTCTAGTGATCTTTGTCTGAGCACACACTTCACACTTGTCATATCTTAAGGATGAATCAATTGGCAGATTAAAAGTTTTAGCAACAGCAAGTAATTTAATATAGTTTACATGTCCTAATCTGTTGTGCCAAGTATAAGGGCTACACAGTTTTGAGCTAACAGCATTAATCACTTCATTTGCTAAACTAAGTCTATACATGCCATTGACTAAATAAGCACAACCAAAGCAGTATGAGTTAACAGATAAAATTGCTCTACCACTTATCATAGAAACTACCATGCCAGCATTATTCAGTAAGCTAATAGAAATTAAATTCTTTGCTAAAACAGGAACAAATTTAACATTACGCAAAATTAAATTCTTACCTGATGAAAGACTGAGGTTTGCAGTTCCAACCTGGAGCACCCTGACTGATTCTCCATTCGCCATAGAAACATACTCATTTACATCTTAGAGATCAGTTAGTAGGTTCTTATTGTTGCAGGCATGGCATGTAGCCCCCGAGTCCAACAACCAACTAGTACAGACACTGACCTTATCGTCACCAACAACACACAGAAAGTTGGTGGGTTCAGTGTTGCCCTCTAATAAGTTCACCGTTTCATTGTTAGGTTGTTCTCTTTTGGGTAGCTTACATTCGGTAGCATGGTGACCCCACTTCCTACAGTTGTAGCACTTCCCCTTCTTTTTCACAATCTTTTTAGTGGCTTCCAACTTGGACGGTTCACCCTTAACTTTATTAAGTTTGTTCTTATTAAACTTAGGAACATATTTGGTATTGGTTAGCACATTAGCGTGAGAAAGTTGTTTTTTAGCCAACTCCAAATTTATCCTAGTTCTTGTCTCATCCTCTACTTTAATACATCGTTTGAGTTGTGCAAACTTAATTTGTTCTGGCAGTCTATACATTTCGGTCTTAAATGTGAGCCATGATACAGGTAATTTAAAGATTATTGCTCCAGTAAGAAAAGCATCACACACAGTGATATCTTCTGTTTTCAATTTAGCTACTAAGTTTTCAAGATCAGTTACCTGAGGGAGAATGGCCTTCTCCTCTCTGAATTCAAAACTCATGAACTTATCAACCAAATGAGTCAAGGAGACCTTCTCCTCCTTTTTGAATTCATCCAGCAGATTATCCCAAATCTCCTTAGCTGTTCCGTACTTCATATACACATCTGCTAACCGATCTGAAATACTGTTTAGCAGAAACTCCCTACACAAGTCCTCATCTCTGATCCAAGTGGCATCATCCACATCTTCAGTACACTCATCATAAGTCGCTTGACAGGTATAAAAAATCTTCATGAATTTCATCCCATACTGTGCTTTCCTCTTCCAACTATTGAATTCAGAACTACTAAACACCTCCAGTTTAGGAACCTCATACGGTCGATCATGTTTTTCCATCTCAAGGAATAAACGATGAGTTCCTAAAGTTCGAGAGTATGTTCTGAATTATTACTACACAAGTAATCTATAGAGAGAAGAGGATTTATCTGTAGATGTAGATCTGCTAACTAATAACAGAGTAAATAAATTAGATAAATTGCACGAATCTTAAAGTTTAGAAATACCAGATCTTGATGAGATACAAAGATTTCCTTCACTGTCTTCTTCAAATTAGGGTTCCACACAAGAGACCCAATCAGCCAAGATGAGGAAGAGAGAAGACGATCGGACTTGCGCCTGAGGAGATGGCTTCCGTCGACTGCAATTGGGAGGAGAGGGGGGCGAGTGCGCACGGTCGATTGACGGGGATCAACGGCATCGTCGAGTGCTGCGATTGGTCGACGGGGCGAGGGCCAGATCCGTGACTGGGCTGACAAACAGACCCAGCCAAAACAGCGAGAAGGAGAAGACGATATCGCTTGCGGATCTGCGACCAGATCTCGAGTCGACCACGATGGCGACGACGACGCACGGCGACGGCGCACTGCGATCGCGTCGAGTTCCGGTGAATCTCTTCTCAAATCTCACAAAATTAATTTGACTATCTCAAGATTGTTAGGTTTTGTAAGAAATTAATGGGAATTAGGGTTTATCTCTATATCTAAGTTGCTTCAGATATTCACCCTAGGTATCAATATTGGAATACCTAGACTGCTATCACAAGCCAGTATTTATTCCTAAATACTGGTTTGGGTATCGGGTTATAAGCCTACAAACCCCCGTTCTAATATTCAATCAATTATACGTTCATTACACGTGTTACACATATGCACGTGCTATATTTATATAGAGAGAATATACCAATATATCCAATAATATCTATGTAGGGAGGGTACCTAAGTTTCTCTCTTTGGAAGTTTCCAAAGGCCGTGTATCCTTTCATTAATGAAGCAGGTGACGGTCCATTTTACTTCAAAAAAAAAAAAAAAAAAACTAAGTAAACGATAGAACAAAAATCTAAAAAGCTTTTAGATTTAACCACTCAAGGCAGACTTGTATTAAGGCGGTATCTTCCACAAAATTAACCAAACCCATAAAGAGTTGCAAATTGATACATCGATGGCATTTGGTCTTCGGCGTTTTTTGTCATGTTTCTTGTGGGTCGGTCATCTTACCTCCCTTATCCTTCCAAAAAGTCTTGGCTTTACGTATATGAATATCATAACAAATTAAAATATATTAATTAATAACGCAACTACATATATTGAAAGAGAACTTGCTCGGTTTTGGCCCTAGCTTGCTTTGACTCACTGAAATAAATTCGAGAGAGAGAGAGAGAGAGAGAAGAGGTACATGATGGGTGATAGATTGAGACTTGATGGCCAAGATCAAGAACAAGATCAAGAGCTGAAGATGATCAATTCATTCGAGACGATGCAACCCTCCTTTTCCTCCAACCATGGAACTAATCCGATGTAAATTATGCTAGCTATTGCACCTGTTATATATATAAGATCTTATGATATTAGATGAATTTTTGTATTTATTTTTGTTGGTGTTTTAGCAGGATCAGTGATGGAGGAGAAGGTGCTTACGAGATGGGCGAGTTGGATCAAGCTCTTTTCTTGTTTCTCAACCATGGGAATGTTGAAAACAATTACTCGACAGCAGCTCAAGAACACAAGCGTAATTATTAAGTATCTTCTAATAATTTATATTGTTTTTTATAAATGCTCCCTCTTGATTAGAAGAAGGAGAATTGATTTTTCTTAGTTTACATGTTTTTTTTTTTTTTTTGAGAAAAAAGTGACTATAGTCACCGGTTCTATTAATAAAAAATTATTGAAAACCATTACAATTCTAAAAGAACACCGGTTCCTTACAGAAATCCTTACATACAGAGGACCCAAATATCCATACATAAATAAAAGCAACTTCTTAGTTTACATGTTAGATCTTGTAGCTAGGGTTTCTTGTCAAAGATGTATAATCATGTACGTACGAGCTGAGTTTTCTCTTTGCTTTAGTATAGGATTTACGGTTTCTCTAAAATTATTTTGACAGCTAGAAATTATCATAGTATTGAAATTGTATAATTAATTTGAGTTTACAGTATATGTATTGTTTTGATTTTCACATGTATTAAATTCTAATAAATATATTGATCTATGTCCAAATAAAGTATATTAGCTTTAGAAGCCAAGGTTTAGTGACTGGAGGAATTAATTCATTTTGTGCAGAGACCTTGAACATATTCCCTTCTCAGCCTATGCATTTGCATGCTGACACACCTACCAAGGTTTGTACATATATACACCTTTTTAATAATCAATTACCTGAGTTTGATCAACCAAACCTACCTCCACTGAATTCACTAATTTAAACCATGCCATATATACCTATATAATTTTAATGTCATTTAATTGTAATTTTCTCTTCTTCTTTTTTTCTTCCTTCGATTGTATGTTTTTAGGGTGGATTGAGTTTGGCCTCTTCGACAAGCGGTTCTTCAAAGTTTTCAGCAGAGCAATCCATGGAGCTTGGCAAGAATCCAAGAACTGACCATGATATGACATCTGCAAAGGGGAAAGATATTATTAAGACTTCACCAAAGGTAAAACAGGAATATGCAAATACATATGCACGACTATATAACTTTTCTAATTTAATTGTTTTTAAATTCTTCTGATTAATTTATCGTTGGTGAGAGAAGAAGGAATTAGAGAGCAAGGGGAGTACTTCATCAAATTCTGAACAAAAAAGGCCTAGGACAGCAGATGCCAAGGTGAGCTGTATCTGAATTGCTTAATAATGAAAATAATTCAATGTTATAGCTAGTGAGCATATAAGTTAATTGGTTCTATTTATTTTTTTGCAGACTTTGAGAAGGCTTGCTCAGAATAGGGAGGCAGCAAAGAAAAGCAGGATTAGGAAGAAGGTAAGTTAGAGAGAGAGAGAGAGAGAGAGAGAGAGAGAGAGCTGCTATCGAAAAGTCTAGATTCACCTAACATATTCATCTACATTTTTTACTTTTCTTTTCATTTTTTCTTAGGTTTTTTAATATCTGGTTAATTAGTTAAATACATCTCATTTTACTTTCTATCTTCTTCCTTCTCATTGAATAATAGGCATACATTCTACAGTTAGAGAATAGCAGGATTAAGCTTATTCAGCTAGAACAAGAGCTCCATAGGGCAAAAACTCAGGTAATTCTTTATCAGCCCAAACCCCTAATCTTTATTACTCCATGCATATTAAAGTTAGCTACTTATTCTCTTTTATCCATATTAATTGGTTTATCCCTGCATGCATTAGGGTTTGTTCATCAACAGTAGCTCCTCCGGTGTCAATGGGCCCAGTTCAGGTGCGTGCTGACTTCTTAACCCTAAATTTCGTACAAGTGATTCCACTCATAAGTCATAACAAAACTAATTTATTTCAGGACCTTTTTTAAACCTAGATATTTTAGCATATATACACTCTTTAGCTTTTTGGAATATATTCTAAAATTCTCACCAACAAACTATTTTGGAAAACCTCTATGTGATACCATTTGGACAAAACCTTATATATATAAAACAGTAAAACTGATATAAAAGAACATTCTTCTATAGAGAACATTTCCCCCCGTAAAACAGTAAAGATAAAATTACATTGCATATGACCTTAAAAAGTAGTACGTTTTAATAAAAAAAAAAACAGTGAACGTTAGCATGATGCATTATGATCTCGATTCACAAATATATTTTAAACATAATTTCCTTAATTATTAGTTACTTCTCAAAAAAGTTTCATATATGTTTAAATTTATTCTTGATCAGATGCTGCATCTTTTGGCATGGAGGTTGAGAGGTGGAAAGAGAAGCAGCATCGCTTGGCATGCGAGCTGAAGGCAGCAATACAGCAGGAGCAATTACCAGAGACCGAACTGAAAGTTTACGTTGAAAGGTTGTTGGCTCATTATGATGTGATGATGAAGCTCAAGAATGTGATGATCAACTGTGATGTCTTCTACATTGTCTCGGGGATGTGGGTTTCACCCGCAGAACGCTGCTTCTTGTGGATTGGGGGATTCAGGCCCTCTCAACTCATCAAGGTTTGTTTTTTAACTAAATATTTAACATCTTTTATTTTAATATTATTATATAAAATTAGGGACAAGATCCCTCTCTGGCAATTAGTATTATAGCTGCTATTTACTGGTGTATATGCTCCAACTGTCCATCAATGGTGCATTACTTAAATTTCATCAATTTATGTCTTGATGGACAATTGAAGAATGTAATTGGCCGATCCTCTAGTGGAAAGCATCATTAGGACTTCAAATGTTTAATTTCCACGTGATATTTTTAAGTTTTTATTCTCAGTTATCTTGCTTATGTACATTTAAGTTATCTATATATGACAACAGAAACAGTCAATATTTAGCTAAAATAGTTTATTCTCAGTTTAAAAAATTACTCTTGTACGAACTTAATTTTTTTTGACAGGAAAGTCTTGGCTCGAACCAGGGTCTGTGGTTCAAGCCGCCACTCAATTACCCACCCCACCCAACACCAATCATGACATTGCATGTTGGTGACTTGTACAAACTTATTCAATTAGTTTAATTTTTAGTTAAATTAATTGGCTTGTGCATATATTGAAGACATAACACTTGTATATGATTTAATTTATATAAGAGGTTTGATATCATATGTATAGAAGCTGAAGAATATATATATGGGATAATTTGATGGAAGGTCTCAATCAGTTGAGGGAGGAGGTTTCTCCAATTTGAGTTAGTTAGAGTGGGATTGTTAAGGTGGGAAGACTTTGGCTTGGTTCTCTTATTTTCATAAACTATTGATTGTTATAGTTGAAGCTGGTAGAGTAGTTGGTGGACTGGTGATGGGGTTGGTTAAGCTAATAATGCCAAGGAAAGTTTCTTTCTATCAAGGGTGATGTGCATAAATTTATAGGTTTCATTCCAAACATATATATTGGAATTTTCAGATAACTCTCCCACAAATCGCTAGTAGCAATACTGAACAATATACAATATATGTCAGTCTCTCACATGAATGTTTATCTTAATTAATTCCTAACTAATGTTCACATCTATTGGTTAATAGATTGCATTCCGACACATAGAGATCGAGCCGTTGACAGAGCAACAAATTGCTGGCATCTGTGGTCTTCAACAATCAGTGAAAGAGGCAGAAGAAACAATGAGCCAAGGGATTGAAACCTTTTACCAATCCTTATCAGATAGCATCATTTCGGATGCTACTCTAAGTAATTGCCCGTCCAACAATATGACCAACTACATGAGCAAGCTCTCCACCCTTCAAGGTTTAGTTACACAGGTATATACAATGATATATATAGGTAACAGATAGAGTATGAGAGAATATTCTCGCAAATAAATTACGCAGTGAAATCAGTTTGGTTGATTATTAATATCTGGCCGTTCCATGCTGTGCATCTCGATATACATAGTTCAACTAGTTTAACAGGAAGGTAATTAAATGTCTGAGTTTTGAATTTGTTTATTTATGTATGAATTTTAGGTATACACTATTTGTATGAAACAAACCTATCTTAGCTGAAGACTAAATTAGGATGTAGATCAAGATGCATGGTGGATGAACAATTCACTGAGGTGATTCTTATATGAAACCACCTGAGAAAATTCTCTCTTTATATGAAACCCATTAAAATGGATTTGGATCAATAATCAAGTGTAGGGTACACTTGATTAATAGTGTCCATCCATCTTAAATCGTCTTGGATAGATGACCACAATTAGTTAGTCATTCATAAGCTATCCTTAAATCATACTAATTAAATTACTTTTATCTATACCATATCATAAGTCTCAATTAGCCATAAATATGCTTTTCTACATAACTGATAATTTTTTGTAAAAATCTTCCTCATTAATATTGCACACATCAACCATTGTAAAATTAACAAACACTTTCTTTTGTAATTCACTTCTCCAACAATTCAAAATCATCATGTCAAATTTATACAAATTGTCATTGGTTAAGTTTTTGCATGCTTCTTCATAACCATCAATAACCGTAGAAATTAACATTTCCTATAAAAAAACAATAGAGAATAACCGTTAACAACAGTAGATTGCATATATATTAAGTTGTATATAGTGCTTTGAGAAAAAAAGACTTTCGAAATTTGCATAAGCTTATCTCTAATATTATAATTGGAGAGTTTTTTTTTTTTTTTGAATAAATTATAATTGGAGAGTTGGGGTTGTCATTTGTAGACATTCAACCATCTCATCCCAACCATTTATTTTTAAGTGAGAGTTATATTAATCATTCATTTACTTAATTGTTGTTAGTTACCATAATATCCTCGAAGTTCAAATTTACTTGCGATATAATTATTTACAAAAGTGTCACACATATAAAATAAAATTTTGTGTCACTATGTGTAATTTGTAAAGAGTACGTATGTGAAGAGTAAATAGAGGTCTCAAGTTCGAGGCCAGAGTAAATAGAGGTCTCAAGTTCGAGGCCAGATTACGTCTTATTATATATATACTATATAAACTTTTTTTAATTAGAACGTGCATCACACGTGCAGATTACTATCTCTAATCTCTAATATTATAATGGGAGAGTTGAGGTTGTCATTTGTAGATAACCTGTAATTTGTAGATATTCATTGAACCATATATTCTCAACCATTCAGTTTTAAGTGGGAGTTATATTAATCATTCATTTACTTTACTCAACTATTGTTAGTTACCATAATATCCTTAAAGTTCAAATTTATTTACGACATAATTATTTACAAAAGTATCACTCATATAAAATAAAAGTTTGTGCCACTAGGTATAATTTGTAAAGAGTATGTAATAGGTGAAAAGAGGTCAGACCAGATTATGTCTTATTATTTACTATATTTGAAGAGAAAAAAAAAGGTTAGAACGTGCGTGCATGTTACTAGTTTAAATTTAAGACATACATAAATGGAAAATAATTTAATTGATATGATTTAAGGATAGCTTATGAAGGACCAATTAATTGTAGTCATTCAACCAAGATGATCTTAGATGGATGACCACAATTAATCAAGTGTACCTTACAATATTTGATTTTCACCAGTGTAGAGAATCCAAATCCATTAAAAACATGTCGATTCTCTCCCGCTTCTATATATATGAAGAATTGTTGAAATAGTAATTTAATTAAGTTGCTCGATGTCCACAGGCAGATAATCTGAGATATCAAATGATCCACATGCTTCACCAAATGTTGACAACAAGACAGGCAGCATTGTGCTTCTTGGCCATTGAAGACTACTTTCATCGCCTTCGTGCCCTTAGCTCCCTTTGGTTGGATCGTCCAAGAACAATATGACCTTCTACAGGCTCATGTTATCAGAATTTGAGATTAATATTAATGGAAGGAAGAGTGTATTGATAGACTTTATACGAGAAAAGGTAGTTCCTCAGCGTCAACATCTTTGTGTTATAGGCTTTTGAAGAGATGTACAAAATCCTTTTACTTTGGTTCTTTTTGTGGAAAATTTTGGAAGCTATAAAATTGTACCGAGGTATGAAGAATATGGTAGATACTGTTAAGCATGTACAAATCAAAATTTTAGGCATACAACAGGGCGCATTTGGAATATGAACATGGACAGGGTACTGTTTAATTTCCACAATATTCATTTTTCTTTTACGAAGACAAACAAATGGTTGGGGCCTGAAGTCAATATTCTTATGCAGAAAATATGGACAAATATGAGAGGACTTGTACATATAAATCTCTTGGTTGATAAATTCATCACTATAATTAAAGTTCAGAAGCAGTGACCAAATAGACATGCAGTCAAAAAAAATTAACATCCACATACATACTTGTCCTAGTCCGACCTTTTCTTTTTCACATTAGGCCTAAGTTATTAGCCACATAGAAAAGCGACCTGCCTTACTTATATATCGACTTATTATAAGAGTCTTAACTGCCACGTGTAGGAGAAAGCACAAACTTGCCTGTGAAAATCATTTAGCGACGAGTAACTGCTAACCAGTGACTTAAGATAAACCCCTTGAGTCAGCTGACAAGCAACGAAACATGGGAACCAGGGAAAGAAATAAAATACCAAACGGGATTCAAGGAGACCCTTTGTTCTCGCTTTTGTTCACATTGATAGCATACGGTCTGCACAGAATATTGAAATTGTTTAGAGAAAAAAGTGTTGGGAATGTGTCTTGAATACTCGTGGTGCAGATTAGAAGAAGATAAGATGAAGTACGGAGGTCGAAGCATCGAAGAGAGTAGAAAAAAATAGCAGCAGCAAGATGCACGCATAGTTGCGGTCGATTGTCTCAAGTTACGGTCGACCGCACCCCCCGGCCGCAGTTGCACTGGGTTTGGCCGAGAGGTGGACGGTCGACCGGTCTTGTTGGATGGTCGACCGACCGCGGCGCTGTGTTCGTTTTGGACCTCGATTTGTTAGGTCATTTCAACCCAATCTTCAACTCCAAGTTAGATCGTACGACTCTTATTCAATTACTTCTTTTCCAGGTTATATCGGACAACTGAGAATCAAGATTAGACATAGGTTTCTCTCTTTTCTTCTATATATATTATAAACTCCTCCAATATGAGAAGAGAAGAGATGCTCGAGAGAGAGATAGTTCTTGGTGGGTGAGTTTAATTCCTTGTATTGAGTGAATCAATAATTCCTTGTAATCTCTTATAGTTGAATATCAGATCTCCATATATTTCCCTCCGGATTAAGCAAAATCTAACCGGGATAAGTCATCGTTGTGTTTGTGGATCTACTTGCTTGCTCAATTGATTCGTCTCATCTACTTCGACTTCCTCATTGCTCTATTTAGTTCCGCTGCGACAACGGGCGTTGGTTGACGCCCCAATCCAAACAACTGGTATCAGAGCTTCAGGTTGCCGAGTTCCTTGGTTAAGATGACAGGCCACAGTATTTTGAAGAACAAGTAATTCAATGGAAAGATCAATTTCAATCTTTGGAAGACTGACATGTATGATGTCCTTGTTCAAGAACGTTTGCAGTTAGCCATTAAGAAGAAAGAAAAGCCAATTGATATGAAGGATAACGGTTGAGAAGATATTCGTGAAAGAGCCATAAGTCTGATCCGATTATCCTTGGCGGACAAGGTCAAGTGCAGATTTCTTGAAGAAACTGATGCGGCGAGTTTGTGGGAAAAACTTATAGCTGACTACTCTGCTTCAACGTTATTAGATCAGATGCATTGGAAGAAAAAGTTGTTCCATTTATCTATAAAGAAAGGTACTGATCTCCAAGACCACATTACAGAGTTCAATAATGTATTATCTGAACTTAAGGCGATCAATGCAGATATGTGTGAGGAAGATAAAGCTTTCAATCTTATATATTCACTGTCGGATTCGTACGAGCCTTTGATCACTACCATGCTACACGGTAGATCACGACCAAAGAATTGAAGAAAAATCAACTTAGGAAGGAGACTCAAAAATCACCGTCTATTCCCACAAGTTGTCTAGCAGTGGATGGTCCTTCAGGGGAAGACAAAGTGCTTTGCAAAAGGATTCGATCTGTTACCGATATTGCAAGAGGCCATGGCATATCAAGAAAGACTATTGGAAATTGCAGAATCAGGAGAGTGCAAAGAATGGGAATTCAATCGCTAATGTGTTTAGTGCCTTTGATTCAGGTGATTCGTGTCTTCTTGTTTCAAATTCTTTAGAAGTGGATTCTAGATGGTTTCTTGACTCAGGGAGTTTTTCTCATATTTGCTCCAAGAGATAGTTGTTTTTTACTTATAAGTCTACTACGGGGCATTGTGTGACAATGGGAACTGGAAAGATTTGTAAAGTAGTAGGTAAGGGGACAGTTGAGTTGAAGATGCCAGGTCTAAATATGTTCACTTTAAGGCATGTTTTGCATATTCCTCTGCTGAAACGGAATCTGGTTTCCTTGAGAATTCTTGATGCACAGGACTGCAGGTACACAGCTCGAGGTGGAGTTCTGTCTATTTTTAGGGTCGTCGTAAGGTGATTAGAGGTATGAGAGTGGTTGGGCCAAGCCAAAACAATCTCTACAGGCTTTGGGGAATCCAAAATACTTGCGCAAGTGTTGCTCCTCTTCCCATTATTCCCACAAGCTCAGCTAGTTTGCCGCAACTAGATTTATCGAGATAAGACCACGACGTTCGAATATCGTCGAAATGTGGCAAAAGCCTAAGGGTAGGTAGAGTTCATGCGGAGTTTGGCAACTTCTTGAGTACATCTACGGAAGTGTACCCTTGAAGGAGTATACTGGATTCGATGAGATTGGGTAGAGATCATTTCAACTAGAAAAAGAAGCTATTGTTCTAAGTTTTCTTTGCAAGTGGAATTCATTAGAGTTTGGAGATGAATAACACATCATGTGATAGTACTTGTATGCAATCCAAGGTGGAGTTTGTTACGAATGTGTCTTGAATACTCGTGGTTCAGATTAGAAGAATGTAAGATGAAGCACGGAGGTCGAAGTGTCGAAGAGAGTAGAAGAAAATAGCAGCAACAAGGTGCAGACATAGTTGCGGTCGACTATCCCAAGTTGCGGTCGACCGCAACTTGGGACCGCAGTTGCACTGGGGTTGGCCGAGAGGTGGACGGTCGACTGATCTTGTTGGACGGTCGACCGATTGCGGCGCTGTGTTCGTTTTGGGCCTCGATTTGTTAGGTCGTTTCAGCCAAATCTTCAACTCCAAGTTAGATCGTACGACTCCTATTCAGTTACTTCTTTTCCAGGTGTCATGCCCCGCTTCCCAAAAATACAGAATACGAGCACGTAACATTGGCTCAGCGAATGATTTTCATCATTCATAAGCTGTAGGATCGACTCAGCATCATAACAAGAAATATAACAAAATATACTCAACCACGCATGCATGAATAATTTATTAATCAACAGGAAACAATTGAAACAAATATAAATATCCCAATAATTTCAAGATCTGGATCAAAAGATAAAACTTCGGGACTATAAGCCCGTTACAAGCTTCAAGTAGCAACAAATATAAATAACTCAAATACAAAATAATTAAAGCAAGTCTTTTTCCCAAGAAAAGCCTAGAAGGTTTGCTCACCAATTCCAGCAGGCAGCTTGTCTCCAAAGTCTGTATATATATATAAGGAAAATAGAGAAAACAAAGACAAACGCCCTTAGTGCAAATTAGGACCGCAAGTAGTACAAGCAAGGGTATGAAAATAGATGCAAGAAAATATAAAACAAGATCTGGAATCAAGAATGTATAACATGATATAATAGGGATGCAACAAGTAGTGGAGTTCTAAAGACTAGCTAGCAAGTAAGACAACTCAAGTAACAAGATTAGGTAACAAGTACTAATAGTCGAACAAGTGGCGAGTGAACATGTAATAGTATCAAGCATCAAGTAACAATTATCACATACAAGTGTCAAGTAACAAGTAACAAGTCTCAAGTAACGAGCATCAAGTAAGGTATCAAGTGTGTACAAGTGACAAGTTAATCTTAAGTCTAATATTTAATTCTATCTAGGTAGCACTTCATGCATCCATACTTTTACTACATGGTTGCTACGTATAATCAGTTACGTTTAGGCCTAGTGGTGGATTTTATAGGGCGGTGTACTCAGGTATCAAGTATCAAGCAAGCCATATTCATGAATCGAATAATCATATAACTAGTTCATATGTCAAGTCATAACAAGACAAGTCATGAATCAAATATATACTAGTTCATGAATCGAGTAATAACAAGTCTATGAATCGAATAATAATATACTAGTTCATGAATCAAATAATATACTAGTTCATGAATCGAATAATAATATAACTAGTTCATGAAGCATGTATCAAGTGGGAAATACGGGCCCCCTTCCGAGTACACTTACCTATATTGTCCACTACTATGGTCTTTCCCTTAAACTCCGGCTTATTATTTATTATTATCATCAAACAAGCATGAAAGTATGCAAAACAGGTCAAGTAAACATGATCAAGAACATGGAACAAGTTTAAGATAATTATAAAGCATATTCGAGGGTCAACACAAATTAAGATTATCAAGAACTACGAGAATTTCAGTTCTGGACAGCATGACGTTGCTGCACCAAAACTACGATTCCCGTTGCTAAAAGATAGCAAATGTGGATCCGTCAAAAGGCCTAGAAACTAGACTCCTGCCTGGTTCAACGTACATAATTAAGACACATAAAAGTCATAAAATCAGGTGTCAAAACAGCAATCTACACAGGATTTGTGTTCAGCCAGAATTTGTAAAACTGAGTTTATACATATGAAACATGTTTGAAACTTCATTAATTAATTCTAAGAAAATTAGGTAATGTTCTCTAGGGTGTCAGTATCAGCATGCAAAATTTCAAGTCATTTACTTAGTGGTAGCATAGTTAAAATAATTGTAAACCAAAGTGGTGCAACAGTTTTTATGAATTTGCGATTTCAGACACAGCAGCAGTAAAACTGCGATATCTCCTAAACCGTAACTCGGAATTCAATTCCGTCAAAAGAGTGATAAACTAGATGTCTAGGCCTAAGTTTCATATTCAAGACTCAAGCTCAGATTCTGATTTTATCAAGGTTGAAACAGCAAGCCAAGACAGGACAGAAACCAAATAAAACACTTTTTGCATGAAATGTATCATAATTATACTAGTTGTGAACAAGTGTATCAACGAAGGGTTGTGACTCTTAGATCATGTGATGAATAAGGTGAAACATGAGATCATCAACGATAAACAAAAAGTAGTCACATTCACAATCTACTTGCAGTATTTTCAAGGAAAAGCTTGTACTAGAAAATGAAATGTACAAGAAGATACTTGCCTTGGGGTGTAGACGATGAATCCGACTGAGGAATAACGGGAACGGATCCCAACACGGATCTTGATGACAATCAAGATCATACCAATGGACGGCTCAGATCGGATCTTGATCTGATATGATGATGGAGGGTTGAGATCCAATCAGATGATGATGATCAGATCAGATCTCATGGTTGAGATTCAAAGTAACCTTTCCCCTTCCCTCCTACTTCTTCAGTGACAGAGAGAGAGAGAGAGAGAGAGAGCGACAGCAGCGGCGACTGTGGGCGGCAGAGGCGGTGACTGGTAGCAGCACCGAGGGAAGCTCGACATAGGAAGGCGACGGCGGCTGACGAGGCGACAACAGTGGTGGCGGCGTGGCTCTGTTCTTGGTGGAAAAATAGGGTAATGGCGGTGGGTGAAAGGAGATGGTGAAGGTGGGTTTCGATGGCTCGGCAACGTCGAGGATGAAGAAGACGATGGGGGGTGAGCGAGATGAGGCGGTGGTGATGGGTTTGGTAGTCGACGACGGTGCACAGGGAGCAGGGGAAGGACGACGAGGAGTTGGGTTGAGCGGTGAAGAAGATGATGGGTTCGAGCGGGAGTGGAAACGACAGGGAAGCAAGAGGACGATGGCGAAGGGCTAGGGAAATCGGCAATGGCAGCGATGAGGTAAATGGGTCGAGGAAGACGATAGGGGTGGTGCTACAATGGCGAGGCGATCAGAGAAAGGCAAAGGTAGAGGCGAGGTGGGTGATGGCGATGGGGAGATGCATCGGGAGATGAAAGGTCGGAGGAAGTCGGAGAGTCGGCGAGGCTAGGGACGAAGCATAGGGGCGAAATTGGGTTTCGATTGAGAGCGGAGGAAGAAGGAGATGGGGGGCGGCTACTGTGCATAGGTTAAAACAATAGAGTAGGTTAGGGTTAATTAGGGTTAGGGGTTAATTAGGTTATATAGTAGGGTTTTGGGTTGTGGGTTATAGGTTATTGGATAGTGGGTTTGAGTAGGATCCAAAAGGAGATTGGGTCAAATTCACTTTAATTAGGAAAAATAAAATAGATGAGATGAAACAGTCAAATCGCCATAAAGAATCGCAAATCAGAGCTGATAAGAACAATGCAATTGCAATAAATATGGACACAAAATTGAGTCGAAACAAAAAAAATAATTTTTTATTAGAACTGGAATAAAAATACAGATCTTGGATTGATAAAAGAGTACAGGAAAATGAAATACAGCAGAAAATACAAATACAGAAAATAGGGGTTACAAATCCTACCCACCTTACAACAAAATTTCGTCCTCGAAATTTGCTTAGGCAGTACATAGGACAAGACAAAAAACAAACTTGGGAAATAACGAAACGGAGAGTTAAAGGGAAAGGAACAAAACAGTGGCAACACCAGAAAAAGAAGGAAGTGTATAACAACGATGTCAAATGGAATGCATGAAAGAGAATAAACGGTATAAAATGGAGAGAACAACGCAAAATAACAAAGTAAGGAGATGAAGAAATAGATAGAGCTGGAATCAAAGAAATGATGGACAATGAAGAGTTGAACCAAACAATGAGTCAACGGATGAGGATGAATGCAAGGAATAAAGGAAAGCAAACAATGCAAGGAAGAAGAAACAAGAGAATCCTGGGACCTGTGGGTTATGGGCCCACCACGCTTCCGTTGCGCTACTCCGATGGTGATGTCCCAAGTAACATACGTGTCGTTGTAGGCCACATGACACCAATCGACGAACTGAGCAGGAAGACAAGACTGAGACATCAGGATCAAGGAGAGTATGGGCTCAAGATAGATGTAAATAAATAATGGAAAATGAATATAAAGTTTGGCTTTAATTTAAATAATTAAAAGATATGCTATATATCAAAACTAAGGGGCTTTAACAAAAATGATAATAACAACAAATATTAATAATAAAAATAATAATATCAATAATAATAGAATAGTAATAACAATAATATTAAAAATAATAATAGCAATAATAATAACAGTAATAAAAATTATCATAATCATACTAGTAATAATAATAATAATAAAATTAAAAATGTTAACAATACCGATAATAATGATAATACATACATGACAGAATAGGATTCAACACATTCATGAAGATAATGCAGCAATAATAATAATAATAATAATAATAATAAGAATAATAAGAAAAATAATAAAAAATTATTAACAATACTGGTAAGAACAATAATGCAAGACAGAATATAATTTGGTTTCAATATTTTTTTTTGTATGAAGGTAATTCAATATTAACAACAATAATAAAATAATAAAAACAACAATAATAATAGCAATGGTAATATCAATAATAATAACGATACCAATAATAATAACGAAAACCATAGCAATAATAATAACATTATAAAACAAAATAAGAATTTGACTTATCAACTCTATAAATAAATCAACTAGAAATATATATAGTCGATCAATTATAAATGGAAAGTGAAGTCAAAATACACCATAAATCCTCAATCGTAAGAAAACAGGGAGACTATTCACATAGAATAAGAATTCAAAAGTGAAGAGATAAAACCCAAATATAAAAAGGTTGATAACCATACAAACAACAAAGGAACACAAACTTTAAAGGTGATATAAAAAAAATAGTTTTGGGAAAATAACCAGTCAAGATACATAGAAATACGAACAAATTTAGCTAAGTAAAGAAAATATTAGTAACAATGAATGTAAAAGACATAATAATTAGTGAATGTTGACATTATAATCAATACTTGAAAAAACACATTAAAGGGTAGCGAGCAAAATAGACCAAAATATTTATATGCAAGAAGACTTAAAAGGAATTCATTAAATATTACAAAAGTAAGCCTCAAATCATTAATTAGGACGTGGAAACAAAAATAAGTGAGAAATCTAAAATATTAAAAAATTGGAAAACGGTTAGGGTGGGCTCGGTACGGTCCCGGACTTTTTGACATTGTACCATTACCATACCAAACTAGTTCGGTTTGAAAATATGCAAACTATTACCAACCAAAAAGTTTGATATACCGAAACTTTGGTATATCGACTACTTCGGTTGGTACGGTTCGGTATTGGTGTTATACCAAATATGACAAATTTGTTTAACAATTAGGTTCAGTAAACATTTCCATCTCTAAATTGTATAAACTTGTGCCTGTATTAAGAGCAACCAAGGACAGTCCAAATAAGTTTACAAAGTGAGTGCAAGGTTCTTTTTTGAAAATGATTCTAACAATACGGAAAATACACTTTCCTCCCTATAACATAAGACTAATGTACACGCTACTCATAAAATTGAGAGGTAGGCAAGATCTAGCACATCGAAGTTGACAGGTGAGGAGGACAAAGTAAAATTTGAATACTGTTAATTTGATATTCAATATCTTGATTAAAAGCACTGTGAAACGATATAGCAAAGACTCCTTCACATATCTCCTAAAAGCATTTGTGTGCATAAAGTTTCGATATCCTGTTCAAAATTGTTGAGGATTTGGAAATTGGATGTTACCAATCCTTCCATAGGTTTCGAAATTATAAAGGGTGTGAATGTTGTATACGTGTAGTCATAGTTCCATCACCACCACCGCCACCAAGAGGGTTTTTATCTAATGACTCCTGCAACATAAAATACTAATAAAAATATGGGTAGGGAGCCTACTTTAACAAAACTGAAGCTAATCAGTCAAAACAAAGTTCACCTTAGACTACAAGAAGATTGGGATGAATTAATCAACGAGCAAATAAGCCCTGCCAGCTTCATCTCTTGCCATATTGCAATTATTCTTATGACTATGCTTGAAACACTGAAGCATTAATTGCACGTCTTTCAACATAGTGAGCAGGTTATCGAATAGATGCTGCAAAGTTAAAATAAAACGAGGAGTATCAATTCTCAGTTCAAAATAGCAGATATGATTTTAAACAGTCATTTGCATACCTTTTTTTGCCGCATGCATTTGAAAATATTCGGTACGATACGGTAAAATACCGACTGAACCATATTCATACCGAAATTGAACCGGATTTTAGAACTCGGTACGATTGTACCGTACCATACTTTTGGTAACCAAATTTTTCGGTACCGAATCGATTGGTTCGGTTGGAAAACCGATCGGTTTGCTAATTTCGGTATGATCGGACACCCCTAAAAACGGTGGCAATAAATAGTAATTCACGAAAGAAGGAAAACTTAATTGTCTGATAGAATAGTTCAAGAAATAGCAGTAGCTGTAACTCAAGCTACGCTCATTAGAATCCAACACAATCAAACTTCTAAAGGGGTAGGGAGATCCACTGCAATCCTCTAGTGGACGACTCTCTCAATTCTTTAAAGAACTCAAGTCCTCGAGCTAACTTAAGCTCGAAGTCAAACTAAATAACAGGTTGCTAAACTTGCAACGAGCATAACTTCCAGCACACAATTCGGAATTGCTTGATATATCCCCCATTCTAGAAAGATATGATCCTAGTCTACAACTCTCCAGTTAACCATTTCCTCAAATTCAATCATCTTGACACCATAAAACCTCATACATTCTCAGCATGTACGTTCCTTCATGCACTAGCTGCACCTTTCCAACATCATAAAAATTTTCTCGCTCATCGGAATTACTCGATTCCGGGTTCTATAGAAAGGTGGAAGTGCCTACTAAAACTTCTTAGTTGAATACATCCTCATATTCCATCAGTAAAGTCCTTAAAAACACCAATCTCTATAAAGTGCACATTCAGGGAAAAGTAATTCTTTCAACAAACAAGGTCTTTACTAGACTGGACCTGTCCCAGTCTTGAAAAAATCATAACTCTCAACCTACAAACTGGAATTATAAAATTTCAATTGGGTTAGAAAGCTATGACTCCCTACTACGACTCTCTAGTTGGTCAAATTCCCAAATTCTTAA
This sequence comes from Hemerocallis citrina, assembly GCA_017893485.1. Classification (NCBI taxonomy): domain Eukaryota; kingdom Viridiplantae; phylum Streptophyta; class Magnoliopsida; order Asparagales; family Asphodelaceae; genus Hemerocallis; species Hemerocallis citrina. Next base: position 154,221,016 of record CM030367.1, on the reverse strand, counting down.
CAAGTAATTCCAGAATTTTCCATCTTCACAGACCAATCGATTTGCATTAGGCTGAACCTAGTTCTTTTTGAAATTCAATAACAAATCAACCTTAAGTCCAATGCTCATGAAATTTGAGATTCTTAACCCCCACATATACTATTCCATTGTTTCCAAAATTCACATTCAGCTTCATCTCGCACGATGAGTTATGACTCCTCAAAGACTACACAAAAATTCAGCCGCTCTTTTCGCATGGTATTTACTACCTCTTACTAAATAATTTTGAAACCTCATCAAATGACCTCTAAAAATTCTAAAATTTGAGAATCATTAAATAGACTCATATCACAAGTTACTCCAAAAATTTCATAACAATATCATAGACACACAAGGAGCTATGACCTTTTGAACCTCAGTCCAAAAATAGTCAGCTTCAGCCACAACTTCCAGACCAGTTATATTCTACAATTTCTTTGAGATATTAAATGACCTTAGAAAATTATGAAATTTAAGAATATAGCTATAGACACATACAAGAGTGTCAAAAAAAATTCAGCTTAAAAATACCCAAGCTACACTGAGATACAAAATCGGGAATACGCAGCAAATTTCACACAGCCAGCAGTAATTTCGGCTACTTACTGTCCGAGATTAGGTCCTATGTTTGGGCTATCAAATTGCTTCCAGATATTGTAAAAAAATTCATGGATACTCTACATACATAGAAAAACAATTTTCCAAAATTTGGGCCCCAAATTCAGAACCGTTTGGGAGCAAGAAATTCCCAAACTCATCCTCACAAGCATGCTTCTTAACGAAAGCTTATAAAAATTAGTTGTTCTTACCATACAACTCTCTTTCTTAGCATTCCACTTATCATACATGGTAATCAAAATTCTCCAAATACTACCACAAGCTAAGAATTCACATACACATCAAGAAAATAAATTTTTAGATTTGAGAGAGATCACCCACTTGTAGTAGTCGCAAGAAAATCTTCTTGTAGCTTTGCTTGCTCTTGTGAAACTTGGCTATCTCAATCCCCTGCTACCCTTCTCCTCTTTCCTTACTCAAAGACTCCTCCTTCTCTTCTTCTCCTTCTCTACTTATCCCCCCCCCCCCCTTTTTAAGAACTCAAGATGAGAAGAAAGGATGAAAAGTGAGTGGAATGGAGTTTTTATAGGATGGAATGCTATGGTTTGGGTGGTAGAATGGGCCGGCCAACTTGATGGGGATGGAAGGAGCTAGGTTTGAGTGGGGAAGGATGGATGAGATGAAGACAACACACATCTTCTAGAAGCTTTTGGGAAGTTTCTTGGAAACTTCTCATCTCAAAGTCAACACATACACATGGTGAATTATTTTCATCACTGGATCTTCATCAAGATCCAAGTTATGATCATACGATGCTAGGGTTCCTAACCCTAGATTAGGTCATGGAACCCTAGGTCACCATACCCTAACCCTAACCCTAGTGCACAATTTCAATCCCCATTCGATCCAAGCACTAGCTCAATTTAAAATAACCAATATATATAATTTAAAATCTATAAAAATATATGTTTTATAGAAATTATAATTTTCTCCCAAAAATTGTCTGGTCAAAAACAATCGGGACAATCCATCGTTTAATCGAGAAGATATCCCGAGTCTGTCTTATCAGGTTTAGAACAACTCATGTATCTGCAACTTCTCAATTAAAACTAATAATTATTAGAAAATATGTAATCATGTACAATACTCAGATGTGCACGGATTACAATGCAAAAATAGCTATATGCTTATTTGCGGGGTATTACAGTTTCTATGCAGGATAAAATGAATGAAATGACTAAAGAAGGAATGCTGCTTAAAGAAATGTTCAAATTGTTATTTATTTCATGTATCATGTTGTAATTATAATTCCACTGCGTTGATGTAAACATTGTTGTATAAAAAGTTTTAAATTCCTTATAAAATTGTACGAAGTGAAGTGTAAAGATCCTGTGGAACTTTGAATTCAGACTTATTTGAAATTCGAGGTGTTACAGAGTGGTATCAGAGCCACGCTTCCAAGTAGTACAAATTTATAAGGAACGACACCCTAGAGTGGACATTAGAGTGTGAGTTGGGTATAGAGATTTAAATGTAAGTTACTTACATTTGTGTTGCTCTATGATTGATGTTTCTTCTTCTCCCTCCCTAAAGATGGCGAACCACCACGACCCCGCAGGCGATGATGATTGGCACATAATTGAAGAGGACTACTACCCCGGACAAGAAAATTCCGATGAAGAAGATCCCGAGGAGTATGAAGGAGAATGGCCCGAGTCCCGAGAGATCACTCCGCCTCTGGGCTCATCAGACGTTTCATCCGACAAGGAAGAACCAGTTCCGAGAGATCGCATCGAATCTCTTCAGAGGCAAGTGAAGACTCAGAAGGAGAGAGCAGACCAATTACAGGCTCAGTGTGCAAAGTTCAAGGAGAATATTGTAACCCTCAGTCATCGTGTTTAGGAACTCGAGAAGAGAAAGAACATGTATGATGTGCTGAAGGGAGAGGTACCAGAACTACGGGAAGAGCTTAGGAAAGCCAAGAGGAACCGTAGGAATTAGAATGTTGTACCATCTCAATGTTTTTCGCTTGATGTCAAATGATATTTTAAATTTGAATGTACAAAGTTTGAATTCAATGAAATGAAAAAGTTGATTTAAATTCATGTTTCCACTTCGAATTTAATGGATCTTTTGAATCAGAGTATGGCTTGAAGAAAAGCAAGGAATGGAGAAGGGCCCAGTTGTGGACTCAACTTGGTTACGGAGTTGGCCAAGTTCTATCAGACCATCAATGTCGTCGCCATGAACCAAAACCATAGGGGGATGCCTGCAAATCTAGTCCCTGAGGCGATCAAACTTGTGGAGTCATTCAAGCGAATGAAGCTGCCAGTGTTTGAAGGAAAGTCAGACCCAAATGCAACTGACAATTGGATTAGGCAAGTTGAGACTATTTTTGAGGTCTTAGAAACTCCAGAAGGTAGCAAGGTGAAGCTGGCTACATTGTAGCTTGAGAAGGACGCAGTTGTATGGTGGCAGTCCATGAAGCGGACTGTAATACCCCATAATTTGTGAATAGTATAATAAATAAATATATATATAATGGTTGAAAGTGACATATATGATGGATGAGAGAAAGGGGGACACAGATTTGTGAAATAAAGGATTTGTGAAATAAAGCACAGATGTGTGCTGTGTTGAAGGATGACGTGTCCATCCTTCTAGTGGGGCCCGGTTTGATTAAAAGGGTTTAAATGGATTGGTTTGATTTCGGAATATAAGGATTAAGTGATTGGTAAAGAGATTTGTAAATAATAGTCCCATATCGGGAGTATACAAAAAATAATTTGAGTATAAATACAAATGTCTATGATCAAGAGTCACCTAATTGGTTAACCACCTTTTGAGAGGCAGCCTGTGGTGGGCAGTTGTACTACATAGTATCTAATTTGTCTTCATAAAAATATTAAAATTATCTGAGTATTGGGGCGGGGCGTTACAAATTGTATCAGAGCCGACTTTCAACACCGGGTGTGGAAGAGGGCCTCAGTATGATCCGCGGTGTTGAGAGTCATTGATCTCCGGGGTCAGGTATATTCTGTGGTATTGAGAGTCACTGATCTCCGGGATCGGGTATGATCTGCGGTGTTAAGAGTGATTCATAGCCGGGTATCCGATCTGCGGTGTTGAGAGTGATTGATCTCCGGGATCGAGGATGACACCACATCGGCAAGAAAGGCGGATCCTACACTAGATGTGTGTCCCGTACTCAGCGAGGACACTGATTTCTAAGGTGGGGTGTATGTAATACCCCGTAATTTGTGAATAGTATAATAAATAAATAAATATATAATGGTTGAAAGTGACATATATGATGGATGAGAGAAAGGGGCCTACGGATTTGTGAAATAAAGCATAGACGTGTGCTGTGTTGAAGGATGACGTGTCCATCTATCTAGTGGGGCCCGGTTTGATTGAAAGGGTTTAAATGGATTGGTTTGATTTCGAAATATAAGGATTAAGTGATTTGTAAAGAGATTTGTAAATAATAGTCCCATATCAGGAGTATACAAAAAATAATTTGAGTATAAATACAAATGCCTATGATCAAGAGTCACCTAATTGGTTAACCACCTTTTCAGAGGCAGCCTGTGGTGGGCAGTTGTACTACATAGTATCTAATTTGTCTTCATAAAAATATTAAAATTGTCTGAGTATTGGGGCGGGGCGTTACAAATTGTATCAGAGCCGACTTTCGACACCGGGTGTGGAAGAGGGCCTCAGTATGATCCGCGGTGTTGAGAGTCATTGATCTCCGGGGTCGGGTATATTCTGCGGTATTGAGAGACACTGATCTCCAGGATCGGGTATGATCTGCGGTGTTGAGGGTGATTGATAGCCGGGTATCCGATCTGCGGTGTTGAGAGTGATTGATCTCCGGGATCGAGGACGACGCCACATCGGCTAGAAAGGCGGATCCTACACTAGATGTGTGCCCCGTACTCAGCGAGGACGCTGATTTCTAAGATAGGGTGTATGTAATACCTCGTAATTTGTGAATAGTATAATAAATAAATATATATATAATGGTTGAAAGTGTATATACGATGGATGAGAGAAAGGGGCCCACGGATTTGTGAAATAAAGCACAGATGTGTGCTGTGTTGAAGGATGACGTGTCCATCTATCTAGTGGGGCCCGGTTTGATTGAAAGGGTTTAAATGGATTGGTTTGATTTCGGAATATAAGGATTAAGTGATTTGTAAAGAGATTTGTAAATAATAGTCCCATATCAGGAGTATACAAAAAATAATTTGAGTATAAATACAAATGCCTATGATCAAGAGTCACCTAATTGGTTAACCACCTTTTGAGAGGCAACCTGTGGTGGGCAGTTGTACTACATAGTATCTAATTTGTCTTCATAAAAATATTAAAATTGTCTGAGTATTGGGGCGGGGCGTTACACGGACTATGGGAAATGGTGTTAGCAGCTGAAAGGAATTCTTGGAAGAGTTCCGCGGTCACTACTTTCCATCCGATGTCCAAGAGAAGAAAGCGATGGAGTTCCTGGCTCTTCAGCAGGGAAGCATGTCTGTCAGGGAGTATGAGACAAGGTTTACTCAACTTTCAAGTGATGCACCCGAACTTGTGATGGACGAGGCGAAGAAAGCTCGGATGTTCGAGCATGGATTGCGGTCGAGTCTGAGATCGAGGATGATACCCCTTGGTATCAGGAGGTTTGACAAGCTAGTCAAGCGAGTTGCAGCTACAAAGGAGGATATGGAGCAGTTTCATACTGCCCAGAACAGGAGGAACAATTGGAATGTCGAGAAGAGGCCCGCAGTTTCTGGGAATGTCAAGGGGCAGCCGCCAGCTCAAAGGTTCAAACCTACGGGGTCGAACACTGTCAATATGGCTGGAGGACCCGGAAATGGTTGGGTGAGACCTCCTGTGGTGACTAGTTTCAATTGTGGAGAGACAGGTCATTACAGATCTCAATACCCAAAGCTGCGAGATGTCGCCCGAAAGGCACCAATGCAGCAAGTTGGAAACAAGACGTACCAACAAGGGTGAGTATTTGCTTTGACTGAGGCCGATGCTGATGAAGTGGATCACGTCATTACTGGTACGTGGGCGAATGTTTAGAATTTTCTGTTTCTCTTTTCCCTGTTTTATTTAGTAAAGATTGTTATGTAATGGGAGTGTATTATGTAACAGGAGAACTTTTATTAAATCGAAAGAAAGCTGTTATTCTATTCGATACTGGATCCTCTCATACTTTTGTATCTCCTAAATTTGCTTAAGTCTTGGGAGTCGAACCGAAGGTCTTTACAGGCAAGATCCTACCAGTAGCTACTCCACCAGGCGAGACTTTAATCACTGATCGGTATTATGCAGATTGCGAGATCGAAATTGGAGACAAGATTTTCGGGATTGATCTGATCGAGCTGAATATCCTAGGGGTCAATGTTGTCATTGGCATTGATTGGATGTCGGTGTTCAGTGAAAACATCGAGTTTAAGAACAAGGAAGTAACGGTGAAGGCTTCAGGAGGTCCTGCAGTCACTTTCCAGGGAAACAAGAGATGTTCAGATTTTGTGGCAACTATTAGCAAGAAGAATGTTCCGGTGGAGGTGCAGCAGATTCCAGTGGTTCGGAATTACCCGACTGTGTTCTTGTAGGCTTTGCCCGGGTTACCCCCACATCGTGATATAGAGTTTAGCATCACTATCCAGCCAAGGAGTGCACATATTTCCAATGTACCGTATAGGATGGAGCCTGTGGAGCAGGATGAAGTTAAACGGCAGATTGAGGAGCTTTTGGAGAAAGGTTTTATTCAGCCGAGTGCGTCACCTTGGAGAGCACTGGTATTGTTGGTGAAGAAGAAGGATGGGTCGATTATGATGTGCATCGATTACTGGGAGCTGAATAAGGTCACTGTTCAGAATAAATATTCAATTCTACGAATCAATGACCTGTTCGATCGTCTATAAGAAGCAGCTGTTTTCTCCAAAATAGACCTTCGGTCGGGATACCATCAGGTTTGATTGAAAGAAGAAGATATGCATAAGATTGCATTCAGAACTCGATATGGGCATTACGAATTCTTAGTTATGCCATTTGGAGTGACGAATGCACCTGCAATCTTTATGGACATAATGAACAGAGTTCTGAGGCCGTTTATTGATTCTTTTTTCGTGGTGTTTATCGACGATATTCTTGCGTACTCCAAGTCAGAGAAGGAGCACACTGAACATCTGGCTAAGGTTTTGAAGAAGCTTCAAGAGCATGCATTGTATGCCAAGTTATCCAAGTGCGATATCTGGAAATCTGGAGTGAAATTCCTTGGTCACATCCTTTCTAAGGAGGGAGTGGCTACTGATCCTCAAAAGATAGAGGCAGTGAAGGATTGGGCAAGACCTACTATAGTGAAAGAAATTAGGAGTTTCCTTGGGCTAACTGGATACTACAGGAGATTTATTCAAGGCTATGCTCAGATAGCTGTGCCGCTCACTGGTTTGACCAAGAAAAATGTTAATTTCAAATGGACTGAGCAGTGCGAGAGAAGATTTCAGGAGTTGAAAGAGAAATTGACTACTGCTCCCATTTTGGCTTTGCCTAGAGCAGGTGTTCAGTATGATGTTTACAGCGATGCTTCACATCATGGGCTTGGGTGTGTCTTGATACAAGAGGGAAAGGTAATCGCTTATAGGTCTAGGTAACTAAGACCGCATGAGAAGAATTATCCGACTCATGATCTGGAGTTGGTTGCGACTATCTTTGCCTTGAAGCAATGGAGGCATTACGTGTATGGTAAGAAACTAAATATGTACACGGACCACAAAAGTTTCAAGTACATCTATCAGCAAAATGACCTGAATCTGAGGCAACGGAGATGGCTGAAAGTACTTGAGGACATGCATCCTAAGATTAAGTACCATCCAGGTAAGGTTAATGTTGTTGTAGATGCACTTAGCCGTAAAAGTAGTTTGGCCAGTTTGATCACGATCCAGAGGCATCTTGCAGAGGAGTTGGATCAGGCTGGTATTAAGGTAGTTTTGCAAGGCTTGGGAGCATCTTTGGCTCAGCAGAAGCTTCAGCCCACGCTGAATGAAAGGATTATAGCAAGTCAGAGGGAAGATGCCGAGATTCAGAAGATGAAGGAGCAGGCTGGTGCAGGCAGATTTTCAGAGTTTCAGATCAGGGATGAAGTGTTGTGGTTTGGAGAGAGGCTATGTGTTCCGGATCAATCAGAATTGAGGCACATGCTACTCTTTTGTCTGTACATCCTAGGAGCACCAAGATGTACAAGGATATCAAGCAACATTTCTGGTGGTCAGGTTTGAAGCGGGATGTGGCTGAGTTTGTAGCGAGGTGTGAGATTTTTCAGCAGGTGAAAGCTGAGAATCAGAAGCCCAGAGGTTTGTTGCAACCGTTACCCATTCCGGAGTGGAAGTGGGATTACATCAGCATGGATTTCATCACGGGTTTTCCCAAAAGTTCAAAGGGTAATGATGCGATTTGGGTCATAGGATCGACTAAAATCGGCTCACTTTTTGGCAATAAAACTCACTTTGTCTATGGACAAGTTAGCCGAGCTATATGATCGGGTGATTGTCAGGCTTCATGGTGTTCCATTGACCATTGTGTCCGATCGAGATACGCGTTTCACTTCGCATTTCTGGAAGAGTCTTTAGGCAGCTTTGGGTACTAAGACAGATTTCAGCACTGCCTTCCATCCTCAGACTGATGGGCAGACTGAGAGGGTCAATCGAGTTCTTGAAGATATGCTTCGGTGTTGTGTTCTAAATTTTGGAGGCAGTTGGGAGAGACATTTAGCTCTGGTAGAGTTTGCCTACAACAACAGTTTTTAGACTAGTATTGGGATGGCGTCGTATGAAGCTCTGTATGGCAGGAAGTGCAGAACGCCTGTTTGCTGGTTTGAAGTGGGGGAGCGGAAGATGTTTGGGCCCGAGATCGTGCAGCAGACCTCGGAAAAGATCGATTTGATCGGGAAGAGGTTAGTGGATGCTCAGAGTAAGTAGAAGAGTTATGCCGACAACCGGATGAGGGACCTTGAGTTCGAGGAAGGTGACTTTGTCTTTCTGAAGGTATCGCCTAGTAAAGGTGTGATTCGTTTTGGCAAAGATGGAAAATTAGCCCTAAGGTTCATAGGCCCTTATAAGATATTGAAGAGGATTGGAAAAACTGCTTACCAGTTAGAGTTACCGAAAGAGTTGTCTCAGTTGCCCGAAGTGCTGGAGGGTTTGCAGTTAGATCTAGCTACATTGAGCAGCCGGTAGAGATTGTGGATTGTCGGGAGAAAGTCTTGAGGAACAAGGCGATACCGACGGTCAAATTATTCTGGAGAAACCAGTTGGTTGAAGATGCCACTTGGGAATCCGAGGAGAAGATGCAGAAGGATCATACCGAGCTCTTTGTGATTGTATTGTTTTTCTTTTTTCTTTTATGTTTTGTTTTCTCACTCTTTAAACATAGTTCCGGGGACGGAACTATTCTAAGGAGGGAGTGTTGTAACATCCTGAATTTTCAAATAATTAAATATAAAAAATTTCATTTGTTTTCACGTGTTTTGCACGTGCAAATTAATGTGTGTTTTTGGCTTTAAAAATTATTTTAATGTCATGAACAAACATTTTTCATTTCCCTTTTAAAAAGCCTATTATTATCTATTTCCTTAAACCTAATAGTTTAATTCTAGCCCACTTAAAATAAAATTAATTAATTAATTAAGAGCCCGTAAATTTTAGCCCACTAAATTAGCCCACTAGTTAATTTTATTATTAATTAAGACAACTTGTATGGTAGACATGATCATGTAACAAATTAATTAACAATTAAATGAACAAACAACTAGGTGTGCATGTGAGGGCACGTGCATTGCACATGCACGTGCAATGGGACAAGGAGGGAGGCCGACCATCCTTGGAGTGGGAGAGATGGAGAGAGTGGAGAGTTGGTTGCTTGATAATGGGTAGTTCTTCTAACTCCCAATTGTATCCTAGCCCTTCATCCAAACTCATCTCAACCCTTCATTTTCTCTTGAGATGTGTATAAATATCCCTCCCTTGTCATTCTTTATCACTTACAGTTAAAAAATTTTAAAGGGAAAGAGAAAGAAAAGGCATTGTGAGAAAAAGATTGAGTGTGGAAAAGAAAATTGTGTGAGAATAAGAAAGAGAGAGTGTGCTCTTGTTCCATTGGAGGACGGCATAGGATCAAGGAGGGGAGCTCGGATTCTTGCATAGCTATGAGTAGGAGCTCGGATTTTGCACAAGCTAGGAGGAGGATTTTGCACAAGCTAGGAGGAGAAGGGAAGGCAATCGCGCTTTCAAGGAGTTTTCTTTAGAAGTTTTCATTGTTTCTCCAAGAATGTGGGTGATTTCTCTACTTCTAATGTAGTTACTATGCTAGGAAATTAATTTCATGAACATGCTAGAGAAACTAGTAAAATTGACCATGTGAGTGTCTAAAGAGACTAGTAGAGAAAAAGAGAATATTTTGACTGTGATTAGTGAATTAAAGCTCATCATGGTGTCTTATTAATGAAATTCATGCTAAAATATCTATTTTTAAATGAACCATGCTAACGTGATGATTTTATTTAAATGAAGGGCTTAGTTGTAGATTAAGATGAATGGATATTGTTATGTTTAGTTGTAGATTGAGATGAATAGATATTGTCATGTTTAGTTGATAAATGGATAAATTGTTGTTATATGATATTGATGTGATAAGAGAATAATTGCCAAACTCTTGTAGAGAACAAGAACATACATTTAGTGGATCTATTTTGTTCTTTTTGAAAGGAAACTATAGTTTTATTTTAAGTCAATAATGTATACTTTAAATATAAATTGTAAAGAAAACTTATTTTTAATGTTGAAATTAAGAGTTTTTAATCACTGTTATACTGTATTTTTTAAAGAGAATATTCTGGGAGAATTTTGAATTGAAAGATATGTTCATTGAGAAATCGAAGTTGTAAATGAATTTTTTTTAACAGACAGAAAGTATAAAGCTTTTTCCTCTCCTCCTCATAACAGAGAATTAGTTTGGGTATATTGGCTTTCGATGTAAGCACAGGGCGCTGTGTACAGTGTATAGAGTCTCGGGTTCAAGTCTTGAAAAGGCTCTATTTTTATCAAAAATTGATTTTTTCTTAAAATACAGTACAATCGATACATAAAGTAACTAAGTATAATCGTATCAATTAGTCACTCTTGGACTTCTGGTCTTCGGGTGCGCTTTGGGTCTGTTATAGTAGCTGGGCGGGGGTTTTGGTTCTGGGTTCGAATCCGACCTCTGCCTTTTATTTTTGTTTTTAATATTTTTTATATATAAATTTGATTTGTGAGTTTATTTTTGAGTTTTAAGAGTAATAATAAAATTGGAAAAAAATTCTATTATTCTTTATATATTATCTAGGCTTTATAAAAAAATAATTCCACAACATTTTAATATTTTTGTGAGAATTGGATGTAGTTTTTTTTATATTAAAATAATGGATTAAAGAATTTGATAAATCTTCTTTAAAGTATGGCTTTAGTATAATTAAAGAAATAGGAAAATTTTGAATGCAAGAAATTATGTGGAGATTAAATTATGAGATGTGGTAAGTTAAGTATGAAATTGATGTTTTGTACATAAAATTGTGCTTGGAAAATGAAACAAAAGGATCACGATGGATTGTAGAATTTGTGAATATGAACACTCAAATTTTTGGTGAACATGAAAAGATGTTAAGAACTAGAGTGTAGCTAAGTCCTTATACCGGCATGAATGAATTCTTGAAAAAAATAAATGTTGCAGAAAAAGACCAAGATTAGGTCGTTGTTATCAATTAATATTTAAGACCGGTGTAGAGGAAAGGCTAACTCTAGAGTGTTAATTTATTCTTGATTCAAATATCTAAGGACTCCACTATAGTGAAGATGTGATAAAAGTAAGAGAAAAATACAAGTATGAGGGCCTCGGATCTACGGTGTGAGAGTGTTCACAAGCTGTCTGCATGATGCATCATATCATGATGTGATACATCTCCAGAATTATTGGTACTGTGGCGACGCTTGTGGGGTTCTTGGTGACTACGTAGTGCCATCGTTCCATGACGGAGGCAAATTGTCCATAGGTTGTTTGCATGATGCGTCATGTCATGACGTGGATTCTCCTCCAGGCTGTCTGGACATGGGCTCGTAACTCATAAAATATTTAGGATACTTACCGTAGTTACCGTAGTAGTTAAATTCATAGCGAGAGATCCAACCCTACAAGATGAAGTACGGTTAAGGGCTTGCCCTCGGATTTATGTAGAATGGGATGCATAAGTTCGAACAAGTGTGCATTAGTGTCCTGAAGTAATAAGTAACTGCATTTAAGACTAAGTGCACATTCACACATGACATCCATAAGATAGCCCCCCTTAGCTTTGTTTGTGATCAAGTGTGTGCTTTCCAAGTAAGAGAAATTGATGTATTATATCCTAGCATCAGTTGTATGCAACTGACGTGCCCACAGTTTCTATGTAGGATAAAATAAATGAAAGGACTAAAGAATGAATGATGCTTAAAGAAATGTTCAAATTGTTATTTATTTCATGTATCATGTTGTAATTATAATTCCGCTGCGTTGATGTAAATATTGTTGTATAAAAAGTTTTAAATTCCTTGTAAAATTGTACGAAGTGAAGTGTAAAGATCCTGTGGAACTTCGAATTCAGACTTATTTGGAATTCGGGGTGTTACAAAGCAGGAAGGCACTATTTCACATTAAAAAGGCAAGGACCGTGAAGGAGGCAATAGAGATATTGACAGACATGTTTGAGAAGCTGAATGCAGCGAACCAGATTCTTCACCTTAAGAAGTTGGTTAACTTGAAGTTTCCGGAAAGGGATCGGTTGCTGAGTAAATCAACAAAATCTGTATGTTTTACAATCAGAAGGAATCTTCGGGTTTAAAGTTTGAGGAAAGGGCACAATCGTTGTTATTACTATCCTGTCTTCCCGATCGTTACGACACAGTAGAGCAAACTATTATAAGCACCATGACTGATACGACAACCCAAAAGGATGTTATAATCAGCATTATGAATGAGGATGCAAGACGGAAAAGACATAAAGAGACTTCAGTATCATATCCTAGCAATGCCTCGCTGTCAGTTGATAACCGTGGTAGAAGTAACAACAGAGGAAGTCACAGAGCAGGAATCATAGGTCTAGGTCAAGAACAGGACATCATAAAGGTGAGTGTTGGTACTGCAAGTAGCTAGGACACAGGAGAAACCAATGTGATGAGTATATAAAAGTACAAGCAGGGTCACAGGAAGCCAATGTGGTAAGTATTGAACCCCATCTAGATGAATTGTGTTTATCTGCTGGATTTAATATTATGCAAGATGGTTGGTGTAGAGACTCAGGTGCTTCTTATCATTGTACCCCCATGAGGGATGTTTTTGAGGATTACAGGACAGGTGATTTTGGTGCAGTTTCAGTTGAAAATGGGCAGATATATCCAGTTGTAGGTAGAGGCACAGTGAAAGTGAAGGCTAGCAATGGTGGGCAATTGGTCTTGAATGACACGAGACATATTCCAAGCTTGAAGAAAAATTTGATCTCAACTAGCAAACTAGACAAAGAAGGGTTCACAACAACTTTTAGGCATGGAGAATGGAAGATGACTATAGGTGCCAGGTTGGTTGCAAAAGGAAAGCGTGGTGACACGTTATACTTACTCAGAGAAGGTGATTCAAGTGATATCATTGCTACAGCATCAACAGGTAGTTCATCTTCAATTCTATGGCATGTTAGGTTGGGGCACCTTGGTGAAAGGGGTGTCAAGCAGCTTTGTTCTAGGGATCTTTTGCTGGGGTTGAAGAAGGTTAAGATGAATTTCTGTGAGAATTGTGTGATGGGCAAATAGAAGACAGTTAACTTTCAATTGGGTGGGCATGAGAAGAAGCTTGGAAAGCTGGAGTTGGTACATACTGATGTGTGGGGTCCAGCTCAGGAATTCCCTTATGGTGGTAAGAGATACTTTGTCACATTCATCAATGATGCTACAAGAAAGGTTTGGGTTTATGTAATTCGTGAGAAATCAGAAGTATTTGAGGCATTCAGAGCTTGGAAGACCAGGGTTGAGAATGAGACGGGTTGCAAGGTGAAAGCCTTAAAGTCAGACAACGAAGGTGAGTACACAAGCAAAGAGTTTGTTAACTATCTGGCAAAGAAAGGTATCAAAGGAATCAGGACAGCTCCTAAGACTCCACAGGAGAATGGTGTAGCAGAAAGAATGAACCGCACGATACTCAAAAGGGCGAGATGCATGAGACTTCATACGGCTCTTCTGGTCCATCTTTGGGCCGCTACAGTGGATACGACAGTGTACTGGATTAACCGTTGGTTGTCTAGTGCCCTTGATGGGGCCATTCTAGAAGAACTATGGCCAGATAAAACTGTCAATTATTCGCATTTGAAAGTTTATGGTTGTATTGCATATGCACTAATTGACAGGGAAGAAAGAAAGAAGTTGGATTGTAAGTCCACGAGGTGTGTATTCATTGGCTACGGTGGCGATCAGTATGGTTACAGACTTTGGGATTTTGTGGATAACAAGATCACTCGCAGCAGGATTGTAGTGTTCGAAGAGGTCCATTACAAGGACAAGCACACAGATCAAGATAGTACAACAAGTTTAGAGTCAGATTGGTGTTCAGACTTTCTAATCCAAGATCAAATGAAAGTGTCTTGTGATGGTTATGATGTTGATCAGCCAGCTATTCAACAAACATTCAGATTCTGATTCTGAAGGTGGTCCTAATGGTGGGGGCCCTACAGTGCAGCATCAGGTACAGGTACCACAGGCAGCACAGGAGGCTCATGGTGAGCCTATTAGGAATGAGCAGGTTATCCAAGATGAACAGGTACAGCTAGAGCAGTTCGGGGAACCTAAACTGGTCGGTGAACCGGTACCCACATTGAGGAGATCAACACGAGAGAGGACAACCAAGATATTTGATCCATCAGCTAGTGTTTTTCATGAGCATGTTCTGTACATGGATTCAGGAAAGCCAGAGACTCATGAGGAGGCTTTGAAGGATGATGCTCGACTTCAGTGAGAGTTAGCCATAAAGGATGAGATGAACTCCTTGGAACAGAACCAAACTTGGGAGTTGACCAAGTTACCTGCAGGAAAATGCGCTTTTATGAACAAATGGATTTTTAGGGTCAAAGATGAGGCAGATGGCAATAAGAGGTACAAGGCGAGGCTTGTTGTGAAAGGATTCTCTCAAAGAGAATGTGTTGATTATAGTGAGATCTTTGCATCAGTTGTGAAGATGGCTTCAATTAGGGTTCTGCTTAGTACTGTGGCAATTGAAGACTTGCACTTAGAGCAGTTGGATGTAAAAATAGCATTTCCCCATGGTGATGTCGAAGAAGATCTGTACATGAAACAACCCATAGGTTTTGAAGCTAAAGGAAAAGAAGACATGGTGTGTCGATTAAAGAAGAGTCTTTATGGGCTCAAACAAGCACCGCGGCAATGGTATCTGAAGTTTGATTGTTTCATGAGAGGAATAGGTTTCGACAGATGCGAAATAGATCATTGTGTGTATATTCGTAGATATGAGGACAATGATATAGTTACCTTGGCGTTGTATGTGGACGACATGTTGTTAGCAGGTTCATGTATGGAGAAGATCAAGGAAGTGAAAAAAGCGCTAGCTTCGGAGTTTTCAATGAAGGACTTGGATGAAGCAAAGCAAATCCTCGGCATGAAGATTAGTAGTGACAGGAGAAGCAAGAAGCTTTGGCTATCTCAAGCGGACTACATGAAGAAGGTGTTGAAGAGATTCAACATGGATGGCGTGAGGCCAGTCACTTGTCCCTTAGCTGCTTACTTCAAGTTATCAATGGACTTGTGTCCTAAAACGGAGGCGGAGATGGAGGAAATAACTGCTATTCCTTATGCCTCAGCCATTGGGGGTTTGATGTATGCGATGGTGTCTACAAGACTAGACATCGCACAAGTAGTAGGAGTTGTCAGCCATTACATGAAGAATCCAGGTAAACAGCATTGGGATGCAGTAAGGTGGATTCTTAGATATCTAGCAGGTACTTCAGATCATTCTTTGTTTTGGGGGAGATTCTTTGCATATACATGTTTATGTGGATGAGGATTTTTTGGGATCGTGATGGTTGTAAAAGTACTACAGGGTATGTATTTATGGTTGGAGGAACAGCTGTCAATTGGGCTTCGCAGTTACAAAAGGTTGTAGCACAGTCAACCACGGAGTCAGAGTATATGGCACTTACAGAATCGACGAAAGACATGTTGTGGATTTCGGAGCTTATGAAATAGTTGGGCAGGAAGCAATCCATAGGTGAACTATGGTGTGACAGTCAAAGTACAATTTTCTTGGCGAAAAACTCGGCATATCACTCTAGGACTCAGCACATTCAAATGAGGTATCATTTTATTAGAATGGTGGTTGAGAAGAAATGGTGGAAGCTAACTAAGATTCTTGGCACTAAGAATCCGGCGGACATGCTCACTAAGGTGGTGGATAGCAGGAAACATCAGTTTTACTAAACTGCTATCGAATTGTCTCCAAGTTAATTGTTGAGGAGACTCGCAGAGGCACAGGCCTAGACTAGGCCAATGGAAGATTGAAGAACAGGTTAGAGACTTCGTGTATATGTCTCCAAGTGGGATATTATTGGGGTTTGTGAATCCAATACACGATAATGGGTTGAAGAAGATTGTCACGCCCCGCTTCCCAAAAATACGGAATACGAGTGCGTGACGAAGCCCAGCGGATGATTTTAACATCATCCATAAGCGATGGGATCGACTCAGCATTTCAACAAGAATATAACAAAATATATATATACAACCATGCATACATGAAATATTTATTAAACAACAGAAACAATTGAAACAAATACTAGTGTCTCAAATAATTCTCAAATCTGGATCAAATGTAAAACTCGGGAACATAAGCCCGTTACAAGTTTTAAGTAGCAAGAATTAAATAACTCAAACAAATAAATAATTTAAGCAAGTTCTTTCTCCTTGCGAAGCCTAAAATGTCTGCTCACCAATCCCAGCAGGCAATTTGTCTCCAAAGTCTGTTTAATAATTATAAAAAGGGGAAACATAGAGAAAACAAGAGAAAACGCCCTTAGTGCAAGTTAGGACCACAAATAGTAAAAACGAGTACAAGTAATGTGGAACAAGATTTGGAATCAAGAATATAATGGGGATGCAACAAGTAGTGGGGATTCAAGAACTAGCTAGCAAGAAAGACAACTCAAGTGGTCAGGTTGGGTCACAAATACTAATAGTGGAGTAAGTGGCAAGTGAACATGTGAAGGTAACCAACATCAAGTGACGAATATCAAGTTCAAGTGTCAAGTAACAAGTTTCAAGGCTAGTGTCAAGTTGTCAAATACAAGTATTAAGTTGCAAGTGTCAAGTATTATATTCAAGTATCAAGTCTCATGTATCATGTAGTCAAGTATCAAGTAAATATGTATTAAGTTCAAGTATGTATCAAGTCTTGTGGTTATTACTATCTCGGTAGCACTTCATGCATCCATATTTTTACTACATGGTTGCTACAATCAATACAATTTCGCTTAGGCCTAGTAATGGAGTCTATAGGGCGGTGTACTCAGGTATCAAGTATCAAGCAAGTCATGCTCATGAATCAGGTAATCATATAACTAGTCCATGTGTCAAGTCATAACAAGACAAGTCATGAATAATATATATACTAGTTCATGGATCAATAATATACTAGTCCATGAATCGATTTATAATATACTAGTTCATGAATCAAATAATATACTAGTTCATGAATTGGATAATAATATACTAGTTCATGAGACATGTATCAAGTGGGAAACACGTGCCCCCTTCCGAGTACACTTATCTTTATTGTTCACTACTATGGTCTTTCCCTTGAACCCGGCTTGTTACTTTTTATTTAATTTTTATCAAGCAAGCATGCAAGTGTGTGAAACAAGTCAAGAAATCATAATCATGGATATGGAACAAGTTTGAGATATTTATATTGCATATTCGAGCGTCAACACGAATAAAAATATCACGAACAATGAAAATCTCAAATCTGGACAGCACGACGTTGTTGTACCAAAACTGCGATTCCCGTTGCTACGAGATAGAAAATGTGGATCCGTCAGGAGGTATAAAAACTAGACTCCTGCCCGGTTCCAACGCATATAATTAAGATACATAAAAATTGTGGTAACATGTGTCAAAACAGCAAACCATACAGCTTCTATGTTCAGCCAGGATTTGTGAATCTAAGTTTATACGTGTGAAACAGTATTGAAACATTGCTAATTAATTCTGGGAAAATTTGGGGATATTCTCTAGGGTGTTAAGCAACAGCATGCAAAATTTCAAGGCAACTACTTAATGGTAGCATTGTTAAAATAATTTGTAAACTAAAGAAGTGCAGCAGTTTTGTGAATCTGCGACTACCGACACAGCAGCAGTGAAACTGCGATATCTCCTAGACCGTAACTCAGAATTCAAAAATTCTGGAGGCTATCGATATCTAGATATTTAGAGCTACATTTCATGTTCAGGTCTCGAGTTCATATTTTGATGTTAAAGGGGTCGAAACAGCAAGTAAAGTTCAGGACAGCAACAAGTGTGAATGTTTTTCATATATAAGTTGCATGATAATTGGTTATTATGAGTCTAGATTAATGTGTGATACAAATACGGGTGTATTGGTTATCAAATCAGCAAGAAAAATCTATTTCTCAACTTAATTGGGTGCAAGATCATCACATCCAAGATACAACACATATCTACAAATCAAGGGTTTCTAAATTTCATGTGTTCATGTGACTAGGAGATCAAATGAGCCCAAATAATTGTAAATATAACAACGAAGGTGTTGTGACTCTTAAGATTTAGGGATCGACGGTAAAATATTCAAGATCAACAAATGATAAGATAAGAAGGAGTCACAACTACAACCTATTTGCGGTATTTTCAATTAAATGCTTGTACTAGGACAATAAATTGTACAAGGTGAATACTTACCTTCAGGATTACGATTAAATCCGATAATTTGGGAGAAACGAGATCGAAAATTCCGGGCAAAATCTCCCAAAAACAAGTGCGAATACCGTGCGAAGAAACCAACAGTAACTAGAGAAATCCCATACCAGATCTCGCCCAAAATATCAAACGGCGGTTCGGATCCCCTGCACCCAGAACACGGAACAGCGAAACCCACCAATGGGCAGCCTCCTACGCAGCGGATCGGGGGCAAATAGTGAACAGCCTTTTCGGATCTGCTGTGGTCGAACACAGGACAATGGGTTTGACCAATCGCTGGTCGTCTTCTTCCTCACTTCGGCAGCGAGCGGGAGAGAGAGTGGAGGAACTGGCAGCAACCCAGGACATCACTGTGGCGACAGCAGAGGACGACGTTGGCCTTGGCAAAGATGACGAGCGGCAGCAGGCGTGGCGACGTCGAGCTCTATTTCTTGGGTTCGAAACAGGGGAGGAGATAGCGGAGGAATGGTTTCGGGGGTGTTGGCAGCACGAGTGGAGTTCGGAGCAATGGAGGATGGCGAGGATGGGGTGCGAGGTTGAAGAAGACGGTGGGTTTGGGAGTTTGGGTAATGGTGGAGTGGGTTTTGGTGGTGAGATGGGTTTGGGAGTTGGATTGAAGGTAACTGGCAATGGCGATGGGGTTGCGATGGGAAGTGGCGATGATGAGGGCGATCGGAGTTAGCAATGCGAGGTAGGCAATGGTGAAGGGAAATGGGTGCGATCGAGTCAGGGGAAGAAGACGGAAGGGAAGGAGAGAAAGGCAGCTGTAGTTAATTGGGTTTAAATAGTAATTAGGTTTTAGGGTTAGGGTTAAGTAGGGTTAGGGTTTAAATATGGGGGTTTTGGGTTATTGGGTATTTGGGTAGCGGGTTTGAGGGGGATCCAACTAGGGACTTAGTCAAAATTCAATATAAATGGGGAAAAAGAGATAGATGGAATGAATAGTCCATTTCTACAAGAAGAACGACATAAAAGAGCAGGACAAAGAATACAATTGAATTAAATATTGGCACCAAAAATTGAGTTGAAACCAAAAAATATTTTTACTCGAACTGGAACAAATAGGATCTCAAATTGAATACAAGAATACCAGAAATGAAAATACAGTAGAAAAATACAGATACGGGAAATAGGAGTTACAAAGATAGACGAGAAGATGGGAGCAAGCAGGTCAAGAGTAATTCGAAGCTACAGGCAGAGTTGCGGTCGACCGCACCCCAGGTAATGTACGGTCGACCGCGCAATCGACTGTTTCGCTCACTGATTCAACCCTGTACACTTGAAGAGGCGACCGGTCGCGCAATCTACCGACCTACACTTTGTTGGACTCTGCACAATCGAATTTATGAACCGGTTGACCGACTTGGTGTTGCGGTCGACCGTCCCGACACTATTTGATGAGCGGCTGAGATTAAAAGTTGAGAAAACCTATATATATTGTATTGTGTACGTATTTAGGGTTAAGCAAAAATAAAATAGAGATCTACCAGCCGTCATTGAGAGAAAGGGAGATGGAGTGAAACCCTATACCTTGGGTAGGGATGGCAACCGGGCCGGGCTGACCCATGACCCGCTCGCCAAATCCGGCCCGTGAATACACGGTTCGGGTCCGGGTCGAACCCGCGAGACTAAGCAGGTCGACCCGGGTCGAGAAATGCGGTTTTCCAA
Organism: Hemerocallis citrina; assembly: GCA_017893485.1. NCBI lineage: Eukaryota > Viridiplantae > Streptophyta > Magnoliopsida > Asparagales > Asphodelaceae > Hemerocallis > Hemerocallis citrina. The sequence goes on along the minus strand of CM030367.1, from coordinate 154,200,710 downwards.
CCCATTGAACCCGGCCCGCCAACCCAGTGAACAGTAGCCAACCCGCCCACCAACCCGCGGGTCGACCGTTCGACCCGCGAATCCAACGGACGAAAACAGAGATGTTTCTCTGTTCTAGCCAATTTTTTTTGTTTTTTTTTGGATTTGTATTTTTCCCTATAAATACCCCTTAAGAGCATCTGTAGTCGTCTGCCATTACCCAAATTTTGGTAAATTTGGAGAGAAAAAAAATCGTTGTAGTCGTTGTCCATTTACCCAAATTTTGGCGATCAAATGAACGATTGTCGGCCAAATTTGGGAGACGAAATGGCTTTTGCCAAAATATAGCAGACGATAGATTATCTTTCGTCCGTTTGATGGGACGAAAGATTATCTTTCGTCGGAGACGTGGGACGGGAAATAAAACATCGTCTCCACACATTTTTAGCTGAAACATCAATAGACGGGAGATAATCTTTTATCTGTTGAATTAATTAAAAATAAAGTTGAAGGACGGTAAACAATGTACTGTCCCTTAACAACAAAAAAATGGGTGGGGCCCTCCATTTAATTTTTTTCCCTTAAATCAAAATTTACATATATACCCTTATTCACTTTTTTCCCCATCCAACTCACTTTAAATTATGAATTATTCCCAGTCCAACTCACTTTTTTTATTTTTTATTTTAATTATAGTTGTTGGACGGTAAACAATGTACCGTCCGGTACATAGGTTAAAAAAAATCATTTCGACGGACGGGATATGATTTCCCGTCCATTTGGAATTTTTTTTTAAATAAAAAATTTGGTCGGACGGCATTTCATTTCCCGTCCCGTATATTTTTTAATAAATTAATTTTTTTTCCTTTCGACAAACGATATATAATCCTTCGTCCGTTCTAATTTACCACTACAAATCGCTTGGACGATAGATAATCTTTCGCCTGACCCAAATTTTAGCTTTCGACGACTACAGCGCAAACTCATTTTTTCTATTTCCATTTTCCAAATACCCAAAATTTGGCTCACGACGACTACAGATACTCTAAACCCAATCTAAAAAATTTACACCTTATTCTCTTACTCTCTCTACTACTACTACTCAATTCAATCTCAATTTTTTGAAATTTTGTCAACAAAGAAGCTAGCAATATTAACATAGAAGCGACAAATTCCGATCGTATCGAATTCAACATTCAACTACGTCTTCAAGTCTTCAACTCCTCCAAGGCTCCAACAAAGAAGCTCTCTTTCTATCTATATACGAGTCCGGACTTCTACTTCTACTTCTACTTTTATTTTCACTCTCATTCTATATACGAGTATCCGCGAAGTACGGTATCAAAATTTCACAACCCTCTTATTGTGTTGATATTTTTTTTGTAGTTATAATTTTTTTTATCATATTTTTTTGTTGGTTTTTTTATCTTCTCTCTCACAACCCTCCTATTGTTTTCTAGTTTTTTTCATTAAAACTTATCTCGCCTAGATTATATTTATTTTTTTGACATACACTACTATATCAACATGTCTAGATCACGAGGTAGCGGCCGTAGCCAAAGTGGACAAGATTCTACCGGCACTTCTCGTAGGCCTCCTATTGTCCCACAAAATGAGCCCGCCGAAGAGTGCCCTATGACCCAACACATTGGTACACACGATGAGTTTGTAGGAGATATAGACATAGAAGAAGAACCATAGACACAAGCAACCGAAACAACACAACCGGGTAGTAGTAGGAAAACTAGAGGGAAAACTAGTGATTGGCACAAATTTTATGATTATGTTCCCGACAAAGAAAATCCGAGTGTAGGTATAAAAATTTGTAAAACTTGTTCGAAAGCATACAAATGGAAGAAGGGTGAGGGGACGGGTACAATAAAACGACACATCCTAAATGTACACAAGGAACTTGTTGTAGACTTACCCGGCCAACAAAAAATCCACCCTAGGACCGGTGTAGTTGATAGCCATTCTTATGATCCCGAACTTGTTCATCGGGAAATGGCCCGACTAGTAATTAAGGAAGAGTTACCATTTTCCTATTCCAAGAGTAGGGACTTAGAAACTTTTAATCAAACCGCATTAAACCCCCATTTTAAAAGAATCCCTAGGAATACTTGCAAATCTGATTGTTTTAAAATGTACAATGAAATGAGAGAAACTTTGATTGACATTTAATGGAATTTAACTTGTAGAGTTTCTTTAACTTCCGATTGTTGGACGGGTTGCAACAATATTCCAATGATGGGAATAACTTGTCATTGGATCGACAGTGATTGGATTATTCAAAAAAATGATCATATCACATGCCGCATTGTCCTATTCCCATAGTGGTATTGAAATTGCAAATCGTATTTTAAAAATTTGTGATGTTTTTCATATTCGTGATAAAATTATGTGTATAAGTTTTGATAATGCATCTAACAACAATGCATCAATTAGTATATTAAAAACCGCATTAAACCCTCCATCTGACAATATTTTTCATGTTAGATGTGCATGTCATATTTTAAATTAATATGTTCAAGATGCATTAAAAATAGCCGAACCATATATAGTTAAAATTAGAAATTATGTGCATTTTATTGCATTAAGTGGCCCTATATTTCAAGAATGAAAAGCTTGGTGTAGACTTAAAAATGTACATTTTAGAAAATTTTCAAAGGATGTTAAACACCAATGGAACTCTACTTTTGATTTGCTACATGTTGTTACTGAATATAAAGCATGTATAAATAATTTTTGTATGACAAAAAATATGCCAAATTTTGAAATGACTCCCCAAGCTTGGTTTTATGCCGAATCTTTGTTAAAATTTTTAAAACCTTTTAAAATCGCAGCTTTCAAATTTTCAAAATCTTATAAATCTACTTCTATTAGCATTTTTATTTCAATAGTTACTATGATTCAAACTTTCAATGAAATGATCAATGATACTTTTATTGGTGATATTGTGAAACCTACATACACCAAATTTTTGAAGTATTTTAATCCTCATCCTATGTTGTATTGTATTGCTACTGTGATGGATCCTCATATCAAATTAGAAGGTACGAAGAGTTTGATTGAAATATTTTTTACTTTTCTTGGGGAAGATGAATCTGAAATTCATTGCGGAATATTTTTAGCTAAATTTGAATTGACATTAAATAACTTGTATGATTATTATGATAAAAGTTTTTCATCTAGTAGTACTACTACTTTAGTTACTTCTTCTTCTACTACTTCTACAGGTAGGGAAAGGGACCCGCTTACCAAATATGTCTCTCGCCCGCGTTGAAGACCTCACACCTCAAAACCAAGAGTCCAAATACACCTACGGTAAGAATAAATTAGATGATGGAACATTTAATTTACTTGCAAAAATTCAATCAAAAAAATCTAGGACTAATCAACCAAATGAATTACATTGGTATAATCCACAAGATTCTGAAAGTTTTACTTCTTCACTAGATATTTTACAATGGTGGAAAGACCATGAACATACTAATAGTATTCTTAAATATATGGCTAAAGACCTACTAACTCCTATTGTCTCTACAGTTGCTTCAAAAAGTGTATTTTCTACAAGTGACAGGGTTCTAACTGATTACAGAAATCGCTTGAAGCCTCAATCGTTGGAGATGCTCGTCTGCACGGAAGACTGGATGAAGGCCGAAGATAGGAATCAAGGAGTAGGGTTTGACACATCTACAAGTGGAAGAAACTCACCGGAAGAACAACAACAACAACAATAGCAACCAACATGAAGAATTGAAGACCAACCACAACAACAACAACAAATTGAAGACCAACAAATTGAAGAAAATTGTAAATGTATAAAAAATTGTATAAAATCTTTGTTTGTTATAAAAAATTAGGATAATTGAAAATAATTGAAATTGTATCGAAGAAATTTGTTATTGTATAAAACAAATTTGTAGGAAATCTTTATTTCTTATTACAAATTGGAAAAATTGTATAAGTTGAAATCATATTAATAATATATACATTATTTTTTAGCAATTTCACTCTTTGAGTCTTATTATTATTATTTCATTTCTTTTATTAAAATTACAATTTTTTTAAGTTATATATATATATATATATATATATATATATATATATATATATATATATATATATATATATATATATAGGGGGGGGGGCAACCCGCAAGTCGACCCGAATGGGTTCGCGGGTTGGGTGGATCGAGTTTTTGCAATTCCGACCCGGCTCGGTTGCCACTCAGACCCGACCCGAACTCGCCTTAGTTGGGTTCCAACCCGGACGGGTTCGTCCCGACCCGGCCCGGTCAACCCGTTTGCCAACCCTAGGTATAATACTACTTTGCATGGGTCTACTAAGACTACCCCTTATCAAGATTTGTACGGGAGGCCCTCACCCACATTGGTGTGTTACATACCACACACTACGAAGAATTTGCAAGTTGAGGAGACATTGTTGGATAGGGATGTTCACTTGAAGATTTTGAAAGATCAACTCAGGAAGGCACAGGATAGGATGAAGAAGTTGGTTGATAAGAAAAGGGTGGATATGGAGTTCAATGTTGGGGATTTGGTTTATCTCAAATTGCAATCTTATAGGCAACTAGTGTAGCCTCTCGAGCTGTTCAAAAGCTGGCTCCTCTTTACTATGGCCCATATACTATTCTTGATAGAGTTGGCAAAGTCGCTTATAAGTTGAATCTACCGGAAGAGGCAACGATACACCCAGTATTTCACATATCTCAGCTTAAAAAGCACTTGGGGCCATCTGTGGTGATTCAGAAAGCAGCACCAACAGGCATTTCAAAAGCTCTGTTAGAACCTAAGAAGATTATAGATAAGAGATCTGTTGTTAAGGGTAAGCGGTCGAAATATGGGGTGTTGATTAAATGGAAAGACCAACCACAGGAGGATGCGACATGGGAAGTTTACTGGGAATTGGTCAAGCGTTTTCCCTTATTTGACCTTTGAGTCAAGATCTCAAAGAATGGGAAGAGGTGTTGATACACATCGAACAGGGATTTAATAGCTGCAGAGTGAAAGGAGAAAAGGATGGCGTGGATGAAGAAGCAGTAGATGTACAGGGTTTTGTATCAATGCGTTTTGGTCCTAATGTTTTAGGGGCCAATATGCAAAAGTGTCATTAAATAATGATTCGTGTGGGGACCATTGTAAATAAGTGTAATAGCAGCCGTAGGATGTGCTAGAGTGAAGGGTTCAGATCGCTTGGGTGGGGACCACTACTTGTAATGGCTTAACCGCCTTGTCATTTTACGTATACTGCATGTGTAATCTATATAATAAAACACAAAGAAAGCTATCAAGTGTCTCTCCTTCAATCCCCTCAAAAATCAAAGGTCCGGATCTAACCTCACAAAACATATTTTCCCCCCCAAAAGTTTCCCCCCAAAACTCAAATTCAAATCACCCACCCAAAACAACTCCTATATTTATTTAATTTTTTTCTCTCTCTCTTTCCCTCCCTCTTCTATTCAAAAAATTAAGAAAATAAAAATTTTAAAAATTTTTTTAAATTAAAAAATTAAAAAACTTAAAACTTTAAAAATAATTCAAAAAAATCAAGAAAATCATATAATATGTTTTTTGCTGGACCCCCAAAAGTTTCTCATATAATATGTTTGCTACTTCAATTAATTTGCTGCACCTTCAAAACTATTTTATATGATCAAATAAGGTGTACCGTTTCGAAGACGTGCCGTAGGCACGTGTAAACGGGCAAACCTAGTGAGTCCATAAATAAGAATGGCAGCAGCTCTTCTGAGACTGACTGATTTGAGCATTTAATATCCTTCGTTCTCGATTGTTTCTCTTGCATTCTTGATTGTTCTTGTTCTGTTACTTACCTTCTTCCATTACTACCCTACAATCTTCCCTACCATGGTCAAGAAGAGCTCCAAAATCGCTCCAATGGTGCCGACAGATGAAGAACTGCATCATGGATATAATGCGTTTGGCATTAAAAGTTATTTATTTAAAATATTTTAATTATCAATCAGAATCAACCTTTTGCTTAAGATATTTTCATTTGATTGATATTAGGTAAAAACTAATTCTATTCTAGTGTTGTCAGTAATCAGTATATCGAATGCAGGTAATAGAATAATCTTACCGGTAACTTAGTTGCAGGTTGTAAGTAATCAAGTAAAATATTTCTGCTGTCGCTGAGAAAATAACTGAAGTGATTCTACTGCCCTAGCTGAGAAAATTCTCTCTTAATCTGAAACAGAAGACACATGTATTGATTCTCTCAATCATTCATATACATGATGAAGTTGAACAAATTTGAATTGCTCGATCACAGGCAGATAGACTGAGACATCAAATGATCCACAAGAAGACAGTAAATATATTTCAATTCAGATCTTTTATCAATCATCTATTTGTTGATGAATGATGATCATTAGAAAGTTCAAATATTTTTCAATTCAGATCTTTAATCAATCATCTATTTGTTGATGAATGATGATCATTAGAAAGTTCATAAACTAAATGATGACCCATTAAAATATTAAATATGTAGTTAAAGATATAATATCTATTTTTTGATGCATCATACTTGTTCTTCTAGTTAGAACATCCATCGTTGTTTGTGAAGAAAATGGCAAAATAGCAAAATAGAATTTGGCAATTTATCATGTTTGCTGCCGTCGTTATATATAAAATATGGACGGATTCATCCGTCCAAATTCCGTGAAATTTTTAAATATTTTTAAATATATTTTAATATATTTTTTAAAGTTTTTTGAGGGACAAAACATTTCGTCCCACCCATTCCTGAGGAGTTTTTAAAATTAAAATAAATAAATAAAAATCGTTCATGGATTTTTTTTATAAATAAATTACAAATTTTTTTGACATCTAAGGATTTGAAAAATAAATAAATTAATTGGGACGGAATATGATGTTTCGTCCTCTATAATATGGAAAATGCCAAATTCATTCTCAAAGATAGCAAGGAACTGTTCACATAAATAAAAAAAATATGACAAAATAGCTCACAACTACAGCAGCGTATTTGCCAAAAAGGCAAAAATGAAAAAATAGCCAACGACTGTTGATGCTCTTAGACCTTTTCTTTCTCATTCGACCATAAAAGCTGCCACATAGGAACAGGGGCTGGCCCTGAGTTTACGGGGGCCCAAAGCGAACTCCTAAAATGGACCCCCATACAATTTTTTTTTTTTAAATGTTAAAAAAAATTTGGGAAATTTTTCTTTTTTCCACAATTCTTAAAAACTGACGTAGATGAAGAAATAGATAGAGATTTAGGGATTTGGGAAAAAAATCTTCATACAAATCGAAGCACAACTAAAATAAGCTGGTCCAAGTACTAATTTAAAAAATAAAAGCCCAAAAAATTAAATTTGGGGGCCCAAAATAAATATCACGCGCAAAATATGTATATATAAAAAGAAGGAAATATTTTTTGGTGGACCCTAAAATTGCAAAAAAATTGGGGGCCCGAAGCGACCGCATTTTTTTTGTTTTACTTTATGCATATAAGTCTTTCAATATATGACCTTAAATTAAGAAAATGTGAGGATTTCGTGTCTTTATTGTTTGTGTATATGTAAAGTCAAGTAAGTTTATTAACTAATACATTTTTCTAATCAATGCAAATTTAATTTAGTTATATATTTATATTACAATCTCTTTTATATTTGTTGTTAAATTCTGCGAATATGATTCATGATATTAGGTACATTATACAATATTTTATATGATAAATGACATGTAGGACATATAATATCTTATTTAGTTAAGACAATGTGAGGATTTTTCTCTATTTCTATACTAGTATAATGTGCGTGCATCGTACGTGCGATGCACGTCTACAAAAAGTAAAATCATCAAATTAAAAGAATATACAAGTGCGATGCACGTTTTAATAATTTCAAAAAATAAAAATAAAAGCTCTGACGTATGAAGGATTTGAACCGGAAACCTCTTTTATATTAGTTATGTACGTGCGTTGCACATGTTAGTAGAATGACAAAATGACAAATGACACTAAGGCCTTCTCCCATTATAATATTAGAGATATATATATATAGTGTGTCCGAAATGAACATCCGAGATGATTACATTTTTCCGAGATCTCCTCCAATATCTCCGATCCGAGACAAAACACCCCTTGCTAAGACGAGTATGAAATCAGAGATTTAAAACCTGGATCAAAAGCACATTTACGCACAACCTTAGTAATATTTGTCCAGATCTGATCAAAGGAATTTTTTTGACTGTTGAATTGGGTTTTAGATTTGGTTGGTTGTTAGTTGTTAAGGAAGTTTCAAAACAACACATATATATACATTAAAACTGTTAGAAATATTTATAATACTTGTTACTTGGTTACCATACTACAAAACTTCAAAAGCTATTCAAAACATAGCCGTAGTTCTGTCAGTTTCAGTTTCTGATACAAGTTGTCCATCTTTAGCTTGGAGTTCGGACTTTTCAGGTGAAAGGTTGTCTAGTTTCATCGCTCTTAGGTTAAAAATATTGACTCGAAGAAGAAACATAATGCATTCTCGAAATTGAAACACAAATAGGTTACCCCCCCCCCCCCCCCCCCGGCGCGGTTTTCACTCACGTAGATTAATTGTTAAATTAGACAGACTAAACTCCATCAGGTTTGCAAATAAAATGTCTGATAGATACAGATTAACACTTACTGTAGAAAGTACAGGGAGATAAAATAATTACCCATGATGAATGGGATGGTCTTAAGACCACCCTGCTTTACATGTTGCTGGATTTCTTCTGCCTCTTCATCGACAAAATCCATCCTCTCATCCTCACCAAAAGAAAGGCAAACAATTGAAATGAAGGTGGAGAAAGAGAGGAAGAAAGATGTAACTATTTCACGGACTTGCTAACAAAACAACCACAACAGGACGCTTGGCTGCTTGCACATCTGCAAAAGCATCTTACGGCAAAACTCAAGTTTCAAAATAATGACCCCATCTGCACTTTCTGTAGAAGATTTCAACAATGGAGTTAGCACTTGTTTTCATGTGAAGCGCCTTGCGCGCTGTCTCAAACTTGTCTGAAGTTTGTTGTATCATTTGGTTGTTATAATATACAGAGTCAAGCAACAATTTAGTTAGACCCTGGCAGTCCGGAGAAAAGGCCATACTGGACACTCGATTACTTTTTGATAGTCAAGACATTATGGGCAGGTAGTTGAATTGCAGCGGCAATACAAAGTCGACCAGCAATACATTTAAATATCGTTTTTCAAATTTCAAAATAATTTAGCTAAGTACGAAGTAGTTTTATGTAAAAGTTATTTCTCCATATAAATAGATACAAATGAAGTCTTATGTTGTCCACAAAACATTTTGTTTATTCTGTTCCAAAAGATGGGCATCAACAGAGAACTGCAAACAGATTCGGCAGCCAAGTCTATTCAGTTCCAAAAGTCCATAAGAAGCCTCCAAAAGCTATTTAGGACCATTAATTTCAACGTGAAGACCTAGAAAGAGACTTCAGTTTTATGTCTCTACTATTATAATGGGAAAAAGGCCTTAGTATAATTTGTCTATCTACCAATCTGTGCCACGCACGTTCATAACTATTGTTAATAAGGTTTTAGATCAAATCCAAACTACGTCTGAATTTTTACCTTAAAATATATATATATATATATATTAAGACATGTATCGCACGTGCAAACTACTAGTGTTTATGAAACACTCCGCAAAGTAATCATGATTTATCATCATCTGCCTCCATTGGGGTGGGGTGGGGGTGGGGGCTGCGGCCCTGCTTAAGAAAACAACCAGTCTCATGTACTACCAAGTGATTCTTTCAGGTACGTTGAGATGAGGAGAAATATGTACTTGCTAGGCGAAAATCAGAAAACATGTAAATCGCCCAGTGATTCTTGCAAGTACCGGTAAGTTATGAAAGAGAAAACATGTACTTGAATGTGCAAATCATAAAACATGTAATTGCATGTACAAATTTGGTGAAGAGTAACCGCTAACCGGTGACTTGATAAAACCCTTCATTGGACTTTACCTTTAACTTACCATGCTCAGTTAATTTGCTCTTCATTTAGTCATGAGCCAAACCTTCAACAAATCTTGTTCAAGTCTGAAGGTTTAAAATAAAGAGCGAAAATACTGAATATTACTCAGATTAAACCATGGACAAATAATAAGCTAATAATCATTAACCATGTACAGCATTTAATTCCTGAAAACAGCTCACAACTGAGTCATCACAAGATTATAAACTCTTGCAGCAGAGTAAACTCTGTGTTCCCAGTAAACAGGCACAAATTGTGGCCAGCAAGAATAAAATGTAACAAAACTGGAATAAGAAAAATGTAAGTTTTCGGACCAGTAATTTATTAATCAATGCTTGGGCTGAAGACCATAAACTCAACAACACTGTAAATACAAAATTATAATCATTTGAGATCAGCTACATCCAAACTCCAAGCTATGGATCATAATAATCTCCCATATTCACCCTACGAGCCTCGAGCCAAGTTCTGAATGGTGACCACCATCAGGACGTTGGCTGCTGTGTACGAAGATTGTCAAAGGCTTGCACTTGTTCTATCCATGTCAACCTTGAACATAAATATATGATTTCAGTTTATTAAGCTGGACTATATTTGTCCTTCATGTTTTACTCTTAGCCGGCTTTTGTTTCTGCTTCTTTGAATTGAGAGAAGCCAATCCAGTCCCCAAACCAACAGGAGCTGGGCTATCAGTAACAGATCCAATTGTGCCATTTGTAGTGTTGCCATTAGTAGAATCCTTGGATTCAGTCGCATCTGTGGTTGTCGTTGGTGCAGTAGTATTGTCGTTGTTACTGATAATGTGAATGAGTTGGGAGAGAGGTACAGATTGGAGGGGAGAGGTGGAAGCAGCATTATTTGGGCGAACGAGAAGGCCTCTAGCAGCAGCCTTCTTGCGAGCTTCAGCAGCAGCACGAGCTGCTCTTTCATCACCACCCCTACCCCGAGCAAGTGGGAGAGCATCTCCAACTAGAGCAGCAGCATTTATAGATCGGTTGTTTGATGATGCGCTGGCAGAGTTCGCAGACCTTGTAGTACTCGTTGCCTGTAATGCTTGCATCAGCTCCGGATTTGCCTGCCAAGAATGCAGGGATATCAATTTTTTTTTTCATTTTTTTTATATTAATGAAATTAAAGATTTAAAGACACTAATAAAGTTTTTCTTTTTTTATGTGGGTAAATATGATTTTTAAGGAAAATGATGCCCACCTTGTTACAATCAAACAACTTGGGGCTGCAAATTAGGCTAAGGCTTATCTCATACGAGAGTTATTTTCTTTTTGTACTCCTAGACATCTGCATGTTGGCTGTACACTCATTATCCTTCATGTTTCTCTTTAGTGATCCAAAAGTAATACCAAATTTGTAGAAAAGCTGCAGATTAATGTACATTAACTTAAGCTATAGTCTTTGTTCCAACAGAAAGCATATGTGCTTGAAGACAATAGTTTCCTATTGTTATGCTCACTAGTAGAAAGGACATGGTAGATTTTTATTTATTTTTGGTTAGGCAAATGCTTGTCTTGTCCATTCTTTTATTTTCCTCCTGTATCAAGATGTTTTTTTTTAAAGAAAAGTAAAGCAAAACAAATAGGAAAGAATATAACTTAGAATATTATTCACTAGTTAGTCAGGTATGGATCTCTTTGCCATGCAGCAACATTAATGATAATCCACCAAAAGCCAGTAACTCAGTTCCAGAAGCATCTATCTAACGTGGAAGAGAGAAAGAGTCTTCAGTGCTGATAACTTAATCATCAATTATCTAATGATTAAGTTTGTGTTTGTGTTCACTTTCCATGAATAGAACATAGATAAGTATGATTGTGTATGTTAGATACCTTCAAAATATCAATAGCCTTCTGTGCAGAAACTGCCTGTCCTTTTTGTTTCTGTGCATTAGCCTGCCACACAAGAGTCAAGCATTTGTCAAATCTTTGATAATTAAAGCATTGTCAAATCTAGAACTTTGTAACTTAAGTACCATTCTGGTAATCGAGAGCATTTTAACATTACTAGACTATTATATGTGCACTTATTTCGTAAGTGCTTGTAACCAATTTAACAGAATGACATGTCCATACCGCCATAACCCTAACTCCAGATCTCTAATCATAATAGTAAAGAGTATCATGTTCCTTTGTCGCATCACGAAAAGTGTAATTACGTACCACTCCGGCAATCCTCAGCATTTAACACAATTCTCGTCTACGGGTACAGTTGGCAACACTCGCCATAAACAGTAAATCACAAAAACCCTAACCTTTCTGTGTAGAAGACTTTAAGAAGATATTGGGAAAGTCCCACTTCGAAGTTGTAGAAGGGTTGAGAGAAATTGCACTTGTATTCTAACACAGCCCCTCAAGTCGTGAGCAAATTTCTTTATGGGCCGAAGAAACGAGATAAATGCCCAACAAATTGTGGGCCGAGACCTGGACTATACGCAACGGTATTTTTTTTTTAAAAAATCCCCATTTAAATTGTGTAGCCGGTGGGATTATACCATGTGAAAGTCCATGCCATTAAGCTAAACTTCGAAGTTTTAGCATAGTGACATGGACTTTCACAGATATGAATAGTATAAGGAGGAAACCACATTCATCTTTTGGCCACTTAACATTAGAACAGCTAATGGAACTGTGCATGAAAGATTTACATGGAAACATTTCCTAAATCACCAACTAATGAAATTCACTACCATGTTCACTGAAAAGTTGATGAGCTAATGCTACTCATATAGTTAAACCTAGTCTCCTGCCACAAGTAGGAAATTCATTTTCCATTTGTATCCTACGAACGTTATTCACCTGTGCTTTCCATTTGTCGAAATTGTGAATAAAAGTACAAAACCATACCAACTATAGATTTATCATATATAGATGAAATATCAAAACATCTCCATTACCTGCAGCTCACGCATTTTAAATGTCTTTATCCAATTATCTGAATCGCGTGTTCGCGGATCTTCCTCCCCAAGTTGTTTCACAAGTATATCATAAGTTTTCTTCTCATTCTGCATTCAAGAGTTCCATATATTATAAATAGGATAAAGCAAAATTCACAAAAAATTCCAATGAAAAAAATAGACCCAAAAAAAATGCCAAGATGCATACCTGAATAGAGAGTTTATAGTTCCCTAAATAATTGAACGCAATTGCAAGAGCATGGTAACAAACTGCAGTTTGAATGTGCTGTGGACCAAGAAGCTGCTCGTTCTTCTGCAAAGCTTCCTGCAAATATCTCAATGCTGTATCCATTTTGCCAAGATCTTGATACATCATTGCGATGTTTATGAAAGTTGCTGCAACATCTGGGTGGTCAGGGCCAGATGACAGGCCCAGCAAGAGCAGTGTCCGGGACATGTGTCGTAAAGCTAGTTCTGTTTGAGAAAGGCCATGATAAAATAGAGCCATGTTCCCATAACTGGAATAAACAATATATTGCTTAGTAGACAAGAACAAATTATGAAGGATTTTTTAATGTTGCAAACCTCCAACTACTATAGCGTCTCAGCATTTTTCTTAACTACCCTGCATTCGCTGTTGGCCGTTGGATTTGTAATATCTCTACCTAAAGATGATAGAATTTATTAAATTCAAAAAAGGGGATTGGTCATTTAAAATATTTTCCCCCTAATTTCTCTCTCAGGTTTATCTCCATCCATCCCTCTCAATTCTTATTCAGCCTTCCACGAATATGATCAATTTTTCTTCTAAAAATCCAAGGGTTTTAAAAATAAATCGAAGTTTTGTAATTTTGGTTTTTATCACGTCACTCCATAGTAGTGATTTTGCCAAATTAACTCTAACAGGATATGATGAGAGATGATAAAGAAGAAAGATAAATATATACGATAATGTATGATCTAAATACTATATTTAAGAAGATCCAATGGCCTTCCTCCATCTCGTATGATATCAAATCATTTTGATTGTATAAAAAAAATTACCAAAACAGATTTGTAACAACATGGGCTCTAGAACGTGGGTTCTGTTTACAGCGAGTAGGTTTGTATATTTCACATACATGCCCTTTAGAAGAAAGTGGTTAAACCTAATTTCAACTTTTAAGGGGCTGTCTAAATCTCGTTAAAGTTTGTTACTAGTTTGCACCATAGCATAACTCAATTTTGAATGATAAATCAAAGATGGCGAGAAAAAAGAGGAACTGTGCCTGTGGGCTGTATCAGGGTGATCAAGGCCGAGGCAACACTCATTTATGATTAGCTCTTTGTGTTGCTGCATGATGGCTCCAGCCATGTCGCCTGCATGATACAGAACCATAGCCAGATACCTGGAAAATCAAGATAATGCATACACTCAATAATTACGACAATCAACTGAGCAATAGCTCACACAGTATGAACTCTCCTCCCACTCCTTATGGGAGGACTGAGGGCAGATGTCAACAATAATGGTTTTTTATTCTTCTTTTCCCTAAGAATATGACGTCCAGTACTCTGGCTTCTTTTGGCATTGCTTCTGGAGACTTTTTTTTGTTATAAAAGCACTTCAGGACACAAAATAGATGTTTGGAAATTTAATTAATACTTAAATTGTGTGTTTAGCTTTAAGTACTTTTTCAAAACTGCTATTTTTAGCCTTTTTCTCACCTAAAGTGATGCTGTTAGCTAGTGAAGTTAAACATACTTTTTTCATACAACACTTTTCAACAAAAGCATTTTTCTTTAACAGAAAATCAGCAATACCAAACACAGCCAAAATATAGTATGAAAAATGAGAAATAAAAACTCGGTAACAGAAAGTATGATTACCGGCAGCAATTTGCAACCTCTGGATGCATTGGACCTGTAACCTATATAGATTGTGTTCTTAAGTTTTAGTGCCATAATGTTTACAAATTATAGATGTCAATAAATAGAAAATTACTTACTTGTTGAAGTATGGAAAATGCTTCAGAGAAAAGAGTGTAAGCTTCATTTAATAATCCCTATAAAAAACAAGGAGTATCACATAATACAGAGTGTTCAACGAGATATGCTACACATAAAAATCAACTGCACAATAGCCAAAGAACAATTATATCCAATACATTCTGCACTGCAAATGGTTATCTTACCTCCGCCAGTCGAGCTTTTGCTGTTTCCATAAGATCCCTTGCTTCTGAGCAAACTGGAACCGAATGTTTTACAACAGGCTTCAGGTTCAGAATATCTGAGGTTTGAAAGGGTAATGCCGCATCAAGATTGTATTTACGTGATGCAACTGACACCCCGACCTGTTGAATTGAAGATTTTTTATTATGAAGTTCAACATAAACAACAAGATAGCTGATTTAGAACAATAAAGTTCTAGCACCTATATAAGAACTGTGCATACCTTTAGGCATAGATTTCGAACAACAGCGACTCTTTTCACGAGCAGCTTTGTGTCCTCCGGCAATTCAAACTACATTGGAGGAAAAACAATATAAGAACTCATTATTAACAGGGGATTTTTATAAGGAGAAGCAACCGCTATAGAATACCTGATATTTAAATTTTGCAAGTTCCTGAATATATGACCATAATCCTTCAGAAGTCAAAGAAACATGTGCAGGTTGACTTGTCCTAGTAGACGTTCCATTACTCAATTTGATCTGTCCTTTACCTGATTTGTGTGAAGAGTGCAAGTTTGCATGGTCCTGAAAGACAAACAAGAAGCAACTATTTACTTTATTTTATTTTCTATTTTTGTACTTTGTTTTGTTTTAATTTACTTTTTTTCGTTTAGTTTAACTTGTGTAACCAGGAGCTCTTTTAACTCCAAGTCACAAGTCAAGAGTCCAAATGTAATTGCATTATCATATGAAATTTCTGCCGACGGTACGTACATAAAATTAACGATTCACATTGAAGAAACCATAGTAGGGAAAGAAATTATAAAATAACAATACTAATCTCTAAAAAAGTAGCGGCTTCCTTGAGGATAATAACTTTACATGTATCATTCTATCAAAAAAAAAAATCCGAGATTATAAAATTATCCAAACTGAAAAGGTAATAATTAAGTGGCTAAAAAGTCTACTTCTTTAGTCAAAATATCTGAAGGAATATCAGCAGGAAAACAAGCTGTAAAATACATTGTTACAAGGAAATTCCCGGCCACAAATTTTGCTCTATTTTTGTCATTTGTAAATACATCCAAAGAAAGTCAGTCTCAAAAGTTTAATTATGCCAATGAACAAAATGACCCCAGATTGCAAATATGCCTTGCAATTAAAATGATGTTACTGTGTGATGTAAACTTAACCCTAAATAAAGAATTTTCAAGTATCTTAAAGGATTAAATTTACCAACACATAGTGCAGATTAAGTTAGAAATTATAACTATTAATTAGTTTGATGGATTTTCAAGATGTGAAACAGTTTAACAAGCCCAATTAAAAGTTCAATCCTATCAATCAACAATAATACTTAATCGTTCCTAGTGTGTAAGATATTCAATAAAGGTTTGTACACTAATAGGCAAGTAGAACACACACTCAATATTTGTGGACGACGGATTAAAAAAATAATATCATAGAGATGATTGATGGTATCACAAATAAATGAGAAGTGGAAAGAATTTACCGGGGTTGCAGACGATGGTTGGTGGCAGCAAAGAACACAGCAAGGAAAGCTGGCGGCAGCGAGCAAGAACTTCGGCAGTAGCAAACAACAGCAAAGATGTCGGCTTCGGAGTTGCTGACTTGGGCTTGCGGGCGGCGAAGAAAATGAGCAGCGGAGATGAGGGCGAGGAGAACAAGGGAGGACGAAGGCGAGAGGTGGAGATGACGAGGGGGTATGGGGGCTCGACAGGGTAATCAGAAGGAAGCGGGAGGATGACGAGGTGGTCGGGGTGGAGTTGTTGTGGGGTGGTCGCGGTGGTCGCGCTACAGGGCGGTGGCAGTGGTCGAGATCGCGAGGTGGGTGGCATTGGATCGTCGACGGGCAGCAACGAGTGGCGAGGTCGATTGGGGGTTGGCGATGGAGGCTGCGGGAGGTCAGGGCTGTTGACGAGGCGATGGTTGCAATGGCGACGAGGGCGATAAAGGAGGGTTGGAGGGGGGGGTGAGTGGCACAAGGCGATCGGGAGTGGAGCTAGGGTTTCAGGATGTAGAGGAAGAAGAAGAAGAAGAATAAGGGAGTTCGGGTTTGCCTTTGGGTTGGATTTGGGGATTAGGATTTCGGGGTTGAATTAATTTGGAGATTTGGGGGTAGTTTTAGAGTTTATTACAAACCCTAAAATTTTATTAGGACTTCTCGCAAACCCTAATAATTCTCTCAATTGTCTCACACAAAAAGAGAGATAAAGTACAACTCAACACAATAAAAAAAAAATAATCAGTAATAGCATACTTTCTCATTATTCTTACGGCCTATATATAGGCTGAAAACAGATCCAAAATAAATCTCAAACAAATCTAAAACAAATCTCTCAAATCTAAAACAAATCTCTCAAATAAACTACATATGGCTAAATCTCAAAAAGCAAAAACAAATTTGATGTCCTCATCACTGTGCCACCATTTTCAAAGCTACTCTGCAATTGTTTTTGTTAATTGTAACTACTATAATTGAAACTGACTCATAACTTGGTGTGAAATCCACATCGAAGTCTATATCTGATCTTGCATCTCTTGTTTGTTGATGTTTCATCACACACAAACAAGAAAGGGGGTCCTGATTAAATTTATCCTATTATAGTATCAGTGTTAGTAACCGTCATCAACTCTCTCTAACATAACAACAAAGAAGTAATTTCAGGTAATGAGTTTTTAATTACATGGACAATGTCCTCTTCTCAATGGCAAGGTGGCCACCACATAAGAAAATGCACAAGCATATATACATAGAAAAATGCAAGCGTAAAAATCAAAACATATGATCATTAAAACAATTTTAAATATAAGTTGACAGCGAAGTAAATTCACATGAGACCCAGAAAGTTGAAAGATTGCAGGTTTAGGGATTTCTCTCACCTTTTGGGCTTTTGTATTGCTACTAGCACCTTTCAAGCCTGTAACTACTACACTTCCAATAAAACAATTGAAGAAATGTGAAATGGCTGGTCCAATATCATGATCTTGAGTATCCCTCAGTGTATCCTGTCGGGAAAAAAAACATTAACATGATAAACAATGGATGTTAATTAACAAATACTATTTAATAACAGTAGATACCCATCACTTCATTAATTACTAATAAGAAAAGTTAAACAAACAAACATATGCATACGCACACGCACGCCATAAAGTCACAAGAAACCTAACTAACTATGATTGTAATTGCTCACCTTAAGAATATGTTTGGTTGACCTTATAACGATCTCAGCAGTACATAATTCCCATAAATGTGGCATATGTTTGGTCAAGTTCGCTACCTGAGGAATACAATGAACTCGTGTAAAACAACTATAAAATAGATAAAATAAATTATTTATAAATTTTTAAAAAAAACTCTTCTAGATACACCTTGAAATCACGTACTTACCTTTCCCAAATAGCGGATATTTATCCCATGAGCATGAAAAGTATCAGTTAATGTTTGACCATCCATTGGTGAAATTTCAAGGGTGCAAAGATCTTGAACAAATTTTGGAAGAACAACGTCAGTAAGATACGAGCCAGCCTTTCTAACAACTGCTTCATCTGCAGCAATCTCCTATTGTAGAAGTGGAGTTCCGAGGGTAAACAAAAGTGAGATAATGAAAGAACCAGAAATAGAAAGCAAAAAAAACAATATAAAAGTCAATAATATGGGATTACCTCTTGACTGCCTGCCAGTTTAAATTCTGTAAAGACATTCGGATTCAAAAGTATCTCATCACTGAGATTGGAACTCTCATTTACAGTAGAGATACATTCTTCACCAGTTTCTTTAAGCTGTTCCCTTGATGTCTCCTACAGAAAGAAAATATCTCTGAGGTCCTGCTTATTACCAACAAAACCAATTGAGCAGAAAATCTCAAGTAAATTTCTTACAGACGCCTATAGTAAAATGGACTTTTCTCTTGAGAATAATATCATGAATCTTAACTGAAAAGGTTCCAAACCTGATGACTGCCATATTTGTGACATAACCTTCCTTCTCTCCTAACTATTGGACTGGAAATTTATAACTTTCTTATTAGCAACCAATTGGTTCTTAAATTTGATTGAGATCAAAAATATGAAAAGCATATTAAGAGATTTGAAAGAAGTAGTATCTCTTAATTTGGCTAGTTAGACATACGAGAGCAAGTATATATATATTTATTTTCAATTTTTACCTATTTTACGTTTATTACTAGACAGGCTAAGTTTTATTATTTCCTTCCCGTTATGGGTTTCTCAGTAGACAATTTCTACAAGCATGTTTAAATGCTAGGTTATTATTGAAAAAAGTTCTGCTTTTGATGAATGAATCCAGTAATAATTGCTTCATCTGAGTATTTATTTTCTTCTCACTTAGTTCTCCTTTTCGTCCCCATAACTTCCACAGAGAGTCGATAGCAGGTCAACAACCTGACTAAACAAACAATCAATCATTTGTATTTTGGGGGGAAAAGGCTTTTATTGAAGATGTGAGTGAAAACTATGTAGCTAACACCAAAATTATTAGCCTGGATGAATTAAAACAAACACCTTAAAACATAATCTTTCATGAACTTTTAGAACTCACTGTTCCGTCTTCAGAACTTTGAGAACTTGGTGCAGGTAAGGCCTCTCCAGTTTTTGACTCAGACTTTGACCTCTCTGTAGTTTCAGCCTTGCTCACATTTGAATATGTGACAATCATCAGAAACTGAAAATAATTAAATACTCCTGGTAGTTACTGAATGTAGGAATACCTGGCAAAAGGAAGCAACAAGCTCCGGTCTCAAAACACAAAATCGAGAACCAGGTCCAGTGTAATTTGCATCACGGGGAGCTACCCTCATCAAGTCCAAAAGGTAATGCCTGAACATCAGCAGGAACGGAAAGAAATGGAACTAAGTATAGTACATAATTCTTTTAACAGGACTTGCAACTGTTCTTATTGTAATAATAAGTGTAGCCTATAAAGAATCGTCGTGTTTCAATTTTTCATTGAATATATAGAAAAGACGAATTTTGATGGAGTGTGACCTATTCCAAGTGAAAATACAATAAAATAAAAGGTATGATAGGTGAATAGATAACCGTATCGGCAAGTACTTAACAAATAGAATAAAATTATACTCTTATCTTAGTCTGTTTCTATTAAACAATTCAATCGTATTCTATAAATTCTACTCACGACCTATCAAAAAGAATCTGCGAATTCTTTTTTGGAACATAAAATGTAGTGAGTTAAAAAAAAGGTACATGGTACATTGGCCTTTCTACTACTTCAGATGTTGATGGGAAGAAGTAGCACTCATAGCCTGTACCTACCAAATCCAACCTCACTCTTCCACACCTAAATTCTATTTACTTCCCATTTCCTCTCCACTATACGTGAGTGGGCAGGATGAGGGGGTGGTCTAACAAAAAGTTCTTAGTCATCGATATGCACATTGGAAGAATGCTTCAAGAAAAGGAAAAAAAAAAAAGTAGATGTATTTGCGACTTACAGTATTTGGATTTGAAGTATTTAGAGAAATTTGGGTTTTATGCAAATGTGGGGATATTTTCATATCCCCGTTTAGAATGTTCATTCCCAGATCGGATAGGAGACAAGAAGTGAGAATAGTATTCTTGTAGCAACTCCCCCAGTATTTTGGCTATAGAAATCATTTACGAAGGGCAAATTTGGTTTTAAGCCCTTCAGTTAACCAATAACCATGATTTCTTTATAGCTCTTTTAAATTTGTTAAGTGTGGGGAGAAAATCTTACTCTGTTAATGGTTTGCGAGAATCTGCACACAAGCAGAACTGGGGTTGAGAAAAACCCTAAACCACAATCCCTTCTCCAAATCTAACATGAATAGCTGCAATGCTGGCCTACTGTGAGTAGATCATGAAGACAGCATTTCCAGCAAGGCAGTAACAATCAACAATATGATCCTAAATTCCTAATACTTTGAGGGTGAAACTACTGGCTTTATATAATTGAACCTACTACTACCATTAAGTAGCTGGCTTGGGAGCTAGCAAGGACACATGAAGATTACTGCTGCTACTACAACTACTACTACAGATGTAGCAATGCATGCATGCAATAGAGTTGAGGAGTTAAAAAGTCGATGTGGCACATGTATGTGCAGGATCATTCCTCTGCAAGACTCAATGCAATTCTCATCCACAAAGCATGGCCCCTCAAACTTCGCACTGCAGCATATGCCATTAATATTGGCACCACATCTTTTTTTACAAGTAATGGATACGAAGAAGACAAGAACTAGGAGAAGAGTTGCCAGCTTCATCAGTTTTCGAGTCTGATGATCTCATATTCACTTCAAGCTTTACTTGGTTTTGTTCCTCAACAAGCTCAACTTGATGAAAATATATCGGATGCTATATATTCTAATGGAAAGCCAGACACACTTAAGAGAGGGCCACAACGTAGGGCAGTACCATGGGATCATCCATACCTACATATGTCAAATTGATCGATAACCTCCCCAGCCCCAACTGCATGCATGCACTGCCACTTCTACTACTGCTGTTGAGAGTTTGTTAATGGAAATAGGCATTCATATGAGTAAACCATACATAACCATCATCACTGTTTATTTATCAAAGAAGAAGAAGAACAAGGAATTGGCGGTTAGACCTAACCCTTTCTAAGGAATGGGGTTAGAGGAAGAGTTGCAGTGCACACGATGCTAAGTGAATTTGTTTTCTTTATACTTCCATGTACTCTTTTATATGTTTGAAAAATGAGGCGGCTGCTGCGTAGGGCCAAAGAGAGGCAGCATTGGAGTTGCATCAGCTATGTAGTGGCCTAAACATCAAAATCACACACGGACTAAGGCACACACCAAAAAGGAATCAGAAGTCTAACATCAAAACTGTGTGCAACCCCCTCCCCCCCCCCCCCCAATCATGCATAAAAATAGGTTATGCTTCTACGAATTCATCCCGAAAACACGCACACAAAATTCTGACATTATAATAGAAGGAACAAATTCAACATTATTACCTAAATGAAGTGTCATTTCTGGTCTGTAGACAATAACAAGGTGTAAATCTACGGTAACTTGAAACATGCATACCCTGTTGAAAAGGCCTCGTTCTTTATGACATGGTATAAGGTATATCTCAAGTTAGCTGATGAACTTTATCGGTCTATATTCTTTTTAGTTTTCTGTGCTTCAATCTTATTGTGCAATAACAATGTGTTTCGAACCAATTATACTGCTACGAATTTGGTTCTACAAGATTATATTTTGTTATGAACATCCACAGCACTTCTTCCATCCATGGCAATCCACCATTCAAAGAGGAAGCATCATCCGAAACCCGAAATTTGTCCTTGTTGTCTTCCCACAAGTCCACAACCATATCTTTGGCTCCTAGAAACTCTCTTCTTTGCTCCTTACTCTAACCTCTTGCCCACCTCATATTCCCATCCTCTAATCCTTCTTTCGTTTTCCTCTCTAATGCCTTTGTGCCACCTGAACATCAGCACCCTCAACTACATACTGAAATTAGCCCATATAACACCTCACACCTAAAACACTGCTACTCCTCTCTCCTTACTCCCACCGAATTACACTACTTCCATCTTTATCACCTAACCTCACTACCCCCACCACCCCGGCAATGCTTAATTTAAATTCAGACATTAAAAATTTACATTAGCTACAGTTATCACTTATTAGTCTTTATCTTGCTTAGGCAAGTGCATGTAGGAAACAATGCTTTCTCGTTCAGTACTTCCAGCTTATTCTTGGGAATGAACTAACCCCGCTCAACTCCATAACTATTTACTAATAAATAACAGGACTACTATATCCACAGGGGAGGAACCACTCAAGTCACATCATTCAGCACGTTACAACCAAAATAAATTGATAAAGAAAAATTATCTGGGGAGTTTTCAATTGAAATTGTTTTCATTTACAACTATCTTATGGACGGGTGCAAGTTCCCCAAGCTGCAGAATAATTTGAATCAAGTACTTGATGTGTGGAGGTATCCAGATTGTCCACATGAAGAAGTTCCCTCATACACAGCAAAACTAGCTATCAGTAAATATTTTATAGCATGAAGATCGCATGAACCATGTAGACTATCCACTAAGGTGTTCCAACACATTTTTGAACATTGAGCTCAAAAGAAAAAATGAACTGGAAGCCAAGAAAATTTAGAAAACTGATGTTATGAGAGCTTTCAGACAGTCTCTAGTACTTGTGCTTTTATAGATAGATGCGAACAAAGCCATACACAAGCACATTGTTGCACTAGGATTATCTATACCCCTCTCCTGTACTGCTAATCCCACAAACACACAATACCCCCTCAAACATAGACACCCACACTTCCCCGAAAACAAGAACGAAACATAGGATTTGCAAAAAGACATGCAAGAGAGTCATCTTCAGTGACCTCCATAAAAACACACACAAAGTGCACCACATCTACCCTGTCAGTTGCAATCGTAGTTTTAAGGATTGATTGGATCCGATCGGTTTTGCAGAGGGGGCACCCGATCCTCCTCCAAAAGATTGAGATTGGCAATCCGGATAAACATGGGATCAGGGAACCAGAACAATACCACCAATCCGCCAATTTTAAAAAATGATTAAATTGATCATTCAATTTTCAAAAAAATAACAAAATCAAAATAGTTTAATTCATAAAACATGGGATCGGGGAACCAGAACAATACCACCAATCCGCCAATTTTAAAAAATAATTAAATTGATCATTCAATTTTCAAAAAAAAATCAAAATCAAAATATTTTAATTCATAAAAGAAGAAATAACAAGCTTCAGAGAGTAAACACTAAACAGATAAACTATTGTTACCTGTCATCGCTGCCAACAATACCCTTGCATTCAACTGGAGCAGCTAATTTGACAGCATTGCCAGAGCCATCTAGAACTGTGTGCTCCTTCAAATGAAGGCGTTTAGCAGCCACTAGCACCTAAGACATTGCAGAAGACAGTAAGTCCTATATGAAAAGCAATAAATAAAAAACGTAATCTAATATAATATAAAGAAACTCAATAAAAATAGCTACAGAAAAAAATACAATGAAAATTAAAGCACCCAATCATCGATATGAGAAGATTCAATATCACATAAAATACAAGGAACTTACAACATATGAGAAAACGTGGTGGCCAAAGTCTGGTTGACACCAAAGGGTAAATTTCACTAAACTATCCCATTAATCACCAATTTGCATATAATACTTTTTTCTTTTTGCAGTAAGGTGTACGCCGTCCATATTTTTGGTGTTGATCGGTATCCTCCGTCAATTTGAAGTATCACGTGATACCATGCAACGATTTTTGGTTGTTTTTGGCGATTTACTCCTAATATACCCCTGATTAGCTATTACTGTTTAATTAGGTTATTTTCCATAATTAAATGTGTTTATTACACTATTTCCCCATTAAAAAAATGAAAAATAAGATAGAGATGAGGTGACGAGTTGTTTTGAGTAAGCATATTTTAATTACTTTAAAAAATGAAAAAAAGAAAAAAAAATAAGCTGTAAGAGAGAGGATGCGTATTACGTGAAGCAGTAAGCATATCTTACAACAGTCAAATTGATAATAAAAAAATTGATGCCGTTAACACTGAAGCAGTGAACCGCAACAAGTTTACGTGTATAGTACACCGAACTGCAAAAAAATATATCCGTATATTTCCGTAAATTGGTGAAACATGGGTAAAAGTTTAGCGAAATTTACCCTGACACCAAAATGCACAAAAGGGGACAAGTCTCATCAACTAAAACAATATGAGAAGATCCAAAAATAATGAAAAGCACCCAAACATTCATATGAGAAGATTCGATATCACATAAAATACAAGGAACTTAACATATAACATATGAGAAACAACAATTTGGCCATGTTTGGTTGACACCAAAATGCACAAAAGGGGACAAGTCTCATCAACTAATACAATATCATCAAGCATCATAGTGCACCAGGAGTAAGCTCACCTACAACTAATCCAAAACATTAGAACTTAATGTCAATCTGTGAGGCAACCTTATACTTACAGGAATTGATAGCCTCACAGCAATTGTTGCAATAGTAGTTACAACTCCATGTAGCATGTACGTAGGACTCTTTAATCACATCAAAACATCGACTTGCCACATTCTTTTCTTAAACTCACCACTAGTCTCCTAATGGACTCTATCATAACACTAAATAAGTGATTTTAGATCAATGAAAAATATATCAAAATCTCCTTTCTTCTCCATATCTTCTCATCAATCATCTTAGTACAGCTTTTATTATTGATTTTCCGACACTCTAATTAATTTCCTTAATATTTGCTTGATTGTACTCTTCCAAAGTCTACTTATAATGGCTCATTAGTTTGCTAAGATAATAGATTCTGCAACTCTATATATCCCTTTATTTTATAAACATATATGTTTTCGTCAAATTATAAGGGATTTTCATAGTCTCCATTATCTGAATAATTTTGTCAGCCATTCAAAACCCTTATCACATAAACATATCCAGACTTCAATAGCAAAATCAACTGGTCTACAGTTTTCCGTTTCTTATTTTCTCCAATCCAATCTTTGACTGCAATAAGCTTAAAATTTTGATAATATGTATATCTCCATAATGAGTTACACATGTCATTTGCTTCTACCTAAGTTATCCACTGAAATACTTATTAAAGAATTTAGGATAGTAACTGATCCATCCAGTGTAACCCAGGTTTGCAGTACGTTTAGGCTTGTGGTACGGGTACGGGTACGGGTACGGGATCGCGGTACATGGTATGGAGGTGGTTGGTTGAGTTTGGGCACTCGTTTGAGTAATGGATATATACCTAGTTCAGATAGACATAGAAATAGAAAACTACACTATAAATACACTAGTTTCTTGCATTGCCAAAATATAAGAGTACTAATCAAACAAACTCGGAGACAAATTGAGGGAATCGGAAAAGATAAAATACAGAATAAATGTGTTCATTTGTATGCGGATCGCTAGCTTAAGAGATTCGATCACGAGCCCACCATAAATCGGATTGCGGGATCTGGATCGTGGTTCGGATGGCGTTTCTTTTCGTTTCTTTTTTTTTTGGGGGGGTACCTAGTAACACTGCTCCAGCTTCCATCTCTAGTTGATTTCGCCCACTTTTTCCACACACAAAAACCGTTCAGTTTTTCCTTTGTTTCGAAATTGGTGGTAGTCTCCAAATCACTTCAGTGTAAATAGGGGATCTACAGTGTCATATCTGACCCCATTCACACTAGCATACTTTCTGTAGGTTACGTAACTTATCATAAAAACTAAGAGCTTTTACTTTTAATTTAGGCTACCAGCCTTCATCAAGTTATCTCGTTTTAGCCTCCGTGTCTAATTCTTGATCTTATATTAAATTCTTTTCTCCCACATGTTAATGCATAGATTGTTGAAGAATCCACCCCACAACTCGTAGTGCTAATAGCGGAAACACACCACAAGCAATAGAAACTCCCAAAACTTAGATGAACCAAAAACAAGCCACCACAATATATGCAAGATCTCACAAGAACACAATCAATATGCAGAGATAACCAATACTGATTCCCCAAGAAATACAAAGATTACAAATGAGATTACAACTTTCAATCTCTCTCTTTCACCTTTGAAACACTCGGCACAACCCCCTCTTGAAGTTGAACAATGATAACGGCTCACCAAATCTCTCTATTTGGAACATCAAAGATATCTAAACCCTAGAGTCTACGGCCATATATATAGCCCCCAAGTAAACCGTAAAAGATAAATACAAATCCAGCAATTGGGCATTAAACTCGTAAGTCCAAAAACAATCAGCCGCCGAAGTCGGTCGACCACACCCCCAAGGTCAGTCGACCACAACGTGTAGAGCCAAACCCGAAACACGACCGGTCGACTGCACGGTCGACCGTCCCCTCCTCTGTTGGACTTGTACACTCGAAGAACTCTCAGCAGTGTGGGTCGATCGACTGCACCCCCAGGTCGGTCGACCGCAACTCTCCAGACCACTTCTTCTGCTTGCTGTTGTCTTCTCTTGCTGTCTTTATCTCCTCTTCTTCTCTAACTTCAAGTACTCAGTGCCTACGAGTATTTGAGGCCAAAACCCTAACAATCTCCCACTTGGACCAAATACACCATGCTTCAAAGTTATTGCAATCTTTATTCTGCATTATCTCTGCCAATCTCCCATTTTTATGGAAGACCTAAGTACTCCCCACTCTCATGAAGAGCACATCCGCCACTCCACCACGTAGAGTGCATCAACCACCCCTCATCGCCTCATGAAGAATGTGCTTCACCAATCGCATAGAGCACGAATACCGGAGAAACAACCTTCCGTGTCGGATTCCGTATTATGAGACTCCTCAACTCGCAAAATCTTCATCAACACCGGACATGGTTCAAAGCCTATCAATGCACCATCTGCACTAAAAACCTCCGTGGACGACACCTCCACAAAATCCGCAGACTGTTCAACCCCTACAGCCCCAATTCGGTTACCCTCATTGACATCACCCTGCATATCGATACCAGTGCTCTCTACGACACAAGAGCGACTTGAAGCTTCGACTGCCAATTCCCCAATGTACCCTCACCGCAGCAACGTCTTGCCCTCTAGGACAGCAGCTCCCACTAAATTAGTAACATCTCCTCCACAACTGAAAGAACTCGGTTGCACCCCACACAACCTACTACTCAATTCCGGGTGAAAGTCAACTACAGGAGAAACGCCCCTCACGTCTCTAAGCAAATACAACATTCCCTCACGCTTCCCTTTTGCAATCACCCTTGAACCTGCAGCTATACACCACTCCCCACTACCAACTGTAGTAGAGAACCCCTCTTTGTCTAGCCTTCCAATCGAGATAAGATTTTCCTTCAAGTTTGGAACATGCCTTGATCATCAATGGTGTTCACGCAAACAGTACCAACCCCACGTACAGGACACCCGTGACCATTCCCCACAATCACATCTCCAAAAGAACCCTCCTCGTAGTCATCAAATACCTCTCTTCTCGGAGTGCAATGAAAAGAAGCTCCCGAATCAATACACCAATCTTGAATGCCCAACTCCTCCCGAGCTAATAAGCATAGATCCTCAACAAACCCCACTTGATCTTTCTTTGGGATATCTCTCTTCGGTTTCTCCTGCTTCTTCATATAAGCCTTACAACTGCGCATCATGTGACCCTTCTTGTGACAAAACAAGCACTCAGGCCTATGTCCCCCATCGCTATCATCAGACCCACTTTCAGATGAACTACTCTGATCTTTTCTTCTTCGACTGCTCTTAGATCTCCCACGTCTCTTCTCAACGTACATGGCGGAATCTCTAGAAGATGATGGATATCTCCCGTTTCTCATCCTTCTTGCCTCCTCATTCAGAATGATATTCACCACATCCTATAGAGTCGTCGAATCTGTCATAGTGCCTGTAATAGTCTGTTCCACCGTACCATAATAATCGGGTAGAGTAGATAGAAGTAACAATGACTGTCCCCTCTCTAAAAACTTCAAACATGCAGCATCCATCTAGTTGTAAACCATACAGTAATTGTTCACATGCTCTACTATAGAACCCCCTTCCCTCAACTTCATATTAACCAATTTCTTCAGATGAATTTGATTAGATGTCAACTATTTCTCATACATATCCGTGAGAATCTCCATAGCCTCCTTTGTGGTTTTTACCTTCGAGATATGAAATAACGCTTTCCTACTCAGCCCCAACTGAATCTGCCCCAGCACCTTCTGATCCAAACGATTCCAATCTGCCAAGACCTTCGCATCCTTATCTGCACCCACCAGCTTCTCATCAAACAACGGACCATCCAGATCTTTCTGACGAAGATACACTATCATCTGAATCTTTCACATCGCGAAGTCACTACCATCGAATCTCTCGATCTTCATCTTGTTATCGGCCATCTCGAACCAACTGCTCTGATACCACTTGTTGAAGAATCTACCCCACAACTCGTAGTGCTAATAGCAGAAACACACCACAAGCAATAGAAACTCCCAAGACTTATATGAACCAAGAACAAGCCACCACAATATATGCAAGATCTCACAAGAACACAATCAATATGCAGAGATAACCAATACTTCTTATTCCCCAAGAAATACAAAGATTACAAATGAGATTACAACTTTCAATCTCTCTCTCTCACCTTTGAAACACTCGGCACAATCCCTTCTTGAAGTTGAACAATGATAACGGCTCACCAAATCTCTCTATTTGGATCATCAAAGATATCTAAACCCTAGAGTCTACGGCCCTAAAAGATAAACACAAATCCAGCAATTGGGCCTTAAACTCATAGGCCCAAAAACAATCAGCTGCTGAAGTCGGTCGACCGCACCCCAAGGTCGGTCGACCACAACGTGAACAGCCAAACCCGAGACTCGACCGGTCGACCGTCCCCTCCTCTGTTAGACCTGTACACTTAAAGAACTCTTAGCAGTGTGGGTCGGTCGACCGGACCCCAGGTCGGTCGACCGCAACTCTCTAGACTACACTTCTTCTACTTGTTGTTGTCCTCTCTTGCTGTCTTTGTCTCCTCTTCTTCTCCAACTTCAAGTACTCAGTGCCTACGTGTATTTGAGGCCAAAACCCTAACATAGATTACAACTATCAAAAGAATTAGTTATGGATGTCGTAACTCATTTCCTCACAACAATGACCAGAAAATGTTAAACACCTTCATCAAGTTTTACTGTCCCAAGTCTTAACTATAATAGAACAATAGAACAGGAGAGATCTTTGTTTAGGTACTGATGATCAAGTGTAATAGTAAATAGCGATCTGAAGTTCTAAAATATTTGCTAAAAAGCAATAATTTCATGTTATAACTATAGTATCTTACAAAATATCGTTACACCCTCAAATCTAATCCATAGTCATACAGAATGTACAGTAAAGTCATCCATCCGTTGAGTGCAGATTATATTCATGGTCATTTTCATCATCGCGGTCATTGTCTGTATCGTCTATCTCTACTGAAATAGCCAATTCGACCATAACATCCTTAATTCAAATGTGTGAAATTATCAAGGAACATGCAGCTCATTTTTTAGTCTTCTCCTTCAAATAATCAATATCAACAGAGGTTTTGAGTAGCCGGTCATAGGGGCATATATTATAAGTTGGACGTAAATTCCCCTTATCAGACCTACTATGTCTACCCATTAGGGCATCCACAGTCGTGATTGCTAAAAAATGGCAAAATGCATATTTACATATAGCATATATAGTGTTTGCTGCAGTCGTCGAATGCTATATTTATAGCAATTTAAAATTAAAAAATTTAAGACGGACTTTGGAGATACTTCGGAGGGCGAAATGCATATAAAATGAATTATTTAATATATTTTTTCGTTAGACGGATCTTCGAAAAAAATCAAAAAAACAACATACGAACTTTGAAAATCCGTCCCAGGATTTTTAAATAATTTTTTCGAATTGTCTAATAATTAAAACAATTTTTTAGTTGAAAAAAATGGCCCCCCCTCACTGGACGGATCTGTCCCCGGGGGGGGGGGGGGGGGGGGGGGGATTGGTTTTTTTGCAATTTTTAGCAGAAATATTAAAAAACACATCGAACGGACTTTCAAGTTCCGTACGACCAATTAAAAAATTATTTTGTTCGTGGGACGGATCTTCAAGATCCGTCCTGTATAATATGCATTTTTCTTATATCCGCTCTCATATATAGCCATCTACTGTTATGAAATCATCAAAATATGCATAAATAGCAAACAACTGCAGCGTTTCGTTTGCTATAAAATACATAAAGTGGATAAATAGCAAACGACTCTGGATGCTCTTAAGGAATCGCCAACCCCAACTATCAAAATGAGTTAGAAGTTTAAAACAATCCAGCCAAAAAGCAAAAAAGAAATTCAAAAAAATTAACTCAGAAATTGCCCCCAAAAAATCACAAACAGATCTGTGAAGTTGCTGAGAAAAGAAGACCTGTATGATCATTTAATGTTTTCACCCCTCGCAATACACTGTTATGCATAGCGCGCATTAACGAATACAAAAGATTTTAATTCTGATAATTATGATCGTATCCATAATCAAAATTTGGAGGAGTTTCTTTTTAACAGAAAAAAAAACACGATACTTGTATCAAGTCAATTGAACTAGAAGCAACTCTTGTTTGAATCAAAGCACATGAAGCACAGTATTTGGAAATCAAACACCAACAAGAACCTCACCTTGGAATGGAAGGATTCATTACAACAAATTTTCTTGCCATTGTCAACAGAACCATAAAGGAGGGAGTCTGATTTATCTCCTTGAAGGATGCCAGGAATAATACTCTGCAAAGAAACAGATAACAATGAATAAGAGAAGCGAATAGAGGCCAAATATAGAATGGCTATATGCCAGATAAATGTCAATAACACTAGGATTGGTTGATGCCCAAGAAGACGGATAGATTGACTTAATAATAACAATAAACAAAAACCAAAAGAGCAGATAACAAATGCTAAATCAACGATTACAGAAATCATAAAAATACATGATGCAGGAAGGATTAGTTTACACTTTGCAAGAAAGAATAGTGGGTAAAAGTGGAAGCAGTACAAATTTGTATGCATAGAATAAAATCCCCTATATCCTAGACAATACTACTGATGTTGCATATTGCATTACACCGATTCCGAGCAAAGTCCACCTCCTATTTAAGTAGAAGGATAGTTCCCACCAACTAAACTATCTGAGTGTTTGAGAAAAGGGTGCAGAACACCCTAATGATTCAAGACTTCCCCTCAAAAGAAATTGGATTTACAGGTGCCAAGAAGTGGACACGCCCTCAATAGTTGTCGCTACTTCCTCTCTACCATATTATTCAGACGCCTTTAGCAAATATACTGCAGTTTCAAATTTGAGGAGAATCTGAATGTTGAGGAACTTCCTTTCCATGAATGTCATGTTGATCTTCTTGAATATCACATGTATACATTCTTTACTTCAGTTAGAAGAATAACATATAAAACAGATTACATTCCCACTGACAAATACTAAAGAAAATTTTATTCCAAAAAAATGCATGTTGTATAAATTGAACAGCCAAAATGGAGGTCGGAAATTACATTCATTGATTCTTACAGATCAATGGTTGCTTAAGCTCAATAAGACAAAGACTAGAAATTAAAGCATACGACTTGTGATGTTAATAATTAAACCAAACAGTAGAAACAGGGAGTTACATCAGACCTGTGCTACTACTCTATAGCCTCTGTAGTCTACTATCGCCATAGCAAGATTATAAAGTCCAGGAACATCCGCTTCTTGGTAAGCTTTGGTTCCTTTTAAATCATTATTAGCAGAAGCATATGTAGCCTGCTCACTATCAGCAATTTGGGTCTCAGAAGTAGCACAAGAATTATTAACATCAGAAGAACCCTCAACCTCTTCTTGTTTCATGCAGTCAGAGGTACTGTTTTCACCACTTCTCACATACGTTGAATTACTAGAAGCCTTTAAAGGTGAAACAGGTGAACGCAGTGAATTTTCAGAATGCAGAGAACCATCCAAATTAGTATCCCCATGACATTTAGATATTAATCCAAGGTCTGCATCCACTGCAAAACTAAAGAATATGTTGTTGTGCACATACCTGAAAGTGAGAAAAAATAAGTGCATAACAAAACAAAGTTTCCTATTTTGAGTTAAGACATTGTGGGAGATAATGGACATGCATAAACAATACTCCATGCAAATAAGAACAGGTAGTAGATTGAGTAAACAAAACACAATAGAGTTGGTGAGCAAAAATGCACATCAACGGAGCATAAATTATAACAGATACACAATTCTACAGGCATATTGCAAAAATAAAACACAATGGGGGTGGTGAGAAGATGTACATGAAACAAGCATAAATTGTAACAAATACGCATAATACATGCATAGGCAGATGTAGTACAATCCATAATTCAAAAAATAATCAGCCAACAATTTCATCTGGCAATATTATTAAATAGCATAAATATGACACATAGGAAACAAAATGGTATTCAAAATTTTCAATATAAAAATGCCTAAAAGCTAATATATGCATAGACAGATGTAGTACAATCAGAATTCAAGAAAAAATCAGCCAACAATTTCATCTGGCAATATTATTAAATAGCATAAATATAAAACAAAAGAAACAAAATGATATTCAAATTTTCAACACAACAATGGATTTTTAATGCCTAAAAGCTAACATAGTTGTCATATACATAATTATCTTTGCACAGGGAAAGGAGGAAAGCCTATATGATGATGACGACAAGGTGTAGCGCCCCGAATTCCCAATACCGGGAACTCGAGACACAAGCCATAATCTTTACTTCAAATAGTCCCACCACACAGAAAATACAGGAAATTAAAAACTTTTATTGCATCCAGAATGTTACATTGTACAATACAATCATACATAGATTTTTCATCAAAAATTACATCAACAAAAATTTCCAATACAAAAATTACAATCTCCACTTGGACGTTCAACACAACTCGAGTCTCCTACTTCCACGATCCAGTAATCCTGCAACCAAACAGACTGTGGGCACGTCAGTTGCTTTCAACTAACGCAATGCTGATAAAACCAGCGACTCCCCAAACTTAACAATCAATATTCGATGCAAAGGAAAACGTGTAGTCAAATCACAAGTGTCAGTGTATGTCATGACCTATAATCTAATATACAATCCTCAAATGCACACGATGCTGCTACTCTAATGCACACTTGATTTGAAAATATATGCATCTCATACTACATACTTTCCAAATGCAACTTCAATGGAAATGTATGCATCCCATACTACATATTTCCCAAAGAGTCTGCCTTCTCCTGATGTAGGGTTCGATCCCTCGCCATGCATCCTACTCTTGTACTCATACCAGTTCCTGACAGTTAACTAGTGACTGATGAGGTTGCAGTTGTTCTAATTCCGCCACTGCAGTCAATGGTGGTATCCAAGTTTTTCACTATTCCCCGGCACCCGGACCTCCCTCAAAAGTTGTGACGAACATCAAGGTAGCCTGCAAGCTCACCAAGTGGCGCTGACACACGTAGAGCCGCACTCTAGTTCTCTGTCTGTACCCAACACCATAGAACTTGATGGGTTTGTAGGGTCCATTCCCTACTTCTGACAGGAGCACCTCTCGTTCTTATCACAGTACTTCAGAAATTAATAGACGAGATCACGCAGCCTGTGCTTCCAACTAGTGGGAAGGCACCGCATGTTTTTCTTTGACAGGCGAGTACAACAACCAGACTAGTGCATACCCTAACAATACATAAGACTATTTCTAATTTATAGGATATTATTACTTAAGTCTTATTTCACACTTAACTGCCTTAAGTTAAATCCAACCCGGCCTCCAACTCAGGCCAGAGGTTAGCCAACAAGACCCCAACTTGACCTAGTGACGACAACGATTCGACCTCGTTGTTCGTCGTCTGCCTATCGCTTGGATCTCGACCCCATCTCCGTCCCGCGATCAATCCTCCTTGGTTAGCGATCCGCCGGCACACAAAGACTATCTGCATCCAGGGCACTAGAGGTGACACAGCTACTAATTACCAAGGGTCAAATGGATTGACAGTCCTCAGGTGATAACCATTACCCTAGACAAACAACAAGCTAAATTATATAGCCATTCACATCTCAATACAGTAACATTCACAAGTCCAATTCAAACATGTTCAAACACGACTCAAGGTCAGAATAAACATCATTTAAGTCAATTTTCAAGCACTAGTATGATGCTAGCATATAATCAATCAAAACAGTAAGCTAGCTATTTAACCTGCAGCTTATGCTATTTTGAAAAAATACCATAAATCACATACTCAATGAAATTCCAAGTTCTTAGGTTCTTCGGAAAGATCTTTAAGTCTACTTTAAAACTTTCTCAAAATACTTCATCAAAATACTTTATTTCAGAGAAGAAAACTTCCCATAACTGATGAGCATGTAAATGTAGATTCTTGATTTTGATGACTACAACACAATACACAATTGTTCTATATTACATATTTTTTGCAGTGTGTATCAAAAGTGTTCAAGGACAATACAATGTGAAGAAGCTTTCAAAAGTATTTGCTGAAACCACAAAGACAAGATCAAGTCACAAAGACTCAAGTTCAAGATCAAGACTTTCAAGAGCTTTCAAGTTTCAAGTTCAAGACTTTCAAGAGCTTCAAATGATTAAGCTACATTTGAACAAATGTCTTGTAATATTGTTTGAATTATTTGTGAGTCTTAGAATCTTGCAAAAGCCTTGTCACACACACACACATTCCCTAAATAAAGAAAATGTTTTACAAAATCAAAATGACAAAACAAAGCTTGTATAAGTTCAGCTGATTGAGTACCAGTCGACTTACTCTTCGAGGCAGTCGACTGTTAGAGCACGAAACTGACTGAACTCACTCAAGCTCTGACCAATCGACTCTTATGGCAACCCAGTCGACTGTTCAAGCCATTTTTGACAGTTTTTTGAATTTAAAACTTGTTTTTCAAATTCAAACTTTTTACTGCCGTTGTATGGCAGTTGAGATACGTTTTCTCAACGTTCAGGAGTTTCTAACTCTATAAATAAAGTATAGTTTTCAATTGGGAAAGGTTCCCTAACTCTTTAACTTTCATTTTCAAGTCTTGCTTTTGAGTAGAAGAAGAAAAAACATATACTTGGTTCTCTGATTTTCAGTCTAATATAACATTGAATTCGTTCTAGACTGAAGTCAGAAGTCGACCTATAGCCAATATAGAAAAAGCACTTCCACATACAAGGCTTTAGGTTGTTGTAAATCTCTTTTTTGTTGTTTCACTCTCGGGGTGTGAGAGTGGTCCTCTCGGTTGGAGAGTAGGACTTTTGGTTTAGAGTCAGTTTCACTCTAGGGTGTAGAGTGCGTTTTGCTCTCTCTAGTGGTGAGAGAGGTCTACGGATTTGACATAGTTGTTGTCAAAGGTCATAGAGTATTCTTGTATTTTTTTCAAGAATAGTGGAAAATCTCAAGTGGGTTGCTTGGGGACTAGATGTAGGTCGGGAGGACCGAACCAGGATACATCGTGGTGTTTGCAGTGTTGACTCTCTGTGGTTGTATTCTCTAAACTTGCATTTTCAATTTCTCTGAGTTTCTTGTGTAAATCGAGTCTGATCAGTCGACTGCGTTACTCTTTAAGTCAACTTAACAGACTTGTAACTCTTCAGTCAAATTACTCTTCTAATCTGACGCTTCAGTCGACTGTCTTCTATTTTCAGTCGACTTAACCGTGCAAAAATTTTAATTTATTGATTAATTTTATACAACACTATTCACCCCCCCTCTAGTGTTACATACAGGATCCACCAGTAAAACTTCCAGATCTTATGGAAATATTGACCAGTTGTACTAATAAACTCTTTTAAAATATCAAATGAACTCAAAAATGTATAAACTTTGTAGACATGTTCTAAACGCATAGGAGCAATACATACCCAAAATTTGGCTAAAAACTCCAAATATACATGAGGATATGATATTTTGAATATGATGTAAACTTACCAACAGCAACTACACTGTTTCTTAACAACAGTAGTAAGATGTATTTTGTAAAAATATCAAATGATACTTAAAAATCATGAACCTTGGTGGAGAGGTTCTATACTGACCTCCGACACTACTGTAAAAATTCCAATCTTAAATTCCTTTTAGTCACAGAGTTATGTACTCCAGAACCCAGGCATGTATATCAAGACAAGAAAATAGAAGGGCTTCGTTCCAGTAATGAACATGATTTTATTAAAATACCAATCCTTGTTCAAAAATTACGAAAATTGGTGGAGTTGTTATACACACATAGAAGAACCTCACATAAAAATTTCAGCTTAAGAATCCAAGTATTCAGGAAGTTATGAATTATCAAACTAGACAAAAATGCCAAGACATAAACAGAAAGCAGTTCAGCCCCTTTCTTTCATCGGTGTTGATTTCGCATTTTATAAAAATATCAAACATCCTCCAAAATTATGAAAATTTTGGGGAATCATTACAGACATGTATGGGAGCTTACAGTAAAAATTTCAACTCTAAATTCATAGTAATCATGGACTGGTGATTTTTGCAAGTCAAACATGTTAAATTCAACACAGAGCAGAAATTTTATCTCAAATCAGCAACAAGATAGAATTTATTAAAATATCAAACCACATCCAAAATCTACGAAATTTGGTGGAGTTCATAGGGACACAATTAAGATGCTACTATAAAAATTTCAAGTCTAAATTCCATCATAACACAGAGTTATGATTTTTCTAACTTATCATGCTAAAAATCACATCTTTTGTTCATCACAAGCATCTTTAACCCTAGTATCTAACTTATGAGAATATCATGCCTACATCCATCACAATCTCAATTCTATAATAGCAAATTATCCCAAAAAAATCAAACAAACAAAAGTTAGAAGAGACACCCACAATGAATTGATCCTCTTGCTTCTCCTTCTTCAAATTCTTCTTGTTGTTTGGCCTCCTCCTAGCTCCTTGCTTGCTTCTCCTCCTCATTTCTCTTTACCAAATTCAATGTCTATGATTAATTTGATGAGGATTGAATAGAATTAAGAGTGGAGAGAATTGTAGGGTGTATGAAAATGTAAAGAAAATGAACTTGTGAATCAAAATGAGGGGTTTTCCATATGGGGAGGGGGTGGATGGTGGTGGCCGGCCATGAATGGAAGGGGAAGGGGGTTTAAATAGAGGGGGGGTGAGTGGCCGGAAAGGGTGAGAGAGGGGGGGGATCGGGGTGACCATAACCCCAAAACAAGCCCATAGTTTTTAATTACTAGTTTGGGGTATTATTTGTATGAACATTGTACAAATACACACATACATATATATATACATACACATGTATTCATACATACATACAAGACAAATGCATACACATTCTCAAAAGAAAATATTTGTATGTATATATAAAAATAGTTTATTATTATAGAAATACTATACGTTCCGTCTCAAATATAGTTGAGACAAACGTACAATTTATTTGAGAAATTATCCAAACTCCGATTCAACGAATGTACTATTGTCGAGTTCAAAACATATTAAATATTATGTCTCAATATTTACTCAATTAAAATTGAGAAAAATCCATTAATACGCGCAACTCTCAATCGTGCACGAACTAATGTACAAAATAGTTATATACTATTTTGCAGGATTTTACACAAGGAGACAACAAAAAATTACTTCTAAGGGTACTCTCTCATTATGGAGATGAAAATTTTGGAAGGGTGGCAAAATAACGGAGTTTTCTTCTAAAAAGTAATCAAAATCTTGAACAAGAAAATTATTTCAAAGGAGCTACCACTTTTTATTTGAATATGAAAGGGGAAAAAGAAACATAAAAAAAAGCCTGTCAAGACATCAGGGGCTATTGATTGATGTAGTTGATTGGTCTTAACAGAATATAAAGGCTAGTGCTTTGGCTAAGAGTAATTGACGAGGACATCGGTTCTGTTTTGTTTTATTTTGAGATTTAGCCCTATGTAGTAGTTTTGCAATTTGCACCCTTTATTTTATACATTAGAATATTTTGGAGATTTGTATTGAGATTTATTTTGAGCCTATATATAGGCCATGAGAATAATGAGAGTATGTTATTACTGATTAAAAAAATTATTGTGTGCTGAGTTACTGCTCTGCATTCTTTTTTTTGCGTGTGAGAGCATAAGAAATTATTAGGGTTTGTGAGAAATCCTAAGAAAGTATTAGGGTTTGTGAGAAGCTCTAAACTTTACCCCAAATCCCCCAAAATCAATTAAATCAAACCTTAAACTAATTTCCCCCTTCTCCTCTTTCTTCTTCTTCCTCTCCGTTAAGTCTCGAAACCCACAATGCCCATCTCTCCTTCCCTCTCCTCAACCGACCACCTCCAAAACCCCTCCGACGGCCTCACCTTCCTCTCGCCTCTAATTCTGGTAGCCCCACAAACACCTCTCGATGCCCTCCCCCTCCAACTCCTTGTCGCCGCACACCTCGCAGCCCCACCTTTGTCCACCTTGCTGCCTCTCTCTCACCATCATCGAAACCTTAATCCCCATAACCCTACTTCCCAAATCCCCTCAACTTCTAAACCCTAATCCCCAAATCCCTTCCCCGCCGAACCCGACCTCCCTGAGTCGCCTCGACAAGCGAGAACTCCCGAGCTCCACCATCTGTTGCTGTTCCGACTTGCTTTCCCTGCCTCGACACTCGATGCCTTTGCTGCCCTTCCCGGCTGCAATCAACTCAGTCTCCAAGTACCCCTTTTGGCTGCCAGCGACTCCAACAGTATCGAGATATGTTTCTTCTCCATCCTTTGCGACAACTCGTTCATCGAAACTCGGTAAACTCTTTCCACTTCTCGAATATTTGTGATATTGCTTTATCATCTCTAAATTATTATCTAAATTTACTATCGTCCACAAATATTGAGTGTGTGCTTTTACTTGCTAAGTAGGGTACCGATCGTTATTGATTATTTTACTTGCTAAGAACGTTTAGGTATAATTATTGATTATTAGGATTGAATAAACTACTTGAAAATCCATCAAACCAATTAATAGTTTAATTTCTAACTTAATCTATATTACATGTTGCTAAACTTAATCTTTTAAAATTCGTGAAATTCTCTACTTAGGGTTAAGTTTACATCAGTTATAAATACACCAAAAGAAATACAAATATACATATCGTAACTGGACAAGCAATCACTGCCAATTTATGTCATAGACAGCCTCTCCAAAGCTAAAATAAACAGTGAAAAATCTCTATCAGTTTAGACTAAAACTAGTCATAAAACAAGGACATCAAGAAACAAATGAGTATTTGCTATTTGAGGCTTACTGTTACTACCATGGGAGCAACATGACATAAATTAATATATAAAACTAAAAATGCATGCTCATCGTCAGATAGGTTAAAAACTATTGAATATACTATTCAGAGTAGCAGTTACTTGAACAATAGTAGGTGACACTCATTTAGGGACCTATTTCTAATTGTTAAGCATCCATAAGACATCTTCCGATTAATGAGCCACAAACTATAAAAGCCTCATTTGAATACATATTTTACTATTTATCATTCATTACTCTACAGGTCATCGTCGAGAATATGGGAATTAAATTTTGCCTATTAGTCTTCTCAATGTTATTTTTAAAATTATAATGAAAGTCTTTGCCAATAGGCTGGCCTCTGTGATTGGTAATTTGGTTGATATTACTCAATCAGGGTTTATCAAAGATAGGTTTATTTTAGACAGTGTGGCTGCTGTAAGAAGTTATTCATTCTGTTCACCTTGAAAAAAAATGTATTTTATTAAAACTTGATTTTGAAAAAGCTTATGATAGGGTTAATTGGAAATTTCTTTTTCTTGTGTTAAAAGCAAGAGGTTTTGGTGATAAATGATTAATTGGATCCTCTCTAGTCTTTCTTCTGGCATTTCTTCTGTGATTGTTAATAATGTTGAAGGAAAGAAATTTACTTGTAAACGTGGCCTGCGACAAGGTGATCCTATCTCCCATCTTCTTTTTGTTCTCATTGCTGATGTTTTCAATAGAATGTTAACCTTAGCCTGGGATAATGAGCTTATTGAAGGATTGGGTAGCTTTCCTTCTTTTAGAGGGATTCTTAATCTACAATATGCTGATGATACCATTTTATTCTCCTGTTGTGATGGTGTTAAATTAAGGAATCTTAAGTTGTTACTTTACTGCTTTGAAAGTATCTCACGTATGAAGATCAATTTTTCTAAATCTTCCACTATTTGGCTTGGTGGTGATTCTTTTAGACAATTGGAAATTTCTGTTTTTTTCAATTGCTCTAAAGGTAACTTTCCTCTTACTTATCTGGGTATTCCTCTTAAAATTGGTAGCCTTCACAAGTCTGATTGGTATCATTGAAAAAATTGAGAAAAGACTTAGTTCTTGGGCTGGTAGATCTTTATCTAGGGGTGGTAGATTGACTCTTATCAACTCTGTTCTTTCCTGTATTCCTCTATATCTTCTTTCTTATTTTTATATTCCTGTTTAGGTTATAAAGAAAATTGAATGTATTAGGAGGAAATTCTTTTGGACTGGGTCTTCTTTTGATTCTGGTAAATGTTTGATGAGTTGGAATAGGGTTTGTATGGATAAAAAAGAAGGGGGATTAGGCATTATTAATTTACGCTATCATAACTTAGCCCTTCTGGGTAAATGGCTGTGGAAGAGTATCAATGTTGAGAACCTTTCCTGGATAAGAATCATTAAGCACAAATATTTCAGACGTAGAAACATCTGGGATTTCAATGGTAAACCCCCTTCTATTTCTTCTTCTTTCTAGAAAGGTATTTGGAAAACAACTGATGCTTTTAAATGTGGTATTCAAAAAATTTGTGGGTATGGTAAAACTGTTAGATTTTGGACTGATATTTGGATTGGAAATTGCTCTCTTGCTTTTGCTTATCCTTCTCTATTTAAGATTGCTTCTAATCCTAATGCGACTGTATTTTCTCTTTATCATTCTAACAATTATGGTAAAGTGTAGAACATTACTTTTAGAAGGTCTCTTTCTACTTCCCAATCCCATGATTTTGAAGAACTTATTCATCTTATCAGCAACTATGATTGGTCTATTAGGAATGATTATAAATGGAGATGGTTTTCTTCTGGTTCCTTTACTGTTAAATCCCTTTACAAATTTCTTAATTCTGGGGGAGTTCTATGTCCTTTCCATAAAATTATATGGCAGAATATTGCTCCTTTAAATGTGAGGATTTTGATTTGGCTTGCTATCAATAATAAGTTACTAACTGTTGACAATCTTAATAAAAGAAATTTAGCCTTGGGTCAAAAGTGTGTCCTTTGCTCTCATGGGACTGAAAATGCTTTTCATCTTTTCATTAAATGCCCTTTTGTGAGAAATGTTTGGCTTATTTTAACGAGTGCTGGAATATTAAAGGGTATCCTCCTTCTATTAAATCTTGGTGGAGTGTCTGCAGGAAAAAAAAGAATTAAGCCTAAGTTACGGTTAATTTGGGACATTCTCATGCTGGCTATTATTTGGGTTGTTTGGAAAGAAAGGAATAATAGGATTTTCATCAAAAAAAGCTCTGATATTATTCCTATTCTTAACTCCATTTTATGCTTTTGTTCTCTTTGGTCGGAGATCCTCCCCCATTCTAAAAAGCACCTTGTTGATTTTAATCCTATTAAGATTGCTATTCAAAACTTTGTTCATGTTTTTTCTATGGCAGGTGGTTCATCTTCTCAATCTGGGGTCTCTGCTCCTGCCAATCTTGTTGCTGATCAGCCTCATGTTACTACTATCCAAGATGATGCTCATTCTAACAATACTCCTACTGATGAGGTGTTTGTTGATATTTTTGAAGTGGTTGACTCCCCTGTTGCTGATATTGTCTTACCTCTAGTTTTTACTTCCATGGATGGGCCTTTTAATTCTATTAAGATTGCTATTCAAAACTTTGTTCATGCTTTTTCTATGGCAGGTGGTTCATCTTCTCAGTCTGGGGCCTCAGTCTGGGGTCTCTGCTCCTGCCAATCTTGTTGCTGATCAGCCTCATGTTACTACTATCCAAGATGATGCTTATTCTAACAATACTCCTACTGATGAGGTGTTTGTTGATATTTTTGAAGTGGTTGACTCCCCTGTTGCTGATACTGTCTTACCTCCAGTTTTTACTTCCATGGATGGGCCTGAGTCTGGTGATATTCCTACTGCTGATAGTGATGATTCTTTTGCTGCTTCTGTCCAAGTTGAAGACAATATGGAGGTTGATCCTATTTCATCTACTTTGGATACTATTTCTCCATTGTCTCCCCATGATCAGGAGTACATTACTGGGATTCTGCTGATGTCTTCTTTTCAAGCTGCCTACGAACGTGGTGTAACTCATGAAGGGAACCTGTTGTGGTGCTGGATCCCTAATTTTCTTTCTGTAATAGTCTTTATTTTGGTTCCTGATACTCTCTTATATACTCTTAGCCTACTGGTTGCTTTTTGTTGTGAAGCTTTATGCTTCTTTTGCACCAGAATGTGCTTTTTGCTGGTTGTTATAACTTGTTCTAGTTTATATATATTTTTGTTGGCTGGGATCCCTTAGGATTCCATCCTTTCTTTCAAAAAAAAAAATGCCTAAACAGAAATTTCAGCATACATTCTGTACCTGCAAATTTTCATGCAAATGTAGAATCCATTTGTAAAAAGCTACTAGTATATTATGAACCTAGACTCACAAAACTTCAGTTCAGATTTGATAAAAACTACATTAATTTCAAATTTTGACTGATTTGCACTATAATAAATCCACAACAAAACTGTCCTGATGAATAGGAACTGTCAAATGAGTCCTGTTTCAAGTCTTAAGAAATAGTAAACGGCCTCCAATCTCATGAATTAGGAGAAATTAATCACATGCGTATATAAGATACACATGGAAATTTCAGCTTAAAATTACATATGATAATGTGGACATAATTTTTATTCACTGCAAGAAACTTTGATACGAAATTAAAAATATTTCCAATTGCTTTCAATTTGAAAAAACTGTAAGATAAAGTTCAATCCCTTCTTCACTTACTCAGATTTTCACAAAACAAAATTGAAATTCAAAATCTTTTAATCATGCATCAACAGAGTTTCTGAATTCATAATCAATTCGGTATTCTCTAAATTGTGGAAATTAAGGTATAAGTTGTGAAATTCTATGTTTATCTAAGATTTTTTAGAAATCAAATTTGATTTGTGGAATCTGAGTAGTTAAAGAAGTGATTTGAGGTCTTAAATTTAAATCAACTGGAAATAACTTCAGTTTTCCT
Source organism: Hemerocallis citrina (assembly GCA_017893485.1). NCBI lineage: Eukaryota > Viridiplantae > Streptophyta > Magnoliopsida > Asparagales > Asphodelaceae > Hemerocallis > Hemerocallis citrina. The sequence goes on along the minus strand of CM030367.1, from coordinate 154,156,739 downwards.
GTCCGCATTTTTGGCACTGAGATACAGAAAAATTTATTTCTACACATGGAATTTCAAGCTGAAATTTCTATTCTGAATCTTGTATATGTGTGCAATATATAAGAAGATTCAAGTATCTTCTCAGTTTAGTATTATAACACAGTACAAGTTTTTTTTATATATATTTTATTTTACTTTATTTCATAGTTCAAATGCAAACACATGAAAGAGTTCAAGTAGAATTGATAAATATGTATTATACAGTGTCATGAAGGAGGGACGAAAAGAAACGATACTTCCCTTGGTTAACAAACTTATCAAGTTGATCTATATAAATACATATATATGGGAAATTTTCAAGAGAGATCAGAAGCTCCCGATAAGATGAGAGAGCCCAAGGCTCTCCTTCATCACGGAGGTATCCTATGACTAATCCAAACTATTCATTTTGTTAGAAATGCTTAAACTAGCCAAAAAATGCGGAATTGAGTCTTTTGAAAGCCGTTTGCTCCTGCAACTAAAACGTTATGAAATTCTACGGCTGAAATATCATTATTTTTTATAATGAAATGATGCAGGGAAAACAAAGTTCAAATGACTTGATCTCTCATGATTAGACTATGTTACTATTTAGAGCAAGATGAATGATTTGGATCGTTCATAGGATGGCCCCACCATGGCGAGCTCTCCCACCTTAGGGAGAGCTATATATATATGCATACAATTAAAAATATAAAAAAAACATCCTTCCGGCAACGCACATAAAGAAAATTGTTATAATTTTTGTTTTGAAGGACTCACATATGGAAACACTCCGGATCAGTTGGGTTAATTGGGGGAATACATTGGTTGATAACTCCAATGGCACCATTAGTCGCCGCATCAACAAAATCGCATGTTACTTTATAAAGAGCACGGTTTCTCAATATCCTGGACATGAAAAATACACAAAGCATATGCTTATTGTTTACTAGTCGCCAACCAACAAAAAAGAGCAGGGAAAAAAATATCAAATTTTAGACAATCGTATAGATTATAGATTTTATACACAAGCTACAAATAAAGGCAGGAGACAATACAAAGTAAGGACAAAAGCAACCACATGAAATAATATAACGCACCTTTCCTGAAGAGATCCATGAGGAAACTCCCGACAGGACTGTAATTCCTCATTCCAGTCTCTCTGCATGCCAATTAGTTCACTTCCATAAGAAAGAGAAAGAGCATCCTCTGCTCTGGCAGCATCACGGGTATGATCTACACATGTTGAAATTATCCATTTTTAAAACAATGGGCATGGAATTGTTCGATTTTTCAAAATATTTTTATAAACTCTGAAAATCAAGTCAGATGCTTTTCTAGATATCTATTCAAAAACTATTTAAACCATCAAAATTAAACTCTGAGAATATGTTGGATACTTCTATAGATATCTATTGGCAAATTACTCAAGCCGTAAGAATATGTCCAAATTATTTTTACAGGTTTACAGCTATTATAACCATATCGAGTCATGTTAAAAGCAGCATCTCATCTTAACCATTTGTATGAAATGCCAATGACCCCATCCATAAGCCAGTTGAAGTACAAATATAGCATAGTTTAATTTTAAATTAAATTGACATCACTTTAGCTGATGACAGTGGGTGAGAGTGTGCGGGGCTATGGCCTTGTTCAAAAAATAAATTTTAAAAATTTTAAAAAAAATTAAAAGTCATATTGGCTTGAACCTACAAAAGTAGCACCAACCTCGTAGCTAAGGAAACTCTTTAATGTAAAAGGATACATTATACTACTCCAGTCAACAAGTCCGAGAAACAACACTTCATTATTTCATTCAAGCTTGTTCGTCTACACAACGACCTCCCAAATACTCCAAGGATTAGAAAGAGCCTTAAAGAAGGGAAACCTAAACTATCAAAATATAGGGTAATCATTAATAATACTACCTACTTCTTCACAATCAGTAAGAAATTAAATAAGAAAAGTGTGGTTGCAATTATGTATAAGTTCTACGATATCCCATAAAAAGGAAAGGAAAATGTCGTCCATTAAGGACAAACTAGAAATTCTTCCACCATCATTTGAAATATATATTTCTTTCAGATGCAATCAACTAACTTCAGCGAGCTTAAAAATCCTACAAAAATAGCGTATCTTGATTACCAGGGATAGGATACACGCCCAACCACAAGTTTGGTGGCAACAAAGACTGAACATTTTCAAAAGGGTGAGCTGAAGCCTTCCTTTCCAAAATTTCACGAAAACCTTTAAATAATTGTTCGTCAAAGTGTTAGGCATAGGTAAATAAATAAATAAATTACAATTTTCCAACAAGAAAAATTGCGAAAACTTACCTTTCTTGAACTTGGAGCTGATTTTTTGGAGTAAACCAATAAGGGTGGTTGCCTCAAAAGCAGGCTTCACAGGTTTTGGATCCAGTATGGTTTTCATACTCGAGTTCACATAAAAACCTTTTGTAGTTCCAGTGAGACAATAATGATTTCCTTCTAAAGTAACCGTGTCCAAATAAATCAAATCTCCAACAAGCCTGAAAACATCAACAAATCGGGAAATAGTAGCATTCGCACACAAATAAAATCACTTTGGAGACTAACTATGGAGTCACTTGACTCCCTACTACTAACTAGCTTAGAAAAAGAGAGGGCTAACATATCAACAAGTTAATTCTATACAAACTAATTGTGAATGTAAGTTTGGACAGACAAGCTTAACTTGATGAGCATCAGATAGGTTTAAAAAAAAAAATCTACCATTACTCAACAGAATCAATAATTTTGATGAAGCGTGAATATACACAAATATTAATATGTACTCTCTGTATGAAACAAATGAAAGTGCAAATCTAATTGACGTTTTAAAGAAACCAAAAACAAAAAAATTTACAAGTAATTACCTCCTATAACTTGGAGGAGGGTTAAATGAAGAAAATGTGATGCTCTCCACACATTTTATGTCTTTAGGTGAGGATGCCACCAAGTTACTTAGGGAACCTGTTATGTCTTCCATATAACCCAATCCTTCAAGCTCTTGAGCTTCCTTTTTAGTATCTGTGACAAAGATATTTACAGATGAAAGACATAGACTTTCCATCATCACGAAAATATCATACTGTAAAGAAAAGAAGGTTGGTCAGCATGTTAAAATACCTGCATTGTTTTGTTGATTTTTTTCATGTTGCAACGCTAGAGATGTTGATAATGAGGAATGGAGATTGGATAGAGAAAGCAACTCTCGTGCACGACGAACATGAGACCTAATGGATCTGTCATCATAAAATGCTGTGCAGCCATGTAAAGAAAAAAAACTGAATAACAATGATAAAATAATACAAAATAAGGATAATAATAAATAGTCAATGATTAAATCAATTTTTACCAGCAACCATTTCCAGTGAGCAACCACCAGAAGTAATGTCCGCTACTTCAGAAATTTCATTGTAATCCTCTAAATAGTGAACTGAGCCATCTTTAGCATGCAGCATCAAATCATAGCAAGTAAAGAAACAAGTCTCGGGAGCATCAAGAAGAAACTGCCTGATATCCATCACAGTATCTCCTGTGCTCAGCTGTACATACCAAACTAGTATTAAATTATGTGCCACTTGAATATATACATGAGGGGTAAGTTACTCGGCTATTTAAAGGTAATGTCAAATACATGACAGAATATGATCTGAAACTACAAGTTGGCAATTAACAGAAGATATATATATATGTAGCAGTATATAACACACACACACACACACACACACACAGAGAGGGACATATATGCATCGAGTGACAGAGAGAGCCAGCAAGAAAGAGAAGTGCATCAACATGTATAGAACTTTCAATATTACTGGCCAAGTCTTCTTGTTGAAAGACTGAAAGGCTATTAGCAATAACTCTCAACTCATGTAAAAAACACAACCATGGATGCCAGGTATAGAAAGTATTAAGAACTTTGCAATTTGTCAGCTTTCATGTCTTTATTTATTCCAAAAACAAAACAACAAATATACACTACAAACATGCTAACAAAGAGACCAATCATTAAGAACATGACAAGTTTGAAATCTTGTCCACAATTTATTATAATGAGAACAAAACACAGTTACATACTGCATGCAGATTGGTTGATCACAAAGTTTTAAATCTCATATTTCAGACTCGGCTCGGCTAAGGGTGTTTCACCTCGGATCGGAGATATTGGAGAAGATATCGGGGAAATGTGATCATCTTTGATGTTCATTTCGGACACTCAATAAACATTTTTTTTTTGTTACTAAACAAAGTATTATATGATCTACATGTCATTTATTATATAAAATATTGTATAATTTAACTAATGACATGAATCAATCACGGTAAATATTCGCAGAATTTAACAATATAAAAGAGAATGTAATATAAGTTTATAAATAAATTGAATTTGCATTCATTCAAAAAAATGTATTAGTTAATAGACTTACTTGATTTTGCATATATACAAACAATAGAGAGACGAAATCCTCACTTATGGTCCTATATTGAAAGACTTAATGCAAAAAATAAAACAAAAAAAAGTTCTATATTCACAATAACATTAGTGTGTTTATTTCGGCTAATATTTTGGCAATATTTCGGCTAAATTTGTGAGCCGAAACAAAATTTCAGTTGTACGGCCGAAATTTAAAACAACGGTTGATCATATGAATTAAAGGGGGGTATTTGTATTCTTGTAAAAATGCAATATAATAATATATAAACGTAACCGGTTAATAACATTTGCAGGACAGAACAAATGACTGCGCACAAGAATACGGAAAATTTTGGCACAATATTTAGGAACTGGGATAGCAATTATGTTATTCGACTGATATAAAAATTAAATAGGCTCATTCAAAATTTGTTCCCAGAAAAAAAATTGGAAGGAGCATACACGTATGTAAGAATAAGTTACCTGTAATTCGATCTTTTCTCCTGACTCGGACTTGACAGCTACGGGGTAAAGCCGAAGTTCGCCTGTTAAACAAAGCATTTGCAAAAGTAAATCACTTCCTGTGTTGTGAGAGAGAGAGAGAGAGAGAGTCTCAATCTGAAAAACAAGTCAGAAATCGAGACAGCAGAAATAGCAGAAAAGAAATAATAACATCCTAAATATCTGATCAACTACAATGATCCTTTTTCTCCATTCAGCTGCAACATCAATCCATGTCCTTTAATGCCTACTCCTCAATGATAAATCAACTGCAAAGTCCTAACTGCACTTATTTTTGTTAGCTTTCATTGCATAAAGCTAAACCATGTAACCACTGCATTTATCAGCCTTCATAGCATATACGTAGACAATCTCACCCGATTCTTTCCTATTTTGTCCACCAAATTTCTCGCAAAGCACTCATATGTCAACTACACTCATTATGGCGAGAGTGCAATTGTCGCAACTTCTTTAAATAAGAAACTAACAAATCAATCCAAATATAATGGTGCCGAAGAGAAAATATAAGTAATGATAGGTCATGCAAATACTTGTTTTAATTTATTTGGGCTTTTTCCAAGGGAATTAGACAGCCATAAGGGCCATGTATTAGAAATTGAATGTACAGAGTAAGGGTGTTTAAGGGAGAGAGCATCCTTAAAAAAACATATACAAGGTAATGAAGGAGCTCAAAGGGAGAACCCCAGAAAAATAAATCAGGAAACAAAGCTAGCTCAAAATACAGCAGCTCTAGTACACAAAAATCCCACTTAGAAACGTGTAGGGTATAAAAGATAAGAAAACTTTCAAATGCATAACAAACAAATACAACAGACGAGTCAACGACATATTTGTCCTGTACGGTACCTAGGACAAGTCATAAGTGCAGAATATTTGAGTCCTTTAATAGGTTAGAGTGACTGGACTAGGACCACTTCTATATGATAATAGCAGTAAGAGAAGGAAAAAAAATCACCCAATAGTAACAGAACTATCAGTAAAATTCTCAAGGTTTGAGAATATTTGGATCCTTGACTAAGAACATCTTGTTGATATAAATGAAAGCCAAAGATGAAAATATAGATTTCCGAATAAATGGACCGACATAAATCTATTCTGGCAAATCTAGTTCAGTCAAGTTTATTTGTTGTCTGAGCATGTCTGTTTATTGTTTGATATAAATGTAAGACAGTAATGTGGGTTTCCAATTAGATAGCCCAATATGAATCTTATGTGAATCTTGTGTGTGCTGACAAATCTTATTGATTCTAGTAAAGCTTATTAGTTGTGGGTGTGTGTCACCATGTTTATCTGTCAATGTGCTTATTCTGTAAATGTTAGACTAGTCAACATTGACACAATGTCACAATCTGTAACCATCCCACCCCAATCAAAATATTATCTCTCGAGTCTGTGAATAAATCACTACTTAGAGTCCTTAAGTGTGTCCTATTGAAAAGTAAGATCAGTTTTTTTTGTACAAAGAACCAGGAATTATTGGATAAGAAATAGTATATGGATTATGAATCACAATTTGAGTCCTGTGTGGATAGAAAATAATAAACATAAAATTCAAATATGCATTGTTAAATAGTGACTCTTTATATAGCATATTCAGAAGTTTGGCGCATGTGATTGTACAATGTGTTTGCAGAGATTGTTCGTAGCCTTTTTTTATCTAGGTGAATCAATGAAAAGGAGGACACACCAAAATTGGCCTCACAACAAGTTGGAGTCCCAAAAGGAAATACCACATTTTAATTTGAAGTTTGAAAAATACAGAAAAACCAATACAAGAAATTGTTAGTAGAACTTGCTTTGGTCCCAGAACAGAACATGTTTATCCAGTATATATGTAACTGGTCATTTTCCAGGAAAAAGGAATATGCATCCACGGTGTGTCCGACAACAAGGTGCATATAGCAACATCTGCCACCACATTTATCTCTCCCGCATTTTATGAAAAACCGTCAAATAAAGAAAGATTTGGATGCATCTACAAATGCATCCACGTACTCCATAATATGGAACACAAACACTGGGAAGGTGTATGGTAGAAACAAAATAAGATAATGTAGTTCATAAGACCGGAAAGGACAAGCTGAAGGACACTTGTGCAACTTAAACTGGATTCTCAACAGGTCACCCTTACAGCAAATACAGGAAATAAAAAACCCAACACACCTAGATTACACATTATATGGGAAGACAGTATGAAGCAATTTATTCTCCCGGATTGGCTGAGTGTGTGGCTTGAAAAGGTATCTCATATGTATGCTAAACAATAACTAATATACCTTTTGACGAACCAGGTCCAGAATTCAGGTGCCCTCACTAATACCACAAATTGTGGCTCAAAATGCCAATAAGAAATTAAATCATTATGTCAAAGACCCTATCACTCCAGCAAAACCACAAAGATGTGGTATGGGTCGAGGGGTTTTACACATATTCTAACACACCACGCAGGTCAAGCACCCCTTTTGTAGGCCAAGACCAGCGCCGTGCATGTTAGGTAATTATTTTCAATCCTCATTTCAGTATGTATACACGATACGAATTGAACCTCGGTTGTTCGGATTGTTCCGAGATTTTTATCCCGTTATTCTTGCATATTCGGACTAATCGTCATTAAGGCAAGTCACTTTTCCTCTTGAATTAATATTGCATCAAATTTAAGTTTTTATTGAAATTCTTACAAGTAGATCCAATCGTTTATCGTATCGTATACTATTGTTCCTCTTTCGTTGAGTATATTGAGGATTTACACGAGCTAACCCACATATTCTCGACTTCGTGCCTTTGTTGACTCCAAAAATTTAATCTTTCATGCATTCATGTAGTATTGTATTGACAGGAGGGTTTATTCATACAAACGACACATAAATAAATTATCTAAAATTTATTGCTAGGTTGTATGCATCGAACCTGTAGTTATGGGATGCAGCAGTACATGCATTAGTTATAATTAAAATGATTAATAGACTTAAGAATTGATACAACATCGACATTGCATATTGTACATCATTGTTTCTATTGATATCGAATATTGTCTAAGTATTATTGACATCGACCATTGAACATTGTCATCGAATATTAAATCATTGTTTATAACCATTGTATCGATTACCATAATATTGATTATTGTTATCGTCCCATGTTATTGATTCCTATTGATCCATTGAATTCATTGTTATAACGTTATTCTATTGTTTCCTTGCTTTTTCTACTTGCTGTCCATGATTTGCTCTGAGGACAATTTTTCTTCTCCTTTTAGATGAAGTGTTCACAGGTGATCATGGAGAATTACCTGTAGAAATTGGAGAACAGACTTTCTAAAGATTTATTGCTTTCTAGTTGAATGTTATTTCATTAAACTTATTGTAATGAGATTTATTATCATTGTGTTTGGATTTATTATTGCATTGAGCTTATGACCTGGATATTATTATTTGTTTCCAGATGTTGGATTATCATATTTGGATATTTCATATTGTTGGATTATCATATTTGGATATTTCATATTGTCTTATTCCAAATATTATTGTTCATTAGGTTATTATTATTGTCTGCGCAATTGTTTTGTATTGTTATTATTGTTGAGTTGAATGGGTAAACAGCTTATGGATGACGCAAGTCATTTACTGGGCCAATATCACGTGCTTGTGTTCAGTATTTTTGGAAAGCGGGGCATGACAAGGTTTTTAGTGGTATCAGAGCATTATTCTAACATTAATTTAGCTTTTTAATAGTTTAAACATGAAAACATACATGAATCTGAAATTATGTAAATAAAATACAGTAGTAGTAAAATCATCATAACTTTTGCAATACAACTCGGAATTTAAAGATCTTAGATGTTCTGGAAACTAGAGACATAGGGCTACAACTCTTATTCAGAAAGTTATTTATTTTGATGTCAAATACTCGGTTGAAAACATCTCACAAATTCCAGACAGACAACAAACATACAGATTTTCAACAGATTTCATAAAATAAAGCGATCTAACATGATGGGTTTCAACTTTAATTAGGCAATAAACTTCATAATCAGCATGGTAGGTATAATAGCATGGTAAGCATCATTAAGAATACACCCATACACTAAATTAACCATACAATTCATCAATCAATTATTCAAGCAACCAACCTAGTATTTGATTCTACGATAGTATCTTTAGTTTATATGAATAACCTATCACCAATACTACATGAATGCACAAAAGATTTGATCTTTAGAGTCAAACAAGGCACGAAGTCGAGAATATTTGGGTTAGCTCGTGTAAACCCTCAATATACTCAAAGAAAATAGGAACAATAGTATGTGATACGATGAACGACTGGATCTACTTGCAAGATTAAAAACTTTTGTTTGATACAAGATTCAATTCAAAAGGAAAAGTGACTTGCCTTATGAAAGATTAATTCGAACACCAAAGAATAACGGGATGAAGATCTCGGAGCAACGAACACGAACCCACGAAGAACGATGTGCACACTACATGCACAAAGGGCAAAACAGCAAAAGAGCAACGACAGCAATAGTAGAAGAAAGGCAGCAACAGCAAGGCAACTCGACGACAGGGCTGACGTCGGCGTTGCTGGTCGGAGTCAGGCGGCGAGACTGGTCTCGGGACTGGCGGCGGCTACTGTTTCCGTCACTCGAGAAGAGGGCCAGAGGACGGAGTCGCAGTCGAGGGACCTCGACTGGGCGTTGGCGGCGCTAGAGGAAAGGCTCGACGACTGGGGTGGTACGCCGGAGAGGGTGCTGACGACGCTGATGGTCGCCGGAGATGAAGAGCAGACGGGGTTGGGGTTGGGTGCTGACGGGGAGAGAGATGACAGCTAGTTTAAGTTTTGTATTTTGTATTTTGTATTTTTAGGGTTTGCAATAGGGTATTATTTATAGGATACAATTAGGTTGTTGGGTTAATGGGCGAGGATCCAATAATAATTGATTTGGGTCTAAAAATAATTGCAATTGGGTTTTGGGTTCAAAAAGAGATGGATTTAAAGACAATAGGGTTCAAAAAAATACTGACAATCAAATAAAAATGGGCTCAACAAGAAAATAGCTCAACAAGAAGAACAAGAGTAATTTATAAACAAAATTTAATTAAGATGCTCAAGGAAAAATAAAGTATTTTATCCAAGTGCAAATAAAATATTACAATGAAGGGGAAAATGAAAAGAACGAAAACGATAGTTACAATTCTACCTACCTTACAATAAAATTTCGTTCTCGAAATTTAACCAAGTGGTAGTAAGGTAACACCGAAGAAAAGAAAAAAACTACAAAAAGATGGAGAAACTTCTTTTGAATCTCTTCCTCAAGCTCCCAAGTCGACTCACCCGGCGAGTGAGGATTTCAAGCAACTCGAACCAATTTGATAACCTTATTCTTCAAAATTTTCTCCCGTCGGTCCACAATCGAAACTGGACGGATCTCACAGGACAAATCTGGTCGAACAGACAATTCTGAGTAGTCAATAACATGACTATCATCCCTGACATACTTCCTGAGTTGGGAGACATGGAAGACATCGTGCACTCAAATAGAGCCGGTCGCGAGTCTATAAGCCACCTTACCTACTCGCTCCACCACATCGAACGGACCAATGAATCTAGGGCTTAGCTTGCCCCCTCCTCTAAACCGAATAACACCTCTCCATAGTGATACCTTAAGGAATACATGGTCACCCACTACGAATTCCAACGGTCTCCTGTGAATGTATGCCCATTTCCTCTGCCTGTCCTGAGCTGCCTGAAGATACTTCCTGATCTGGGCCACTGCATCATCAGTCCTCGTGATCAATTCTAGCCCCAAAAGCTTCCTTTCACCAATGTCATTCCAGCACACTGGTGATATACACTTCCTACCATACAAAACTTCATACGGAGCTGCCTTAAGACTTGCTTGGTAGCTATTGTTGTACGAAAACTCCACCAAGTGTAGATGATCCTCCCAAGATCCTCCAAACTGAAGAACACAGGATCTCAACATATCCTCCAAATCTAGTGTCTCTGTCTGATATAATGCTGACAGGAACACCATGCAATCTAACAACCTCCTACATATACTTCTCTGCAAGGCTCTCCGTAGACTGACCCATTCTGAAGGAAATAAAATGAGCACTCTTTGTCAAGTGATCCACAATTACTCAGATGGTATTGTGACCCTTGGGACTTCTAGGCAAAGGAGTCACAAAATTCATAGTAATGTTCTCCCACTTCCACTCCAAAATCAGAAACGGTTGAAGAAGTCCAGCAGTCCACTGATGTTCTGCTTTTACTTGCTGACAGATCCGAAACTGCGAAACAAATCTTGCAACAGCTCCCTTCATACCATGCCACAAAAAATGCAACTTCAAATCTCGATATATCTTCGTACCACCGGAATGAATAGAATATGGCAAACGGTGAGCTTCTTCGAGTAACTTCTGCCTGACTTCCCCCTTCGGAATGCATAAACAGGTCCCAAAGCCGAGAAATCCATCCTCATGAATAACCAATCAGTCCTTGAACCAGTATCGACTTCAGCTCGAAACTTCTGCAACTGCACATCACCAGACTGTTCTTCCTTAATCTGATCCACCAAGGACAATTGTAACTGAAGCACCATACAACTCTGCTCGGAACCAGACAAAACCACTTCCAAATCTAATCTCCTCGTAGCTTCCACAAGCTCATCTTGCTCAGTGAGAACCATGGCAACCGGTCTTCTACTCAGAGCATCAGGCACCGAATTAATCTTGCAAGGATGATACTGCAAACTGATGTCATAATCCGCCATCAATTCCAACCATCGTCTCTGTCTCATATTCAGCTCCTTCTGAGTGAACACGTACTTGAGACTTTTGTGGTCAGTGAAGATCTCCACTCGGTCTCCAAGTAAGTAACGCCTCCAAAGCTTCAAGGCAAAGATCACAGCTGCAAGCTCCAAATCATGTGTAGGATAATTCTTCTCATGCGGCCTCAATTGTATAGATGCATATGCGACAACCTTGCCTCGTTGCATCAAAACAGCACACAAATCTCTTTCTGAAGCATCACAATGAATTACGAAACCTCCTGATCCATCTGGTATAGTCAACACAGGTGCTGATGTCAATCGATTCTTCAATTCAGCGAAGGCTTCATCACAGAGTTCATCCCACACAAACATCTAATCTTTCCCAGTCAACCTGGTCAACGGCCTAGCAATCTTCGAGAAATCCCGAACAAACTTCCTGTAGTTACCTGCTAGACCAAGAAAAGTCTGAACTTCGGTGTCGGCCAATTCTTTACTGCAGAGATCTTGGTCGGATCGACTGAAACTCCATCACCAGAAATGATATGGCCCAAAAATGTCACACGATCCAGCCAAAACACACTTGTTAAGCTTCCCATACAGATGATTCTCCCTCAATGTTTGCAAAACAACCTTCAAATGCGCAGCATGCTCATCACGATTCCGAGAATAGACGATAATATCATCAATGAACACCACAACAAACTTGTTCAGAAAGGAAGAGAAAACCTAATTCATCAAGCTCATGAACACAGCTAGAGCATTAGTAACTCCGAAAGGCATCACGAAGAATTCATAGTGCCCATATCTTGTACAAAAAGCAGTCTTCTACACATCTTCGACTTTCACCTTAACCTGATGGTAACCAAAACGAAGATCAGAAGCGCCTCCCAATTGATCAAATAGATTATCAATCCTTGGCAAGTGATACTGGTTCTTTACTGTGACATTATTCAGCTCACGGTAATCAATACACAACCTGCAACTACCATCCTTCTTATTGACGAACAGTACAGGAGCTCCCCAAGGAGAAACACTCGGCCTGATAAAACTTCTATCCAGCAACTCTTGAATCTGTTCCTTCAACTCAGCCAACTCAACAGGAGCCATTCTGTACAGACTCTTAGAGATCGGAGCTATACCCGGCTGAACATCAATACTGAACACCACTTCACGATCTGGCGGTAATCCCGGCAATTCCTCAAGACTAAAAAGTCTCGCACAACCAACGGTGCAACATCACCATCAGCACACACTTCTTCCATTACTCCAACTTCCTGACTTGCCAACTTCTCCACACAAGCAAGCGGTGTTTCACCAGCACAGAATTCAAATTCCTAACATTCTGGCATTCGGAACACCACCTTCTTCACACGGCAGTCAATTACAGAATGAGTGACACCAAGCCAATCCATCCCCAAAATAACATCAAAACCAAAATTATTGATGACAATCAGATTGGCAACAAAAGCAACACCACCAATAACCAAAGGACTCTGCTCATAGATCTGAGAACACACGACAACACCTCCACCTGTAGTAATATTCCATGCTGCTGGCATAGCACTGCTAGCCAAGTGATGTAGGTCGACGAAGCGGGAGGAAACAAAGGAATGAGTTGCACCAGAGTCAAAAAGAACATGAGCAGAAAAGGAGTGAACAAGAATAATGCCTAGCAAGAAGTCAATATGAGAACACAATATGCAGAAGCAAAATGCAAGAAACAGACATGAATGGAAGGATACATGATAAAGCAACAGAAAAGAATAACAAGGTAGCAAAGAAGAATAAAATCCAAATAAACCAAAGATATACATGCAACAATGCCCAATGTGGTTTCAGCATCCTGCGTAGTCAGGTTGTAAGCCTGACCACGACCTGCAGGAAGATTACCCCTAGGAGCGGCTCTCCTCTGATCAAAGATCTGCTTCTGAGGTAGGAGTGGTGGTCCGCCCTGACCATGAGTAAGTACTCCCTGCGGAGCAGAATCTCCAACTGGTGCAAGAGATCTGGACCTTGGGCAATCACGAACCATGTGATCATTGCCTCCACACAAAAGGCACAGGCGATTTACTATCCTGCAATCTTGGTGCAAATGCCTAGTCTTCCGACAGTGCGAACAGATCAGATCTGACCACTAAACAGCAGGTGGGTATGGCAATGCCCTAGCAGGAAAGGTCGGAACAGGCCTCCTAATAGGCCCTCCAGAAGGCCTGACAGCAACAGGGCACTGTTTTAAATTTCCTCCGATACGGAGAAATTTCGGTCGAAATTTCGTTTCGGCTAGCTTGCCGATACGAAATCACATATTTTATACTCTACATCGTTTTGGACTGAACTGTGTATATTTTAGCCGATATTACTGAAATATCAGCCAAAATATTGCCGAAATTGGCAAAATATCAGGCGAAATAGACACAAATGTTTTTCGAAATAGACACAAATGTTTTTGTGTATATATTTAAAAAATTTGTTTTACTTTTTGCATATATGTCTTTCAATATAGGACCTTAAGCTAAAATAATGTAAGGATTTTGTATCGCTATTGTTTGTATATATGCAAAGTCAAGTAAGTTCATTAACTAATATATTTTTTTTAATCAATGCAAATTCAATTTAGTTATATACTTATATTACATTTTCTTCTATATTATTGTTAAATTATGCGAAGATTTACCGTAACTGATTCATATCATTAGTTACAAAATACAGTATTTATATGATAAATGATATGTAGTACATATAATATCTTATTTAGTAAAAATAAAATAAAATTATTGAGTATGGGAAATAAACATCCGATATGATCACATTTTCCCGAGATCTCCTCCGATATCTCCGATCCGAGACGAAACACCCCTTGTCGAGACGAGTCCGAAATCTGAGATTTAAAACCATGCAACAGGGTGCGGAACAGACTACTAAATAGCATGCTTTCTCATACTAGTCTGCTCCTGAATGCTAGCAGCATCCAGAATATCAGCATAAGAACGAAGTCGCAGGGCAGCAAGGCGATCCTGAATCTCAATATCCAAGCCCAACAAGAAACGACGGCCTCTATCTTCGTCATTCACTACCATAGAAGTAGCAAAACGACTTAGTCAGGTAAATTCCGCAGCATACTCATCCACGGTCCGTCTCCCCTGATTCAAGACAGTGTTTAGCTTAACGTCGGTACTTTAAGAAATAACAACGAAAAAGCAAGATTAAACACTATCTAACGAACCTGGGTTAATGAGACAAACTGTCGTTCCATTTCATTCTTGGTGGCATTAGGAAAGAACTTCGTGAGAAAGCTCTCAGTGAAGATGGCCCAGTGGATGGGTCGCCCCAATTGTTCAGCCTCAGCTTGCCACCAGATGTGGGCAAGATCAACAAGTTGGATGCTCACAACATCCACATGATCAACATCTGCTATCCGTGCCGCAGTCAACAGCTGCTCAGTCCTGATAAGCCATTGCTCGGCTTCAAGGAGACCCTCAGTGCCCAATAACTTATCTGGATGGAGCCTCATGAAATCTGCCACATTACCAGGTCTCGGTGGCAGCAATCCGGGTGTCGGTACAGCGGGTTCATTGTTAGCAGTTTCGAAAGCCACCCTCATCAGTCATTATGCTCTCACTGCATCTGCATCATCAGTTCATTGTGCTCATGCTACAGCTGCATCATCTGTGCAACATTGGGCTCATCAGACTGATCATCCCCAGCTCGGAAAGATGAAGCACCTTTTCTAGCCATAGTTTGCAATAAAATAAAATGGTTAGCGTCCAGATCATAAGTTGGTTATCAATTATCCATATGATTCCTATATTGCACATAGTGTTGAATCAAACCGGTTAAAACCCAAATTCGACTAATATATCAGTCAAAGCCAAACCTCCATATGTTAGTCACGTTTGACTGATGCATTATCCAAACTCCGGCTTTATGTTAGTCACGTTTGACTGATACATTATCCAAACCCGACGTCCTAGTGTTCGATTCTATGATAATATCTTTAAATTAGTCACGTTTGACTGATACATTATCTAGACATGAATGTTAGTCACGTTTCATTGCAGACCATGGCTAGAAAATGTGCTTCATCTTCCCGAGCTGGGAATGATCAGTCTGATGAGCCCAATGTTGCACAGATGAGGCAGATGCAGCGTGAGCACAATGAACTGATGATGCAAATGCAGTGAGAGCATAATGAACTGATGAAAGTGGCTTTCGAAGCTACCAACAGGGAACCCAGTGCACCAGCACCCGGATTGTTGTCACCGAGACCTGGTAATGTGGCAAATTTCATGAGGCTCCATCCAGATAAATTCTTGGGTAGTGAAGGTCTGCTTGAAGCCGAGCAATGGCTTATTCGAACTGAGCAGCTGTTGACTACAGCACAGATAGCGGATGTTGATCGTGTGGATGTTGTGAGCATCCAACTTTTTGATCTTGCCCACATCTGGTGGCAAGCTGAGGCTGAACGATTGGGGCGACCCATCCACTGGGCCAACTTCACTAAGAGCTTCCTCGCGAAGTTCTTCCCTAATGCCACCAAGAATGAAATGGAATGACAGTTTGTCTCACTAACTCACGTTCGATAGATGGTGTTTAATCATGCTTTCTCATTGTTATTTTATAAAGTACTGACATTAAACTAAACACGGTCTTGAATCAGGGGAGTCAGACTGCGGACAAGTACGCTGCGGAATTCACCCGACTAAGTCGTTTTGCTACTTCTATGGTGGCGAATGACGAAGATAACGACCATCATTTCTTGTTGGGCTTGGATATTGAGATTCAGGATCGTCTTGCTGCCCTGTGACTTCGTTCTTATGTTGATATCCTGGATGCTGCTAGAATTCAGGAGCAGACTAGTACGAGGAAGCGTGCCATTCAGCGGCCTGTTCGGCACCCTGTTGCTGTCAGACCTTTTGGAGGGCCTATTAGGAGGCCTGTTCCGACCTTTCCTGCTAGGGCATTGCCATACCCACCTGTTGTTCAGAGGTCAAATCTGATCTGTTCGCATTATCGGAAGACTGGGCATTTGCGCCAAGATTGCAAGATAGTAAATCGCCTGTACCTTCTGTGTGGAGGCAATATCACATGGTTCGTAATTGCCCAAGGTCCAGATCTCTTGCACTAGTTGGAGGCTCCGCTCCGCAGGGAGTACTTGCTCGTGGTCAGGGCGGACCACCACTCCCACCTCAAAGGCAGATCTTTGATCAGAGAATAGCCGCTCCTAGGGGTAATCTTCCTGCAGGTCGTGGTCAGGCTTACAACCTGACTATGCAGGATGCTGAAACTGCCTTGGGCGTTGTTGCAGGTATATCTTTGGTTTATTTGGATTTTATTCTTCCTTACTATCTTGTTATTCTATTCTATTGCTTTATCATGTTATCCTTCCATTCATGTCTGTTTCTTGCATTTTGCTTCTGCATATTGTGTTCTCATTTTGACTTCTTGCTAGGCATTATCCTTGTTCACTCCTTTCCTGCTCATGTTCTTTTTGACTCTGATGCAACTCATTCCATTATTTCCTCTCACTTCGTCGACCTACATCACTTGGCTAGCAGCGCTATGCCAGCAGCATGGAATATTACGACAGGTGGAGGTGTTGTCAAGTGTTCTCAGATCTGTGAGCAAAGTCCTTTGATTATTGGTGATGTTGATTTTGTTGCCGATCTGATTGTCATCAACAATTCTGATTTTGATGTTATCTTGGGAATGGATTGGCTTGGTGTCACTCATGCTGTAATTGACTGCTGTGTGAAGAAGGTGGTGTTCCGAATGCCAGGACGTCAGAAATTTAAATTCTGTACCGGTGAAACACTGCTTGCTTGTATAGAGAAGTTGGCAAGTCAAGAAGTTGGAGTGATGGAAGAAGTGTGTGTTGATGGTGATGCTCACCGTTGGTTGTGCGAGACTTTCTGGATGTTTTTCCTGAGGAATTATCGGGATTACCGCCTGATCGTGAAGTGGTGTTCAGTACTGATGTTCAGCCATGTACAGCTTCGATCTCTAAGAGTTCGTACATAATGGCTCCTGTTGAGTTAGTTGAGTTGAAGGAACAGATTCAGGAGTTGCTGGATATAGGTTTTATCAGGCCGAGTGTCTTATCTTGGGGAGCTCTGGTACTGTTCGTCAATAAAAAGAATGGTAATCGCAGGTTGTGTATCGACTACCGTGAGCTGAATAATGTCACAGTGAAGAATCGGTATCCGTTGCCAATGATTGATGACCTAATTGATCAATTGGGAGGCGCTTCTGTATTTTCGAAGTTGGATCTTCGTTCTGGTTACCATCAGGTTAAGGTGAAAGCCGAGGATGTACAGAAAACTGCTTTTCGTACAATATATAGGCACAATTAATTCTTGGTGATGCTTTTCAGAATTACTAATGCTCCAACTGTGTTCATGAGCTTGATGAATCGGGTTTTCTCTCCCTTTCTAGACAAGTTTGTTGTGGTGTTCATTGATGATATTCTCGTCTATTCTCGGAATCATGATGAGCATGTTGAGCACTTAAGGGTTGTTTTGCAAACATTAAGGGAGAATCAGCTGTATAGGAAGCTTAGCAAGTATGAGTTTTGACTGGATCGTGTGACATTCTTGGGCCATATATTTTCTGGTGATGGAGTTTCTGTCGATCCATCCAAGATCTCTGTAGTTAAGGATTGGCCGACGCCGAAGTCAGTATCTGAAGTTCAGAGTTTTCTTGGTCTAGCAGGATACTACAGGAAGTTTGTTCGAAATTTTTCGAATATTGTCGGGCCGTTGACCAAGTTGACTGGGAAGAATCAGAAGTTTGTGTAGGATGAGTCCTGTAATGAAGTCTTCGCTGAATTAAAGAATTAGTTGACATCAGCACCTGTGTTGACTATACCGAATGGATCAGGAGGTTTCGTAATTCACTGTGATGCTTCAACAAGAGGTTTGGGTGTTGTTTTGATGCAACGAGGCAAGGTTGTCGCATATGCATCTAGATAATTGAGGTCGCATGAGAAGAATTATCCTACACATAATTTGGAGCTTGCAATTGTGATCTTTGCCTTGAAGCTTTGGAGGCATTACTTACTTGGAGACCGAGTAGAGATCTTCACTGACCACAAAAAGTCTCAAGTACGTGTTCACTCAGAATGAGCTGAATATGAAGCAGAAACGATGGTTGGAATTGATGGCGGATTATGACATCAATTTGCAATATCACCCTGGTAAGATTAATTTGGTGCCTGATGCTTTGAGCAGAAGACCGGTTGCTATGGTTCTAACTAAGTAGGATGAGTTTGTGGAAGCTATGAGGAGATTAAATTTGAAAGTGGTTTTGCCTGGTTCCGAGCAGAGTTGTATGGTACTTCAACTGCAGTCATCCTTGGTGTATCAGATTAAAGAAGCACAGTCTGGTGATGTGCAGTTGTAGAAGTTTCGAGCTGAAATCGAAGTTGGTTTAAGGACTGATATGGTTATTCATGAGGATGGATCTCTCTGCTTTGGGACCCGTTTATGTGTTCCGAAGGGGAAAGTTAGGCAGAAGTTACTCGAAGAAGCTCACCGTTCTCCATATTCTATTCATCCCGGTGGTACGAAGATGTATCAGGATTTGAAGTTGCATTTCTGGTGGCATGGTATGAAGAGAGATGTTGCAAGATTTGTTTCGCAGTGTCTGATCTGTCAGCAAGTGAAAGCAGAACATCAGAGAACTGCTGGACTTCTTCAATTGCTTTCCATTCCAGAGTGGAAGTGGGAGAACATTCCATGGATTTTGTGATTGCTTTGCCTAGAAGTCCCAAGTGTCACAATGTCATCTGGGTGATTGTGGATCGCTTGACGAAGAGTGCTCATTTTATTCCCTTCAGAGTGTGTCAGTCTACGGAGAGCCTTGCAGAGAAGTACATGCAGGAGGTTGTCAGATTGCATGAGGTCCCTGTCAGCATTATATCAGACAAGAGACACTAGATTCAGATCTCAATTTTGGGAGTCTTCAGAACAGTCTTGGGAGTAAGCTGAGATTTAGTACTGCATTCCATCCGCAAACAGATGGACAATCGGAGAGAACTATTCAAACATTGGAGAATATGTTGAGGTCCTGTGTTCTTCAGTTTGGATGATCTTTGGAAGATCATCTACACTTGGTGGAGTTTTCATACAACAATAGCTACCAAGCAAAGTCTTAAGACAGCTCCGTATGAAGCTTTGTATGGTCGGAAGTGTAAATCACCAGTGTGCTGGGATGACATTGGTGAGAGGAAGCTTTTGGGGCCAGAGTTGATCACGAGGAATGTTGACGCAGTGGCCCAGATCAGGAAGTATCTTCAGGCAGCTCAGGACAAACAGAGGAAATGGGCAGACATTCACAGGAGGCCGTTGGTATTCAAAGTGGGAGATCATGTGTTCCTCAAGGTATCACCATGTTTGGAGGAGAGGGCAAGCTAAGCCCTAAATTCATTGGTCCGTTTGATGTGGTGGAGGGAGTAGGCAAAGTGGCCTATAGACTCGCGTTGCCACCGACTCTATCTGGAGTGCATGAGGTCTTTAATGTCTCCCAACTCGGAAAGTATGTCAGGGATGACAGTCATGTTATTAACTACTCGGAATGGTCTGTTCGACCATATTTGTCCTGTGAGATCCGTCTGGTTTCAATTTTGGACCGACAGGAGAAGATTTTGAAGAATAAGGTTATCAGATTGGTTTAAGTTGCTTAAAAATCCTCATTCGCCGGGTGAGTCGACTTGGGAGCTTGAGGAAGAGATTCAAAAGTTTCCCCAACCTTTTTGTGTAGCTCTTTTCTTTTTTCTTTGCGGTTACCCTATTACCACTTACTTAAATTTCGAGGACGATATTTTATTGTAAAGTGGGTAAGATTGTACCATTTCCGTTCTTTTTATTTTTCCCTTCATTGTATTATTTTATTTGCACTTGAATAAAATACTTTATTTTTTCTTGAGCATCTTAATTAAATTTTGTTCATGAATTAATCTTGTTCTTCTTGTTGAGCTATTTTCATGTTGATCTCATTTTTATTTGATTGTGAGTATTTTATTTGAACTCTATTGTCTTTAAATCCAACTCTTTTAGAACCCAAAGCCCAATTGCAATTATTTCTAGATCCAAACCCATTATTATTGGATCCTAGCCCATTAACCCAACAACCTAATTGTATCCTTTAGATAATACCCTATTGCAAACCCTAAAAACACAAAAAATACAAACTCTAAACCTAGCCATCTCTCTCTCCTCTCTCCCGTCAGCCGTCTGCCCCCAACTTCCTGCCCAAACCGTCAACACCCAACCCCAGCCTCCCTGTCGTCAACAACCCCCTCCGGCAATCCCTATCGAGCACCGCCCAAACCCAACACCCCGCACCCGATGCCCCACTGCTGCTCCCCTTCCTTCTCGACCTCGCTGTCGACTTGCACAAGCTAGCCGCCACCGCTCGACGCCCAGTCGAGCTACCTTCGACTGCGACCCTGTCCTCTGTCCCTCTTCCCGAGCGACGAAAATAGCAGCCACCGCCAGTCCCGAGCCCAGTCGTCGCGCCGTCTTGACTGTCAATGCCGTCCAGACCGCTAGCCGGCAGCCACCGCCAATCCCACCGCTGTGCTGCCCCCGTGCTTACTGTTGCTGTCATTACTCTTTGATATTGTTGCTGTGTTGCCTTCTGCACGTAGTTTGCACGTATTATCTTCGTGGGTTTATTGCTCCGAGATTCTCATCTCGTTATTATTTGGTATTCGAATTAATCATCCATAAGGCAAGTCACTTTTCGCTTGAATTGAATTTTGTATCAAATTCAAGTTTTTATTGAAATTTTTGCAAGTAGATCAAATCGTTCATCGAATCGCATATTGTTGTTCATCTTTCGTTGAGTATATTGAGGGTTTACACAAGCTAACCCAAATATCCTCAACTTCGTGCCTTTATTGACTCTAAAGATATGTGCATTCATGTAGTATTGGTGATAAACATCACATAAAGATACTATCGTAGAATCGAATATTAGGTTGATTGCTTGAATAATTGATTGATGAATTGTGTGATTAATTTAGTATACGTGTGTATTTTTAATGATGCTTACCATGCTATTATACCTACCATACTGATTATGAAGTTCATTGACTAATTGAAGTGGAACCCATCATGTTAGATCGCTTTATCTTATGAAATATATTGAAAATCTGTATGTTTTTTGTCTGTCTGGAATTTGTAAGACGTTTTCGACCCAGTATTTGACATTAAACTAAATAACTTTCTGAATAAGGGTTGTAGCCCTATGTCTCTAGTTTTCAGAACATCTACGATCTTTGAATTCCGAGTTGTATTGCAAAAGTTATGATGATTTTACTACTGTTGTGTTTTATTTTCAGAAGTTCATATTCATATATGTTTTCATGTTTAAACAATAAAAGGCTAAGTTAATATTAGAATAATGCGCTGATAATTTCAAAAATGTTAGTTAACATGTTTAGGAGTCTAATGTATATTTTTGATGATTTTATAATTGAGTTTTCGTTGATTCGGAAGATATAACAACTTGATGTCGATTTTCAGTCAGAACATATAACCTGTAAAGAATGATGTATTTGACCTAACTACTGTTGTCGGATTTTGTATTTTATGCATTGGAATCGTGTGGAAGTCTAATTTCTAGAATTCCTGACGGTTTCAATTTTCGATTTCTGTAGCAATGGAAAAACTGATTTTTGTACAGTGACCTCTTGTTGTCTAGAAATTCGTTTTCCAAATTTTTTTAATATAAGTATATATTATTGTATTGCATGAATTGAAGTGTATATGTTGCATGGCATGATCCTAATGTGCTATTATCAACATCTATTTGTTTTATCCAAAGTTGTCATCCTATTGTTCTTCTATTGTTTTTATCGTCCATCTAATGTCTCTAAATTGTCTAATGTATTGTTGCATCAATAAAATAATTAACAAGCCGAAGTTTAAAGGATTGACTGGAATAGTTGATGATATAGTGACTGTGCTCAGAAGTGTGGGCCATGTTTTCCAAAATAATGTGTGTCGGCTAGTGTTATTGTTATCGATTTATTGTTGGATTACTGACTACAGTATCCCAATTCATCGTGTATTGTTTTAGTGTTATTGTGCCGACCAGTGTGCACCAATGTTGCAATTAATGTTATCGTGCCGTGTACATAATCTATAGAATCTTCTACTTAAGTCTAAACGAAACTGATTGTATGTATCGAACCTGTAGTTATGGAATGCAGTAGTACGTGCATTAGTTAGGATTAAAATGACTAATAGACTTAAGAATTGACACAACATCGACATTGCATATTGTACATCAATGTTTCTATTGATATCGAATATTGTAAGGGTTATTGACATTGACCATTGAACATTGTCATCGAATATTGAATCATTGTTTATAACCATTGTATCGATTACCATGATATTGATTATTGTTATCGTCCCACGTTATTGATTCCTATTGATCCATTGAATTCATTGTTATATCGTTATTCCATTGTAACCTTGCTTTTTCTACTTGTTGTTCATGACTTGCTTTAAGGACAATTTTTCTTCTTCTTTTAGACGAAGTATTCACATGTGATCATAGAGAATTACCTGCAGAAATTGAAGAACAAGCTTTCTAAAGATTTATTGCTTTCTAGTTGAATGTTATTTCATTAAACTTATTGTAATGAGATTTATTATGATTGTGTTTGGATTTATTATTGCATTGGGCTTATGACCCCGAATATTATTATTTGTTTCAAGATGTTAGATTATCATATTTGGATATTTTATATTGTCTTATTCCAAGTATTATTGTTTAAGTGGTTATTATTATTATCTGCGCAATTGTTTTGTAGTGTTATTATTGTTGAGTTGAATGAGTAAACAGCTTATGGATGACGCAAGTCATTCATTGGGTTAATGTCACGTGCCTGTGTTCGTATTTTTGGGAAACGCGACGACCTCGGTTGTTCGGTTTTACACATTCTAACACACCACGCAGGTCAAGCACCGCTTTTGTATGCCAAGACCAGCGCCGTGCACGTAAGGTAATTATTTTCAATCCTCATTTCAGTATGTATACACGACGAATTGAACCTCGGTTGTTCGGATACCATGTCACAATTGACAAGCATGCCACTACACCCTAACTCAAAAGTACTCTAACAGTTAAATCTAAAATAAAAATGAAAACTATGCATTTCTAAAGCATCAACTTCTAACATTTCAAACTCCCAAAACACAACTAACCATCTGTGTAGTCCCTACCCAAAAAATAAAAATAAAAATAAAAAAAATAAATAAAAAAAATCAAGCAAAGAAAATATCCAATTCTTCACCTGCAGAATTATCCGCTGCTGCGGCCGAAGCATCAGCAGCAACTTCCTTTCCATCTTCTACTGCCCCATTAGTCGCCGGAGAACTTGACTCCCCATCTCCATTACACTCACCAACAGAGGGTTCCTCAACTCCCGAGCCATCACTCAAAGGTACTGCAGTCTCAACAGGCTTCGAATCGGGCTGAGTGAAACTACCCGAATTTGAATTTGATGGTTTTCCTCTGTTCTTCACCTTGCTGGATTTCCCAGCCATCTTCTGCTCCCTAAATTGTATAATGAACCAAAACAATAAAATTTGATTAACAAAAATTATGCTTTATAATAATGACAAAAAAAAATTCTATAAAATTAATCAATTTGTCAAACACCAATCCAATTGTAGAAGGCTGCTAAAAATCAGTAAAAAAAAAACTACCTTTTTTTTAACTTTAAAAGAGCTTTTTGGTACTGATTTCAGAGGCGTACGGTAACAAGAACAAATTTTTACTAAAAAATGTTAGTACAAACAACAATTCGAAGATTGACCTACAAAATCCAAACTTTAGCTGAATTGGGAATTGGAAGAGAGAGAGAGATTGAAGGGGGAGAAGAGAAGGTATGGGTGGTTTTACGGGAGAAGAGGAAAAGGAGAAAAGAGGCGGCGCTTAGCAGAGATCAATAAGATTGGAGCCCTTGCTATGTTTTTTAGCTTCGAGGGGGCTAAAATGGGAAAATGCGTCACTTTTTCTTTATTTATTTATTTTTGATGGATTGTTGAATGATTTGGCTAAGTTTCGTACTTCCTCCGTTTCACTTTTAAGTGATATTCAGAAGTTTTGCACGCAGATTAAGAAAGAGTGAGATAAATATTTGTTTTTCTCTACGTTCTTATTAATAAGTCTCCATGATTTAATTACCAATTTTTTTTCCAATACAGATTCTGATTTCATGAAATTGTAATTAATATTTTCTCAGTACAAATTCTGTTTTCAAGAGAGAATAGAATTACTAATTCTTTTTTCAATACAGTTGGCATTAAATTTTTTGAGAAAATAAAATTTAGAAAGTTGAAACTACAATTTTTTAAGAATATTTGATAAGATTAAGATGAGTAATTAAGACAAAATTTCAACATAAATAAGGGTTTTCTTGGAAAAAATGGGAAAAAATTAGATAATATCACTTAAAGTGAAACAAGAAAAAAAATCCTAAATATCACTTAGAGTGAAACGGAGGGAGTACGATTTTGTGGGTGTATTTTTCGGATAATAGTATGGGTATTATATTATATTATATTACCCACGCTCAAACGAAATTTTTACCAAACTATCCCACTTTTTGTAAGTATGTACAAAACTATTCCTGTTTGAAAATTTAATACCAAAACATTCATGTCGCTAACTGAGTTAGCGCGCCTAATAATTTTCTTCGCGCGAACTCAGTTAGCGTGCTGCAGGGGATACAACTTTTTTCCTCTTATTTGGGTGTGGCAAAAAACTCACCCAATATAGACAGCGTGCGTGTTTAAACCACTCACGCTAACGGGGTTAGCGTTCGTAGATGGGACAGTACTGGGCACTACCTCAAAGAGAGGTGTGGATAAAAAATCACTAAATATAGACACGTTAACTCAGTTAACGTGCCTATTATTACTAAAGTCGTTAACTGAGTTAACGACTGTGAAAATTTCAAGTTTCAGGAAAGTTGAAACTATCTGGAAATTGGAGATACTCACACACGTTAACTAAGTTAACGTGCCTATTCTTACCAAGGCCGTTAACTGGGTTAAAGAGTGTGAAGATTTTAAGTTTTCAGAAAGTTCAAACTTTCTAGAAATTGGAGATACTCACACACGTTAACTTAGATAATGTGCCTATTCTTACCAATGCCGTTAACTGAGTTAACGAGTGTGAAGATTTTAAGTTTTCAGAAAGTTAAAACTTTCTGAAAATTGGATATACTCGCACACGTTAACTCAGTTAACGTGTCTTGTTTTACCAAGGCACGTTAACTGAGTTAACGTGTATGCCTATCTTCACAAACAAACAGACAAGGATGTTTTGTACATAAAAAATCACTAAGTATAGACACGTTAACTCAGTTAACGTGCCTATTATTAACACGGCCGTTAACTCAGTTAGCGACAAGGATGTTTTGGTATTAAATTTTCAAACAGGAATAGTTTCTTACGTACTTACAAAAAGTGGGATAGTTCGGTAAAAAAATTCCGCTCAAACTGTCCCACTTTTTGAAAGTTTTCCCCAAACTGCCCTACTTTTTAAAAAATTCCCAAAACGCCCTATTCGCTTTCTGAGAAAGTAAGTTTGGCTAAATACTCCTCACTTTTTCAGAAAGCAAGTCTTAGGGGTTGGTTTTGCAACTGCCTACACTCGCTTTCTCAAAAAGTGAGGGGATTTAGCCCAAACTCGCTTTTTGAAAAAACGAGTGTTGATTGGGACGATAACGCGATACTACCCCAACTGTATTATCCGACTCGTCCCAGATTTGCAATCAATGGAAGGTATGTCAAGGGGATAGAATGTCCAGTCAAATTTGGGAACAGCACGGCTCCAAACAGTGTAAGAATGTAGGCCCTGCAGTAGCACTGAACCTCCTAATCAGTGTAATCTTCATTCAATTGGTTCTTAAATGTGTTCTTCAACCACTTCAACCGAATAAATTTTCCATTAACTGCTCCGATTTCCACTTCGACACCGAGATACTGTTATACTAAATATACCGAATCGAAGTCCATTATGCCGGTCACTACCTGCCCATCAACTGAAAGGCCAGTAAGTACAGAAACGTCCTGCAGTGTCACTGTCATATCCCCAATTGGCAGGTGAAAGGTGTGTGTTTCAGGCCATCATCTCTCAAGCAGTGCGATAAGAAGAGACCGATCACATTTGATGGAGCTCATCAATGCAATACTATATAATCCACAGTCCCTTAGGATCTCATGAATCCGTGGGTGCATAGGTAGTGGATGACCCCCCCTAAATGTGCATTCCTTCGATTCACCTTTCCACACATCCTTCGAACGGTGCTGCGACTGGAGAATAAGGAGTGTAGGGTCGAGGAGACCTGGACCTCCGACTGGAATATAAGATGATGAAGGGGCTGAAGAAGAAGTACCTGCCACATTTGAATTAGTTGGGACCTATACAACAATAATATTTACATCAAAAGACCGATATAACATTTTTTGTATGATAATCAAACTAATCAAACATAAACAATTATAAGCTTACATTAGTACGTATTGTACCACCACGACGACCACCACGTCCACCGCGAGGAGGTGGGCCAAAAGAAGTACGTGGTCCATCGCCGCGAGGGGTCTACTACTCGATCCATCCTCCACATTCCCCATCGTGCGTGCCATTTATAATAAAATAGAGTATACTACAACTAAAAACAATCGTTATTAATTATACCAAAATATATAACCTACATATATACAATCGTTATTAACTATATCCAATTTTTACCCCCAAATTCGACATATATCCAAATTTTACCCACTACTTTAAACTACATATATCTACATAAATATACAACATTAAAATAGCTATAGATTGATAAATATACTGCAAGCTTTACCACCAAATTCGAAGCACTCCACCTCCACCGCAAGGTTCACCCCCAAATTTGAAGAACTCCACCGCAATTACCCCCAAATTCAAAGCACCCCCCAAATTCGAAGTGGACAATCGAACTATGATGAGAAATGGAAGAATTTCATGAGTGGTTCGACGAAATTTGGTGGGTTAATGGCTGAAATCGGATTTCACTTTGTTTGGGTTAGGGTTTCGTGATGAAGAGAAGGAGATAGAGAAGAATGAGATATGAGTTCGAGTTGGGGGTTAAAGACCTAATCGACACTCGCTTTTTCAAAAAGCGAGTTTGGGCTAAATCCCCTCGCTTTTTGAGAAAGCGAGTGTAGGTAGGTGGAAAACCTAAACCTAAGACTTGCTTTCTGAAAAGGCGAGGAAGATTTAGCCAAACTCGCTTCTTCAATAAGCGAGTAGGGCATTTTGGGATTTTTTTTTAAAAATAGGGCAGTTTGGGAAAAACTTTCGAAAAGTGGGACAGTTTGGGGAAAAATTCCTTCTCCTTTCTATATTTTGAAATGGAGAAAGGAAAGCAAAAGTAGGGGAAACAAATTTAAATTACTATCACGTGCA
Organism: Hemerocallis citrina; assembly: GCA_017893485.1. Lineage (NCBI taxonomy): Eukaryota > Viridiplantae > Streptophyta > Magnoliopsida > Asparagales > Asphodelaceae > Hemerocallis > Hemerocallis citrina. The sequence continues at coordinate 154,128,532 of CM030367.1, read as the reverse complement.
TTTCACACTTTTTCGTACAGTTACAAAAACTAAAAAACCCTACATCCCCATCGCTTCTTTCCGCAATCCTTACACCTCCACGCCCCACTATCCACATCGCCCCCCGCGCTCCTAGCTACCGCTCGCGAGCGCTACCTCCACCTCTCAAGCTCCTCCCACCGCCCGCTCTCGCTGCCTCCACCTCTTGCGCTCCTCACCATCGCCAACTGTAGTCGTCTCCACCTCCAACGCTCCTCTGCCTCCACCTCCTGCGCTCCTCGCCACCACCCACAGTCGCCGTCTCCACCTCCAATGCTCCTCCTGCCGCTCGCGCTCCCGCCTCCACCTTCCATGCTCCTTCCGCCGTTTATATTCAGTCATCTTCTTCTTCAAATAAAAATGCAATTTTTACACCAAAAAATCTGCTGAAAAAATTAGCAACGGCTGCTTCTTCTCCCACTCTCTTTCCCTCTCTCTTCCCTTCTTTCCCAATTCATAATCGGAGTAGAATTCTGACGTTTCCAATTAGGGTCGCTTCTTCTTCTTCTTCTTCTTCTTCTTCTTCTTCTTCTTCTTCTTCTTCGATCACTGATTTATCTGAATTCAAACTTTTTGAGCCACCATAAGTTGAGATCTCCTCAAATGAGGTATAATGTTGAAAACTTTGTTGATAACCCATTAGGATTTGACTTGATTTGGTGTGGTTAGTTTGGAGGATTTGAAGTGGGCATTTTGTCAGACACCTTATGTGCAAGTTTTGATGTCAATGAAATACTCATTTCATTGAAACCTCCAACAAACCACACCAACATGAACCAAATTGAAACGGGTTATCAATAAAGTTCAAACTGTATACCTCAGTTGGAGTTAACATAATGTTATACCGACTAAAAAAGTATGACAAAATGAGTAACTTAACATCCGCGCTCACCTCAATCATTTTAAACTATGGTTCTTAACTTATAGCTAAACAGTTTCTTAACTCATAACTTCTAAGTTTTTGATGAAGCGGAACAATGAGACAGTCTCGATTGAACTCAACAATGTCACTGCTGTTCACGTCAGGTACCTCCCTCTTTTCTTTCGATTTCTTCAAATTTTTATTCGCATTATTATGTTTTGTTTCTCTAATTTTTGTTTTCTTTTTCCTATTTTGAGGATGAGTTTTAGGTTTTTGATGAAGTTCAACATCGAGACGGTCTCAATCGAACTCAAAAACGCCACAACTGTTCACGGAATGTATCTCCCTCTTTTCTTTCGATTTCTTGATTTTTGATTAGCACTATTATGTTTTTTTTTTTTAATTTTCGTATTTTTTTTTAAGTTTTGGGGATGGGTTCTAGGTTTTTGATGAACTTGAACAACGAGACGGTCTCGATCGAACCCAACAATGCTACTGCTGTTCACGGTAGGTACCTCCCTCTCTTCTTTCGATTTTTTGATTTTTAATTAGCATTATTATGTTTTATTTCTTTAATTTTCGTGTTCTTTTTTCAGTTTTTGGGTTGAGTTTTAGGTTTTTGATGAAACTGAACAACGAGATGGTCTCGATCGAACTCAACAACGTCACTGATGCTCACATCACCATCATAGGTACCTTTCACTCTTTTTCTCTCGCTCTCTAAGTTAGGCTTTTGTAGTTAAATTTTTTTGCTAGAATCTATAGATAGTCAAGTGACTTATGAGTATGTCAAACTTATTTAGTCTGTGCAATTTGTACAGGGTAACACTAGTTTTTTACTTTAGATAGGCTGGATTGGGTATTTAGGGATCTTTATTTCTTTTTTGAGGAAAGTTAGGGGATAGTTATGTATTCCATCTATATGCAAGAAAAATTGCACTATTTGGATTCATGCATGTTAGTACTTCTTATGATACAGGTTTAAGAAAAATTAGTAAATTTTATCAATTTTGTTATTTTCTCATGCAAACAGTAGGTTTTACCTATATATGGGGCGTTTAGTACATAAAAAAGTACAAGAAAATTTCGGAAACCCTTTTATATCATTTGGTTTGGTATGTGGCAAACATAATTTTTGAATGAATAATTAATTCTCAAGGAAATCAAAATTCTTTGTTGGAAAAGGATTTCCATTCTCTCATAAAATCATGAAATTTAAGGATTCATATAAAATTTTCATAACAAACAATAAAATAATCCAAACTATAATAATGAAAATTTACGGTAATAAATTATTTATAGAAATGGAATGTATTATACCAAACGTGATAATGCAACATTTTCAGGAATCCTCCAATATGCGTACCAAATGCTCACAATACATAGTTCAATAATCATGTGGACCGTGATGTGCAAAAAAAAAAAAATTATTTTGACAAAAGCGGGACAAGAGGGAGATATACTCATTTTGTTAAATATAAACAAGTAGAAAATATTTTCCAAGGCTTTCATGATAGACGTCTTTATCCAAGCAAGCTAGTAATATCCCTAGCAAGTTTGAATATTTGCTAGTTAGAGCATCCACAGTGGTTTTCTAAAATTGCCAATTTGTTATTTTTTAGAAAACGAAGCGCTGCAATGGTTTTTCATTTTGCCATTTTTTAGCAAACGTTTCAAATTTATTTTTCAAATTTGAGAAACGGAAATGAGAATTCTCAAATTATAAAGGACGGGGAATGATTCCCCGTCTCTCAATTTATTAATATATTTTATTATCAACAGACGGGGTATCTTATACCGTCTGGTAAATTTTATTTATTTTTTTTAAAAAAAGGGTCAGACGGAATATCATATCCCGTCGTTCACCTTTATTATTTTTTTATTTTTTATTTTTTAAATGAACGGCCATGATTGGCCGATTAGAAGAAGAAAAAAAAATCCAAAATGGTGGGACGGGGAATGATTCCCCGTCCATGGAATGATTCCCTGTCCATGAAATGGGATGAAAAAGTGGGTAGGCTTAGGTAGTTAATTAGGTTTAGGTAGTTGTTTAATTAGGTTTAGTTATTATTATATTATTTAATTTATTTAATTAATATAGTTTAATAGTTAATAAGTAATTAACTCTTTTAATTTAATTTTAAAAGTTGAGACGGTATATGATATACCGTCCCACTCAATTTTTGGCAAACAATATAGCAAACGGTCACTGCAGCGATCGATCCTATTTGAGCCATTTTTGACCAAATGAGAAGCACCACTGTGGATGCTCTTAGCAATGTCTTTATGGTCAATTCTTAACTAAACAATCTAACATTAATAAAAGATCTAATAAGAGGGGTATGTAATCTGTCAGCTTGCAGGTCCCAAATGTAACTTGCCTCTCTGTATATGGTGTTGAAGGAAAAATATCAAACCAATTTACCTCTAGTATACAAGTTATTATGGGGTGAAATGATCTTCCCATACCATGAAGCATGAATAGTGCTTTGGAATAGATCGTTTGTGCAACTCGTGCTTTGCACTTCCAAATAAAGCTACAAGCTTTGCAACCACAAAATTTCCAAAAGCTACTCACCATCATCAATTATCAGTTTATCACACTGCAACATACATAGTAGCCACCAACATTTTTTTCTTCTTTTTCCTGGTAGCATAATAAGCATACGACCAATTTACCTTTACATGCCCAATTATTTACTTACCTTTAGTTTTAAATATCTTAATGCGAAAAACTGTACACGTTTTGACCGTGTGCTACCTAACTTTTATGATAGTAAAAGTGGAAATAGACTTTTACCCCTGTTCTTAATTTTTTTTTTTCCTTCACTCTCCTTTATTTGAGAGGTTTCAGATCCCTGGACCAAGTTTAACCTCATTTATACCTCACTTTCTTATGTAAACCCTAAAATACTAATTTTCTTATGTAAACCCTAAAATACTAATTTTCGCCAAAGTTTTGTTTACATTGTTAACGAATAACATTCTAGAAAATCACACGCAATGAAGCACACATAAGAATATTCCCTCCATTAGTTTACAAAATAGTAATGTTAGGTGGTAAAATGTAAAGTTGGAGAAATGTTATAATATTTAAAGATCAATTTTTTTTTTTTTTTACATTGGGGGTATTTAAATATAAAGGTGGATAAATATTATGGCATAAAAAGGTAATTTAGCCTAACATATGCCCCCTCTCAACCTTTTACTTTGACAATCATCCTGAATGGTTACATCCTCCAAGTTTACTGTTTGCAATTACATTTGTAACTATAACCAAAACATTGAAGATGCAATTGTTGCAAATAGTGTCCCATACAAGTCGGATACCACTCAAAAAAAATTTGCTTTTGCAGTTGCAGATGTAGACAACTCAACGTGTTTGCCTTAAGTGAAAATACCGATATTCAACAATCTCACAATAACAACTTTTTAGTTAATGAAACCAGTAACTACGGTCACTTCTTTCTCAGAAAGAAAAAAATAAAAAAAAAACTTTTTAGTAGAGTACTCCAAGCTAGAGAAGACCAAAACTTGGCTAATACTCGTGATATACTACAGATACAACAGAAAAATATATAAAATGAGACTTGTTCACAATATATATGTGATATTAATTCCTAACTCAAAATAATACAATTACGAAGACAATAATGATACGAATTTAACCCGACGGGCGTGTTGATCGAGATGAGGCACGAGCGATCACAACTCAAAGTCCAAGAACGCATTGTCACTCCACAAGTTAGCTTCATGAGAAAAGGCTAGGCACAACATTTTTCTTATGTCTTGTCTTCTTATATAGCATGGATCTGGGAGAGAACACAAGCTAGGGGGTAGAGACACGGTGTTGCTCGTTTTTCTGTGAAGGGAGGAGATGACGAAGGTACTGGTGGTGCTTCAGAGGGGGTAGGAAGAGAAGGTGTAAGCGGTGGTTGTAACTTGCAATATTGGAGGAGGTGATGGTGGATGTGAGTGTGAGAGGGGAGGAGTAAAGTATGTGGTGATGCTGACGAGGTGATTGTGACTTTTTCACCAGAAGATCTGAAATGAACAACAATCGTAGAAAAAGACAGATCATCTAATATTTCAAAGGTATAGAAGAATTTTGAGAATGAAGATGCTGGCAAACCAACTTACGAAATGAAACCAACAGCGAAAACCAAACGCACATAAAATCCCATCACATTAGAATTATGACACAGGTATTGGAGAATTTCAACATTGTAGAAGTTTGCAAATGGTTAAGAGAATGGAATTCCACAAATTACAGAAATATTTCATCGAGCACACAGTACACTTATGATTATTAGCACCAAGCCCCTCAAATTGAATGAAGATCTTGTTCGTTCTAACTTCAAACAGAGGCATTCAACTCTCCAGCTCCATGTTCTTTTACACTCATGGCAGCTTGCATGTAGATGTACCTTACGTCACATATACAACAACAATGAAGTATTTTGTGAGGAAGATGGAAGTAGCAGGGTAGTTTTAAAAGTGTTGGTGATGCATAAGAAAGGTTCCCGCCAAGGTAGTCTGTCGAGTGAATCTACAATTGCCTTTCGGAAGGCATCATTGTGGAGGAGAAAAGCTGAGACATGCCCGCCTGTTACCCACCTAACTTCGGACCCAGGTCGTGCTTGCTGAAGTTCCAACACCGAATAATATAGCCATCATCCTGGAGCTCAAAAGAATTAGTTAAATCATTCAAAAAGAATAAGCAACCAATGAAAAGGAACTGATAGAGACACTAAAATGTCGATTCCTGTTCTTTTATATATATATAATAAAGATGACCTTGTCATCGCTTTATTAATGTGAAATTAAAGAAACACAGTATTACTAATTACAAAGGACCCAAAATACCAACTCGAGCAGCCCTATTACATCCAGGAAAATACTACTAAAAGCAGAAAATAAGATACAAGAGTTTGTGAACAATGCCCCACTCTATACCACACACACACGTGTCACGGGCAACTACTACTTGTCCTCAAAGAGTAATCAAATCCTTCCCTCTGCTTGCCCGCCGCGAGTGGATCCTATTCCTCCTCTTCGATATGCAATGGTTTCTTTGCTCCCATATGACCTGCCCATTCATGAGTTAGAGAGAATATTTTATACATGAGAGCGGAAAAGGTACAGTTGATATTGCAAAAACATAAATCATTTTGTTTTAACCAAAGACACCACATAGTGGCTGTTGCCACAATACCCCAAGCCTCTCTATCTTCATTTCTAACTAGATTTACCCACCAATGACCCGAGACCTCTGAGCTAGACTTAGGGCTTTCTAGACACCCAAAACCTAGACATACCACTTCCTAAGCTAGTTTGGTCTTAATATAAGAGAATAATATATGATTCGTGTCCTCATCGACAATCACACAGGCCGTGCATCTAACATCAATTAGCATATTCCTTTTCTGAAGGTTGATCTTAGATAAAATAGCATCGTTCATGACGAGCCAAGCAAATACTTTGATTCTCAATGGAATCTTAAGACTCCATATAATATTTGTGTCCTTACAACGCAATCCGCCGTCGTTGATCCGCTTGTACATCAAGGATACTGAGAAGACCCCAGATGAATCAAGCATCCAGTCTCTGCTATCCTCGACCTCATTGTTGTACTGGCCTTCCTCCCTAATAAACTTATTAAGGTTAGTCAGTTCTATTAAATTCCTCTGAGATAATTGCCCCGTGACGTCCAGCTTCAGTCTTTGGTTACACCAAACATCCAACACCACAGTGTCGGTATTAATCATAGCCTCTACAGCTTCTGGGAATAAACTCATCAAACTCTTGTCCCCGCACCACCTGTCCCGCCAAAATCTTGTGTCTTCCCGTTCCCTATTGTTCATTTAGTGTAGGATTGGTACATCACCGCAACCTTTGCCACTCCCCTCCATAAAAAAGAGGACTTCCCGAAAACACTTTTCCCTCCAAAGCAATAGAGTTTCCGACTTTGATATTTGGCAAACGATTTGCACCACCAATTATTGCGTCGCCTCTTCATCTTCCACCACCACTTGCTAAGCAGTGCTTTGTTCATATCCCTTATGTTCTGAATCCCTAGTCCGCCGTATTCTCTCCTTTTACACACTCTACCCCATTTAACTAGTGGCAGGCCTTTGTTCGATCCGTCAGCTCCTCTTCACCGGAATCTTCTTCTGCTTTTGTTTATCTTCTGAATTACCCACTGAGGTGGCTTGTATATAGACATCCGGTAAGTCGGAAGACTACTAAGCACCGAGTTTAGTAGTGTGATTCTGCCACCTAGCGTGAGAAAATGCCCCTTCCATCCGGCTACTTTTTTTTTCTTCTATTTTTTCGATCATTGGTTGTCAATCCTCTCTTTGAAGTACCCCCGGTCTAATAGGAATTCCTAGATAGACCAGCAGAAATTGGCCAATTTCGCATTCGAAATAGCTCTTGATGGTATTGATGGGAAAGATAGTTGCTCGCTAATTGGAAGAACACAATTCTTAGTTAAGTTCACTTTCATCCCTGACCATGCCCCAAAGCACTGCAAAGCCATGCCTATAGCCAGCAACTCTTTTTCTTTTGCCTCCCCCGAACAGCAGTGTATCGTCTGCATATTGGAGGATGGAAATTGTTTCGGGAATACTCCTGGCTTTGATTTCCTAAATGGTCCCTTGTAATACCCCAATTTTTTTAAATAATATTTTTAAGATTAATAAATGAGTTAAAATAATTTTTGGTGATTTAATAAATATTTTTCTAAAATTTACCTTTTTACACGTGCAAATAATTTCTTGGGAAGTTCAAAATCAAAAAATTATTTTTGGGGAAACTAGTTATTTATTATTAAATATTATTTGTGGATTTTTTGGATTTTTCTGATAATTATTTGACCAATTTGCAAATATTACAAAAAGAATGACTTTTGTGCAAAATTACCACTTGGAGTAAAGCATCCAGATTTTTGGATTTTTGGGCTGGGTATGAAACCTAGTCAACTCAGAGATAAAGAGTTTACTTTTTGTTTTAATAAATTTGGTTTATTTTGCATGTTTTGATAAAAAAAATGATCTTTTTGCAAATTTGCCATTTAGAGGAGTAAAAGTGTAAATTCGTTTTTCTGGGTTTTTCATACAATGCCGGCTGGTATTAATATGGTTTTTTTTGTTTTTAAAACTCAATTAAGTTGGTTTTATTTGATTTCCAAGTATAAAGATTTATATATAGAAAGATATATTTAAAAGATGTATTTTGCAAATCTATTTACAAAACCCTAAACCGAATATTCCGGCCTATTTAAGAGTGGGTGCAGCCGTCTCTTGCTGTGCTACACAAGGGATTTCTTATTCTATTTTGTTGGAGTTTTCAAGCGAGGATTCTTGGTTTTCTTGCAAAGGAGGATTTCTCTTATTCTTTATTTCTTTTCAGTTGATTCTTCATAGAGGTGAGTGATATATTTTTGTTTTCTTTTGTTCTATGCATGTTGTATGTGATGATTTTGTTTATTAGAAAACATATTAGGGTTTGGATGTTGATATGATGAATTTGATGAGTATGTGAGTTAAAAATTGAATCTTTACTTGAAACTATACTATTGATGACCAAAACCCTAATTTGATTAATTGTGATTGCTAAAGAATCTAATAGAAATCATGAGTAGGTCATTTTCCTTCGTATACTTGCTATTTTGATTGTTATAAGAAGATTGTATGTTGATTATTGCATAAAAGTGAACAAAAATTTGATTCAAGATGAACCCTACTGTGTGTAGGCATATGTGGTTTTGTTATGGATGTTTCGATGGTTAAAACTTGATTATTTACATGTTGTGAGTGCATATGTTCATGAGTAATTGACGTAAGTGATTGGGTATGTGTATAACAGTTATAGAAGGATTTGTTGGATCAAAAAGATCGGTTTTGAAGTAAAGAGAGGGGTTTTGCCTTCGGGTCTGTAGTGTGCAGGTCGAAGCTTGTTTTGATGCATTTTTGTGAAAATCTTGATTGGGGTCTGGGTTGTTTGACACTGAGGTTGTTTGGAGCAATATACTACATATATACAATGGATTCACAATGATTAACTGATGCACAATTACACAAACACACATACACACACCTTCACATTCTTAATCCACTGTTTGAGGGTTTTTATGAGTTTTAATGGAGTTTTGATTGAATTTCGATGGTTTTGATACAAAAATGGTTTTAAAATATACCCAACTTCTATTTGGTGAATTCTGATACTAAAACTGTTGCTTAAATCCCTATTTTGAACATGTACATATATAGGTGGTTGTTTTGAAAGATTTTTGTGGAAAACTCCTATTTCGAGATCTAGATATGTTTTGGTTTGTGTTAATAACTCTTATATGTTATACAAATTACAATTAATCATCTCAGGAAATTAGTTCTTCAAATTTGTGATTTTACAAAGTGGAATCGTGTATCAGTTTAAAATATGCTCAAACCCAAAACTGCAGTCTGTAGGTGTGACAGTCGACTGGTAAGTTTCGAAAGTCGACCGTCGCGAACTTGACTGCTGTGTTTTCTTGGAGTGTTGGATTTTGGTGCGGGACAGTCGACTGACCCCTTTCACAGTCGACTGTCATGGCTCGGATTTATGTTTTCTTAAAGTTTTGGATTTTACGCGGGACAGTCGACTGAACCCTTTTCACAGTCGACTGTCACTGCTCTGATTGATGGATTTCTTGAGCTTGGATTTCACGCGGGACAGTCGACCGACCACCCTATGAAGTTGACTGCTACTGCTCTAACTGATGTTTTCTTGAGTTTTCTGATGCTTCTTTTGAACGATTGTTCTCTCAATATTATATTATTTTAAAAGATGTTTTGCTACAGATTAAAAATATTTTACAGAGATTTATATTGGAGCTTTAAATGTATAATTTTGGACTTTATTTGAGTTATACGTGTTTTCAAAGGAATTGATATTTTGTGATATTCTACAACTTAAAAATATGATTTTCAGTTATTTAATAGATTTAATATTTATTTGGATTCTGGAATTTTTTATAAGACTTGGATTTTTGTTGATTTAAGAATATAATAGTTTTGACGATGGATTTGTGAGTTTTATTGAAAGTTTTGGTCTTGATGGATGAGCTGTGATTTATCTAGGAGTTGAGTGGGAGTCCTGTGAACCGGCAGATGAAATTTGTGGATTTGGACCTGTGGGTCTTGGGTTTGTTTTGTGGATTTAAGTCCGGCAGGATGCACTAACTCTAGAGATGAGGTTTTTTGTGTTTTAATATTAACCAACTTAAGGACAGGTACTAGTGGAGATGTGATGGAACTTGGGAAACATAAGTATATGCTCTTGGTCTGTTAGTCCAATGGATGCGTTCCAGAACTGTTTGATGTCCGGTCTCTAGAGGATATTTGTATGTTCGCGTATCGAAGGTCTGTAGGCCTATTCACGAAGCATGCAGGGTGCATTCATGTGTCGAGGGTCGGCGGGCCTATTCACGGGATGTACTCGGTGTATCTACACGTCGAGGGCCTCACAAGCCTATTTGTGGGGTATACGGTTGGGAGGTGATTCTCCAGTTTTAGAGCTATTCTTACATGATGCTTGCACGTCGAGGTCTGTGGTGCCTATTCACAGAGTATTTTGGATCTTATTTCCATCACCGTAGTAGGATTAGTTGCATAACGAGGGATTTCACCCTATAAAGTGGAGATCGTTAGGGACTTGCACCGTACTTATGTATTGTGGGATGCATAGAATCTGATAAGTATGCATTAAAGAGTCAGCATATAACATTAATGTTTCCTGACTTGGTTTTATGCATGTTTGTTTTCTATTTTCCTACACTTGACACTGAGTCTAGATTTACTTGTTGTTTTCATGCTCTACTATTTACTATCTTATATTTCTTGGTGTTTTCATGCTTTACTTATTGTTATTTCTCATTTCATTTATTCTTGCTGTTAATACATGCTGTTGATGACTTTATACCTTATGTTTTATTTATCTTGTTTTCTTTTTATGCCACTCTCACCGTTATGGCTGACCCTTGTAGTTTTGGGGGTTAGGGTTATCTCTAGCCTCATGTTTTACAGGTAGATGCTTATTGCTTGGGATTTGGATGCTTGAGATAGAATGATTATGGCTTATGTAAATTGTAAAAGATGTGTTGTAAAGAAAGATTGTAATTCAAGGTGTTTTGTATTCCGCTCTGTTTTGTAAACAAGTGATGTAATAAAGGTTGAAATAAAAATCATCTGTGTTTTTGGCTATGTTTACTATTGCAATTGAAGTTGATGCTGGAAATTATGCCACGTATTTCTGAGATATCATATTGGAAATTCGGGGCGCTACAGAGATTGGTATAAGAGTATGCTTCAATAGTAATAATAAGCATAGTATATAAATAAACCTAGGTGTGGACACTATAGCGTGAGTACCTAGGTATGGACATTAGAGTGTGAGTATCACATAGAGTTAGAACATGATATTTTGGTTTGGGGTGTGGATTAGGTGTTGCCATGAGGTATTAATGTGAATGTAAATTGTGTTGTGATGCTCTAACTTTACCCTCATTTTGCAATATTTAGTAGAATGGCAGGACCCAGGACCAGGAATGGTGGTAATGGTGATGGGGCAGAAGGTTCCCATGGAGCTGGACTTGATCTCGGGACTGAGATTACCAGGGTGTATCAGACCTTGAACACATCCATGCCAGCTAATATGGCACAGAATCAGAATCAGAATCAGGGGGCTGGACTAGTGTTTGAGTCCTTCAAGCAGATGAAGCCTCCTGTGTTTGAGGGGTAGTCTGATCCAGATAGGGCTGATAATTGGATTAGACAGATGGAGTTGGTCTTCGAAGTCTTGGAAACTACAGCAGTCAATAAGGTGAAATTGGCTGCGATGCAGTTAGAGAAGGATGCTGGCATTTGGTTGCAGTCGATGAAGAGGACGTTTGGAGATCAGCAAGTGACTTGGGAGGCTTTTCTGGATGACTTCGAGGATCATTTCTTTCCTCTAGATATTCAGGAGAAGAAGGCAACAGAATTCTTGAACCTGCAGCAAGGCAGCATGACAGTGCGCGAATATGAGACTAAGTTCGCTCAGCTGTCAAGGTATGCACCAGAGCTGATTGTGGATGAAGCGAAGAAGGCCAAGAAGTTTGAATAGGGCTTGAGGCCAAATTTGAGATCGAAGATGATTCCTTTGGGCATCAGGAGGTTTGATAAGCTGGTCAGGAGAGCAGCTATGACAGAAGAAGATATGGACCAATTCCAGAAGAAGCAAAAGACCTAGAGCAGGAACAAAAGGCCAGCAGATAGTCAGGGTGAGAAGGAGTTCCCAGCGAAGCAGGGCAAGTTCAGTAGGCCAGTACAGAAGGCACCTACAATTCAAGGCGTGACTTGTTTCAACTGTGGAGAGGCAGGTCATTATCAGGCAGCATGCACCAAGCCTCGGAAGGCACAGGTTTGTTATCAGTGTGTTCGTGAAGGGCATATCAGACCAAACTGTCCGCAGTTGAAGAAAGATGGTGCAGGCGGAGGCAAGGTTCAGAGGTAGGGGCGAGTGTTCGCATTGACTGAGGAGGATGCGGGTAACTCAGGGATGTGATCCGGGGTGTGCTAGAACTTTGAATTCATTCATTTATGTATTAAGAAAAACATTGTTTGAGAATAAATTGGAGATTTGAGTATCGTTCTCCATGTAACAAAATTTGTTATGGTTAATGGAATAAAAGCAAAGTTTTATTTGATATTGGTTCTTGCATACATTTGTGTCGCCCAATTTTTGCTTAAGTCTTAGGTGTGGAACTTAAGGTGTTTCCATGCGGAGCCTTGACAGTGGCAACACCATTAAGGGAAGAATTGATTGTTGATCGATATTATGAGGACTGTGATATCGAGATTGGTAGGAGATTATTTGGTATTGATCTCATTAAGCTGCAAGCTTGAGGTAGCTTTTCTTGGTTATGTCCTTTCTAAGAAGGGAGTGGCCACTGATCCTCGGAAGGTTGAAGCATATTGTGGAAGGTCAGAAGCTAGATGCAGAGATTCAGAGGTTGTTGCAGCATGGTTCCGATGGCAAGTTATCAGAGTGCGCAGTGGGAGCTACTTGGGAATCGGAGGATTGCATGCGGAAAATTTTTCCTAAACTTTTGTATGATTGTATTCTTTTGTATGGTTGTGCTCTCTGAGTTGGTGGTATTTCTTTTGTTAGATTATATTCTCTTGTGTGATTGTATTTCTTAAACTATGTTTCTATTTATGAGATTTCAATTTCTTTGCTTATTTTTGTTTGGACCCTATTAGTAGTAGTTCTGAGAACAGAACTATTCTAAGAAGGGAGTGATGTAATACCCCAGATTTTTTAAATAATGTTTTTTAAAAATTAATAAATGAATTAAAATGATTTTTTGGTGATTTAATAAATATTTTTCTGAAATTTACCTTTTTACACGTGCAAATAATTTCTTGGGAAGTTCAAAATCAAAAAACTATTTTGGGAAAACTATTTATTTATTATTAAATATTATTTGTGAATTTTCTGGATTTGTCTGATAATTATTTGACCTATTTGCAAATATTACAAAAAGAAGGACTTTTGTGCAAAATTACCACTTGGAGTAAAAACTCCAGATTTTGGGATTTTTGGGCTGGGTATGATGCCTAGTCAACTCAGAGGTAAAGATTTTACTTTTTATTTTAATAAATCTGGTTTATTTTGCAAGTTTTAATAAAAAGGTATCTTTTTGCAAATTTGCCATTTAGAGGGGGTAAAAGTGTAAATTCGTTTTTCTGAGTTTTTCAAACAGTGCCGGCTGGTATTAATATGGTTGTTTTTGCTATTAAAGCTCAATTAAGTTGGTTTTATTTGATTTCCAAGTATAAAGATTTATATATAGAAAGATATATTTAAAAGAGGTATTTTGCAAATCTATTTACAAAACCCTAAACCTAATATTCCAGCCTATTTAAGAGTGGGTGCAGCCGTGTCTTGCTGTGCTACACAAGGGATTTCTTATTCTAATTTGTTGGAGTTTTCAAACGAGGATTCTTGGTTTTCTTGCAAAGGAGGATTTCTCTTATTCTTTATTTCTTTTCGGTTGATTCTTCATAGAGGTGAGTGACATGTTTTTGTTTTCTTTTGTTCTATGCATGTTGTATGTGATGATTTTGTTTATTAGAAAACATATTAGGGTTTGGATGTTGATATGATGAATTTGATGAGTATATGAGTTAAAAATTGAATCTTTACTTGAAACTATATTATTGATGACCAAAACCCTAATTTGATTAATTGTGATTTCTAAAGAATCTAATAGGAATCATGAGTAGGTCATTTTCCTTCGTATACTTGCTATTTTGATTGTTATAAGAAGATTGTATGTTGATTTTTGCATAAAAGTGAACAAAAATTTGATTCAAGATGAACCCTACTGTGTGTAGGCATATGTGGTTTTTTTATGGATGTTTCGATGGTTAAAACTTGATTATTTACATGTTGTGAGTGCATATGTTCATGAGTAATTGACGTAAGTGATTGGGTATGTGTATAACAGTTATAGAAGGATTTGTTGGATCAAAAAGATCGGTTTTGAAGTAAAGAGAGGGGTTTTGCCTTCGGGTCTGTAGTGTGCAAGTCGAAGCTTGTTTTGATGCATTTTTGTGAAAATCTTGATTGGGGTCTGGGTTGTTTGACACTGAGGTTGTTTGGAGCAATATACTACATATATACAATGGATTCACAATGATTAACTGATGCACAATTACACAAACACACATACACACACCTTCACATTCTTAATCCACTGTTTGAGGGTTTTTATGAGTTTTAATGGAGTTTTGATTGAATTTCGATGGTTTTGATACAAAAATGGTTTTGAAATATACCCAACTTCTATTTGGTGAATTCTGATACTAAAATTGTTGCTTAAATCCCTATTTTGAACATGTACATATATATGTTGTTGTTTTGAAAGATTTTTGTGGAAAACTCTTATTTCGAGATCTAGATATGTTTTGATGTATTTTAATAACTCTTATATGTTATACAAATTACAATTAATCATCTCAGGAAATTAGTTGTTCAAAATTTTTATTTTACAAAGTGGAATCGTGTATCAGTTTAAAATATGCACAAACCCAAAACCCAAAACTGCACTCTGTAGGTGTGACAGTCGACTGGTAAGTTTTGAAAGTCGACCGTCGCGAACCTGACTGCTATGTTTTCTTGGAGTGTTGGATTTTTGTGCGAGACAGTCGACTGACCCCTTTCACTGTCGACTGTCACGGCTCGGATTTATGTTTTCTTAAAGTTTTGGATTTTACGCGGGACAATCGACTGACCCCTTTTCACAGTCGACTGTCACTGCTCTGACTGATGGATTTCTTGAGTTTGGATTTCACCCGGGACAGTCGACTGACCACCCTGTGAAGTTGACTGCTACTGCTCTAACTGATATTTTCTTGAGTTTTCTGATGCTTCTTTTGAACGATTGTTCCCTCAATATTATATTGTTTTAAAAGATGTTTTGTTACAGATTAAAAATATTTTACAGAGATTTATATTGGAGCTTTAAATGTATTCTTTTGGACTTTATTTGAGTTATATATGTTTTCAAAGGAATTGATGTTTTGTGATATTCTACAACTTAAAAAATATGATTTTCAGTTATTTAATAGATTTAATATTTATGTGGATTCTGGAATTTTATATAAGACTTGGATTTATGTTGATTTAAGAAGTTTCTTAAGATAATCGTTTTGGCGATGGATTTGTGAGTTTTATTGAATGTTTTGGTCTTGATGGATGAGTTGTGATTTCTCTAGGAGTTGAGTGGGAGTCCTGTGAACCGGCAGATGAGATTTGTGGATTTAGACCTATGGGGCCTTGGATTTGTTTTGTGGATTTAAGTCCGGTAGGATACACTAACTCTAGAGATGAGGATTTTTGTGTTTTAATAATAACCAACTTAAGGACAAGCACTAGTGGAGATGTGATGAAACTTGGGAAACGTAAGTATATGCTCTTGGTCTGTTAGTCCAGCGGATGCATTTCAGGGTTGTTTGTTGTATTGTCTCGAGAGGACATTTGTATATTCACGTGTTGAGGGTCTGCAGGCCTATTCACAGAGCATGCAGGGTGCGTTCGCGTGTCGAGGGTCGGCGGGCCTATTCACGGGATGTACTCGGTGTATCTGCACGTCGAGGACCTCGCAAGCCTATTCGTGGGGTACACGATTAGGAGGTAATTCTCCAGTTTTAGAGCTATTCTTACATGATGCTTGCGCGTCGATGGCTGTGGTGCCTATTCGCGGAGTATTCTGGATCTTGTTTCCATCACCATAGTAGGATTAGTTGCATAATGAGGGATTTAACCCTATAAAGTGGAGATCGTTAAGGGCTTGCACCGTACCTATGTATTGTGGGATGCATAGAATTCGACAAGTATGTATTAGAGAGTCAACATATATCATTGATGTTTCTTGGCTTGGTTTTATGCATGTTTATTTTCTGTTTTCCTACACTTGACACTTAGTCTAGATTCACTTGTTGTTTTCATGCTCTACTATTTACTATCTTATATTCCTTGGTGTTTTCATGCTTTACTTATTGTTATTTCTCATTTCATTTATTCTTGCTGTTACATGTTGTTGTTGACTCTATGCCTTATGTTTTAATTTTGTTGTTTTCTTTTTATGTCACTCACACCGTTATCGTTGACCCCTGTAGTTTTGGGGGTTAGGGTTATCTCTAACCTCATGTTTTACAGGTAGGTGCTTATAACTTGAGATTTGGATGCTTGAGATAGAATGATTATGGCTTATGTAAATTGTAAAAGATGTGTTGTAAAGAAAGATTGTAATTCAAGGTGTTTTGTATTCCGCTGTATTTTGTAAACAAGTGATGTAAGAAAGGTTGAAATAAAAATTATCTGTGTTTTTGGCTATGTTTACTATTGCAATTGAAGTTGATGCTGGGAATTGTGCCACGTATTTCCGAGATATCATATTGGATTCAGTGCGCTACATCCCTTGTTCCTTACCTCTACTGATCATTTCCGCAAGTCCGTTTGCAACGATTACAAAAAGGAGAGAAGACAACGGGTCACTCGGCCAGAGTCCTCTCCTACATTTGATTTCTTTCCCTAGCTGTCTATTGACCTGGATAAATGACTTCCCCCCATGAACACATTTCCTAATCCACATTCGCCATTTGATGCCAAACCCTTTAAGTTTAAGTGCTTCGTCAACGCATTCCCATTCCACCGAATCATAAGCCTTTTCGAAATCTATTTTCACTAGAAATCCGTCTGCCTTATCCCTGTTGCCTCTATATACAATTTCAGGTGCAGAGGCCGCGCTTTCCATAATATCTCTATCCTTGATAAATCCGCTTTGAGATTCACCTACAACACCATCCATCTGTGGAGACAACCTTTGTGCTAAAACTTTCGTAATGATCTTGAAAGATCCGTTAAGCAAACTAATGGGCCTGAAGTCTTCCACCCTCGTAGCCTCCTTCTTTTTTGGGATAAGAACGAAGTTAGCATAATTAATCCTATCTAGGTCTACATGACCATCGTGAAGCTCATAGAAAATGTTCATAAGATCCGACTTGATGATATTCTAGTAGATCTTGTAAAAGAAGATGGGGAACCCATTCGACCTAAGGGCTTTGTCCTATCCCAAGGCCTTCACCACTTGAAGAACCTCCTCTTCCAAGGACATACCCTCTATATCTTCACTCCCCTCAATTCTTGAGGAACTCTACATGTCTGGAAGTAGCTTACTTCTGAACTCCTTGCTTCTCCCGAAGAGCTCCTTGAATCTTCTGTCAAATTCTTGCCTTAGTAAACCTTCATTCTCGGTCCAGGACCCATCAATAAAAAGCCCGATAATGTGATTCTGTCTTCTCCTTCCATTGGCAACCTTATGAAAAATTTTGTTATTCACGTCCCCCTCTTTGAGCCATTGCACCCTAGCGCGCCGTTTCCAATATTGTTCCTCCATATCGCCTATTTGCTGAATCTCAGGTCTATTTTTGTACAACTCATCGATCTTAGCTTCCAGTAGATCCCTCCCTTCTTGAATAGTTTCTAGCTCCACTACCTTATTGCCCAATTCCTGTAATCTATCTCTGATAATGCCAAATTCCATCCAGGCCCACTCTTTGATCCGCTTTCGAAGTCTCCTTGTCTTTTCAATCCGAATCCCTACTGCGGTTACCTCTGTGGTAGTGGCCTTCCAAGATTCTTCTATGATATAACGAGTACTTGTTGACAACGTCCAAATTTTCTCAAACCTGATTGGATTCCGTTTTTTTGATGTAGCCTTCTCCACACTCTAAGACAATGGGTAAATGATCTGAGGTATATCTCGTAATCGTCTTAACTTTAGCCAGAGGATAAACATCTTCCCAATCTGTGGAGACCAAAATCCTATCAAGCTTGGCTAATATCGGAATATGTTGTATATTAGACCAAGTGAACTTTCTATCAACCTGATCCATCTTCATTAACTCGAGCTCGTCTATAATGGAGTTAAAGTTATCCTGATCGATGCGGCTTGGTCCCCTTTCTCCGTGTTCGTAACGAAATCTGGTGATGTTGAAGTCACCCCCTATCACCCACGGGTCTGCCCAATCATTCTTAATAACTCTAAGCTCTTCCCAGAATTGACCTCTCCGTCTATAGTCGTATGGCCCTTAAACCGTAGTAACCAAGTGAACTCAATCATCACTTCTCCGTCTTATTCTAATAGTAACCGAGAATTCCCCTATCTTGTGATCAACACTTCGAAAACTGTGAGATCTACCCCTAATGCTATGCCCCTTGAATAGCCAACTGCTGACTTAAACCTCAAATCGAAATCTTTAGCCTAAGAAGGCTTCTGAAATTCGTCTGTAGTTGGGTTCTCGATCCTAGTTTCCTGAAGACCGCATATATAAGGTTTATTTCTACTCAAGGTGTCACTAATAAGTCTCTTTTTACCTTTTTGACGCCTACCCCTAACATTCTAGAAGATGTATGACATAAAAAACAATATAACACTGATCATTTACTCTCTAGAGATGAAACCTATCTCCTAAAACTTCACCCATTTGATGTCCTCTCTAATCTTAATGGCATGTTGAACCTGCTCTACTCTGTTAGAACCCATGTCTATACCGTAAAGACTAGCAAAATATATAAGAGAGTAGTCAATTAGTAAATTTAAAACTGAGAAATTCTTCACAGGATTACCTCCACACGCCGACACAGGTTCCTTTCCTTTTGTCGCCACCCTAATAAGATCTTCCTCACTCGGGCCCTGCAAGCCCCATTTGTCCAATTGTCCATTCCTCGCTCGGGCCTCTATATTCTGCGGATCAGTTGCCACTCCCTCCTTAGAAAAGATGTGACCTAGGAAAGCCACTTCAGATTTTCAGAAATCGCACTTGGATAACTTGGCATACAACTCCTGCTCTTCCAGCTTCTTCAAAACTGCTCCCAGATGCTCTGTGTGCTCCTCCTCCGGCTTGGAGTACACAAGAATATCGTCGATAAACACCACGACAAAAGAATCAATAAACGGCCTTAGAACTCTGTTCATCATATCCATGAAAATTGCAGGTACATTCGTCACTCCGAATGGCATAACTAAGAATTCGTAATGCCCGTGTCGAGTTCTGAACGCAGTCTTATGCACATCTTCGGCTTTCACTCGAACTTGATGATATCCTGATCGAAGATCTATTTTGGAGAAAACAGTTGCTGCTTATAGACGATCGAACAAGTCATCAATTTGGGAAATAGGATATTTGTTCTGAATAGTGACCTTATTCTGCTCTCGGTAATTGATGCACATCCTCATCGATCCATCATTCTTCTTTACCAAAAGCACAGGCGCTCCCCAAGGTGACGCACTCGGTTGAATAAAGCCTTTCTCCAACGTTTCCTCAATCTGTTGTTTGATCTCATCCTGTTCCATTGGCACCATCATATACGGTGCCTTGGAAATAGGTGCACTCCCTGGCTGAATAGTGATGCTGAACTCCACATCACGATGCGGGGGTAACCCAAGAAAATTTTCCAAGAATACTGTCGGATAATCCTGAACCACTGGAATTTGCTGCACCTCTACCGGAATCCCTTTCTTCTGGCTGATAGCAGCCACCAAATCTGAACATCTCCTCTTCCCTTGGAAAGTGATTTCAGGTCCACCTGGAGCCTTCACTGCTACCACCTTGGTCTTGCACTCGATGCTCACACTGTACACCGATATCCAATCAATGCCAACGATAACATTGACTCCTAAGACATTCAGCTCGATCAGATCAATCCCGAAAATTCTATCTCCAATCACGATCTTGCAGTCCACATAGTACCGATCAGTGGTTAGAGTCTCCCTTGACGGAGTAGCTACTGCTAAGACCTTGCCTGGAAATATCTTCGGTTCAACTCCCAGAACTTTAGCAAATTTAGGTGATATAAAGGTATGAGAGGACCCAGTATCGAACAAAACAACAACTTTCTTTCCATTCAAATAAAGTTCTCCTGTTATATAACACACACTTGTTACATAATAGTTCACTAAATAATAGGAGAAAGAGACGCCAGAAAAACACTCCTAAACACTCCCACTCGTACCAGCGATGACGTGATCCACCTCATCAGCGTCAGCTTCAGTCAAGGCAAATACTTGCCCCTGCTGGTACGGCTTCTTCCCGGTCTGCTGAGTTGGTCCATTGCGGACGACATCCTGCAGCTTGGGACAATGAGACTTGTAGTTGCATGTCTCTCTACAGTTGAAAGAAGTCATAGGAGGTCTCACCAAAGTATTTCCGGGTCTTCCCGTCACCTGAATAACGTTCGCACCCGTAGGCTTGAACCTTTGAGCCGGCGGCTATCCCCTGACATTTCCAGCAACTGCGGGCCTCTTCCCCACATTCCAGTTGTTGCTCCAATTCTGAACAGCATGGAACTGCTCCATGTTCGCCTTTGTGGCTGCCGCTCGTTTGACCATCTTGTCAAACCTCCTGATACCAAGGAGTATCATCCTGGATCTCAGACTTGGCCTCAAAACATGCTCGAATTTTCGAGCCTTCTTTGCCTCGTCCATTACCAGTTCGGGTGCATATCTTGAGAGCTGAGTGAATCTTGTTTCACACTCCTTAACCGACATGCCGCCCTACTTCAGCACCAAAAACTCCATGGCCTTCTTCTCCTGGACGTCTGAGGAAAAATAATGACTGCGAAATTGCTCCAAGAATTCCTCCCAGCCAAGAACAATGTCTCCCATCGTCCGCTTCATCGCCTGCCACCACATAGCAGCATCCTTCTCAAACTGCAGCGCAGCCAGCTGCACCTTGCTGCCCCCCGGAGTCTCCAAGAATTTGAAGATAGTCTCTATCTGTCAGATCCAATTGTCAGCCGTGTTAGGGTCTGACTTTCCCTCAAATACCGGTGGTTTCATCTGCTTGAATGATTCCACGAGTTTGATTGCTTCGGGTACTGGATTCGCATGCACCCTTCCTTGATTCTGATTCATGGCAACGGCATTGAGTGACGGATAGACCCTCGCTAGTTCCGTTTCCATGTCCAGACCTTCTCCATTTCGAGCTCCTCTTCTAGCCATATTCTGATGCAAAAGATTCATTAAATTCGAAGTATGAAACATGAATTTTAAATCAACTTTTCATTTTATTGAATTTTAAACTTTATACATTCGAATTTAAAACATTTCTAACATCAAATGAAAGCAGTAAGAAGATACAACAGTCTAGTTCCTACGGTTCCTCTTGGTTTCACGAAGCTCTTCCCGTAGTTCCGCCACTTCCTCCTTCAGTACATCGTACATGTTTTTCCTCTTCTCGAGTTCCCAGACACGATGACTAAGAGTTGCGATGCTCTCCTTGCACTTCGCACACTGCGCCTGCAACAGCTCTGCTCTCTCTCTCTCTGAGTCTTTACCTGCCTCTGAAGAGACACAATGAGAATACTCGGAACTGGTTCTTCCTCGTCAGAGGAATCATCAGATGAATCCGAAGGTGGAGTGATCTCTCTGGACTCAGGCCATTCCTCTTCAAATTCTTCAGGATCCTCTTCATCTGAATCAGCTTGCCCGGGGTAGTAATCCTCCTCAACAATGTGCCAATCGTCACCTCCAGCTGGGTCGAAGTGGTTCGCCATCTTAAAGAGAGGAGAAGAAGAAGCATAAATCATAGAGCAACACAAATGTAAGTGACTTACATTTAAATCTCTAGACTCAACACACGCTCTAATGTCCACTTCTAGGGTGTCTTTCCTTATCAATTTGTACTACTTGGAAACGTGGCTCTGATACCACTCTGTAACACCCCGAATTCCAAATACAACTGAATTCGAAGTTCCACAGGATCTTTACACTTCTTTCGTACAATTTTATAAGGAAAATAAAACATTTGTTACATCAGAGTTACATTTACATTTACACATAAACAGTGGAAGTAATTTTTACAAAATGAAAGAAATACAACAACACTTGAATAATCTTTAAGCATCAATTCCTCCTTAGTCTTTTTCATGTAATTTATCCTGCATAGAAAACTGTGAGCACGTCAGTTCATTCAACTGAAGAAAATATTATACACGGTCATCCTCTCTATGTCGGAAATAGTATAACGATTCTCAATACTTAACAAATCACAAACTTGTCCACAAACAAAGCTAAGGGGACTATCCTATTGATGTCGTGTTGTGAATGTGCACTTAGTCCTTAATGCAATTATTCATTATATGACACTAATGCGCACTTGTTCAGAGTCTATGCAGCCCATACTACATAGGTACGAGGGCAAGCCCTTAATCGTTCTTCATCTTGTAGGGTTCAATCCCTCGCTATGACTAAACTACTACTGTAACTACGGTAAGTATTCTAGATGTTCTACGAACTATGAACTCACGTCTAGGCGCCCTGGAGAGAATCTCAACGCACCGACACATGGCTCATCAGGCAGGCATCCTGTGGTAATTCACCTCCTACCATAGATATGACACCACCCGCAGTCGCCAAACACCCCACGAGCATCGCCACCGGGACGGTACTCTGGAGCAGTATCCACGTCCTACTCATGACGCATCATGGGACATCCTGTGAATACTCTCACGCCACCAATCCAATGGCCCTCAGACTCAATATTTTTCTCTTACTTTCATCACATCTTCTCTATGTAACTAGTCCTTAATTTAATTGAATCATGAACAAAATTAATCTCTTAGGGTTAGCACTCCCACTATACTGGTCTTATTCATTCATTTCACATAACCCAAATCTTGGTCTTTTCATTTCAAATATCATTTCAACAATTCTTTCATTTGCCGGTATGAGGCTTAGC
Organism: Hemerocallis citrina; assembly: GCA_017893485.1. Taxonomy (NCBI): domain Eukaryota; kingdom Viridiplantae; phylum Streptophyta; class Magnoliopsida; order Asparagales; family Asphodelaceae; genus Hemerocallis; species Hemerocallis citrina. The sequence continues at coordinate 154,105,321 of CM030367.1, read as the reverse complement.
TACACCCTAGTTCTCAATTTCAACTCATAATTATAACAGTTGAGTTTTTCATACTCATAAATTCTCTTTCTCAATTAACATGATTATCAATCTTTTCTATGAATCAAAACTCTTACAATTAATTCAATTGCAAATCATGCATCTCATAATCAAATTTATCTCTACGGATTATTCAATTCTCATAATATAATTCATTTCATTTCTTTGATTAAAAAAAACACAAAGTCGTATTTTCATACATACGCCAATTCAATTTAACAATAATAGTCCATAGAAACACACTTAGATTTTTCTTTTATTCAAAAATTCTTCTTTGTCACTTAGTATAATTCTCATCAAAATAATCACTTTTAAAATTTCTATAAAGTTAGAATTCAATAATTTGCAACACAATTTTACTTCTAACTCAATTTGATTTTAGTCAATTAATACTCAAATATTTTTCATAAACTCTGCATGATTTTAGAATAATTAACATATTTTTTTTGGATTTTTAGAAGCCAAAAATAGATTTTAAAAACTCAAAAATCAAAAATATATGTATATAGGCCGAAGCTCAGAATCGAACCGGCAACCTGAGGGAAACCAATCGCAACCGCAAGACACTGGGCTAGAGTGCACAGGCGATATATGTAGGGGATCAAGTAGGTAAGTATTTTGTTCTCGGCTTTTATTAACAGCGAAAATTAAAAAGTCCAAGACTGCCTAGGACTCGAACCCACGACCTGATGGGTCACCCGCACGCTACAGTAGTGCCCAAGCCCCACTAACCAACTGGTCTAAGAGACCAAGTTGTCTTAGTTTGGGTTGAGTTATTTATAACTCAACTCTCGGTTCTTTTCTAATTTCTAAACTTTCAAAACGATTTTTATTCTTTTTTCTTTTCTTTTTGAACTAAAAATCTCCAGATCTTCATATATATACAAGTACAGTAAAACAATATTTTAAAAATCATTAATTACCAATAAACATGCATTTTTGATCTCATATAATATTCTAATGTCCATAATTCCAACATTTAGAAAAAAAGTCACATTTGCACGCAATTTGAAATAGAGATTTCTACAAAATATTTTATTTCTTTATGATTTCCTTTATCAACCATTCACATTAGTTTAGAACACAAAATTTTCCATATTTACTACAATAGAGTTACCTTAAATTAACCGAATTAATTTCGCATGCAAGCATTCAATTTGTCTCATGAACATAGATTTCTTCACACAACAAGATTCTTAAACATCTAGCATAGAAACAATGATATTTTCTAGCCTTTTAATTCACAAGAAATCAACTAACAATCATTTTAACAATTCTCCTCTAAATTATCATCTCATCTCTAATTAAGCAAACAAGAGTTCAATTTCAACTAGTTATCCTTTAATAATTTCATCACAACATTCCTAGCATGGCATCTATATTTAGAAGCATGAGAAACACCCACCTATTGGAGAAAAACGAATGAAAACTCCTAGAATGCAAGAAAGTAGCATTCTCCTCCTAGAATGTATTGCAAATTGTCTCCTCCTCCTTGTGCATGTTAGGAACCCGAGCTCTCCTCCTTGCTTCCTCGGTGATTGGCTGGCCTCTACTAGGATGGAACACACACACAAAATACTCTCTAATCTTTTGCTCACCAATCTTCTCAATCTTTTGCTCTCTTATCTTTTTCTCTCTTAGTCTTTTCTCTTAACAAATTGTTTAGTGCACTCATGAGAAGAATAGCTAGGGGGGTATTTATACATTTTTAGATTAAGAATAGAAGGCTAAGATTTAATCAAGGAGTTAGAGATTAAGGACCAAGATGAATTGGGAAGTTGTAGTAACTTCCATGATCACATAACCACCCCTCAACTATGTTAGTTTTGTGAGAAATTAACAATTGGGAATTAGGGTTAATATCTTAGACCTAAGTTGCTTGAGATATTCACCCTAGATATCAAGATTGGAATACCTAGACTGCTATCACAAGCCAGTATTTATCTCTAAATACTAGTTTTGGTATCGGGTTATAAGCCCACAAACTCGCGTTCGAATATCTGTTCAATTGTACGTTCAATACACGTGTTACTCATATGCACATGCAATATTTATATAGAGAGAGTATATCAATATATCCAACAATCTCCTCCTATATTCTCAATATATAAAGTACAGGATTATCTCATCAGTTCAGTATAAAACTGACTGGCTGATAGCTGTCCATAAAAGAAAAGCATCATAAAGGTATAGTTTCATAAGAACCAATAGAATTCTAAAACTGAATAGTTCAATCAAGACTAAACCAATATAATTAAATAGTTACAAACCATACCCAATTCAGAATAGTTCACATAGACTAAACCAATTGGAATAATCTGTCATAGTTTCAAAATTAAACAAAGCAAATAAACTTCAAGAACAAAATATGAGTTTTAAGCTCATGAACACAAGAGTCTTAAACTCAACAGAAGTTTTACCATGCAAGTGACTAATTTATTCTCGAAAGAAATAAACTGAAATTCTATCCTTTCACACTGCTTTATGTTTACTCCTCCATTTTGAGCAAATCATTATTTTGAAATCTATATTGACAAATTCAACTCCTCCATCTTTGCTAGCTTATAGAAAATAAGAATATCAAGCGACACATCTCTAAAAATTCCAACGAATTTCACAAGTATCTAGTTCCACAAAAGAACTTAGTATAATTCATAATTAGCTTAGCAAAAATGTAACGCAAGCATCACAATCAACTATCTTTAATAAGTAAAGTACATGAACTTTATAGTTTCTACACAAGAACCATACTATGTTTCATATTGGAATGAAAAGACTACCGTTTCAATCATGGTTTAACATTGAATCATCAAAATTGGAATGAAACATGTATCCATAAAAGACATATCATCAAAATTGGAATGATATTTAGGACAATTTAATCATCGGAAACACATCGACAAGTTTTCATGTTCGAATTGGAATAATATGATTATTCTAAGTATATTCTCTAGATATATAATACCATCAAAATTGGAATAACATTATATATTTGTGGAATTTATGTGGAATCATCAAAATTATCAAAAACATGTCAACCGCCTAAAATTGATGCTTAAGTTTGAACTTCTCTATGGCTCCAATTGGATTTTAAATTTCAAAACAATTAGGATGTTAAAGCTTTGACTCAATAACTTTCAACTCCATTTCCCCCACAGTTTTGATAATTAGATCACTTTCAAGTCTCTTAGCAAGAGCATTAGCCATACTTGTCGCAATTGCACTTTATCTATGAGAAAGTTCAACTAGGCTTCTTTCAGCCTTAATGTACTCCTCTTACTATTATAGAGTGAGTTATGAGCTACAGTGCATTGTAGCTTGATAGTTGCATAACAAAATTAGAGAGTTACTTAAACTTCTTAATGGATAACTAGCAACAATTTCTTCAATCCACTCAGCCTTTTTCCCTGCAGAGGATAACACATAGAGGTCTGATTTCATGGATGATAGCACAATGCATGTTTTCCTTTTATTTCCATAATATTTCTGTTCCTCCTAGTGTAAACACATATCTACTACTTATCGACTTTCACTAAATTCTGAGCATCATAATGCATCAGATCAGCCACTCATTCGAAGAATGACTAGAGTAGCACAAAGCAAACTCTTGAATACCACTCAGGTATCTCATTAGCCTCTTAAGGACACTCAAATGTGTATGGGATTATTAGTGAATCTGTAGATCATACCTACCTCAAAGGCTATGTCTATTCTAGTGCAGATCTTTGTATACATGAGACAATCAATTCCTTTATGATCTACCTGTCTCATAATTGCACCATTATTAGGTGTCAACCTTTTATCATAATCATAAGGTATTTCAAAACACACTTTCAATCACTATATCCTCACTTTTGAAACACATTTTGATTTGATGAGTTTGACTAAGAGTTATCCCTTGCCAACTAAAAACTCACCCTTATACCTATGGTGTCCACAGTACCTAGGTTTTCATGTTGAATTCTTTGGATAGCACAATTTTAACTTCATTTGTAATAGAGATGTCACTTCCAAGAACATGCATATCAACAGAACAAGTAAATAATAGCCACTATATTTGACACACCACAAAGTTGAAGGCACTGATCTGAATTACTTGATTCATATACTAGGTTCTTTCAAAAATTTGTCAAATTATTTATTCGTTGGCTATACATGTTTTAAGAACATACAATGATTTTACTAAATTGTAAATCTTATTCACTAAACATATTAGTTCAAAAATTTTCAGTACAAAACAGTTCAGTACAAAGCCTTTTAATATCCTTTATGAATGACAAAATTTTCAATATATGTAAGGGTAAGAAGAATACTTATTGTAGCAATATGACAAACATGTGAGTAGACATCAAATAAATTTACCACATTTTTCTCAGTCAATCTGTTAGCTACTAAAAAACATTAAAATTGCTACTAAACAATCAAAATTAAGTTTCTTCTACAAAACCCCACTTACTAACTATAGTTTTAGCCCCTTTCGACAAATCAGCTAAATTAAAGTATTATTGTATGACACAAAATCATCTCATTGTCTACTAAAGACTCTTCTATGCTCGTTTGTCATTCAGGTTTTCAAGTGTCAGTAAGGCTCGTTCTTGATTCCAACTGTGAATCATTGAACATGTTTGTAGGACTAGATTATTTTATACATTTATCTTTGATGAACATATCCTCAAAGAACTTTGCAAGTCTAGATTCTTCTAATACAAATTAGATAGATCCAACATCTGTCCACAGAGCTACATTCTGTACTTTCTAAACACACAAATATTTGTTGTAGGTCCTACTTTAGACTTTCTAGGGTCATGTACTCTAACAAATGTATCACAACACAAATTTTTACTTTAACAAAATTATTTGTGTTTTCATTCCATGATTTACAAGGTGTATTCAATTTAGTGTGTAGTAACACATTAGAGATATGATTAACAATACAACATTACTCATAATTACACAAGACAAACAATAGTCAATAATATAGAATTCGACATTTCACTAAGTGTTTGATTCTAACTTTTATCAATACCGTTTGACTGTTGTAAGTAGAGTGCACTAGAGATTATGCCCAATGCAAACTTCTCTAAAGGCATTAAAACATATTCACCACCTCTATCAAATCTGAACCCTTGATTTTTAGCATTTAACTATAATTTTTTATTCATTAAGAATAACAAGTGCTTCATTCTTCATATATATGACAGACTTATATTAAGCATCTACAAAAGCGGTTAAATACTTCTGACCAACAATCGTCTCATCTAGTCATAAAACTACTGAAATCACAAATATTAGAATGTATTGATTCAAAAGGTTATGAACGTCTAGAGACCATACAAAATAATTTTCTAGTGATCAAAATCTGAATTCAAACTTCACATTTGTCATATTTAATGAAGTATCATTTAGTAGAATTATAAGTTTTAACAAGAACAAACAATTTAATATATAGTTCATAGTGATTCTAAATTTCAAAACAACTTAGATGTTAAAACTTTTTACTCAATAGCTTTTAACTCCATTTCCCCCGCAGTTTTGATAATTAAATCACATTTTCTCACAAAAAATTGAATATATATAGTTCTCAAATCCTAGCCAATTATGCTATGTTCAAGAACACAATTAGAAGTATTATTATTAATTGTCTCATTTGTTAAACTCAACTTATACATGCGATTGACAATATATGCACTTTATAAGAGTTAATACAAAATTACTCTATCACATTTTACTAAATTATTTGTTTTCTCTAATGTATCTAACAATGTCCACTTGCTCAAACACATTGAGCGAAGAGTTCTTTCCTTAATTCGTTCTTCATCATCTTCATAACGCTAGATGAGATAATGACTAACATATTATAATTCGACTTTGCACACACAGTACAATGAACGAGAAAGAACAACGCGTAACTAATAGAGTCATATCCTCCATTAAGAGACGCTCTCTCCTAAGTTACAAACATTTGTTATACATTTTATACATCAAAGAATTTTATTTTATTTTATTAGAGAAGCGAATATATGATCTCACACAAACTGCAAACAATGGATTTGTCAAAATATCTATACACATAGTATGATAAAACACTTAACAACCCTAAACATGCTAATTTTCCAAAGAGAGAATAACTATGATCTAAAACTCTCAATCATGTAATCAAACGCACAAAACGTTAACATATTCATCACATGAAAGTACTAAGCAAGATTAGAGTAGATTATACCGACACTTCAAGTTAGAAGTGTTTTCCAAATTCGATGGAGAAGCCTGCGTGGTGCAGACTTATTCAACCGTGATGCATATCCATCGTCTCCAACATACACAATTTGTAGGAAACATTAAAATTCCTACATTCATCAAATTGTTAAAGATTAGCCAATTAAACAAATTATTAGCACTATCTAATTCTAGCAATAACTTAATTGGAGATCCTAATTTTATAGTCAACATACAATTTAACTTATCAAAAATAGATATTTGGTCTTAGCACATAGCCAAAACAACTGTCCAACTTGTATTTAATTAAACAAATGATTAATACAGTCTTGAACTTAACCACTTAGCATCACAGTAATTCTATAATTCCAAACATAAACTTAAAACGAATGTTTTTGAACTTCCAGCACATAGCAAAATATTTAACAAAAAATTAATATGAGGAAAGTGAAGAACTTATCTTTCACCGTCTCTTCCCCTTCAGTTGATTAGAGTCAAGTCTGTTTGGGAACAAATCCGATCTATTCCATATTGTACCCAAAACACCACACACCAATAGATAGACTCAATCTGAGGTCGAGATCTGATCAATCCTAAGAGCACCAAAGATCTTCTCTTCAATCCCCAAACACAAGAGTCCCAAATCCTTCAGTCTTCTTCATAGATCCAAAAGAAACCCCCTTCACTATCATTCTTCAAGATTGGGTTTTACACACTCATACCTCAATCAGCCAAGAAGAAGAAGAAGAGGGATGACGCCGGGCACGGTGGCTGAGGGATGACCGCGCCATTGTTTGTTGGAGTGCGGCGCAGTCGATCAGCGACCACGGCGACTGAGGGGAAGCAGCGCCGTCGGAGTTTGGGTGGGATCTGACGCCTCGACGGCTTGTCGATGGCTTCGCACGAAAGGAGACGACGACTGGCGCGTTCGGCGTTCGTCTGTGGGAGTGACGGCGGAGTTCGGCGTTCGTCTGTGGGAGCGAAGACGCCGGAGACGATCGTCGGTGACGATGCCCTCGAACGGCTTCGAGGGTTTCGATGAGAACGACGGGATCCAACAGTGCTCCCTTTCCCTCTTAATTAATCTCACAAATTGATTAATAATATCTCAAGATTGTTAGTCTTGTGAGAAATTAACAATTGGGAATTAGGGTTAATATCTTAGATCTAAGTTGCTTGAGATATTCACCCTAGGTATCAAGATTGGAATACCTAGACTGCTATCACAAGCCAGTATTTATCTCTAAATACTGGTTTGGGTATCGGGTTATAAGCCCATAAACCAGCGTTCCAATATCCATTCAATTGTACGTTCAATACACGTGTCACTCATATGCACATGCAATATTTATATAGAGAGAATATATCAATATATCCAACAAACTACACCTCCACTCTCCCTCTCTCTTTTGCTCACAACCGGCCAACTCCTAGGGTGTGCAATGCACACTCTAGTGTGTGCACGTGCCCCCTCTAGTACCCCCTATTATTAAGTTGTACATAATTAATTAATTAATTATCTACTAATTGTGTCTACATGACAAGTTAGGACAATTAAAAAATTAATTAGTTTGTGGACTTCAAAAATAGTGGGCTTTAGTCTCATGAGAGCGACGGCTGCGACTCGGTGGACCTTTGCTGAAAGAGAATATAGCTACAATGGTTCTTGAAAGGTTAGCATTCTTTAATATCGAGCTTCAACACACTGGTGGATACCTTTTTATTATGTGCATTTCCTCAGAAGATCTTTTTCTTATGTGCTTCATGTCTGCGAAATGCACAAAAGCTGTCACTATTTTGTTCCAATTGTAGGTATTAATGTTCTTAGCTAAATCTGCTGCAGCCCACTCTATAGACTAGACGTCCTAGACTGCAGCGTGGGGCAAAGCTTCTTTGTGTCAGTGATTTGTTATTGCTAGGAAGAGCCACCATTGAGGAAGCTTGTAGTTTGCTGCATTGGTTTGAAGTTGAAGCTGGTTTTGGCAAGACTGCCATATGCGGGCTTAGAATGGGTACTCAATAATCTATCGATGCCCTATATCTAGTATATGTGAATTTCTTAGTCCGAAATTTAACCTACTAACAATTATTGTCATGATTGTTGAAATCAATCTCTAATTGGCTATAATGCCCTTGTGTTTGAAGTTTTAAAACTATGCTCCATCTCTCTTTATCACTTCAAGTCATCAATCTATTTTCAATTCCCTCAACAGTCAACCCTAACATGCTCAGATAATTCTAGGAGGTGTACATGCTGCAATGGTTCAATCCTTACATCCTACTACAGTTGCCACACTGCCATTTCTTACTCTGCACTCAGCTGTTGTGGCCTTATGTGAAGGAATACTGAAGCATGCCACTGCCTGGGAAGCATTGAGAAAAGATTCAGCACATAAGTCTGGAATGACACTTGAACAGGTTAGGGAGCGGTTGCGATCAGTACCGTCGCTGACTGATATTACTCGTTTCCCCATTCCCAAAATTCCTCAAGCTGTCATATTAGTTGCTGCCACGGTTAATGCAATTATTTCTTCTTTTATTTCTTGATTCAGATTTGCTTATGTGGAAGAATAATATGGAAAATATTTAATTTTGGTTGTTTAGTTTGCTAGAAAATTTTGTGGCATAAAATACAGAGACAACTTGCTTCCATACAGTATGTGACTTTTTTTCAAAAAAAAATGGCATGGAGTTTACGTTAATAGAGCTTTGCATATCTGAGAATGCACAGAATTGGATCAGTTCGACGTTCTGCTGATTTATTTAGTCCAGAAGATTAAGAGTCCATGACGAAAGGATAATATTGTTATCTGATGATAGTTTAGTTGCCCAATAATAATTGTTTGTTGAGAAGTGGAAATCTGAAAGTACTCATTCTATTACTGGTCAAAAGTGGTAAAAATGTTGCCATCACCCCATCACCCCATCAGTTAGATAAAAGTATCATCAGCTTAGTTAGATAAAGGCTAAATTTGAAAGAAAGAAAAAACTTGAACTATGGCCTCTATGCAGAAAATCTCCCTGACTTTTTTTTAATGCAAAAAATCCGTCTGAACTATTGTTGCAAAAAATCCACCCTGCCAACGTGAGACTTCTGCTAAAGTTGAGGAGGGTTTTTGACAATAATGTGGAAGATATATGATGTTCTTAGAAACAACTTGCATAGATGAATGGGGTTATGATACAAGTAGAAAAGTTAGATGTGGTTTTTTGAAATACTTCAGGGTTTTTTTTTTGCAACAACCATATTTCAGGAGAGTTTTCTGTATTAAAAAATGTCATAGGAGTTTTCTGCATAAATACCATAGTTCAAGGAGTTTTTTTTTTCAAATTTAGCCTTAGATAAAAGTATCAGTTAGTGTACATACGTGTCAAATTGGATCTGCCGGATCTGAGGCTTCCCACTAAAATGTGCTGGAAACCTCTAGTATAGCAGAAAATGAAGGGCTAAACACAGGTTAAATAATAGATTTTTTCCCCAAAATGACCCTTTTTGCAAAAGTTTTGCCACAAACGATCCTTTTTTTTTAATTCCATAAACGCCCCACTCGCTTTTTGAAAAAGCGAGTGTGGTATAAACCCTCACGCTTTTTCAAAAAGCGAGTCTTAGGTTTCAGAAAATTGGAAACCTAAGACTCGCTTTTCGAAAAAGCGTGAGGGTTTATACCACACTCGCTTTTTCAAAAAGCGAGTCTTGGCCTTCTTCACCCAGCAACACTTGCTTTTTGAAAAAGCGGGGGTAATTAAACCACACTTGCTTTTTCAAAAAGCGAGTGTCGTTTGGGACTTAAACCCCCCCACCCCCAAAACATCTCACTCTTCTCCTTCTTTCTCCTTATACGCTTTCGTAAACCCTAACCCATCGTCTTGAATCTTCGATTTCTGGCCTTTTCCATCAAATTAGCCGTCGATTAACTCCTAAATTCTTCGCTATCTCATCCCACTCCAGTTGCCCACTTTGTGTTTGCTCGTTCTTTCGATTTTTTTGGTGATTGCGGTGGATTCAAGAAAAAGGGGTTGAACGAATTGGTGGTGGTTCTTTCGAGTTTGTGGTGATTGCGGTGGCGTTCCTCACAAAGGGGTTGAACGACTTGGGGGTGTATCTCGTGGTTCAATTCTTGCGTGAAGATTGAGGTATATTTTTCGAACTCTATATTTTCTAATGTTGTATATATATTGTGTGTAATTTGTGGTAGTGTGCGTAGAATTTGTGAACGATTTGCTGGTAATGTGTGTAGATCTCGGGGTTGAACGATTTGCTTGTAATGTGTGTAGAATTTGTGATTTGTGAGTAAAAGTATAATTGAACTAGTATAATGTAGAATTTGTATAATTTGTGAGTAAATGTAGATTTTGTGAGTAAAATTAGGATATGACTATTAGTAATCAAAACTAGTATGTTGTATTTGCATTTCACATAATTTTGCTTCCATGATTATTTAAATTGCTAAAATGGTTTGCAATATGTAACCAAACTTCATTACCTACTTATTGTGCTCAAATCTAGTAGTGGGTCTTTTTAAGAGTTTGAAACGAAAGGATATCCTTACTTCAAATTTATTTCTATATGAAGTAATATCCTAATTTTATTTTTTTGTGTAGCTCAACTCTCCCATTATAATAGTTATAGATGTTCGTATTTTTTCTATATTTCTTGGTTTTGTATTTTGGTGTTGTTAATAATGATTGCTCGCTCCTCATTGTAGGATACTCTTTTTTTTGAAAAATGCCACGGAATAAGGGACGTGTGGAGGTTGGTTCTAGTAGTAGAGCCAATCGTGGCGATGGACCACGTACATCTTTTGGCCCACCTCCATGCGGTGGACGTGGTGGTGGTCGTCGTGGTGGCAACGAATGGAGTAATGTAAGTTTATAATTTTCTGCATTCGATTTGTTTCATTATCATATAATTGAATGATATATTTATTTGCTGATGTAAATGTTGTTTTGCAGGTCCCAAGTAACCCAAACGTGGCTGGTACTTCGTCCCCGGCCCCTTCTTCATCTACTATTCCCATTGGTGGTCCACGTCCCCTCGACCCCGCCCTCCTTATGCTTCAGTCGCACCATCGTTCTAGAGATGTGTGGGAGGGCGATTCGAAAGAGTGTACATTCCGTGGGGGTCATCCACTCCCTATGCACCCACGGATTCACCAAATCTTACGGGATTGCGGTCTATATGGTATTGCACTGATGAGCGGCATCAAGTGCGATCGGCCACTACTTACAGCACTCCTCGAGAGATGGCGTCCTGAGACCCACAGCTTCCACCTGTCAGTTGGGGAGATAACTGTTACGTTGCAGGACGTTTCAGTAATCACAGGCCTTCCGATAGATGGGCAGGCGGTGACTGGATCTATGGACTTCGACGCTCCATACTTAGTAGAACAATATCTCGGTGTCGAAGTCGAGACTGGTGCAGTAGTTGGGAAACAGATTCGGTTGAAGTGGTTGAAGGAAAAATTCAAAGACCGATTGACAGATGATTCGACTAAAGAGGAGGTCCAGATGTACTGCAGGGCGTACATCCTGACTCTTTTTGGAGGTGTACTGTTCTCTAATTCCAGCGGCCATTCCGTCCCCCTCATGTACCTCCCGCTTATTGCAGACCTTGGACGAGTCGGCCAGTACAGTTGGGGTAGTGCTGCCTTAGCATCTCTCTACAGGAGTTTGTGCATGTGTGCTCTCGGGTCCGTACAGATGAATGGCCCGATGATATTGCTTCAAGTGTGGAGCTGGGAGCGTATCCACGTTGGACGTCCTGTAGTTAGGAAACAATCACCCAGCTGGATCCATCTCCCTGAAGACCAGTACATGCTTCCTCCTCTTGGTGTGTACTGGTCCGGTAACCTTATCTGGACTGCCAACCCGAACAGATGCCTGACCTACTACCGTGATGAGTTGGACAGGTTGGCAGATAACTGCGTAGTATGGATGCCCTACACGGAGGAGCGTCTAGCTCGACTACCGCCCAATTCCCTGTATAGGCGAGATCTTTGGCTGACAAAAGCACCACTCATCAACTTCAGCACTGTCGAGTTCTATTATGTGAACAGAGTACTACGACAGTTTGGTCTCCAACAGGCGATTCCAGTAGCCGAGCCTTTCAATGCAGATATCCATAAAATTACTGGAATGGGTCGTACGCCAGGTCATAATTGGGCGGAAAGTTTCTCCACATATGTCGAGAGATGGAACTTACAAAGGTTCAATGAAATCATCCACAACATACCTCCATTCGACTTAGCAAACCACGAGAACTATATAATTTGGTATGGGAGGATGACAAGGCGGTACATCTCTCCGACAGGGCAGACTCCAGTCGGCGTGATGTTTTTTGGGATTGTGGTTATCTTGATTGGATTGAATGTTAAAGCTGGATTATATGTGTATTGTGGAGTTTGTGGAATGGCCATGGATGGTATGTGTATTGTGGAGTTTTTGGTATGAAGATGGAGATGGTGGAGATGTTAGTGGTGTAGTTGTCCCACCAAGAGTTGAAGTCTTGGTCTCTTCTGCATACAGAGCAAGTCTAGGTATAATTACCCCGCTTTTTCAAAAAGTGAGTCTAGCACTTTGGAATTCCAGAGCTGTTGAAGCCTCTGGGAATCAAGCAACATAAACAGTCGCTTTCCCAAACACCGCGATTATTAGAACTAAACTCGCTTTCTGAGAAAGCAAGTCTTGGTTCTGTAATCTCCTTTGCTAGCAGATCCAAGACTCGCTTTCTCAGAAAGAGAGTCTAGTAATTTGATCCACGCTTTCTGAGAAAGCAACTATCAAACCAGTGAATTATTGTTCTCTGGTTATCTACAGATCCAAGACACGCTTTCCCGAAAACCGCGATGTTTAGAACTAATCTCGCTTTCTGAGAAAGCGAGTCTTGGTTCTGTAATCTCCTTTGCTAGCAGATCCAAGTCTAGTCTTTTGATCCACACTTTTTGAGAAAGCGACTGTCAAACCAGCGAATTATTGTTCTCTGGTTATCATCAGATCCAAGACTCGCTTTCCTAAACACCGCGATTATTTACACCAGACTCGCTTTCTCAGAAAGCGGGTCTTTGGCTTGTTGAAAAAAATCTATAGGCAACAGACTCGCTTTTCGAGAAAGCGCGGTGGTTTGTATAAGACTCAGTTTTTGGAAAAGCGAGTCTTGCCTATGTTAATGAAATCTTTATGTTAGATTACGATACTCATAACGCAACAAACACACAAGGACATCAGCAAAAAATACAAACGAATTTTCAAAATAAAACTTTATCGTCTTTATCGACATAATTTAGTACAATTATAAAGTCCAAATTAAAAATTACAAGCATACAATAGTTAAGTGTTCTGAGTTCCACTATTAGTGCATCGTCGCTTATTGTGTCCTTGTAAACCACATTTTGAACATCTCATCCCCGTACCACGACTTGACCTATCTCTCACATCCATGTCATTGCGGAATCTGGTAGTTCTAGGCCTGCCCTTCCTTTTACGTCGCAAAGTGGCATCAGGTACTAGTTTTGGTCCATCAATAATAGGCCAATATGCTGGACTAGTATAGGCTGAAACATTGGACCGTATGTTTGTGCTAATGAAGTAACGGTGTAAAATTTATCAACGAGATGCTTGTGATCGATTGCACGATATGCACAAGCTGCTAGTACATGAGAACATGGGATATGGTATAGATGAAATTTCATACATGTGCACGTTTTCGCTCCCAAATTCACAGTGTGCAAGTTCCCACCCTTCCTTTCTCCACCCACCATGCGTATACCCGTTCTCACGGAAAAAACTCCCGGTTGATGATGGAACATTGTAACCTCTTGTCCGTTAGCTCTCTCACGGCGACTATCGAGCAGTTCATGTACTCTTCGAGCAAAAATCCTCCCTTCAGATAAAAGTTGACTTGCTTCTTGTCGACGAGTAGTAAAATAAGAGGTCAGACATAAGAAGATCGTCTCAACAATCGCTGTTACTGGCAAACTACGGACTCCTTTCAAGACTGAATTGAACACTTCTGGCAGGTTCGTAGTCATTATCCCGTATCTTCGACCTTCATCTGCATAAAGTGCCCATTTCTCACCCGGCTTCTCTTTTAACCAATTAGCCGCCTCCACATTTACGTTCTCAAGTTCAGCAAGTTTGGCCATGAACTTTTTGGGTTGGTGTTGACACGCTATAATTTTGGCCTTCTTACGCAATGCCTTGCTACCAAATTTAGTAAAGAAATTTGTAGCAAAATGGCGCATACAATAACGGTGATATCCATTAGGTTTGTTCCAAGCTCCATTTTGTAACTCCATAGCAGACATTATACCAGAGTGACGATCAGAGATAACACACAACTCAGTGCGATCGGTAACATAATATCGGATGCAAGTCATGAACCATGTCCACGTATTTATACTCTCTCCATCAATCAATGTAAATGCAAACGGAAATAAGCAATCATTCGCATCTGGGAAAACAGCAATTAGCAAGCAACCCTTGTACTTACCGTACAAGTGAGTTCCGTCAACACTGATAACAGGTCTGCAGGACTTGAAACCTTCTATTGAAGGACCAAATGCCCAGAATACACCCTTGAATGTTTCCTCGCTAGGGCTAGACTCATACTTATCCCAGTGAACAACGGTTCCTGTATTTGCAGCTTGAATTGCTGTGAGTAGAGCAGGCAACTTTGTGTATGCTTCTTCGAAGGTACCATACAACCTCTCGATCGCCTTTTGTTTTGCTCGCCAAGCTTTCTTATAGGAAATTTGGTAATTATATTGTATTTTAACAATCTCAATAATTGACCTCGGTGATAAACCGGTATCCTTTTTCACCACATCAACAATCAGATTACAAACAATATTGTAATCAATTTTAAGGTGATCCTGATTCAACGTTGGATTCGTACAAGTGTGTGGCCCAACTATCTTCTTCACCACAAAATTCGTCCCGCCTTTTGGAACCATTGCTCGTAATCTCCAAGGGCAGCCACCATCACTTACTCCGGGGGGGCCTTGCACGATCTCCTCAATGGTACGTTTTCTAGGTGCCATTTTGCATTTAACAGTGTACAGTGACGGTATAGATATCAAAGTTACGAATTCATGATGTTTTTTGATAGAATACAACTTCATTGCCTGTTGAATCGACTGCTTACTTATAAACTCCTGTCCAACGTACAATTCGTCTACATTGGACGAACCAGACGACTCTTGTGGAAATAGGTGTACTCTAGCACCTTCAGCCATCTCCTCGGTAACATGCGCGTCAACATTGCCGTAGCTATAAGTAGCTCTGACTTCATTAGAACTGTTGTTCGTGGGATTTATATTTGCACCACTATCATCATCATCTTCGTCTACGTCATCAGTTTCACCACTATCAACATCTTCATCGTCTGTTTCTTCATCTTCTTCATCATCTTCTAATAAGCCGTTGTTACAGACTGCATTTTGAAAGAGTTCAAACATATTGTCATTTGGAACAGAGTCAGGAACCGGGCTAGGTTGGCGTGGCAGCTCAACATTTACAGAATCCAGAATTGTTGTATTTGTAAAGGTGTTCTCTTGTGAGGATACCGGATTTGGTTGTGAAGATTGATCGGGGTTAGACCTCGACTGCTGTGTAGGTACTACCCTTATGAAGCTTGCACTAGGGATATCATGTGGCTGAGCATTCACAACTCGAATTTGCTGAATATATAACTCTAATACAGACCAAGCACAATTGGGATCAAATGTCCTAGCAATCAATGACTTCAGCGCATTATCAGTAGGTACGGGCACTGTCATAAAATACTGATCATCTCCTCTTCCTGCTGCGCATCGAGCTAAAATTTTCACATTCCATTCATTCCTATCCCAATTAGTAACTTCATAGATTTTCTCAACTAGTTCTTCAAATGTAATGGTACGGGGTACCCAAACTATTTCCGGTTCCAAATGACTATAACAACAACCAATCTTTGGATCACGAATTATTTCACCACCAAAGTATAACCAAATAGGAATCGCCAAATCCATACCTACGTTAATTTATACCAATAAGCGAGTTATTAGCTACCCATAAAGAAAACCTAATTAAATTAACAAAATAATGGGGGAATAAACATCATACCTTCACAATAAAGTTGCTTTCCTCTTCAAGTATACCCAAATTCCAACAATTAAACCTCTAACGGAAGATGGGTTTAAGTTGTCCAAAGCAATTTTGTGGGTTATTCAACAAATTACGAGGGTACTTTGACGAATTTGAGATGAGAGATGGGTTAGGGTTTCGCGAGCGAAGAGGAAGAGAAAGAATAGAGAAAACAGTGAGATCTGTTTTGGGGGCGGGGGGTTTAAGTCCCAAACGACACTCGCTTTTTGAAAAAGCGAGTGTGGTTTAATTACCCCTGCTTTTTCAAAAAGCGAGTGTTGCTGAGCAAAGAAGGCCAAGACTCACTTTTTGAAAAAGCGAGTGTGGTATAAACCCTCACGCTTTTTCGAAAAGCGAGTCTTAGGTTTCCAATTTTCTGAAACCTAAGACTCGCTTTTTGAAAAAGTGTGAGGGATTATACCACACTCACTTTTTCAAAAAGCGAGTGGGGCGTTTATGGAATTTAAAAAAAAAGGGTCGTTTGTGGCAAAACTTTTGCAAAAAGGGTCATTTTGGGAAAAAATTCTAAATAATATGAACAAGGTACAGAACCTAGTTAACAGTATGAAATAAAATACTATAATTGAGTACGATTTTGATAATATGTTGAAGTAGATAATCACCAGCCCATTGAAATAATACTTTAAAAAAAAGGAGTTGGAAATCATCGACTGTGTCAGGAATCGAACCAAGAGAAAAATATGTCAGAGATGAGAGGCCTTGAGATAGTTAAAAACAGATCTTCACACAGAGCCTCTTCTCCCAGTTACTACAAATCTTCCTTCCACTCTGATAGAAGACATCAACAAACCTTTCTTGAGATGCCAAAGAGAGGAAGGGAAACGGAGAGGGAGGAAGGCATGGGTAAGCGTCGCAGCCAACAGCTCGACGGTGCAGGCAAGGCAAGGGGACGGTCTCCTACAAGAACAAGGGAGCTTCGTTTCGATCACAGACAGTGGCGGAGATTAGTGAGGGCGCGGGGGTGCTCGGGTTCCCCCAAAATTTTCAAAAACCCTATTCACACTATTGAAAATTTTATAAACCCTTCAAAAAAATTATGATTTAACCCCTATGAAAACTAAGTTTTATTGTTTGGTCCCCCTAAAAATTATGAAAAAATCACTATGTTTTTACATGTAATCATAGAATTTTACCTTGGGCCTCTCGGTAAAAAATTTCTGGGCTTCGCCCCTGATCACAGAGATCGATCGAGAGATCCAGTTAGAGTTCGTGCTGAAAGAAAAGCCACACGCTACCCATACAAAACAAAAGGATCAAAATCATACGCAGAGGTTACCAGGAGGGGTCTTCGAAGGGACGATGGGCATAAAGTCCGTCGGCCACTTCCTTCACCGGAGAGGACAGTTGTTAGAAAGAAGGAAGATGAAGACGGAGAATGGGTTCTCGTCAAAGCTAAGAAGCCCAAGGCAAGAGATAAAGGTGAAGATAGCAAGAGAAGCAAGGGTTCGTCGGGGGGTAATTGGATCGGCAGTAATCAGCTATGCCATAAATGTGCGCAGAGGGAGCACTCTATCCACCAGTGCAAGAACGGCTGATTTTGTTTCCTTTGCAAACAATCCGGCCACATTTCAATGGCGTGTATCCACAGTAAAAGCATTAGCCCATGCTCCAACAAAGATGCGATCTCTTCGGTGAGGTCTTACAATTCTTAAAACAGCAAAACAAAGGAGAGTACTGCTGGGAGGAGGAAGATGGTTGTGGCCAAGATCACTCCCACACCGATCATGGCTGAGTTTGAAAGACGTTACAAGAATTGCATTTTGGTTAGGGCGCATACTGGCCATCCCAGCTGTCTGGACATTGAAGAACTATTAAAGGTCACCACCAAAGCCTCCCCTAGCTGGAAATGGGAGGCGACACCAAGAGCAGCAAATAATTTTTTCGTTCACTGCCTTAACGAAGATCACGTGGTCGAACTTCTTCTGATGAAAGGATTAGAGGGTAGGGGCAGCAACGGAATGGAATTTTACGTCACATTCAAGCAATGGTCGTGCGACTCTGGGGAGTCGAAAGCTGAGTCTCAATACTCCGTATAGCTGCACCTTTATAATTTGCCTTACCACTGCTGGGTTCGCACAGGGTTTCAAGACATGGTGAGAAGCTTCAGGATGGTTATCAACATTGATAGAAGTACAATGGTTCATTCCAATATCGAGTTCACACGTATTCTTGTAGGTGTGGCCAACAAGCAGGACATACCTTCTATTATCAGCGTCGACTTCGAAGATGACAGATTCAAGGCGAAGGTCATTACGGAAGTTATGAAATGTGTTTCGTTTCATGGAGATTCGAGGAGAGAGGAAAGAGAGGAAGAAGAGATTGGTGAGGAGCTGGAGGTTGAAGATGAACAGAGGCCATTGGATAGGGAGCGAATCAATCTCAACCGCTCAGAGAGAGCGATTAACACTGCAGCTATCCCATCGTTGGATCTGAACAAGTCCAACCCTAGCCGTTCCATTCAAATTGCTGCTGCAAAAGGGAGCCCACTAGATGCAAGCTCGACTGTGTCGACAGGCTGTAAAGTCTCTTCTCTGACAATGCAGATGGGGATAGGCGAAGAGACAAGGGCAGATGTTGTCTCCTTAAAACCTGGGATATTAAAAAAGATGGTGACATGTGTGCGGCTCGAGGGGCAAGGAGAAAGGGAGAGCGTTATCAATGAGGCTTTGACTTTCTCTAAGGATGACGTGGAGCAGTCTATTCGTCTCGTCTTGAAGGCTCTCATCAGCGCAAAAGAAGTACCTGGGCCGAATGGACCAAGGTCAAAAAAAGTGGATCAGACGAGTGGGATCTCAGAGATAGGGATTTCTAATCTCAAGTACGATGTTACTGGGCATTTTAATGTAATACCCTGAATTTTTATTAAATGGGAGTTGTTGATTTTTACGTGTTGTGTACACACAAATTTTGTATGTATATCTATAATAAAACACAAAGAAAGCTATCAAGTGGCTCTCATTCAATCCCCCAAAAATTAAAGGCCCAGATCTAATCTTACAAAACATATTTTCCCCCCAAAAGTTTCCTTCAAAACTCAAATTCAAATCTTCAACCCAAAACAACTCTTATATATATATATATATTTCTCTCTCTCTCCCTCCCTCCTCTATTCAAAAAATTAAGAAAATAAAAATTTTAAAAATTTTAAAATATTAAAAAAATAAAAAATTTAAAAACTTTAAAAATAATTCAAAAAAAAATCAAAAAATCATATAATAAGTTTTTTGCTATATGTTTGCTATTTCAATTAAATTGCTGAACCTCTAAAACTATTTTCAAGGTACACCGTTCCGAAGACGTGCCGTAGGCACGTGTCAACGGGCAAACCTAGTTTTCTTATAAAAATAGCACGAACAATTGTTTTCTTTCATTCTCATTGTTTTCTAAAAAACCTATTTTATAAGCCTAAACTTATTTCTTAAATTAAGCCCACCCTAATAAATTAAAATATTTTATTAAATAGCAAATGTGTAGTCCACAGTGCCTGCAAAATTTCATCATGTTAGCCGTGATGAAACATGGGTAGTCCAGAAGTCCAGATATTTTCTGGAATGACTTCATCTAGAAATTTCAGTCCATATAACAAAAAATCATAACAGTGCTAATTAAGAACAAAAAGCCAAACCTCATTTCAGAAAAAATACATAGTGTAATCTTCAAATTAACAATGGATTCTCTATGGGTAATCTTATTCCAAATTAGTAAAATGTTGAGAGCAATCAAAGGCTAAAACATCAGGCCAAGAAGAAAATTGCATAGTAATAGTACACAAATCCCAGATAAGTAAGATGAATAAAAGATGCAGCTTTTTCTGTCAATTACTCAAGCTTAAACTGAAAATGGATGTGATCAAGGGAGAACAAAATAACCAAAATGTGTTTTTACTATATCGGTGTTAGGAAAATTGAGGATCTTGTTAAGTCTTTGACACACCACCAAGCAAAAGTATATCACACCAATCACACAAAGCACACAAGAATTGTCCCGGTTGGAGCTTTCACCTTAATCCGGGGGAGGAAGAACCGTGATATTATTTCAACTAGAGAATATATAAGAATATTACAATTTTCATAACGACACTGTCTTAAGCCTAACTGAATTTTGGTTGCTGCTTACAATGGAGAAATCTCTCATCCTCTCAGATGAAATACTCTCATATTCTATTCGGCACTCAATAGAATCATGTTGTTCTATGAGCTGTTTACATTGTTTTTATAGATCTAGAGAAACCCTAGTTTAGATATCTTGATATAATACCTATCCGATGTATACTGAAGAGATAAAAACACAATTAGAGTCGTACGATCTAATCAGAAGACAAAGTTGGCTTCAATCGAATCAACAAACTCACACCAAAAAAATCCACCAGTACCGCAGATGGTCGACCACAACTCCCAGACCATCGACCTGAGAAGGTGACAGTTGACCGTATCCCTTCTCTGTTTGTAGTTACTGCTGCTGATTGTTTCTCCTTCTCTTCGATCCTTCCTCTACTTGTATCACCATCTTCTTTTCACACCGAATAAGTATGCAAGACATATAACTCAACAATCTCCACCTTGGATTGCATACGCATGAATCCATACCTGTGTGATTTAAAACTCTTCTAAACATTTCTTCTCTGCTTTGTAAACAATACGTTTCCATGACCTTTCCTGCTAGTTGAACAAATCTCCACCTGTTTTTCTCTAGCTGCATGCCCCTCTCAAGGACACACCCTTGTAGATGTAATCATGTAGGTACCACCTCCACACGAACTCCACCAACAGCAATGCTCTCTTCACCTTCCAACGGTATTCGAATGTTGTAGTCTTGATTCAGTAATTTTAGTGACGGCTTACTAGATGATACTTTAGGAACAATGAGCTTCCATACGCTCGGCTGAGTTTTTCTGCTCCCACAAAGCTGGTAGAGGTTGTGCTGACCCTGTTTAATCCCCCTCTTACCCTTCATTACCTTACGACGACTATCTCAAACTGTCGAAACTTTACCTCGAGCTGTGTACCTGCAGCCACGAGCATCAAGAGTCCCCAAGGATATCAGATTCTGCTGTATCGAAGGAATATGCATGATCTCTTCTAGTGTGAACCCTTTACCATCTGGCGTCTCTAATTCAACTGTTCGTTCACCCACTACTTCACAAATCTCCCCTCTAGCTGTTCTCACACTACGGCCTGTTGACAACTTGTAAGTAGAAAACATCTTCCTCTCGGAGCAAATATAAGAACAACTTTTCGAATCAAGATACTAACTTGAATTCACATATGAAGAACTTGAAACAAGAATGCATAGATCGAAGTTATCAGATTTATCTGATTTACCTGAATCAGTTGTGCTGACTACATTGGCATAATCACCTCCTTTAGTAGTTCTCTTCTGACACAACTACTTGCGACAGTCTCTTTTGTAATGTCCAACTCTTTTACATTAATAGCAACGAATCTTACCCTTGTGTGCCGCATCCCTTCCAATTGAAGTATCATCATCCACCACAAAACACCTTGCAGAAATAAGCCCTCCTTTATGAGTCTCATTTCTTAATTTATCTTCTTTCAGACCCTTAATCACCCCGGCTACTGTAAGTGTCTCCTTGGTTGATTTTCCATGTAGCATGGTAGTTATCAAGTGATCATAAAAAGTTGGCAGTGAATAAATCAAGTTGAAAGCTTTATCCTCTTCGTTGAGATTATCAGCGTGAATTGCCATTAGTTCAGATATTACCTTATTGAACTCCATAATATGATCTTGAAGATGGATACCTCCTGTTACCGCTGATTTCGGTGTGGGGGAAAACAGATAGAATTTGTAAGTCCGAGAAAAACCTGAACAGTTGACTCGGCCTTTTTGCTCCCGCCGCAACCTGCAAGGAAGTGCGAGACACCGGGGTTGATTCCGGCGACGCACCCTCCGACGCTCTTGTCAGTAACCAGAAAAAGATTAAGAAAGAGCTTAAGTGATGAAGAAGTGATTAACCTGGTCTTGGTGGTAGAGGGGTTGTATTTATAGTCGCCTTTGGAACGGTTAGGATCCTGATTTCCTGCCTAACAGCCAGGAGGAAAATCCTCCTATTCTGTTTTGGGAAATTAGGCCCTGATTCCCTGGTGAGAGCCAATCAGGCTTATTGATTTGATTTAGTCAAATCAGTGGCCTTGATTCTCCTCATGGTGAACCGGGCTTGTATCGGGTCGGGACCCGTGCCCAGTTGAAGTGGATCTATTCGCGGGTAGTTGGTTCTGTGAGAAGGAGGCCCAATACCCGTTTTGGATCCATCTGTATGTGAAATTACCTTTTTACCCCCGTGCTTCAGGATTCGTGCTCGATCTGGACGGTCCCGATTTAACTCCATTTTTAGCCATATCACCTCCCTTCATTGAGAACCTAAACATCTTACTCTTCCAATACATTCGATCTAGCAACGACGATTCTGAGTAGTCAGATTTGAGTCTCGCCCATAGACTCGCCGCACTTTTCTCCTCAAGAATATTACACTTGACTTTGTTCGTCAATTGCAACCGGATTAAACTCAAGGCCTTCAAACAAATTTCATCACACTTCTCCTGCTCATGTCGGTTGGCTCTTCTCTTATAAAACAAGGTGCAAGTCCTTCTGAACCAAAACATTATACATGTCCACCTTCCATAATTGAAGTTGATCTTACCATCCAACCGCTTGATCTTCGTCTTTTGATCTATCATCTTCCCCAAGGAGCTAGAACAAACCCACGAATCCTGATTGCTCTGATACCACTTGTTAGGAAAACTGATGATCTTGTTGAGCCTTTGACACAATCAATGCAAACCACCAAGCAAAACTAGATCACATGAATCACACAAAGCACACAAGAATTGTTCGGTTGGGGTTTTCGCCTTAATCCAGAGGAGAAAGAACCGAGATGTTATTTCAACTAGAGAAGATACAAGTATATTATAATTCTTAACACGACCCTCTCTCAAGCCTACCTTGAACTTGGTTGTTGTTTACAATGGAGAAATCTCTCATCCTTTTAGATAAAGTACTATCTTCTTCAATTTGGCACTCAACAAAATCATATCGTTGTAGGAGCCGTTTACATTATTTTTATAGATCTAGAGAACCCGTGTTTAGATATCTTGATACAATAGACATCTGATGTATACTAAAGAGATAAACATACAATTAGAGTCGTACATCAGAAGACGATGTGGGCTTCAATCAAATCAACAAACCCACAACCAAAAAATCCATCAGCGTCGCGGACCATCGACCCGAGAAGGTGACAGTCGACCATACAGTCGACTTTCCCTTTTTCTGTTGGCTGCTACTGTTGCTGACTATTTCTTATTCTCTTCAATTCTTCACTTCTAACTCTCTACTTGTATCACCATCTTATCTTGACACAGAATAAGTATGCAAGACATAATATCCAACAATCGGTACAAAAGAATCATGTGAAGGATGAAGGTAGAGGTTTGGTGAAAAAGAATCTCAGGCTTGATATAATGGAGAATAAAGACTCAAAAAGAAATTTATGACAGGACTGACAGACAACTAAACTTGTCATTAGTATGGATTCTATGGTAAAAAGTACAACAATTTATAATATCAATGTCGACTCTTACGAAAGAAAGCCAATGAAATTTTCTCCTGCCACTGATATTTACTTTTAGCTACACATCGTTGTTGGGCATCCCCACTTCGTTGGGAAAGAGGGTCAGACAACAATATTTTACTTTTCTCTACTGCAAAGGGTGTACACGTCTGACAATATACACTAACCATAGGAACACTGTTGAGTCATAAGCATAAACTGTTGGAATTTGGGTGTCAACAAACACTTGATGTCGCAGCGGAACTAAATAGAGTAATAAGGAAGCCGATATAAATGAGACAAATCAATTGAGCAAACAAGTAGTGTAGCGCCCCGAATCTCCATACTGGTGATTCGTGACATAACCAGAATCTTTCCTTCAAACAGTCACAATACAGGGAAAAAATGCAGAAATTTCTTTTAAACAATTTTATTCCATGATGTACAAGTTCAAGTGTTATAATTATACACTGTCTCAGAAATTACAAATCAGAGTTTTACAAAAATAACAAAAATGTAAGGGATAAACACTTGATATTGTCACTTGGGCACACCATCTGGCTTGGGCTTCCTGGGCTCCCTGGGTCGGCAACCTAGCACCTAAAAGAGTGGGTATGTCAGTAATTCTACTGATGCGAGGCTGATAAAAGCAGCGATCTCCGAACTAGACAAATCAAGATTGAATGCAAATAGAAAAGTGACTAAAAGGAAGGAAAGTGAAGTCAGGTCAAGGGTGTCCGTGTACGATAAGCCCTAGTAATCTAATGCACCGGTCATGATGTACTTAAACTAAATGCAAGCGAGACTTTGGAAATGTATGCATCCCACTACATACTTTTCAAATCAAGTCGTTGTCTCCAAGTTCAGGGTTTTGAACCCTCGCCATGTATCCTACTATTGTATTCGTTCTGTTCCTAATAGATAAATAGTGGTTGATGAGGTTGCAGTTAATCGGTCACATCCATTTCTGCATTCACTTAGTGGTGTCTCGCTTTGCCACTAGTGCCCGATGCTCGGACCCCACTCAAAAGCCGTGACGAACTTAAAGATACACCACATCATACCTATGGCACCGAAGATTCATAGCACCGCAGCCCATAAGACCCGTTCGTGTCCACCAGCATAGAACTTGACAGCCTCGAAGGTCTAATTCCCCACACCTGCCAGGAAATCCCATCCCGTTCTTACCACGGTACTTCAGGAATCAACAGTGCAAGATACGCACCACAGCACATATCCCTAATGACAGGAGAGTACAACACCCGCCTACTAGTCGCTAGAAACTAATGAAGTTTATAGGTGACGGCAAATTCTAACTGACATTAAATCTACCTAGGCATGTTACAAGAACATGGTCACCAACTGATTCCTAGTCTAAGTTATGCCTAAACTCAAGCGGTTTCCCTACTAGAAACTCTCGTTCCTGCCTATCAACCTGCGGCTCCGGCGACACGATCACTATACTCGCCACTTCCCCCATTGAGTCTCGTCCTCAACTCGGCACGTGATCATCTCCCATGATTTCGTCGGTGCCCGAGTTAGTCACTTTCAATCATTAAGGCGGAAGTCCCCAAGTTGGCCTAATGGTTAATAAGTGTAGGCAACTAATTTAGACAAGGTCGATGACTCAAATGTCGTTCAAGTCACTACCCTATGTCCTAATCTGCATAAGACACAAAATAACCAAGTATTGGGGTATAGAAATTCCCCCTAACTCTCAATTCAATACTTGAGAGTTGAGAACAAGTCGTATACATGCAAAGGGACCACTTCTAAAGGTGGCTGGATCTGTCCAGCACTTTCAAAAATCATATCAATTACTAAACAACATGGAATTACAAGTTTCTAGGCTTTTTGGAAAGCTTAGAGTCTCTACTACAAGTCCCTAGTTCATCACTTTGGCAAATTCCAAACACATTTTTCTAGAAAATCACAAATGTACATACTATGCAATCAGCATCAGGTATTGAACACAGTCTAGTCTAAATTTCATATAAAATCAACCCCTTGTCCAATGATCATGAACTTTGAGAATCTATAACTAGACATTCACCACTCCATTTTGTCCAAAAATTGCATTTAAAATCTTACTAGGCAGAGAGTTATGACTCCTTGAACATGGCACAAAAATCTTACTGCTTTTCAGGCAGAGCCTTTACTTATACATGCAATTCATTTTTGAAACTTCATCATATGTCATCAAAAAAAATCTAAAATTTTAGAATTAGGATGTAGACACATACTAAAATCTACTGAAAATGTTCATTTTAATCTCATGTATACACAAGTAGTTGTGCATGGTTGAACTTCAGTTTTCAAACAGACAGTCACAGCTCCAGTCATCACAACTAGTTGTAACTCAAGAATTCTTTGGGTAATCAAACAACTTCAAAAAAATGTAAAATTTGGGATTATGCTTATAGACACATACAAGAGCATCCATAAAATTTTTCAGCTAAAAATACCTAACTAATTATGAGTTATGATTCTTGGAAGTCATGAAAAATTCTCTTAAGCAGCAGCTTTTTTCAGCTAGTTACTGTCTGAAATTTGGACTGATGTTTGGGCTATTAAATGTCCTCCAAATATTTTGAAAAAATTCATGCAAGCTCTAGATTGATAGAAGAACAAGCTCTAAAAATTTGAGTTAAAAAATCCACACCGTTTAAGAGCTAAAAATTCTTTAAGACACATATCACAACATGTTCTTTAACAAAAAGAAGTCATGAAAGAGTTGTTCTATCTTACCAACTTATCATTTTCTTAGCATGTCAATTTCTCACAAATGACCACCAAATTCTTAACCACTACTTCATGCTAAAATAATAACATACACACAAAAAGAAACTAAAGTTTAGAGTTTTAGAGAAATCACCCACTTGTTGCTTGTAAGAAAAATCTCCTTGTAAGTCTTTGCTCCTTGCTCCTCAAGATGCTCCTTGCTCTTCACTTCTACTCCTTCTCTTCTACAACTTCTTAATAAAAGATCTCTCTTTTGTTTTCTCACTTAAAAACTCAACCTTTTCTTCCTTTCTTTCTATCTTTTTTTTTGTTGAAGAAACAAGAACAAGATGAAAGAAAGAATGAGAGAGTAAGAGTGGGTATTTATGGAGTGAAGGGAGCTAAGGTTTGGGGTTGGCCGGTTTTGGATGAATGGAGGGTGGGGATGAAGTAGGAGGAAGTGAGTGGAGGTGAAGGGGTGAGATTAAGACAACACAACAAGCCTAAAAGCTTCAAGACTCATCTTGGAGTCTTCATGAAGACTTCACATGGCACAAAGTCCACCCTAGGATCCCATCAAGATTTGTGCTAGGGTTTTTTTTTTTATCATGATGAGGGTTAGCTTAACCCTAGGTTACTAACCCTATGCCACCCTAGCCTAACCCTAACCCTAGTGCACAGATGTGCACTTTTATTTAATTCAATAATCATGCACCAATACAATTCAAGTCTTAACTTGGTTTTAAAAAATAAAATAATATATATAATAAAAATTATTTTGGGATATTACAAATAGATCCACCAATCCAATACAAATACAACAAGAATTTATCTCGGTTAGCTTTCGCTTAATCCGGGGAGAAATATAGGAAGATATGATATTCAACTAGAAGAGATTACAAGGAGTTAATAATTCACTCATTACAAGAAATTAAACTTCCTTACCAAGAACTATCTTTCTCAAGCCTCTCTTTGCAATAGAGAAAATATCAATGAAGTACTCTACTCTCATATTGGAAGAGTTTATAATATATATAGAAGAATAGAGAGAATCCTAGATTTAATCTTGATTCTCAGTCGTCCGATATAACCTGTAGGAGAAGTAACTACCGATCTGACTTAGAGTTGAAGATTGGCTAAAACGACCTACTGAATCAAGGCTAAAAAAATACACAGCTCCGACCGTCCAACAAGACCGGTTGATCATCCTCCTCTCAGCCAAACCATGTACAACTGCGGTCGGATGTGTGGTCGACCTTACCCCAGGACAGTCAATCGCAACTCTGCCTGCACCTTACGATGTTGTTTTCTTTTCCACTCTCTTCGACGCTTCGACCTCCATGCTTCATCTTACCTTCTTCTAATCTGAACCACCAGTATTCAAGACACATTCCTAACAATCTCCACCTTGGATTGCTTACGAGTGCTATCACATGATGTGATTATTCATCTCCAAACTCTACTAAAACTCCACTTGCAAAAACACTTAGACCAATAGCTTCTTTTTCTAGTTGAACAAATCTCTACCCAATCTCACCGATCAGTATACCCTCTCAAGGGCACACCTCAGTTGGCATTATCACGGAGCTGCCAACCTCCACACGAACTCCACCTACATCAAGGCATTCTCCACCACTCGACGATATTCGACCGTCGTAGTCTCACTTCGATGATGCTAGTTGCGGCAAACTAGATCATCTTGCGGGAATAATGGAAAAAAGACAACACTTGCACAAGTATTTTGGATTTCCCAAAGCTTATAGAGATTATTTTGGCTTGGTCATTCTCATACCTCTAATCACCTTACAACGACCCTGAAAAACAGACATAACTCCATCTCAAGCTGTGTACCTACAACCCTGTGCTTCAAGAGTTCCCAAGGAAATTAGATTCCGTTTCAACAGAGGAATATGCAAAACTTTCCTTAGAGTAAACATGTTTAGACGTGACACCTTCAACTTAACTGTCCCCTCACCCACTACTTTACAAATCTCCTCAATTCCTATTCTCACACAACACCCTGTAGTAGACTGATAAGTAGAAATCCTCTCGGAGAAAATATGAGAAGAACTCCCTGTGTCAAGAAACAACTAGAATCCACTTCTAAAGAACTTGAAACAAGAAGACACAAATCATCATATTCAGTAGCATTAACCACACATGCAATAGAATTCCCATTCTTGGCGCTCTCCTAATTCTGCAATTTTCAACAGTCTTTATTGATATGCTCTGGCCTCTTGCAATATCGGCAACGGATCGAATCCTTTTGCATAGCACTTTGTTTTCCCCCCGAAGGATCATCCACTGCTAAACAACTTGTGAAAATAGACGATGATTTATGAGTCTCCTTTCTAAGTTGATTTTTCTTCAATACTTTGATTACACCATCTACCGAAACGCTCTCCTTGGCAGATCTACCGTGTATCATGGTAGTGATCAACTCTTACGAATCCAACAGTGAATATATAAGATTGAAAGCTTTATGTTCCTCACTCACATCCGCGTTTATCACCTTCAGTTCATATAGAACCTTATTGAACTCTATGATGTGGTCTTGGAGATCGGTATCTTCCTTCATTGACAAATGGAATAACTTCCGCTTCCAATGCATCCCATCTAATAACGACGAACCAGAGTAGTCAGCTATGAGTTTTACTTACAAACTCGCTACATCTGTTTCTTCAAGAAATCTGCACTTGACCTCGTCAGCTGATGATAGTCGGATCAGACTTATGCCACTTTCATGAATATCTTCCCAAACATCCTCCTTCATATTGGATGACTTTTCTTTCTTCTTAACGGCTAACTGCAAATGTTTTTGAACAAGGACATCATACATGTCAACCTTCCAAAAATTAAAATTGATATTTCAGTGATCTGCCTGATCATCAAAAGACTGTGACTTGTCATCTTAACCAAGGGACTCAGCAACCTGAAGCTCTGATACCAGTTGTTGGGATTGGGGCATCAATAAACACTCGTATCTCAGCAAAACTGAATAAAGCAATGAGAAAGTCGAAAGTAGATGAGATGAATCAATTGAGCAAGCAAGTAGATCCACCAATCTAACACAAACACAATGAGGAGTTATCCCGGATAGCTTTCACTTAATCTGGGGATAAATATAGGGAGATCTGATATTCAACTAGAAGAGATTACAAGGAGTTAATGATTCGCTCAATACAAGAAATTAAACTCACTTAATAACCAAAAACTATATCTCTCAAGTCTCTCTTTGCAATGGATAAAATATCAATAAAGTACTCTACTATCATATTGGAGGAGTTTACAATATATATAGAAGAGTAGAGAGAATCCTAGGTTTAAACTTGATTCTTAGTCGTCCAATATAACGTGTAGGAGAAGTAATTGAATAGGAGTTGTATGATCTGACTTAGAGTTGAAGATTGGGTTGAAACGACCTAACAAATCGAGGCCTAGAAAATACACAGTGTTGTGGGGGGTCGACCATCCAACAAGACTAATCGACCGTCCTCCTCTTGGCCAAATCCTGTACAACTGCGGTCGGGTGTGCGGTCGACCTTGTAACGCCCCGAATCCCAAATACACTGAATTCGAGATGTTCTACAGGATCTTTTCACTTTCTTTAGTACAATTTTACAGGGAAATTAAAACTTTTCATCATACATCAGAGATTACATCATAATTACATCTTTCTTTTGCACAGCGGAAGTAAATTTTACAACAATTGAAATAAAGTACAACAACATGATACAATCTTTGAGCATCCATTCTTCTTTAATCTTTAATAAGTCTTTTACCTGCATGTCAGACTGTGGGTACGTCAGTTTATTCAACCGACGAACATTATACACGGCCATCCTCTCTATGCCGGAAATAGTATAACTTAACTTTTCATATTTAGCAAACACAAACTTGTCACAATTCAAACTAAAGGGACTACCCTATTGATGTCGTGTTGTGATTGTGCACTTAGTCCTTAATGCTGTTAATTATGTTACATGACACTAATGCACACTTGTTCGGATTCTATGCATCCCATACTACATAGGTCCGAGGGCAAGCCCTTATTCGTTCTTCATCTTTATAGGGTTCAATCCCCCGTTATGTCTTAACTACTACTATAACTACGGTAGTGTCTTAGATGTCCTATGATCTATGAGCCCATGTCCAGGCAGCCTGGAGGGGAATCCCACGCACTGTCACGACGCATCGAGCAGGAAACCTATGGACAATTCAGCCTCCGCCATGGAACAATGGCACCACCCATAGCCACTCGAACATCCCACGAGCGTCGCCACCGGGACGATAATTCCGGAGTAGCGCCCACGCCATGTCTTGACGCATCAAGCAGGCAGCCTATGGATCGCTCTCACACCGCTATCCGATGGCCCCCATACTCATGTTTTTCTTCTACTTTCATCACCTCTTCACTATGTACTAGTCCTTAGTTTTATTTAAAAATCATGAACAAAATAATCTCTAGAGTTAGCCTCTCCATCAACCGGACTTATTCATTTGTTCATCATGACCAACCTTGGTCTAATTTCATCTCAATTCATTTTTCTCAATGCCGAGGAGACTTAGCTACTCTATTTCAAAATTTCATTTCACAATCTTCAACTCATAAATTTTCCATGTCGAGTTCTCAAACTCACATGTATATTCTCTTTCAATTCATGATTACACTTTATTCACAAGTCCATAATGAATACTTTTAACTCATAAAATTCATATGTATAGCCAACAATTTCTTTTTCCCTTTCATAAATCATGATTTTAATTTCATAATCATATATGAATTCATGCAACTTCATAATATCACTAGTAACATTCATACTTCACATTTTGCACAATATTCACAAGTGAGAATAATATCATGTTACACAACAAAGTACTTTTTCCAATTACTTTATAATAGCCTATTTCACTTAATCTTTATAAGTTATAAATTCCATAAGTAAGTATCTTATAAACAAAGCTCTAATTATGCCTTTTGCTCACAAACCATATTGTATTTCATTCAAATAATACCCAATTTACTCTTATAAAATTCCTTGTATTTTTATGAGAATTACCATATTTATTTCATAATTTTTGGACTTCAAAAACTCCCAAAAAAATATTTTTTCCTATATGCCGAACCCAAGAATCGAACCAGGCACAGCACCGTGACAGCACAGAGCCCCGACCGCTAGGCCGGTCGCCGAACACGATATAAGAGCGACTGAGAGTAATAAATACTCTCGGTTCGCTGTTAACTAGTTTTTGAGAATTTAAACAAAAAAGTGTGAATACTGGGATTCGAACTGTGCAAACCAGAGAAGCAAACCGCAGTCCAAGACCACCTGAGCCACTGGCTCGGGTTGTCACAAACCCATATAAAAATCCATATGTATTATATTTGTACTGCTTTAAAAACAACTCGATATTCAAATAACCATAGTTTCTTATTGCTTTAGTAAAACTTTTCTAAAACTTCCAGACTAATCCCCAATCATATAAAGTTCATACCAGTAAGGAAAAATAATTTTTTGGTACTAATGAAATGTATTTTTCACACACAAATCCAAGAGTTACTTAGTAAGCTACAATATATTGTATTTTCGACATTGCCAAATAATTGACCTACTAGTCTTTTATTCAATAACTTCATGGTGATAATTTACTGATATTAGTTATTAATTCAACCAATACACATGTTTATAATAGTCCACATCTATATCAACATAAAGGTCCATTCATCACAATTCAACTACTAATTTTATGAGTAGTACTTTCATTAATCAACCTATGTCATAATGAAGTATACTCACTTATCGATTATACAAATCACATCTCAAACATACAAGTATTTCATTTTTCTTCAAAAGAAGGTGTACTCTTTCTTAATAAGTTCCATGTCTCAATTTCACAATTAACAAGCATGCATTATGTCTCTAATCATAATAACAACATTCTCAATTAAATTTAATCACCATCATAACTTCATACTAATAAACATGGAGCAATCTACACACAATTTAATTTTAACACTAGAGCCATATAAGTTAATCACCACATTTCAATCAATTCACATACTAACTACTCAATTCAAGTGGGCTCTTATTAATATTTTTCATGCATCTTTAATGGTGGAAACTTAGCATGGATCTATATTAGAAATATGAAATGTTTTACCCACCTTAATTGGAGAGAAAAACCCAAACAAAAGCAACCAAGTCCTTGTAGATGAGAACACCTCCTCCTAGCCAAAAGGGTGCACAACTCCAAGCTTCCAAGCCACCACCGAATGCTTCTCTAGCCCTAGCCGAAAGCTTCCCCTCCTTGTGATGCCGGCCACTCCAAGCAACAACAACACACACAACTCTCTTATCTTTTATAACTCTCACTATTACAATGTTATAACTTAGAAATTATACTTTTCATATGAAAAATTAGCCATGAGAAGGGGGGTATTTATACTAGGAAATGAGTGAGATGGAGGGCCAAGATTGTTTGGGTAGTTGTAGGATGAAGGGCTTAGATTAAGGTAGGAGTTAGGAAAACTACCCACAACTAAGAAACTACCACCATGTTCTCCATGACAAATTTTGAAAATCCCTCCAAAAAGATTGAATCCGGCCTAGGAGAGAGAGTGTGCATTGCACGTGTACGTGTAGTGCACGTGCATGCAACTAGGCCAAACTTGTACATTTTTAATTTGTACAAAAATAAAATAATGATAAATTAGTCTTCTACATGACAAGTTTAATTAAAATGGATTAATTCATGGGCTTTTTTTTTGGGGCCAAAATAGTTTATAAAATAAATAAATAAAATAAAATACATTTGGGCTTTTTAAGAAAAGGGCTTTTCATTAAATTAAAATAAGGCTTTAAAGAAAGGCTTTTTGTACTAAAATAATTTGAGAAAATTATATTTAAATACACACATCATGATAAAATAATCCAAACAAAATATTGCACGTGCACACTACGTGCAAAATAAATAATTTTTCATTAATTGAAAAATCAGGGTATCGCAGACCTTCCCCAAGGAAAGTCGACCACATGGAAGAGGCTCCAGCGACAGACACAGAGAAGAGTTCAATAGGGTGATCACAGAACTAGAGCTGATCGATATACCAATCAACGACAGACTATTTACATGGTCAAACATGCAAGCGTCCCCGATTATGGCCAAACTGGACAGGATACTTGTATCGATGGAATGGGAGGCTAAATTCCCATTGGCAACTGCAAAGTCTATTCCTAGACCTACGTCGGATCATACCCCGGTCCTACTCGATGCTGGGGTACAGGGATCTCAAAGGCCAAGAAAGTTCAGATTCGAGAGAGCATGGCTAGAAATCTAGGGATTTCACCATATGGTGATGGAAAACTGGGCGCTCCAAACTACTGGTACGGACGCTGCAACCCGATGGTGTGAAAAAATCTGCAGATTGCGAAAGAGGCTGCGTAGATGGAATTGATCTAGATTCTCGACCATCTTGCGTGCAAAAGATTCCTTTTTGGAAGGAATTGATGAGCTAGAAAGATTAGAAGAGACGAGAGTCCTATCACAAGACGAAAGAAACAGGCTACTAGAGCTCCGAGAAAATATTGCCAATCTTTATAAGCTGGAGGAGATCAAATGGCAACAAAGGTCGATGATTTCGTGGCTCAAAGAGGGAGACGCGAATACGGCCTACTTCCCCCGAGTGGCAAGCGCAAGACGTAGATCCAATCTAGTCATGTCAATACAAATGGAAATGGGAACGTCTCAGGACGAAAATGTGATCTCCAAAACCTTTCACGATTACTATAAGGGCCTCTTTGGGAAGAAAAATGACTTCAGGATCCCACTTAGGGATGATTTCTGGCAGAGCTGCCAGAACGAGTCAGCTCCATCGCTATCCACATTGGAAGCACCCTTTTCAGAAATGGAAGTGGAAAAGGCCATCAATCAAATGGGAGCAGACAAGTCGTCTGGACCAGACGGCTTCCCAATGATGTTTTTCCAAATTTTTTGGGAAGAAATAAAAGGGAACATTATGGCATTGATGGATGAATTCTTCCACAACAACCTCAGATTAGGCATGTTCAACTTTGCGGAAGTAGTTCTGATACCTAAATGGGTGGAGTCTACGCGGGTGGGGGATTTTAGACCAATCAGCCTTATAAACTGCTCGATTAAGATCATTACAAAGGTCCTGGCCATCCGCCTAGGGAGCATAATGAACAATTTAATTAGCAACACCCAGACTTGTTTCATCAAGGGCAGATGTACCCTGGATTGTGTGGCCACCGCAGAACAAGTTATCCACCACTGCCATACGGGTCATTCTAAGAATTTCCTCCTCAAACTGGACTTTGAGAAAGTATATGACTCCGTCGAATGGAATTGTTTGTTGGAAGTTCTCAAAGGGAGAAGCTTCGGGGTTAAATGAATTAGGTGGATCAAACAATGTTTATACACTAGTAAAATGGTAATCTCGGTGAATGGGCGGCCGGGTCTACCGTTTTCTTGTAAGAAGGGACTCCGGTAGGGGGATCTGTTGTCACCTCTTCTGTTCACTATCGTGGCGGATGTTCTGAGAGGCATGCTAGATAACTGTCGGAGAAAAGGTTGGATAAAGCCTGTGGCTAGCAGCGCCTCGAACCAAAGGTGCACGATTCTTCAGTATGCTAATGACACCCTACTCTTTGGTAACTGGAACAGGTCAGAAATAGTCTGCTTTAAAAGGGCCCTCTACTGTTTTGAAGTCTGGTCAGGTCTCAAGATTAATTTCCACAAGAGTGCTTTGATTCCAATTGCTCTTTCCGACGTAGAGGCAGAGGACCACGCTACCATACTAAACTATATGACAGACGAGTTCCCAATCAAATATTTAGGGCTCCCGCTCAGACCAGGGAAACTTACTAAGATGGACTGGCTACCTATCATAAATAGGGTTGAGGACAGATTATCTGGATGGAAAGGAAAATCACTCTCCCTCGGGGGCAGAGTGGTACTTATCAACTCGGTGTTGTCTAATCTGCCCATTTACTACATGTCGTTTTTTGAACTGCCTAAATGGGTAATCCAAAGGATTGACCGAATTCGAAAGCGATTTCTCTAGAAAGGAGCAGACTCGAATAGAGGGGGATACCACCTGATCAAGTGGGGTATTGCATGCATGAAGAAGAAACATGGAGGGCTAGGCATCATCCACTTAAGAGATATGAGTCTTGCCCTACTGGGAAAATAGTGGTGGAAGGTCTTCCACCACAGTGGGGAAGGATGACAAGACTTCATTCAACCATACCTTTGGGAGAAAGGTACCAGAAGTTAGGCTTCCGGGTAGGGTCTAGAGCTTCGCACTTCTGGAAAGGGATTACCAAAGCAAGCGGGCCTTTCAACTCAGTAGTGACATCGACCATTGGTAATGGACGGTCCACCAGATTCTGGTGGGACAAATGGTGTGGTGCCTATACCCTTAAGGAGACTTTCCCAGATTTGTATGAGAAAACGAATCGTCCAAATGCATGTGTGGCCGACACATGGAAGAGGGGCATTTGGAAACCACCTTTTCGAGGACCTCTTGGTCCAGGGTTACATCAGCGACTTAATGAACTGCAAACACATATTACACGGAACGGGGCGATATGTGCTCAAGGCCCAAATCATATGCGCTGGGGACTAGTGACCAAAGGAGCTTTCACTGTTAGGTCTCTGTATCATCGAATTCACTATCGAGGATGTAGACCTAGTTGGGCACAGGTGTTATGGGAGGCCAAAACACCCCTTAAATTAAGGGTCTTCCTATGGCTAGTGCTCAATAATGCAATCCTCACTAGAGAGAACCTGGCCAAGAGATAACCCCAGATAGCGATCAATTGCAGATTCTGTAACATACATACGGAGAATCTGAATCACCTTTTTATTCACTGCCAAAGGAGTAAGGCAACTATGGTAGAGATATTACGGGCCTTAGGGACATGTGACTATCCCAGCAAATACGAGGATTTATGGATTGGCCCAAAATTTGCCTCAATTCGCCACGAAATGAAGGATGCTTGGTATATAGCCATGCATCAACTACTTGGGTGTTATGGCTAGACAGAAATAATTTTTATTTTCGTGCTTCATGTAATAGTATTTCTGGTAACCTTACTCATATCATGCATCTTATTTCTTTTTGGGCCACAGCTGCTGGCACAGGAGCAAAAGGGAGGATTTCCAGAGTCTTTCGGGTGGAGGAATTTGATGATGAAGAGGTCGAGTTTGGACCGACACTGGACTGAGGGGTAGGCGCCCTTCATACTCACATGGATCATGATACTTCGGATTTCCACAGGCTGCAACTACCTCTACTTTGTATTTTGTTTTGATCTACTGTACTTTTGGTAGTATTTTGTATGTGTGGTTAGACTCACCCTCCAAGGTTTTGTTGGGGGGCTATGTTTTATTTTCTGCACTGTACTTTTGTATCTCTCCCAGTAAGTCGGGGTTGTTTTATTAATTTCTTATTAATGAAACAGGGTGGCGTTATTCCACCTTTAAACTAAAAAAAAAACTTTTCCTGCATCTTACTGATGTTGTTTTCCTTTCTATTCTGTTCGACGCTTCGACCTCCGTGTTTCATCTTACCTTCTTCTAAGCTGAACCACGACTATTCAAGATACATTCCTAACATAAACGTTTTAAGTAATTCGAGGAGAAATTAGAATAACATCTATATTTGCATTCTTAGCAACAGTAGTACGATGCAAGAAGCTGATCCACTTAAATTAGGGAATGAAAATAACTACGTACAACTCATACTAAAATTATTGGGAACTATGAATGAATTTATTACATCTTCATGATTGGCGTTTCGTGTCATAGGGTTGTAAGAATGGAGAGGAGAGGCAGCACCGGATTTTTTTTCCCTGGTAAGAAATTTTCTGAGATAGAGAATATCATAGTATGTCACGTTCCACGTAATATGTAAATATTCCTGTGAATTTTATTTCAACTGAAAACTGGATGTCAAGAAATACAATCAAAGTAATATGTAAAATTCCCCATGAAAATTAGCACTCCAAACAAAAACCTTAAATAGAGAGCATCTGCAGTCGTTTTGCTAAAAAATGGATATATGTAAAATATAGAAATTGCAATTAGAACGTAGCACTGCAGTCGTCAAAACTCAAAACATAGCTTTTTTTGGATGAAACGGAAGATGATCTACCATCGGTATATAGTGAAGAAAAAAAATCATCAGACGACAGATCATCTGCTGTCTGATGAATTTAAAAAAAAAATTGTGAAGGACGGGAGATGAGGGAGATCTTCTCCCGTCCAACACAAAAATTCTTCTTTTT
This sequence comes from Hemerocallis citrina, assembly GCA_017893485.1. Taxonomy (NCBI): domain Eukaryota; kingdom Viridiplantae; phylum Streptophyta; class Magnoliopsida; order Asparagales; family Asphodelaceae; genus Hemerocallis; species Hemerocallis citrina. Next base: position 154,067,323 of record CM030367.1, on the reverse strand, counting down.
CTTTTTAAAGTGCAATGTGTGAATAAATTTAAAAAAATAAAAATAAAAAAATTCTAAGGACGGACCTCTTGTCCAAATCTCCCGTCCAACAACTTACCCAACCTTTTTTTTGTTTTTCCTCAAATGTCAACAGAGATGTTGACTGAGTTTTTTTTTAATATTTTTTTTTCCAAACAGTAAATCAGATGCCATCTCTTCATTTCGCTATTAAAAAGTTCCTCTTAGATGAGATATCATATGCCATCCGATACATAGACGGTAAATCATCTTCCGATTTCTATAATATGCATAAAGCCAATTTCGTTGCCAAATATAGCCGTCTACTGTTCATCTAATACCCAAAAAATAGATATATAAACAACGACTACAGACGTTTTTATACATTTTTTGGATATATAGACAACGAATGCAGATGCTCTGACAGGCTAATATCTTTACTACAACTAGAGTTAGGACTTGGGATGTTGCTCTGTGGACATATGGATGTATGGCCTCACGTGCATTGCACACGCTTTTATCTTGTTAAGGTTAACAAAGAGACTGAGAAAAGATTATTAAATTGATTATAACTGAGTACAATATCCACTACAACAAAAATGGGCTACCTCGGCATTTCTATCCCTGCGTTTGGTAGAAGCCACTACAAGAAAAACCCTTTTTCGCAACGAGGTTTTGGCAACGACTTTTTAGTCGTTGTGAAAATTAGTTACGACAACGCGAAAGTCGTTGCTAAAAATAAAATAAAATTTTCCTGGGTCTTTGCACATCCCCGCCAGATTGTGTGTAAATTGGAAACGATAAATGTCGTTGCGCCAGATTGTGTGTAAATTGGAAACGATAAATGTCGTTGCGTATATTTTCTTATATCTATTGCAACGACAGTATTGTTGCCAAAAATATAAAAAAAAATTAAAAAATTAACTTAATAATTAAGAAAGATGATAAGGTTGTATAATGTAAACTTTCGACATAAAAATCCAGATCGGTTCCTTCTCCTCATTCGCCGCATCTCCCTCGCCAACTCCATTCTAAAACCCTAGAAACCCACAGCCATGAACAACCACCTCGACTCCTCCGCCCTCGATGACGGCTTCACCGCCTATTTCTTTCCTTTCTTCCCCCGAATTCAGTTGCTCAATAGACCAAGATCCACTATTTCCCTCCCTCTTTATCAGATTTCCATTAATTTTTCTCGATTCCAATGGCGATCGCCTCCCAAACCGGCGAAGAGAAGGTAACGAACAACCCCAATTTCTTGATTCCTCAGACTGTATTGCTAATATGGTGTGAAACCCTAATTTTTGGGGAAACTTTAGGGTTTCTTTTGTTGATTGTGATGCCCTTTTGCGTTCTTTTGGATTGTGTGTGAAAAATGCGGGATGTTTGTGTTTTCTGCTGTGAATTTGGTTAGGGTTTTGGTAGATGAAGAAATTTTTATTAGGGTTTCTTGGAAGGGGGAAGTTTGGCCATGTCTATTTAGCTAGAGAAAAGAAGGTACTGAATTGTTGAGTAATTTTTTAATCATATGTATTTTCAATTTGTATGGTAATGAAGTTTGAGTTAATGATCTAGAGAGTATCGTTATGTTGGAAATCTCAAATTGGGTTAGTTTTATTTCTCTCAGATAGTTCAGTAGGATAGCCAATCTGTACGAAATAATGCTTATAGAATTTAAAATCTTCCCTAACCAGAAAACAAAATAATATAAATATAACTCTAAATCCCAGTTTAAATAGTCAATTTAGTCTCCTTTTTTTTTGGTCTGAGAAACTTTTTATCCTTAATTTTCTATAACATCTGAAAGATGATCCTTATCCTTTATGTTAGAAAGATGAAATTGGAACAGTCGTATTTCTTTCAGATGGTCCAGTCATTTGGGTTAAATTTGGTTAGATAGATAACCTATACTCTACAGTGCGATATAGGGAACGATGGAAAAGCACTTTCCCTGTCAAACTTGCCCTTAACCAGGGAATGAACATAATTGAAAAAATCTCAGTCTTAAAAACTCTCGTATGTATAATATGTTCAGTTACACACATTAACTTGTTGTAAGTTGTGACATGCAATTGCACCTGTAAGTAATTATCACTCCTAGGATACTGACTATAAATCTTTCATTGCTTGAAACAGAGTAATCATATAGTGGCATTAAAGGTTCTCTTCAAGAGCCAATTGAAACAATCGCAGGTTGAGCACTAGTTGCGCCGTGAGGTTGAAATTCAAAGCCACCTACGACACCCAAATATACTACGCTTGTATGGATACTTCTATGATCAGGTTAGTATTCCAGCCTCTGTCTTCAATTTTAATCTGCCATAAGCAAAATCAGGTAGCCTTATTTTTCATGTGCTTCTATTGCAGACCCGGGTTTACTTGATTTTAGAGTATGCAGCAAAAGGCGAGCTTTACAAAGAGTTGCAGAAGTGCAAATATTTTAGTGAAAGACGGACCGCAACTGTGAGTAAATGCTCTTTATAACTGCTCATGCTTTTTATCCTAAAAAATCTTGACACATTTGGGTAAATTATATTCAAACCTCTAACATTATATTAACTTTGGACTTTTATCTGTATGGTTGGATGTTCAGTATATTTCATCGTTAGCACGGGCCCTTATCTACTTACATGGCAAGCATGTCATTCATAGAGACATCAAACCTGAGAATCTTCTTATTGGTGTTCAGGTACTTATGATTTACTGTGGTCTAACATTCTTATTTACATAATCTCGCTTACTTACACAGGTGGTGTTATGTTGATAGGGTGAGTTAAAGATAGCTGATTTTGGTTGGTTTGTGCACACATTTAATAAAAGGCGGACCATGTGTGGCACGTTGGATTACCTTCCACCTGAAATGGGTACGAGTTATTTTCCATGATCTCACTCTTTTTAATTTATTTTTTCCCTTGGCGTTTATACTCTTATGATCCTCTTTGTCCATCCTTGTCCCTGTTGTAGTTGAAAGTGTTGAACATGATGCTACAGTAGACATTTGGAGCTTAGGTGTCTTGGCCTATGAGTTCCTTTATGGGTTGCCACCATTTGAGGCAAAGGAACATTCAGATACATACAGAAGGTAAAAGAAAGCTTATATTCCTCTTGTTTAAATTAATTACATTCCAATATATTTCGTAGGAATTTGTGGTTTCATATAGATATAGTGAGATTGATCAGCTGTATATGTTTTATAAATAAAATAACAAGCAAAAGCTCTCTCGCCAAAGTACTGGGGGTGCTAGTTGCCTCTAGTTGCCTTGACTAAGAAGTTGACACTAGTGAGTTGATTGAGCAGAACTTTGTCTTCTAATTCATGAGTTGATTGAGCAGTACCTGGATAGGGAGCCGTATCCTTTTTATGGGAAGAGCATGTAGTTCCCTTCTTAATGATAAATTTCCAGGGCAATTGATGCAAGTCACTGTCCAGTCTTTGAGAATAACAAATAACTATGGCAATCAACTCAATCCAGATTTTTCTTAGTTGCCTTGACTAGGAAGTTGACACTAGTGAGTTGATTGAGCAGAACTTTGTCTTCTAATTGATGAGTTGATTGAGCAGTACCTGGATAGGGAGCCGTATCCTTTTTATGGGAAGAGCATGTAGTTCCCTTCTTAATGATAAATTTCTAGGGCAATTGATGCAAGTCACTGTCCAGTCTTTGAGAATAACAAATAACTATGGCAATCAACTCAATCCAGATTTTTCTTAGTTGCCTTGACTAGGAAGTTGACACTAGTGAGTTGATTGAGCAGAACTTTGTCTTCTAATTGATGAGTTGATTGAGCAGTACCTGGATAGGGAGCCGTATCCTTTTTATGGGAAGAGCATGTAGTTCCCTTCTTAATGATAAATTTTTAGGGCAATTGATGCAAGTCACTGTCCAGCCTTTCAGAATAACAAATAACTATGGCAATCAACTCAATCAAGATTTTTCTTAGTTGGAGAACTGAGCTGGTCATTAATCTGAACTTGTCAGGGGGGGGGGGTTATTTTCTTTTTAAAATTTTGTCAGTAATGTTGTCTGTTGAGTCTTGACATTTACATTGACATTGGCTGTGTTGCTTTAAAATCCCAGAGAATGAAGAAAGAGTAGACCATGTTGATGTACATTTGATGTTTTGCAAGAAATTCAAGAAAGAACAACAAGACAAATTGAACAACAAAGGGAAGATATGCAGCGTGCAATGGATGCAATGAAACAAGAATTGTTGAGACAACTTACAAATAGAGGTGCATGAAATTCCTCGAATGATCAAGGTACTATTAATTTTAGTGGCACTATTATGCTGTATTGTTTTGTGCATACAGGTTTCAATAGTTTTGGCAATCTTTCATAGTTTCATTGTATACTGCTGGACTAATCATTATTTCAAATATGTAGGTACCACGAGAAGGAACTGTATTTGGAGAATTAGGGAATGAAGCCATTGGTCCGGGAGCATATATTTTTGTATCATATTTTGACAGTGTATGATTCAGTTATATCTTATATGAGTTAGCTGTTGGTTTAGGTTATTAACTCTCCAACATCAACCCCAATTTTTTGCGACTTGTAATTTCTGAGAATATTCATCCCAAAATGTTCTTTTGTTCTAAGTTGATTCAGTTCTTTTAATCTTGCATCCAATTTTTTGCAATGTTTAGATGTCAATAGAATATTAGAAAACATGGTTAAGCTTATTATGCACAATGGAAATGATTACGAGATACTTAGATATCTTTTTGAGAAGTTGATGGTTGTAATATTTTGGGCATTGCTTCTTATGTGACATAAATGTAATATATTGGACAAGGTTAATATTATAGTTTTTGGAATGATGTTGGTTTTTAATGTTTTTGAAGTGTATGCTAGTTTGGATAGGGCTGATGCAACGACAATATATAATTTGTCTCGAAAAGAATTAAACTTTCGCAACGACAATTGGTAGCTTTAGCAACGACTATAGTTGTTACCAAAATACAAGTAATGCAAAGCAATTATAAAAATAATTGCAAAACAGTCGAACTTTGTCAAAGACAGTAGTCGTTGCCAAAATAGAAAATGTAAGGCAACGACAATAATTCATTGCGAAAAAAATATCTTTAGCAACGACATGAGTCGTTGCCAAATATATGAAGTATGTTTGGCAACGACAATGGTTGTTGCGATTGATTTTATACCATAGCACGGGTGGAATTAGGTATGACAACGACAAAATATATTGCAACGGCAATGTCGTTGCGAAAAAACCTATGTTTGGCAACGACAGCAAGTCGTAGTCAAAATCTTTCGCGACGCCCGGACGCGCAACGACCTTGCAACGAAAAATGTCGTTGCCAAAAATATTTTTCGCAACGACAAACGAGTTTTAGTAACGACATTTGGCGTTGCGAAAAAGGGTTTTTCTTGTAGTGAACCCCAGTATTAAAAGGCATTTTATAAAAATGTCGGGGTAGGTTGGGGCTATACCAGTGTTTTATATAAAAACGCCGGGACAGAGGGAGGGAGTACACTTTAAAATAATTCCCCCTATTTTCATATCTCCTACTGCAAATTTTCATTTCCCTCTCCCAAAAATTTTTGTGCTCTCTCTCTCGCTCATGAACCCAAGCCTCCACTATCGTCGCCGTACCCCACTGTCGTCGACCGCTGCCCCACATCACCGTGACCTCCCCCCCCCCCCCAACGTTGTTGTGCCCCCGACCATCATAGCCCCCACGTCTCCCTCTCATAAACCCTAGCCCCGACCACCATGCCCCTATGTTGCCATAGCCATTCCCACGTTATCACTCCGATCATCGTCATCTTTCTCTCTTTCTCAAACCCTAGGTATGAATTTGAGAATTTGAGAATAGGTTAATTTGTGAATTTGAGAATTTGGGATTGTTAGAAGAATAATTAGGGTTTGTGGACTTGGGAAAAAAATTATGGTTTGTTTGATTGTAGAAAAGAAATTTAGGAGAGAAGAATAATTAGGGTTTGTGAATGTTATGATTATGATGTATTAATAGGTAGGTTAACTAATCTATTTTCGAATTCAAACAAGCATGTATTGTTTGCCCAATGTTATTGAGGAAGCCAAGCAAAAATTTAGAGAGGTTATTTCGGAAAAGAGAGCTTAGTTCTTCTTTAGCACATAAAATAATTATCTTAAATAGTTTTTTATATATAATTTATCACGTGCACACATACGCAATGTTTGTATTTATGTATGTTGTTTCACACACATTTCAGTCACACATGCATCTATGTAAATATTTGACCAAGTTGATTTTCAGCTTCAACCTGAGAATTTCGCTGGTTTAGTCAATAGTCGTATGGATAAGTTTGAGTTTTTTTTATATTAAGAAGTACAAATTAAAATCTTTTTGATTTGAATGCTTGGATTCTCATGAGATGTAGTATTAAGCCTATGACTAAATAGTTGAGTTTTAAGTACTAAGCAATATAAGAGAGAGGGGTAGAGTCTTATTGTGTGAGTTTGCCCATATACTAAACTAATACATAATCCTATATATTGGAGGAACCAAATACTAAACTAATGCATAATCTGATATGGAACTAAACATAATATGTAACATATCTAACACCCTCTCTCAAACTTACGGTGGGTCGAACAGTATGAGTTTGCCTACCAAGTATCGAAATTGCTATGAGATTTGTTGAAGAAGTCTGTTGTCTGCTATGAAGAGGTAGCAGAATGAAGTGGAATGGTCCTTGCTTTAAAATGCTCGTAAACATAGTAGCAATAAATCTCTCTGTGCTTCGTTTGCTCATGAAAAACCGGGTTGCTTGCAATGTGCAATGTACTCCGATTATCATAATGAAGAGGAGTAGCTTCTGCAAAAGTGACACTCATATCTGATAACAACCAACGAACATGAACAATCTCTCTACTCAGCTTCTGTGGAAGAACATGCAACAACAACATGTTTCTTGCTTTGCCATGAGATCAGCGAATCACCAAGAAATAGATAGAAACATGTGGTAGACCATCTGGTAGTAAGATCATCATCCAATCTGAATCAAAATATGCACTAAGCTCCAGTTTAGATATAGAGGGCATGAATAATGAGCGGATGATAGTGCCCCGAACATATCTGAGGATCCGAAGAAGAGCACTGTAATGAACAGTTGTAGGAGTGAAAACCAATTGACTGATTATACTAACTGCATGAGCAATATCAGGTCTGGTCATGCATAAGTAGACAAGCTGACCAACAATCTACCTGTATCTAGTGGGATCGGGAAGGAGCTCACCATCTGTGGGACGAAGCTTCACGTGAAGTTTTAAGGGAGTATCAGCTGACCGACTGTCAGAGAGATATGTAGCGGAGATAATGTCTGATGTGTATTTCGGTTGAGAAATGAGTATCCCTCGAGATCCATGGGAAATCTCTAGACCAAGAAAGTAACGTAGTCTGCCAAGGTCTTTCATATGGAACTGTTGGAGAAGGTATTTCTGGGTGGATGCAATGCTTACAGAGTTATCCCCAGTAATATCATATCATCAACATATAATAGTAGAAGTACACTCTCCTGCGGTGTCGACTGCATAAATATAGAGTGGTCCTGTGAACTCTGACCGAAATCAACATGTGTGATATCACGGCAAAAAAAGTCAAACCAGGCTCGAAGGGCCTGTTTCAGACCATATATAGCATGACGTAGATGACAAACATGACGACAGGGTGTGGTAAGGCCAGGAGGAGGATGTATGTAAACAACCTCATATAAGGTACCAAGAAGAAAGACATTCTTCATGTCCATCTAATATAACGGCCACCGAGGAATGGTGGCAACGACAAGGAGAGTGCGAACTGTAGTCATCTGTGCATTGTGCGAACTGTAATCTATGCCATGCTCCTAAGTAAATCCTCAGGCAACCAAACGAGCTTTATACCGCTCAATGAAGCCATCAGGTCGATATTTGACCTTGAAGATCCACTTGTAGCTAACAAGCGGGATGTCCACTAGCAGTGGAACAATATCCCAAGTGCCAGTTTGATCAAATGCAATAAACTCTTCTGCAATAGTTTTTCGCCACTTGGGATATTGAATTGCTTCCTAACAGGTTCTGGGCTTATGTTTGGAGTGTATGACAGTGAGATATGCATGAAACTGTGGTGAGTAGAAAGCTAGGGTGGCAAAGCCAAACTGGTTAAAAGGACCAATGGCATGACATGTATAATGTGTCGTTGGATGCCCGAAGTGGAACATGTAGACTGACGAACAGGTGGTGGATTGGCAGGGTGTGGGGGTGAGGTCGGTGGGGTGGGTGGTGCATGTGGCTGTGGGGATGTAGGTGATGTGGGTGCATGATGCTGTGGTGATGCAGATGGTGTCTCTGTAGGAGGAACAATAAGTGTAGCGTCAGTATTATATGGGGAAGGAGCCAAAGGAGTGGGATCAAAGGGAATGCGTGAAGGTGTATTCGAGACTGTAGGCCCAACAGCTAGGGAGTCGAGAAAGCTAGTATCCTCAGGAGATGTCAAGTAGTAAGAAGAGTCTTCCACAAAGGAGACATGTCGGGAAATACGGACACGACTTGCTGATGGATTAAAACAACAATATCTGTTGTGCTCTGAACTCATACCTAGGTAAACGCACTTTGCAGCGCAAGCGGTGAGCTTCGTGCGCTCAGTGGGAGGGAGAAGGACGTAACATGTGCACCCAAAAATACGATGCATACTGTAATCCGGCGGTGAGTGATGAAAAGCCTCATAAGGTGTCACCAGATAGGGTTAGACAAGGGAGTGATATTAATGAGGCTAACAGAAGTCATGACAACTTTAGCCCAGAATGAACGAGGAATAAAAGAGGAGAGTAAAAGAGCGTGAGCCGTTTCAAGAATGTGACGATGCTTACATTCAACTACATCATTCTGCTCATGTGTGAGGACATGATTGCTGAAAAAGTGTGTCGTGAGATCGAAGAATCGATCTCATAGTAGTGGAAGTGTACTCACGACACCGTCAGAGCAAAAATTCTTGATGCGCAGATGGAACTGAGTGTGAATCATGGTTCTAAAGAACTGGTAAATATTATGAATCTCATATCGTTGGTGCATAAGAAAAATCCATGTATATTGAGTGAAGTCATCGATGAAAACATAATAGAGATAGCCTTTGCACTAAGGTACATGAGATGGTCCCCATATGTAAGAATAAACAAGTTGAAAAGTATGGGTGGCTTGACAAGTGCTTTTGTTATTAAAAGGGAGTGCGATGTGTTTGGCCAACTGACAACCCTGACAATAAGACAAATGTGTAAAAGAAGATTGATCAAGTGCACCACAACGAGCTAAAGTCTTGAGTCGAGACTCACTAACATGATCTAAATATCTGTGCTACAGATCAGCATCTGATAACACAACATCAACAAAATTAGGATGAGAATTATGTGCATGAAGAAAATATAGATAATATAGACGACTCTGTCGACTAGCATGCTCAAACTCTTGACTAGTGTGTGAATCGGAAATAGAAAAACCTAAAGAATCAAATGTAACTACAAGACCACTATCACACAACACACTAATGGAAATAAGGTTCATGGATAAATGTGCAGCATAAAGAACATAATGTAATGTGAGAGTGAGAGAGCTAATAAACCGTGAGTGTGTAGTGAAAAGTTGTGAGCCATCAGCTATGTGAAGGGATAGCGAGTGAAAGGGAAGTACAATGCTAGTGGTGAACAACATAGAATTACAAGTAAATGATGTGATGCACCAGAATCTAAAATTCAGGAAGAATTCATACCGGGAGTAATAGAGAATGCAAGGACAGATGGGCCAACAGTGACAGACTCACCGAAGAGCTGGATTTCTAGCTGAGCGAGGCAATGCTAAAGATTTGCCCAATTAGTAGGAGATGGCAAGGCCGAAGTAACGATCATGGCCGAAAATTTAAGAGAATAAGTACTGTGAGGAGAATTGAGGCTAGTGTTGTTGTGGCAGGGACCAAAATGAGGACGGAGATATTGCTAGTGTCGGGATCGAGATAGGGATCTGGATGGTGCTACCGGGGTTGGAAAAAGTGGTGGAGTAGGGTTAGGTATGATGCTGAGAGGAGGGAGGCTGGAATTAGGATGATGGCGGCACTGCTGCTGTATGAATCTAGATGGGGATCATGATGTAAGGAAGAGTGAAAAGGAAGATGTAGTAGCGGGGAAGTCAGTGAAAATGGAAAGAAACTGGGGTGTCATTGGAGAATTACCTGCAAATTTTTTTTTTTGGGGGGGGGGGGGGACCTTTTTTGACTTTTTTCGGGTTTTTCCCCTTTTTTGTTGACGACGACGAAGAACGATGGCGATGGTGGCGATGATCGTGACGACAACAACAGAACAACAACAGTAAGGAGAGGTAGGGTTAAGTTTAGGTTAGGGTTTGGAGTTGTTTTGGGTTAGGATGTTCGGGTTAAGGTTTTGGATTTGGGTTTGGGTTTTTTCTTTCTTTTTGACCTTATTTTTTAAACGGGTCGGGTTCAGATTAATTTGAGGGTAGGGGTAGGGTTTTGGGTATGAGGGTTAAGGTTTGGAATATTGGGTTTGGATGGTAGGTGAACAAATCAGGTTTGGGGAGGTAATTAAGAGTAATAGAATAGGGTTAGGTTGGGAGTGAGGCGGTTGGGGTTTTGTTGGAGTTTTGGGTTTTGGGTTTGGTAGGGTTACGGGAGATGAGGTAGGCGACGGGGAGGAGACGAGAAGGCCACGGGAGTTAGATTCAGGTGGTAGGAGATGGGAGTTGGGGTCGAGGATAGGGTGTATAGGGTTTGTGGATGAAGATAATGGAGATTTGGGATTTTGGAGTTGGCGCCAGGATTCAAAGGTTGGGTTTCGGCGAGGAGAAGCAGCAGCAGAAGTGGAGTTCGGGATCAGCAAAGAGGATGAAATTAGGGTTTGCTGTTGTTGTTTGCTGAGGATGGGCCGAAGTTTGATGTTGTTGTTGTTGAGGATGGGATTTGCTGTTGTAGAAGATAACGAGGTGAAGGTGTAGTTCGGAGATTGATGCTGGTGTTGGAGTTTGTCGCAGTTGTTGGAGTGGATGTTGGTGTTGGAGTTGTTGTAGATCGGGAGTTGATTGGGTTGTGGGGTTGTCTTTGTTGAAGGCATCAAGAGGAGGAGAAAAGATTAATTTGTGTAATTAGGGGAAGAGATTAGTGAAAAGAAGAAAAAAATGGGATTGGTGCTCTGATACCATGTAAGGTTAACAAAAAGACTGAGAAAAGATTATTGGATTGATTATAACTGAGTACAATATCTCCTATATATAGGAAAGAACCAAATGCTAAACTAATACATATTCTAATACGGGACTAAACATAATATTTAAAATATCTAACATATCTCAACCAGAAGTGATATGCATTGAGTTCTGAAGGACTTTAGTGGCTAGCTTGATAAAAGAAACAAAAATTAATGACAGCAAATATATTCTTTTTTAAATATATAAGATAAAGTCGAAAGACCCTAGCCCGCAATTAAATAAATAATCACAAAAGTGGCTTACAAAGTATAGATTTACAAGTAGTAAAGCTGTGAAAAAGGAACAATGTCATGATTTACTAGCAGTAAAATTGCAGTAATAAGAAAAAAAGAAGATCGATAGTCAAAAGGCCATAACGAATGAGGCAATAGCGCAAATAAGAAATTTGCGGCATACAACAAAAGTTCAATAAACTCAAAAGGACTAAAACAGAGGATCGAGCAACTCATTAGGTGACACCAAAAATCCCAAAACAATCGACATAATAGGGAGAGCAAGGAAAGAAAGCAACCAATGACGACAGCAACCACCACCAACCACACCCCACTATGCAAGAACAAGGAGCTGCAAACAACACAAAATGCAAGGCTACAACAGAGTAGCAGCCCCAAAACGCACAACAACCTAATCCTGCAAAATGCAAAAACTACTCAGTGCATAAAAACCAAGGATAGGCAATACAAGAAAAAATCACAGCAGATAGTGTCAAGGCAACACCAATCAAACAGAGGCAAATCGTAAACGGAGAGAATTGAAAGTGAACACTTAAGAATATATTTGTATGAGAACATAAAGATAGGATTACAGTAACACTATATACTTGATGTTGCTCAAAAGAAGAGGGCGCAACAAACCATACCAAATTATAGATACCAGATGCAGTAAAAGCAAAGTAGCTCCAGGACTAGAGCAGCCAAAACACTTGCTAAAGAAGCAAATCAAAATAGGAGGAGGGAAAACCCAAAAGGAAGCCCGAGTGCTGATGCCGTCTAGTTTTGCACACCAACAAGAGACAACTCATAAGAATAAGAAAATTAGAAATTTAAAATGTGGTTAAGGTGGTATGAAGCTATTGTGCCGTTCAGTACTGCACACCAACAAGAGACAACTCATAAGAATAAGAAAATTAAAAAAATTAAAATGCGGTTAAGGCGGTAAGAAGCTATTATGCAGGAAAACATCTGCAACAACATCTAGAAGGTGGAGAGAATGAACTTTGTTTTGAGATAATGCACTAGCTCAAAACTTAGTATAGAAAAGAAGGTCTTCAATTAAATTAGTATTAGAACATGAAGTATTAGCGAATATACAATTATTTCTTTCTGTCCAGATAATCCAAATAAGGGCCATCATGGATAAATCTCATGATGATAGAAAAGAATTCTTGACTATAAGAAATAGCCATACACTCCACCAAGTGTCGATGGAGCCTGAACGATAATGGACATGCCAGGAATGCATCCAAATCATCCATAATGGACAAATAAAAGAGCAATTTAAAAATAAGTGGTTCACATCTTCAAGGTGAGTAAGACACAAGGAACAATTTTGTCCCAAAGCCAAATTTCTCTTGTTAAGATTATCTATCGTAAGTAATTTGTTTTGAATAACAAGCCACGTAAGGATTTTGAATAAGTGGAGCCGGGATCTTCCATATGGATGTTGCAAATGAAGAAAGAGCACCTCCGGAGTTAAGGAAGTTGTAAAAAGATTTTACAGAATACTCACCCGAATTATTCCATCACCAAAAAACATCGTCAATAGGGTGCCAACAGTATGCATGTAACGATGTAAGTAAAATGATGAATTTGGGGATAAGTAAAGGGGGAAGCGTGATTCTGAAAGGGATGTGCCAGTTCCTCATATCATTATGGCAAACCAAATAATCTGTTACAGTAGTACGTTGATTGGAGGCCAGATGAAACCATTCGTGGGATAAAGAAGCAATTTTGTAATTACCAATCCAACGATCGGTCCGAAAAAGAACCAACGAACCGTTAGGGCAGACTTTGAAAATTCCACACCTGAATGTAAAGCTGGTATCGGGTCCTATCGTGTCGGGTCCTTCACTACCCGGACCCGGACCTGATACCTCACGGGTTCAAAAATTGGACCCAGACGTGGACTTGCGAGAACCGGGTCGGATCAGGGTCCTAGTTAAAAAATTCTACCCGTCGGATCCGGTAGCGGGGAATAAATATTTGAACATAAGTATTTTGCACCCGATATCCTACAGTTCTAACAATTTTTACACTTAAGTACATGAATAAATATTACATTTACACATCTATATTCAACAATTACTATTTATATGTATCCCTGTAACACTATCGTTCAAATTCCATATTTTTTAGGTATTTTTTAACGGGTTCAGGTTTGGGTCGGTTATATTTTAAGCAGACCCGAACCTGGACTCGGAAGTGCATTGGATCTTATTTTAGGACATGGACCTGTATAGATCAGGTTGGTTCCGGTCCAATGCCGGGTCTGGGTCGAGTCCGGTTATCAAGTAAATGTGACAGTGCTACCTGAATGGTTCAACAACCTTCCAAACCCCTTTCCAAAATGGGGATGCTAAAGGAGATAGAGTGGGATATAATTCCCAAATTTTCTGATGGAAAATGGTATTTATGAATGATAAGATGTGCCCGTGAGAGGATATCATCTTTAAGAATTCTCCATAACCATTTTCCTAGAAGCGTCATGTTCTGATTTCTGAGATTGAGAACACCAAGGCCTCCTTCCTTCTTGAATTTGCAGACTGATTTCCAATTACAGAGATGTTTACCCACTCTGTACTCTGTGGAACCGGACCAGAAAAAGTTTCTCCTGATTTGGTCAATCTTTTTTCACCCAAGAAAAAACATAGAAAAAAGACATCATGTATAAAGGGATAGAGGAAAGGACAAAGTTAACCAAAATCAGTCAATCGTTTAGAGTCGACTTTCTCAATCATAGGAACCCAATCCATTTTATGTAATTTACCCCATCTGAATGGGATCCCTAGATACTGAATAAGGAAAGAAGCGGAAGCACAGTTGAAGAATTGAGCAATCTCTAACTGACGGTTGTCAGAACCACCAATCCACATCACCGAAGTTTTATTGAAATTAATCGCTAATCTTGAGGCTTTTTCGAAGATGTAGAGAAGAAGTTTAAGATTGCGGAGTGTGGTCCCATTTGGTTTTGCGAAAAGGTTAGTTTCATCTGAATATTGCAGATTAAAGATACATCAAAGACCATAGAAACCCCATAATCCTTCAATAATGTTAGCATTCCAAGAATTAAGGAGAAGTTTGCTAAAAACATCAGCCACTAGAGTGAATAATAACGATGAAATTGGATCTCCTTGAGGGAGACCCTTTTTACATTTGAATTTATTCCCTTCCGTACCATTGATAATAACTGATGAAGTACTAGAAAAAAGACTTGACTTAATCCAAAAGATCCATTTGAGACCGAAACAACGGTTAATGAGTATTTCAAATAGGAACTCCCAATTGACCTTGTCATACGCTTTCTCGAAATCTAATTTCAAAAGAATCCCTTCCGAATTGGATTGATGGCATCCCGATATGATCGCTTGGGCACAAGCTACACTATCGAGAATAAATCTATTTTTAATAAAACCTGACTGCGCCTGATCAATCAGAGGAGAAACAACTAGATTAAGGCGATTGGAAAGAACTTTCAAGATAATTTTAAAGATAATGTTAAGAAGACTGATATGTCTGAAAGTGGTGACCTTGTTAGCACCAATCATTTGCGAAATGAGAACAATGTGAGCATAGTTAATGCGGTCAAAAGAGAAATGACTTGAAAAAAGATATGGGAACATCTCGAAAAGGTCTTCTTTAAGTGACTCCCAAATTTTTTTAAAGAAAAAGGTTGGGAAACCGTTTGGTCCGGGAGCGGAATCACTGTGCATGGAGAAGACCACCACTTTAATCTCTTCCATGGAAAATGGCTCTTAAAGGCAAGATAGATCATGAGATTCATTGCCATAAAGTTGAGCCCAATCGAGATTAATAGTACGAGAATCAGTGGAACCCATAAGATTTTTGAAGAATGATAGGAAAGCGGAGTGAAATTCGGCGTTAGAATTTTATTCAACATTATTGTCAACAATTGAGGTGATCCTATTGCATCTTTACTGATGAGAAGCAAAATTATCAAAGAAGGAAGTATCACCATCCCCATTTTTAAGCCACTTAATCTTAGCGCGTTTGAGCCCATTTACTATGATCAAGATGAAGAAGAGCAGCATACTCTCTTTTACAATTGTTTCTTTGCAGTCTGACCAAATCGGAGAGATGACCGCTTTCTTCAAGCTGATCAATAGTGTGAATAGTAGAAGGAAGTAATTCTTCAGAACTTGGTTACTGGCGAATCTTTCGTTGTGAAAAATTTTGCATCCAAATTTGACAGCATGAAGTTTAAGAAGAATCCGACCCAAGCCATGAGACCCAGTAACAGACAAAAGATAATTAATAATAAGATTGGCGAAGATTTGACTTCTAACCAAAATTTCTCAAATCAAAATTTGAAGGGTTTTGCCAAGTTATAATTAGAATGAAGAGCGATAGGAATGTGGTTTGAACAAGGATTCAGAACCGCCTATGCGAATGAGTTTTGGAAGAAAGACACCCAATCTTAAGAAAACATGAATCGGTCTAACTTAGCCATGGATGAAATAAGTCGCATATTGGACCAAGTGAACGAGCTCCCATTAATAGGGAGGTCAAAGAGATAAAAAGAGCAACTGTAATCATTGAAATGTTGCGAAGCACTCAAACTGGAGGTGTTACCTAATCTTTCATGGCTGAATCTAGTGACACTGAAGTCCCCACAAAAAATTCATAACCCGTTATTACTTCCAACAAAGGAATTAAATCCGTTCTAACCAAAACAACAGTCAGGTTACAATTGAATTCAATCCAGTTCAGTGTAACAATAAGGAAAAGTTCATACGTCTTATCGAAATTAAGTTGAAGATGGAGGCTTTGAAACCAAAAAGAATGCCACCTCGCGATTCAATAGTGTTGAGGGAAATCCATTTCGTGATCAAGGATACACCTAGAGATCATACATGGCTTTGTGAAGTTTTGACTTGATTGTTTCCGGCAACGACGCCTATTGTAACCTTTCAAACCACATTTGGAACAAGTCATCCCCGTACCAGTGCTTGACCCGTCTCTTACATCCATGTCATTATGAATTCTCGTGGTCTTCGGGCGTCTTTTCCTACAACGACGTAGGCTCATATCAACAATGAGGCATGGTCTACTAAGCATATGCTAATATGCTAGATCTAGTGTCGGATGGAAGGTGGGAGCCCATGTCTGTGCGAAGGCACTAGTGGAATAAAATGTGTCGACAAATGACTTGTAATCAATTGCACGATATGCACAAGCCGCCAGCACGTGGGAACATGGAATATGATATAGCTGAAATTTCTGACAAGTGCATGTTCTACTACCCAAATTCACGCTGTGCAGGTTCCCACCCTTTGAATTGCCACCTACCCTTCGTATACATGTTTTGACTAAAAAATTCCCGGTTGATGATGAAACATTGTGCCTCTCATGGCAGACATCGATCAAATCCTGAACCCTTGGAGCAAATTTTTTTCCTTCACCTATAAGTGGGTTTGCTAATTGCCGATAAGTGTGTTTCCACAATTGCAATTACGGGTAAACTATGCACACCTTTCAAAATCGAGTTGAAAACTTCCGAGAGGTTTGTAGTCATAATGCCGATTCGACGACCTCCATCATCATGAAGAGCCCATTTCTGAACAGGTTTCTCCTTCAACCAGTTAGTCGCCTCCACGTTGACAGTTTCCAGCTCAGCGAGTTTACTGTGCAATTTTTCGGGTTGGTTTTGATATGCTATTATTTTAACTTTTTTCCTCATAGCTTTGCTGCCAAATTTTGTGAAGAAATTTGGCAGCGAAATATCACATACAATATCGATAATATGCATTTGGCTTGTTCCATGCTCCATTTTGCATCTCCATGGCGGCCAAACCTGCATGACGATCAGAGATAACACATAACCCATACCAATCCATGACAAAAAATGAATGCAGCTCCTGAACCATGTCCAAGTATATACACTCTCTCCATCAACTATCACAAACGCAAACGGAAAAAGACTATTGTTTGCGTCCGGTGAAACCGCAGTTAACAAACATCCCTTATATTTTCCATATAAGTGTGCTCCATCAACGCTTATAACAGGTCTGTAAGATTTGAACCCTTCAATCGAAGCATCAAAAGCCCAACATACTCCTTTGAATGTTTCCTCGCCGGAACTAGACTCATACGTATCCCAATGGACAACAGTTTTTGGATTTGCTGCTTGTATGACTGATAGTAGATAAGACAACTTAGTATATGCTTCTTCAAAGGTACCAAATAACCTCTCAATAGCTTTTTTGTTTTGCAATCCAAGCCTTCCTATACGAAATCTGATAATTGAACTGTAGTTTGACCATTTCAATAATGGCCCGCGGTGTTATTCCTATCTCAGCCTTAACAACATTCACAATCAAATTGCATACAAGTTTACCGTCAACTTTACAATGGTCTTGATTCAACGTGGGATTTAAACATGTATGCAGCCCTACAATTTCCTTCACCACGAAATTTGTCCCACCCTTTGGAACGATTGCACGTAATCTCCACGGGCAACCGCCCTCGCTTACGACTGGTGGGATTTGCATCATCTCCTTAATGGTACGTTTCCTAGGTACTAATTTACATTTCATGGTATATAGGGTGGGTGTAGATTTCAATGTGACAAATTCCCAATGTTTCTTTATGAAGTATAGCTTCACTGCATGCTGGATCGATTCTTTACTTTGAAACTCCTGCCCAATGTACAATTCGTCGACGTTCGATGAATCGGACGACTCTTGTGGAACTTGATTCACTCTCGCACTTTGTGACATCTCCTCGGTAACATGAACATTAACATTATTAAAGGCATCAGTAACGTTCACGTCATTATCATTTCTCTCATTTAGATTAACGTTTACATATTCATCTTCTTCCATTTCGTCATCATTTTCTACACTCTCATCAGCTTCATCGTCGATTTCTTCATCTTCTTCATCCTCATCTAATAATTCATTGTTCACGGTAGCATTTTGAAAGATTCCATAGACATTGGCTGATTGAACATAATCTTGAATCAAACTAGGTTGACATGGCAACTCAACTTCTGTAGAATTCGGACTTGTTGTATTTGTGAACATGTCTTCCTGTGGGGACGGTGGAATCGCATGTGATGTTTGAACTGGACTTGAACTCATTCCATGTGTCGGTACTTCTCGTACGAAGTTTGAACTAGGATTAGCATGTGGCTGGGCATTATTAATTTGGATTTGCTGAATATATAATTCCAATGCATACCAACTATAATTTGGATCAACTGTCATAGCAATCATGGACTTCAGAACGTTGTCATTTGCTACGGGCACAGTCATATAAATATTGACCTTCACCTTTACCCATTGCATATCAAGCTAAAATTTTAAAATTCCATTGATTTCTAGCCCAATTAGTAACCTCATAAATTTTCTCGGCTAATTCTGCCATTGTAATTGTACGGGGTGCCCAAATTATTTCAGAATCAGCAGCACTAGAACAACAACCTATCTTCACGTCACGAATAATTTCACCACCAAAATAAATCCATATAGGAATATCATAACTCATACCTATACATATTTATACAAAAATGAGACACATAATCTAATCTACCAAAGTGTACAAGATAAAAGGCTATAAAAATAATGCCTTCGAATCGATGATTGTGAATATTGAGTAATTCAGGATCTCCGTTGATGGGTTTAGGGTTTTGAGAGTGGGAGTGGAGATGGTTGTGAGTGAGGAATTGGATCACAAAAGATTTTGGACGGATTTTTGTTTGTGAAGTAACGAATCTGGGAGGCTAGGGTTTGGTCGATTTGGGTTTCTTTCGAAGTTAGAGAAAAAATGGAAAGATAGAAGTGATGGGGAGCGAAACAGCATCTATAAAAATTCCCTAATTGACACTTGCTATCTTAGTTAGCGAGTTTAGTAGAAAATAACTCGCAAACTGAGATAGCGAGTTCAGATTCAGGAAATTTTCAACACCTTACACTCGCTATCCCAGTTAGCGAGTGTGGTACAAACACACTCGCTAACTGAGATAAATAGTGTGGTACAAACCTCATCGTTATCAGAGCTAGTGAGTGTGAACTTTGTGTTTTTTCGTTTTTTCTCACAAGTGTGAAGAAGCACATAACCATACACTCGCTATCTCAGATAGCGATGCGGTTTTAACCAAACTCGCTTCGTGAGATAGCGAGTTGGGTCGTTTGGATAAATACTTTCAAAAAGTCAGTTTGGTAAAAATTCTTGTTCTCGTACAAATTGATTAAATAATCAAATTAATACACAAAATTACTCCTATTTTCAGATCCAACCCGTTATTGTCCAGTAAAACCCAAACCCAAACCCAAACTCAAACCCAAATCTGATATTCTTCTTCTTCGTCGTCGCCCTCCTCCTCCTCCTTCAAAATCCAATATCCAAACCCTAAATTGAAAAACTCCCCCAAAATGCTCAGCCACCATCACCAATCCCCAGCTCCGCCACCTTCCCCCACCCCCACCTCATCTTCAGCTCCGTCAACCACCACCACCACCACCACCCTCTCCTCCCTCCTCCCTCCCCTCCCCCGCGCCCAATCCATCCTCCTCCAAATGTCCTCCCTCGCCTCCAAACTCTTCGAGCTCTCCCCCAACCGCTCCATCTGGTCCTCCTCCTATCGCTCCTCCCTCCCCTCCTTCCTCCCCAATCCCAATCCCTCCAATTCCAATGGCAGTGGCGGTGGCGGTGGCGGTGGCGGTGGCAATCAAACAACCCTCCTCCCTTCCAACCCCACCTCCACCAAAGAAGCCCTCTCCCTCTTCCACTCCCTTCAGACCTCCCTCTTCGAGTCCGTCTCCCACCTCCAAGAAATCCTCGACCTCCAGGACTCCACCTCCTCCCTCTCCCGCCTCCTCTCCCTCTCCGACTCCTCCCTCCTCTCCTTCTCCCGCACCCTCCACCTCTCCCACTCCGTCCTCGACCGCCTCGTCGACGACTACTCCGAATACTACACCCCCCACCCCAAGTTAGACCTCCACCAGACCCTCGCCTACGCCCACAAGATCAGCTACACCACCTTCGCTCCCCCCGACCACGCCGCCAACCAGGCACCCCTCCGCGGTGCCCTTCCCCCTGCTCCCCAGGACAATGAGATGCGCGCCTCCCAGCTCTACCACTTTGCTGACTTGGATGTCGGCTTGCCCCCCAAGAAGCGCCCCAAAATAACCGAGCCAGATGCACAAGCAAACAATGATGATGATGATGATGTTCTGATGGAGCCAACCCCGCCTAGGGGTGACATTGTGCCGCCCGGTGCGATGCTGCCCATTGCGGTGCCGCCACCCGGGTGGAAGAAGGGGATGCCGGTGGAATTGCCACCGATGCCGGCGGGGTGGAAGCCAGGGGATCCTGTGCTGTTGCCACCAGTGCCGGCAGGGTGGAAACCGGGGGATCCGGTGCCGTTGCCGCCGTTGGAGGGTAAGGAGGAAGAGAGGGGGGTGGTGCAGAGGAGAGGGGTGGAGAAGGCGCCGGAGGCGATACAGGTTAAGTATGTGCAGTTGGATATTGGTGGGGATGAGGATGAGTATAGTAGCGAGTATAGTAGCGAGGTTGGGAGCTCGGATGAGGACGAGGATGACTGAAAGTTTACTTATTATGGTAAGGTTTTGTTTGATTTTACTGAATTGTAGTTGTCAAGTTGAAACATGGACTAGTATCAGTTTATGTGTTTACTATATCATGTTGTGTATTGTCGTGCGATGAAGTAAGAGCTGATTTGGAACATAAACCATTTGATAATTATTAAAATTCAGAGTTGCGAGGCATGGTTTTATGATGCTTGCATTACAATCTTTATTAAGTACAATGAAATGGAATCTATTCATATACCTATGCTTAAAAATCCAATGTACTTACTGTAATGTCCATGTGCTATGTTGTGCTATGTTGTATTTGATGAACTCATTGTTTGCTTACCAAATGTACCCTTTAATCATGTTTGTGGAAAACAAGACAATTTGGTAATTTAGTCGTAAAGTTTATGATCCTCATGGTTGTAATTTTACTTATTACTGTTGTGATGCATTTGTCAAATTTGTATTTTTTCTAATGAAGAAATTTGTTGATTCCCTTTACTAAGCTAAATGTCTACTTTTTTTAATCAATCTTCATTATCAATGCTTCTTCTACTTGGTGGATTGAAATATGTTTGTTTATATCATCTCTAATCCCTATTGACTATTTTGTGCTATCTTTTCAATGCCATAGTAATTCTTATGTTCAAATTGTTTAGCTCTTTCTCTCATTTAGGAATTTTATAAATATCTTGCAAATCTTTCCTTAAATGCATCCTTTTTTTTACCATCCTCCAACTTTGTTTAGAGGTTTCTGTAGGGAATTTTATGTTCTTTTGTCCGATATCGCCATTAGGATACAAGATATGCTACTGGAGGCTTCAAATATGCATTTTAACGAAGTAGATGGTCCATAACATAGCTGAAAGGACCAAAGATACATGTTGCTTGGATTAAAGACTAATAAATCGACTAATTTAAAATTATCGTGCACCTTCATACTTAACACATTGAGGTATGTACCTCTACTTTTGTGCTAGTGATTGTATACAAGATAAAAAGTTCAGGATATTTTCCATTATAAGAACTAGTAATATAAACATGCGATGCATATATTAATTAAAAAAAAGTAAAAACTCTGATTTACACGTGAAATGCATGTCTTAATAAATAAGATTATATATTTTTAAAAGTAAATGTGAAGACTATAATGAGAGAGTTGGAGTTGCACGTGCGTTGCACATAAGTAGGTAGATTTACAACTCTAACTCTTCCATTGTAATAGTTATTGTTAATTATATTATAGATAGATGGATAGATAGATATGTAATAATTTACACGTGTGATGCACATTTAATATATTAAAAAAAATTAAAGAAAAAAAATCTGATGTAGTGAGGATTCGAACCTGAGACCTTCATATTAATTATGCACGTGCAATGCACGCGTTGGTAGATTTACAATTTACAAATGACACTAAGGCCTTCTCCAATTATAGTATTAGAGATTAAGAAGTAAAGTGCTCTACAGAAAGTTGAAGAGGCACGCAAATTCTTATACAAAGTCATAAAGTATATGATTCATTAATTATAGAATATCTTTTACATATATTAGTTTTACATTATGTTAGTATACTACGAGGTGCACGTTTGTGTGCATTTGTATATGGATATCTGTGCATGATACATATACTCGCAAAATTAAATATTTGTTGTCAAATACCACGTCTGGATGAGCTACTTTGTCTGAATATATGTAGTGTTTGTACTCTGGCTATGCTTTTCAGGCCAATAGAATTCATCTTCTTGTGTTTGACAAATTTTTTTGCTTGTTTTTGAATAATAACTTCTGACAATGTTGTTCCCATCTGAAATTAGTCTAACTAGTCATAGGGTCATGGTTTTCTCTAGCTATGTGTTCGTCTTACCTATATGCATACAATGTTCTTTATATGCCATCAATTATAAGGGTAGTAAGAAGCTAGCCTTGTCATTTATTAATCTAGAGAAATAGAAAGGTGTCTCTATTTTGTATATTTAAATAATACTGGGGGCACAAATAGTACTATCTTAAGATGCAGGTCATAAACAGGATGCCCTTGTTCTTACTTCTAACCTACTCCAGTCACCTTCACAAAGTATGACTTGATACTGAATGACTAGTAACTTGCTTATTTTCTTCAACAATGCCCGCTATTGATGTGGCTCCTGTGCTATGCTTCTAAGATTGGTAGGTACTAGGTGCATATCCTATCTAAGACTTGTTATATCTTAGCACACTCATCAAGTTGCATGTAGTGAATTCAGTAAGCTGATCAACTGAGGCCTGCTCGTGAGGTCGGCATGTGCCTTCAGCAATTATGGTAAATAAACCAGAATGGAGCAATGTGCAATCTCTTCCATTTTTTCATACTCTTCGTTACACATCTAACCCTAACATTTATATCGCAGAGCTGATGTGGCATCTATAACTTGATATACTTGTCTTCTACAATCAGTACATGCTCATATTCTCAAATGCATGCCTTTTGCCGTTTCATCTAGGTGCAGTCTTGCAGAATTATTCCCAGTTTATGCTGAATTCAGGTCAGATTTCCATTTCTCTTTCCATTCCCTAAGATTTCCCTAAGATTTTCTTTTTCCTCCTTTTTGTGGCTTTAAGTCTGTGGCTTATGAACTGAAACACTACTTGTTCTTCGTTGATTTTTCTTGTGTGATACCTACCCTTTTTTAAATGCAATATCTAAATTTTACATTATTTCACTATCATGGGAGGGATTTGCATGTGTATGTGACTGGCTTGGTTTCTATCTATATAATAAAACTCAAAGAAAAGCTATCAAGTGGCTCTCATTCAATAGTAAGGAAATCAATGGTCCAAATCTAAGCTCTCAAAAGACATCCCCCCCTCTCCCTCCCCCTCCCCCCAAAAAAAGTTTTGTCAAGAAATATTTGTCGGTGGCGTAACTCGTATGAGAAATCATTTTTCAAACATGGTCGGTAGAGATGTACGCCCTTTCCTTAGCGTTCCTGATGAAGTTCGCGAAGCTTCTTTGGAAATAATACAAGAATTAGAGTCGAGAAATAAAAAAGCAAAAACTCAATGATTTTTGGAAGTAATCAGGATATTCTGTCGAATCTCCAACGGAAGAGCTGAATCAAGATGGGTCCTGCTCAAAAGTTCTGGTACATAAAACTATCAACTCAGTGCTGAAAAAATCTGAAAAGGAAGAAGCAGATAGAGCAATAGTTAGATGCATAGTTAATAATAATTTACGATTTCAATTATTGGCGATCGTCTGATTTTCGTGAAGCACTTGCCACAGTTGCAAGAGTTGGGCCAGGTTATGAAGCTCCTAGTAGTGAGACTGTAAGAACAAAATTGCTGGATAAATTGAAGCTTGAAGCTGAAGATCATGTCCAATGCATGAAAAAATGAATGGGATAGTACTGGTTGTACAATTATGTCTAATGGATGGACCGATGGAAGAAACAGACTATACTTGAATCATCTCGCAGCTTTACCTAAGGGTGTAGTTTAGGAGCTTTACCTAAGGGTGTAGTTTTCTTGAAATCTCTCTGCACGGTTGGGCATAAAAAAAATGCAAAATATATTTGTGATTTTATCTCATCAGTAATTGAAGATATTGGTCCGCACAATGTTATCCAATTTGTTTCTGACAATACTTCAAATTATCTTGCAGCTGGAAATTTAATTGTGGAAAAGTATCCACATATTTATATAGTTAATTGTACGGCTCATTGCATTAACTTGATGTTCAAGGAGTTTGATACGCTTGAATTCGTCTCTCCCTTGCTTGCTCAAGCTCGAAAGATTGTGAAATTTATTTAGAGATATCAACATGTGCTGGAACTGATGAGAGCTCATACAAGTGGTCGTGAGTTAAAGCGACCAGGGACAACCATGTTTGCAACACATTTTATGTCTTAACTCAATTTTGAAAGGGGCAATCCCTCCGCTATATGGTCGCTTCAATTGAATGGGGTGATTTGCCTCCATGTAAGACTGCAGAAGGGACTGAAATACAACAAACAATCATGGGAAGAGAATTTTGGGAGTGCGGGAAAGTGCTTATAACAACATTGGAACCTCTTTTTAAAATATTAAGAATGGTGGATGGTGATGGTTCTACTGTTGGATACATACATTATGCAATACAGAAGGTCATTATGCAATACAGAAAGTGAAAGAGGCCATGAAATATGTTTTTGATAAAGATCGAAATAGGTATTTACCTTTTTGGAAAATTATAGATGAAATGTGTGTAGAATCTTTAAATTCAGATATTTATTTGGCCGCTTTTTATTTGAATCCACATTTATTCCATTTCGGCCATGTAAAGATGGATAATCAAGTGAAGAGGGGCTTAGAAGTAGTCATGTCAAAGATGTTGACACATGATGAAAGGTCCAAGACAATTAAAGAGCTTAAAGAGTATCATGCAAAGGATCCAAAAATCTTTGGAGCTATTGCCAGTGAATCATTTGAAGTAGCTCATCCAAGTAAC
Source organism: Hemerocallis citrina (assembly GCA_017893485.1). Lineage (NCBI taxonomy): Eukaryota > Viridiplantae > Streptophyta > Magnoliopsida > Asparagales > Asphodelaceae > Hemerocallis > Hemerocallis citrina. The sequence continues at coordinate 154,041,833 of CM030367.1, read as the reverse complement.
AATTATTTATACACTTTTTCTTTTCTTTTATTGATTTATTATAATTTTTAAGTGTACTATGATGTTACTGACATTAATTTATAATTTTTACTAGGGATATGGTGGGATATGTGGGGTGACTCTTTGCCTATCTTGCAGAAAGTTGCAATTTAAATTTTGAGTCAAACTTGCAGCTTCAGCATGTGAGAGAAACAGGAGTGCTTTTGAAGCGACGCACACAAAAAAGAGAAACCGACTAGAACCAAGCAGACTTCAAGATTTGGTCTATGTGAGGGTAAATGCTCTCTTGAAGAGGACCATGCAAAAAAAGAGCAACTTGATACCGTACGCATCGATCTTGATAAAGTTGATCCAGATGTGATGTATATATTCTACGGAGATGGAAATGTTCCAAACTTCCAATCCATTGCGATCAACATGACAATGAAGATTACGATATCAATAGTGGTGAAGAAGATGCAGTAGATGATAATGATGATACCAATGAATTGGAGTTCCTCAGCTGAGTTTCTTTTTAAAATATTTTCACAATGATTTGAATCTTGTTTCCGATTTCTCTCAATAGTTAGTATTACTTGTGCTTAAAGTGGACATGAGATTTACTTGTGCTTGAGCCAGACATGAGCTTTCATTTCTTTGTTACTTTGATTGATGGAGGCAGGGATAAGTCCAATTCATTTTAATTTTTGCTCATGCTTGTCTTTCGGTTTCATTTTCTTTACAATTTTCTCCTACTTTGATCCTTGTGTACACTTACTAATTTTTTATTTCTTGATTCATTTCGTTAATGTGTATATGATAAATCTGTGAATTGTGGACTGCATATGATATGATTTTCTTCGTGTAATTGAAACAAGTGATTTCTTTGTCAAGTTTGATAGAGAGAAATGTAGACTGATATTGTTGATGTTTGTGAAGGGATATGGAAGGCAACAAAGGAGAAGGAGAGGTGAGGAGATTGCATATTCTTTACTTTCTCAGTTGCGACGGGGCTATTGAACAGCCTCACCTTATTCGGGTCATCATCTTCGTCACAGTGGAGTTCTTCTTAGAGGTTTAATTAATTTCCTTCCAAAATTTTATATTTCGCTGAATTTTATATTTCACCTTGCTTTTTTTGTTGCCCGAAGAGCTTCAATTTCTAGTCTATCTCAAGGTACATTGTTCACCATATTGACCTACCACAATATACCCTAACCACTCAAATTCAATATGTTTTTTGTTAGGCTGCCAAGGTTCCTGTAAAAGAATATGAATTTGATGAAAAGAAGGTGCCAAAATTGCAACACCTGGTAAACTCTCATTGCAATCCTCAGAATTAGCTATTTGTTCAATATCAGTAATTTTGAGGGTAATTATACTGCAGGAGAAGCTTGTGGGAGAAAACTACTATCTTAATCAGTCAGCTATAGATGCATACCGATCATATATATTATCATACAATTCACATTCAATGAAGAACATCTTCAATGTTCACCACCTTAATTTGAAGGTACTGTTCACTTACCTATTCTGTAATGTAATATGCATATATGTAGGTGAATGTGTATACCTCATGCTTATGGAAAAAATTCTTCTGGGAAATAATGTATCATAATTTGAACTTTATTGACTGGTTTGGAGAATAATGGTTTAATGACAGGATGTAGCTGCTTCACTTCTCCTTCAAAAGTAAACCTTGGCTTGGAAAGCAGTGCATCCAAGTTCAGGAAGAAGACACATCAAGTCCAAGGAAGCAAAAGACATGGTATAAATGCAAATCTTCCTTATGGAAGACAGCAAGGTGATGATAAAAGGTAGTTTGCACGGCTATCATATTTAAGAGGGAAGAAGATGCCAGATTCTTTTTCTTGGTCATACAAGAGGTTAGATAAATTCTTTCAATCTTGAGCACTTATTTTAGAAAGCTAGCAAACATATAACTCTGATGACATGAAACGACAAAGTTTGTTAAACATATCAAAGTGGGTTTAAAAGAATTATGTGAAATGTTTAAAGATAAAGATTGTGTTAAGAGAAACATCCATGATAGAACAACACATGATGTAATTACTAATAAATATATTTTTGCTTTGGTGATGGGTACTAACTATTAAGATGTATTAAATTTTGTATTTCTTTCTTCCCGAACTTGTGCCGATTTTTTCCCGAATATTTCGATTTTTTGCCGAATTCCGAATATTAAATCTTTCCGAATTATTCCCGAATGCCGGATTTGTGACTATGATATGAAGTATATGAATATCTTTGTCTTAATATTGCTACTTAGATATATATGTGTAAATCTAATGAATGCAGAGAAAAAGGGTCAAAATGCAAATTCCAAACCAATTGGGTATAAGGGGAAACAAAATTTAAATTGGCTGTTACAGAAGAAATTTCCCTGTATACATTAAGTTGGAGATGGCTTCAAAGGCCATTGGAATTTTTTATTTTCTTTTATTCCCCGTCCATGTGCTTAATTAGATATTAGGATTAACACGCAGGAAATGGGGCCCTACTTGGTAATCGAAACAGGATTATATCCAAAACTATTACGGTTGGCCTTTTAATTTGCTTGGAAGCTTCAGTTATGATCAACTGGGATAATTGTAGTAATTAAAGCATGACAGAGAAACGAGGGAGAAAGATGTGAATATTTTCCTAGGTAGGTCTATAAGAAAATGGTTTTTATTGTACTTTTATTGTACTTTAATATACTTAGGGATGCGACTTGTATCGTATATGCATGAACGTATTATATTTGTACAATCCGAGTATCATAAATCTTTAGTTATATATATATATATATATATATATATATATATATATATATAAGCAATGCTTCATTGCAAACCATTGAAGCTGACTTAAGTTTATAACCTAAACTGTTGTTTTCAACAACGGCTTTAGTGGTTTGTATACCCATTTGCAATGGAGCATTGCTCTCTCTCTCTCTCTCTCTCTCTATATATATATATATATATATATATATATATATATATAGTCCCCTTCTGTTATGCACTAGGCCTCCATGTGCACTCGACATTTCTGCCTTCGTATTGATGATCCGAACCGTTCACATTGATCTATATATCTAAATTAGTCTAAACATATAAAATCAAATCATTTGAAATTCATTTATCCATCCATCACGTGACTATAAAAACAATGATTTTCAGCCATACAATTTTGTAACACTTCAATGGATCGGCAAATGAATTTCAAATGATTTGATTTTATATGTTTAGACTAATTTAGATGTGTAGATCAATGCGAACGGATTGGATCGTCAATACGAAGGCAGAAAAACCGAGTGCACATGGAGGCCTAGTGCACAATGGAAGGGGACTCTCTCTCTCTTTCTCTCTCTCTATATATAAATTGGCCCCTTCGATTGCACACTACTTTCGTGAGCTCTCACGGAGTAGAGCTCTCATGAAAAATCCGAACTGCTCACCTTGTTCTACATGCCTAAGACAGTCTAACAATAAGAAATCAAGTAATTTGGCGTTCAATTTTTCAGGATTTACATCATCACAAGATTGCAAGGCTGAAAATTCTAACAACATGATGGATGGGCAAATGAACTCCAAATTACTTGATTTCTTATTGTTAGGCTATCTTAGGCATGTAAAACAAGATGAGCAGTTCAGATTTTTCATGGGGGCTTTACTTTGTGTGTGCCCGCTCTCTCTCTCTCTCTATATATATATATGCCTCTTCAGTTGCACACTACTTTCGTGAGCACTCACTGAGTAGAGCTCCCATGAAAAATCCGAACTACTCACCTTGTTCTACACGCCTAAGATAGCCTAACAATAAGAAATCAAGTAATTTGACGTTTAAATGTCCATGATTTACATCATCACAAGATTGTATGGCTGAAAATTCTAACAACATGATGGATGGGCAAATGAACTTCAAATTACTTGATTTCTTATTGTTATGCTATCTTAGGCATGTAGAACAAGATGAGCGGTTCAAATTTTTCATGGGGGCTTTACTTTGTGTGTGCCCGCTCGTGCATGTTGTTATTACCAACTAAATTTTTAATTCTTCTTTTGCAATAGTTATTTTAATTATATTTATATGAACTATAAAAAGTGAAAGTGGAAATGAATTAATGTTTTCAATAGTAAGAAAGTGAGCTAAAATACCATATGCATTTTATACTTGAAAACTAAATTAATATTTAAAGATCAACAACTTACGTATTTTTAAAATTTCATATGCTTGTCCATAATGTGCAGCAAAAGTACCAATCAATATCAATATGTTCTAAAATAATCACTACAACATGATGTTCATATAAATATGTGATCATAATGGTGCATACATTGTGGTGATCATGGAAAGAAAGATTTACATGGATTTTCTATGAATATCAAATTAGGGGATAATCAATAGGAAAACGAATCAACAATATTCGATTCGAAAATTTAGTGATTTAATATGACACATAAGAGACTATGAATTAGATTTCGATACGATAATTTGATATGAAAGAGAACTACTTGCTAAGAGTGTAAGTGACGCTTGTCTCGTATACGACGATTACAAACGGGGAAGAGATACCAGGAAGAAGGGAGGCAAGCGGTGACAGCAAGCAGTGGGCGACGACAACAAAGACAGTAACAACAACAACGAGGACAACAACAACGGTGTCAACGACAGCAACAATGGCAGCAATGACGTTGGGTTTGGAGTGGAGGTGGACTGTCGGTTATGGAGAGGGTGGAGTTTGGTGTTGTTGGGAGATGAAGGAGTTGGAGTTCAGGTAGATGGAGGCAACAAGGGGTTTTGGTGCGGTTGCTGGAGCGATGGTGTGCAGGATTGAAGTGGAGGCTGATGGTGGTGGTGTGCAGATTGGAGAGGATGAGGCTTGAGATTGATGGAAGTGCAGTGGAGACAACAAGGAGTTCGGGTGTGGTGGCAGTGGTGATGGAGGTTGCTATCGTAGTGTGGTTGATTGGAGGTCGGGATTAGGTGATTAGGGTTAAGAGATTGTGATTAGGGGGGTTTAAATAGAAGGGTATAGGGGGTCGGCTGTTAGGGTTTCTTTAGTTGGGCGGGTTCGGGTTTGAATTTAAACTCAATTGAATAATCACAATAATTTAGGGTGGACCAGAAAAGATTTGGGCTTTAACAAAAATCAAATAGTTACAGTGCATGATAAGGGGTTCAAAACCAAAGAGAAAAATGGTCTGATAAATGAAATACAAGATTCTCGTAATAAAATACGTACAGATAAAATAGAAAGTTACACCCCCCAAAGCTGCTTCGATCATACTGTTGTTGAAATATTTTTTTTAGGAATGAGCAGCGTATTCCATCAGACTTCCGATCATCTCCAGTAATCTCAGGAGAGAAGCGAGCCTATACAATTTCGAAGGGGTATGCCTCGTTACACGGAGATGTATCATCGACTCCGATGGATAACCGCTAGCATCTCCCAATCCAACGGACCCAACTTAGTGCACGACAAGTGAAAAATGTTGGTCGTGTCCCACCATCTTTCATCCAATGCCTCGACAAGGTGCATAGACGATTTATCTGTATTAATCGTGAGAAAACGGTGTAAGCCCACCAGCTTGGCTTATCGCTTAATTAGTGGGACATAAGAGCATAACTGTTTGTACATTTTGATCGGACCCTTCCAAATTTTACTAAATGTACAAAATCCACCAACATGATGGACGGTAATATGTTTATATACATGATTGCAATAGTTGACTACCCGTTTTGACTAGGTTTGATCGGTGTAATCCACATTAGGAGTCTCCGCTTGAGCTTCACTCCTTGTGTTGTCATGATCTGACCTGTGTTCATGCCTTGATTTTACCCTACCAATAACTCTTTTGATTGACAACATCGTTGTTTGGGGTGGGTTTGAAGATGAATGAATGAGTCAGTATGAAAGGAGTGAGTAGTGAGATGCTGGTCGGAGTGGATTGTGTTTGGGGTGGGATTTATAACAAAAGACATTAGGGGCAAACACATAATCGTCTCAAAAGTTGGGTCGGGATGTAAGAAAATGTTTCGTCCCGAATTTAAGGAGTCACTTTTTCAAAAGCAATTGTGTTGGACGGAACAAGTAGTTCCATTTGACATGGGACTTTTGGTGGAAAAGATCCTACCATTTAAAAAATAAAAAAATTCAAAAAAAAGGAGAGATGGAACAACAAAAGTTTTAAAAAAAAATTTATGCAGTGGAGGGATGGAACATTCCAAATTATAAAATTAAATTTTTTATTTAAAAAAATTGATGGATTAATATGTTCCGTTTGTCCAATTTTTTCCTTCCAAATTTTAGCATTTCACCACTACACGCAAACCCCATTTCGCTATTTACAAATTGGCCAAATCTTCGTATTGGAGAAAACCACTTTGTTTGCTCTTAGAGGGCAAACTTTCTTCAAACTTCTTCTAGAAGAAGCTTCAATGCTATTATGCATTTTCCATATTTCTATTTGTTTTGAACAAATTTTTTAAAAATTCTTTATTGTGACCTCATCTAAATTTAGGGAAAATTTCAGTAAACCAACCCACATTTCGCGAGTTTACTGATAATCCACCCCACCTTTTTTTGCGGTTTGCTATACTATCAGACTAAATAAGTTATGGTTTGCAACTAGTAACTTCTTCCGTTAAATTTAAGGTGTTTGGACTGTCATACCTCTACAGTAAATGACAGAAAACACACTTTTTTTTAGCTGGAGGCTTTTTTTTTATTTTAATTTTTAACCATTATGTGATCATCCTCTAAAAAAACATAAGCCCAAAATATTTAAATCATTATATAATTTTTTATTCATTAAAAAACAATATCAGTATTTTAGGAAGAGATACTCCAAAAATTGACGGAAATGGTTTGTGACTACCAAGTTGGACGGAGGTGAGCAAACTGCAACTAGTTTAGCCCAATAGTATTGCAACCCACACAAAAAAGGTGGGGTGGTTACTAAAATTTTCTTCCATGTTTAACAACTTTCAAGAGTAATACATTAAACATACCACCACCAACTTCACCACTATGACGAATTTAACAAACAATAAATTTGTCATTTTTGGATTTTCTGCATTTTCTTGATAATTTCATCGACTTTTTCTCCCGTGCATTCACGGATCCCACGCTAGTTTACTTATAAGAGAGATATAACTAACAATTGAGTATACCATAAGAATTATACAAGGGCGTTACTCACCTAAAGAAACGCACTAAACAATGACTCAACTAGTTTAGTTTACTTCAATATCTCATTCATATTCTTTTTTGGAAAAAAAACCCCTCTCATTCTTATTCCAAAAAACAAACAGTTCAATCTAAATTCACCCTTTCATAGATGGAAACTTTAAATTGTAAATCTAAATAATCTTTTATTTATTTATACCTGTGTACTTACAAGTTACAGCACATATGCAAGTGTCACCAAGCTTTTTCTATTTATTTTTCACACTTTAAGCATGCAAATTCTTCAATACATGTAAATCAAACCTCAACAAAAACCTAAAATAACTCGGGAATTCTTAACATTGAATTATTTTTGGTAGATCAACATCGTTTATGTTATTTTTAATAAATAAAACTACTGTCTTTCAAGCAGACTATGAATGATTCTAATGAGGACATCAATTTTATTTAGTTTAGGATTTTATTTCAGTACCATATTCGTTTTTGGCAATTATAGCCATATGCAATTTTTTTTATGCATTAGAATATTTTTGAGATTTTGAGAATATTCTGAGATTTGTATCTTGATTTGTTTTGAGCCTATATATAGGCCTCGAGATTAAGGAGAAAGATATGCCATTCTTGATTAAAAATTTATTGTGTTGAGTTTTGCTCTTCATCTCTCCTTTGTGTGATACAATTGAGATCCAACTTATTAGGGTTTGTGATAAATCCTAATAAAATTTTAGAGTTTGTGATAAACTCTAAAACTACCCTAAATTCGCAAACCAACTCAAATCAAACCTTAATCTTCAAAGAAAATTATTCAAAACCCTAATCACTTTCTCCTTTTTCTCTTCCTACAAATTCCGACCCCTAGATTCACCACCGTCTTCCCTTTCCTCCCTTCCTCTGCCTCCCGACGCACGCTCCGCCGAAACTCCAAAAAAAACCCTCACTGTTCATCTTTCTCCGGCGCCATCTCCGGCGAGAACCTCCACCGTTGCTACCCCTCTCCGGCCACGCCCTCATCGTCAGCTACTCCCGTCGATCCCCAAAACCCTGACCTCATCCCTTCCTGTTTCTGATCGCCAGCCACAGCCAAAATCCCCAAATCCCCACGACCTTCCTCCTGTCTCCGTCGATGCCGTCGTCGACCCCCATCGTCGCCCTCAGTCGGTGCCGCCGTCGCCGTTGCCCTTGCTGTTGCCATTGTTGACTTGTTGCTGCTGTCTTTCTCTTACTATTGTTGCTGATCGTTGTGCTCTTCGTATTCAACCCGAGATCTACGCTGAGTTCTTCGAACCCTCGGTATACTCTTTCCAATTCTCAAATATTTGTGTTATACTACTGTATTATCTCTATTATATTATTCAATTTAACTGTCGACCATAAATATTGAGATAGATCGTTCTACTTGCCTAATTAGAGTACAAATCAGTATTGAATCTTTTACTTGCTAAGAACACTTAGGAATTTAATTATTGATTATTAGAACTGAATTATTAATTGGGTTTGTGAAACTTAATTCAATTCTTGAAAATCCATCAAACCGAATAATTGTTTAAAATTCTAACTTTGATCCGCATTATATGTTGGTAAAATTAATCCTTTAAGATTCTTGGAAATTCTCTATCTAGGGTTAGTTTTACATCATTTTGGTATCGGAGCAAATGTTCTTAAAACCCTAGTTCTTGCATTATTTAGGCATCAATTTTTGCATTCATTTAGGATTGTTTAAAGTCTTTATTTTTTCTTGCTTTATTTTAGATCATTTCAGATTTATTATTATTAAAAAAAAAAGTACACACCCCTAGTTTTTCCCGTTGGTGAATGCCTCGTCGCAGCACCATCAAAGATCCTGACGAGCCTTTCTTATCTCTCCCAAATCACCCAATTAGGAACCTTAGACCTCCCCAACCTGAAATTGATAACTCTGATATTTCCGCTACCCTAACTGTCATTCAAGCAACTCTTACCAATATCAATAAGAGGCTTGAGAAAGTGAAATTAAATCAAACTGTTGCCTCTGAGCTTCATGCTGATCGTCAGATCCTTCAAGGGAATGTTCGTGACGATCGACGTCAAGAACGTGACCCTGACGAACAATATAAGAATAACGTTAAGGCTAATGTTTCCCATTTTGAAGGCCACATGGAACCCCAAGCTTACCTTGATTGGATCCGTGCGATGGACCACTACTTTGTGTGATTTGACATGAGCGAAGCCCTGAAAATTAAATTTGCCATTATGAAATTAGCGGGTAAAGCTCAACAACACTGGACCAATTTTGAACATGCCCGCAGAGGTCAAGGCCTGGCACCCATAGCCACTTGGAAAGCCATGAAAAAAAAGCTCACTAGGAGATATATACTGTTATCGTTCCACACTCGATTGCTAGATTTGTAGAACGAACTCTATCAAGAAAGCAAATCCACACAAGAATATGTTGATAAGTTCGATGACTTCCTTATTCGGTGCAATGAATTAGGTAAAGAGAGTGAAAAACAAACTCTCTCTAGGTTCAGGGCTGGACTACGAGCCAACCTTAGGAACGAGCTAATTCATAGAAATGTGGACTCACTAGCGGCAGCCTATGTCCTTGTCCTCGATTTGGATTTTCTTAAAGCTAGTTCTCATTCTAAGTCCAGCGATTCGAGAGATCATTCCTCTAGAATGACCTCTACTGATCCGTCTAGGCCTAAGCCTCTCTCTCAGCACCCCAACAAATCTTACCCCAGCAAACCTAATTTCAATTCACATAGAGATGAACACAAGGGTAAGAACACTGAAAGAGACTATTCTAAGATTAATCCGCTCACTAAGTGCTATAAATGTAAGGGATACGGCCATGTTGCTGGCAACTGCCCCAGTCCCAGTAGGATCAATATAGTAGAGGTTACCGCTGTCATTGCTGATGAGCCCGATAATGAGTTTACCTATGAACCTAATGTAAGCGATGACTTTGATAAAAAAAGAGGATGACCAGTCTCAATTATATTCAGTCTGTCCAGTCACCTCCATTGAGTGTACCTGAGTCACCCATCCCATCCCAAGTCACTTGACAGCCTATAGATTTTATCCATGTGTTAGAACATCCTAGAGTCACAGAGTCTGCACCCACATTTGCATATCACATTCATGACTTGCATAGAGAAATTTTCAAGGAACTTAATGAGAATAATTTTAACTACAAGTTAATAGCAGATACTGGATGGAAATTTATAACTTTCGATATTGGCGACGAGGTGATGGTTCGGATTCATCCGGAACGGTTTCCTGTTGGACCCGTTAAGAACTTGAACATACGTGCTGCATGTCCATTTAAGATTTTACAGATAGTTAATGATAATACCTATGTCGTTGACCTTCCTGGAGGCTTTGGCATAAGTAAGACTTTCAATATTGAGGATTTAATACTCTATGAAGGCTCAAAATTCAACCATAGAAATTTTCTTATAGATGAGCCTATCCTACAGTGTAATGGTGAGATTCCCACATTTACCCCTCTACCTGATACTATTTACCCACCGACAGAAGAATTGAATAATATTTTAGATGATTCGATAATCTCTACAAGAGATGGTGGTATGCATAAGTATTTGGTGAGGTGGAAGAACAAGCCGAAGTCGGATGACACTTGCAGTGATCGTGAGGAGCTCCCGCAACTGGATCCAGATCTTTTGGAGCACCATGACAGGATCACTTGTTTTGGTTCGATTGGGTCGAGCTCTCTCTCACCCGGAGAGAATGATGAGGACATCAATTTTATTTAGTTTAGGATTTTATTTCAGTAATATATTTGTTTTTGGCAATTATAGCCATATGTAATCTTTTTTTATGCATTAGAATATTTTTGAGATTTTGAAAATATTCTGAGATTTGTATCTTGATTTGTTTTGAGGCTATATATAGGCCTTGAAATTAATGAGAAAGATGTCATTCTTGATTAAAAATTTATTGTGTTGAGTTTTGCTCTTTATCTCTCCTTTGTGTGATACAATTGAGATCCAACTTATTAGGGTTTGTATAAATCCTAATAAAATTTTAGGGTTTGTAATAAATTCTAAAAGTACCCCAAATCCCCAAACCAACTCAAATCAAATCCTAATCACCAAAGAAAATTACTCAAAACCCTAATCCCTTTCTCCTTTTTCTCTTCCTACAAATCCCGACCCCTAGATTCACCAACGTCTTCCCCTTCTTCCCCTCCTCTACCTCCCGACGCCCTCTCCGCCGAAACTCCAAAAAAAAAAACCCCTCACCGTTCATCTTCTCTGGCGCCGTCTCTTGCGAGAACCTCCACTGTTGCTACCCCACTCTCTGGCCACGCCCTCTCGTCAGCTACTCCCGTCGATCCCCAAAACCCCGATCTCCTCGTCCCTTCCTGTTTCTGATCGCCAGCCACAACCAAAATCCCCAAATCCCCACGACCCTCCTTTTGTCTCCGTCGACGCCGTCGTCGACCCCCGTCGCCGCCCTCAGCCGGTGCCGCCGTCGCCCCTGCTGTTGCCAATGTTGACTTGTTGCTACTGTCTTTCTCCTACTATTGTTGCTGATCGTTGTGCTCTTTGTATTCAACCCGAGATCTACGCTGAGTTCTTCGAACCCTCGGTATACTCTTTTCAATTCTCAAATATTTGTGTTATACTACTGTGTTATCTCTATTATATTATTCAATTTAATCGTCGACCACAAATATTGAGATAGAGCGTTCCACTTGCCTAATTAGAGTACAAATCAGTATTGAATCTTTTACTTGCTAAGAACGCTTAGGAATTTAATTATTGATTGTTAGAACTGAATTATTAATTAGGTTTGTGAAACTTAATTCAATTCTTGAAAATCTATCAAACCGAATAATTGTTTAAAATTCTAACTTTGATCCGCATTACATGTTGGTAAAATTAATCTTTTAAGATTCTTGGAGATTCTATTTTTATGGTTAGTTTTACACCAGATTCACTCTATGCTACTTATATCCATAGCAACGTGTCTCACCTTAGCAATGTGTCTCTCAGTAATATATTTTATTTTTAAGGAAAATATGGAGTATAACCATCCTGTCTCATTATAAAGAATACAACAAAACATGTCTCAAAAAGTGTATATATATATATATATATATATATATATATATATATATATATATATAGTGGGAGCCCTTTGGTTGAGAACTAATTTTGGTGAGAACTCTGTGAGAACTCACGAAGTAGACCCCCCATGAAAAATTCGAACCGACTATCTTGTTCTAGACGTCTTAGATAGCATAATATACAGAAATTAAGTAATTCGAAGTTCATTTGTCCATTCATCAAATGGAGTAGAATTTTATGCCATACAATTTTACGATGATGTAAATTATGGACAAATGAACTTCAAATTACTTGATTTCTTTATGTTATGCTATCTAAGGCGTGTAGAACGAGATGGTCAGTTCGGATTTTTTATGGGGGGTCTACTCCGTGAGTTCTCACGGAGTTCTCACCAAATTATTTCTCAACCGAAGGGCTCCCATATTGCACATTTTTCAAAAAATGTGAAGAAAAAAAATCTTTTTGATTCATTTAATAACATCTATACAATATTGCATGATTTTTTATGTTTGATTAAGAGATAGGATTCTTGTTCCAAATTTGAATGGAGAAAGAGTTGGTTGTCTCTTACATTTGCTCTCAATTTTTTGTTTAAAAAAAAATTCCTAGAACAAAGTGGTCTTAGCATAATATATTGTATAGAAACAAACATCTATTGGGAGTTTGAAAGTTATATGTTGTTCTCGTACACATTGATTAAATAATCAAACTAATACACACATTTTCCTCTTATTTTCAGATCTGACCCGTTATTGTCCAGTAAAACCCAAACCCAAATATGAACTTCTCCTTCCTCCAAATTTCAATATTCCAAACCCTAACTTGAAATCTCCCCCAAAATGCTCCCCCACCACCACCACCAGCAATCTCCAGCTCTGCCACCTTCCCCTACCCCTACAATTTTCTTTTATAAATTTATTATTTTTTTGGAAACTATTTGCAAAAAGAGGACACATGCGAATCTAATTGCGCTCGGGGACTCAACAACTAAACTCGCCGTTCCCGGTCCGTTCTAACGTCTCCTCCACCAGCTTCCTTGCCTCCTCCGCCTCCCAATCGTTCCCTGAGCACCTTCGGCTCATTGCCATCCTGCTGATCACATTGTTTGTAAGCCTCACCAGCTCTCCACCTACATTGACTGCCTCTCCCTTCTCTGATTTCTCAAATAAAGCCTTTACAAGACTTGGAATCTCTTCCCTCCTAACATGAGTGAACTGCTCTAATGTTTGACCACCTAGCAACTGTGTCATACACAACTTCTTCATGATCCTGCTGACAATCATATATGGAACTAGTGAAAGAGAAAGAGGGTATCTCCATCATTAGGGTTTAGGAGTTGTTACCTTTCAGCGTAGTTTTTGTACATTTTACAAGTCTAATCTTCCAAAATATTTGGCAGACTTTCCATTTTTTACATATCACAATTAATCTTCATTTTTATTTTGACAGAAATACCCTTTGACAAAAAATTGTATGTTTCTAAATTAAAACAATACATTCTTTTTATCTAGAATGTTTTCATCCAAAAATAAACTCAAACAGAATAGGATTTCAGAACATTTTTGGATGGCGATCGAGGAGTTTGAAGTGTATTAGATAAATTTAAAGGGGCTAGTGAAAAGTCACGCCAACAGATCGAGGGGCCTAAAACAATGTTTCTCTCATTAATCCAAAATTAATTGTTTTAGATAGTGCCTAGTAGCTTAATTACCTCCAATAGGAGTTGTTGGGGGGGGGGGGGGGTGGTGAAGGAGAAGTCAGCTGAGCCATAGGTGAGGTAGGAGATAGCTTTAGACGAGGGTCGATCTGCAAAGGAGAGTTCGTGAGTCTTAAGGAATTCTTTTGCAGTTTTTGCTGATGAAGCAATGACACAAGGGACAGAGCGGAGATAAAGAGTGAGGAGGGGACCATAGCGAAGGGAGAGCTTGTGGAGGGGTTGGTGGGGAATAGCGGATAAGAGGTGGAGATGGCAGAGGATTGGAAGAGCCATGGGGCTTGGTGGAAGGCGGAGATTGGTCCGTGCACGAGAGAAAAGAGAGCGGAGAATGATGATCGTGGGAGAGGATCCATATGAGGAACGGGATAGCATAGGACTTGAATAAGGTTTCTGTTGACATGATGACCTTGTACTGCATAAGGAGTACTACAACCGAAGGTATGTAGGAGGTGCTATTATATATACCCCGCATACGCCTGCATGTTATAAAAATGGGTTTTTTGAAGGCGGAACACGCAAGTATCATCATAGAATTAATGCTTTTAATGAAAATTTTATGCTGTCCGGCCCTATCACTACTTATTAGTAGAAACTGTTGAAATATAGTAATTGTATATTCTGTTTCCTAATATATAGGAAACAGATTCTTCAAATCTCTCATCTCCCCAATCTCCTCCCAATCTCTTTTCTTCTTCTCCAAGAATGTAATTCATATATATAGTTGTATACAGAAAAGAAATAAATAACAAGAATAATAATTATTTTTCCCAAATCGATTTTTCAACATGGTATCAGAGCCTAACAAGATCTAGGCTAGTTGAAAAAGAAGAAGAGACGGAGGTGATCGAATCTGACGCCTCCATCCCGACCCGATCCCGACCAGTCACCGACATTCCCGAACCCTCGACAACCCCGAACTCCCCGACGCTCCTCTCTGTCGTCATCAAGGCCCCGATCCCGACCACCCTCCGACATCGTCAGTCGACGCCCAGCTCATCGACGCCTTCAGCACTGCCGCTCTCCTCCCGAGCGTCGCTCATCGACTCGCCGCCCTCATCCAGCAACGCCCATCCCCGATGCCTGAACCTGCCATTCGCTGCTCTTCCCTCCCTATTACAGCAATCGACGCCCTCATCCTCTTCTCGATCACCGGCCACGCTAGCGACCACCATCGCTCGACACCCCTGAAGTCTCTCTTTCCCGTCGCCATCATCGAACCCTGATCCCGTCGCCATCATCAATCCCCGAAGCCTCTGTCCCTGTCGACGATCCTGATCCCGAGGTTTCCCTTCTTATTGTGTGCCGCTGTCGATCTCGACCTCGATCCGAAGTTTCCTGACAATACCACTGTGCACCGTTACTGTTTTTTTTATTTTCGGGTTGTTTGCCGAAGATCCAAATCCAGATTGTTGTTTTTGGGGTTTGCTGATCAAATCGGCTTGCTGGTCTGAATTCTCCTATTTGCTGTTGCTGATCAAATTAGATCCGTTATTTTCTTGTGCCGCTACCATGGGACAAACTGATGGAGCTGAAAAGAGTATTGGACTCGCCTCTACATTAGTTACAGCTGCAGGTAATGATGGTAAGGTATTTAATATTTCTGCTTCTGTTATGAATAGTGCATGGATAATTGATTCGGGTGCTACCGACCATATGACTTTTGATTCTAGGCAAGTTCAAAATTTTCAACCATCCACTAAATCAACTGTGTCCACTACCAATGGTGATCCTGCCACTATTACTGGCGAGGGTACCATACACCTCACAAACAATCTAAGCTTAGAAACTGTCCTAGTTGTGCCATCCTTGAATTTCAACCTATTATCTGTTGCCCAAATAACCACTGTCTTACATTGTATTGTAGTTTTTTGGCCTTCACATTGTGTGTTTAAGGATATTCGGACTCGCAAGACGATTGGTTATAGGGTTAGACACGGGAAGCTCTATTACCTAGATTTAGAATCTTAATGTTCGAGCAAGTTGACTCAAGCTCTAAGTGTGGAAGGATCCGAAGATGAGAAGAAGAAATCAGATATTTGGCTATGGCATCGACGTCTAGGGCCTCCTTTGGTTATTTGAAAAAATTATTTCCAAGTTTATTTTTGAAGTTGGATATATCTGCCTTTCGGTGTGATGTGTGTGAACTCGCAAAAGGTCATCATGTCTCTTTTCCTCCAAGTCCAAGTCGAAGCTCCCTTCCTTTTATGATGATTCATTCTGATGTTTGGGGTCCATTCAAAACCACTACATTTGGAGAAGCCAAATGGTTTGTGACCTTTATTGATGACTGTACCCGTATGACCTGGATTTGTTTGATGAAGTCGAAAACTGAAGTTAGTGGTTTGTTTCAGAAATTTCACAAGCATGTTATGATTCAGTATAATTCACAGATTCAAGTTCTTAGGAGTGATAATGGCGGAGAGTACCCGAGTTCAAATCTGCAACAATATTTGGTGGAACACGGAATTGTTCATCAGACTACATGCTCGTATACACCTCAACAGAATGGGGTTGCAGAAAGGAAAAATAGACACTTGCTCGAAGTGGTCCGTGCTTCTCTCATCCATGGAAATATGCCACTCATTTTTTGGGGAGAAGCCCTTGCTTCTGCTGCATACTTAATCAACCGAGTTTCCTCTAAAATCCTAAACTTCCTCACACCATTTCAAGAATTAACTGAAGCTGTGAATGCACCAAAAGTTGTCAACTTGCCACCTCGTGTGTTTGGGTGTGTTGCATTTGTTCATCTTCATCAACATGAACGCAATAAGTTAACTCCTCGAGCTGTCCGTTGTGTTTTCGTGGGATATGCACAGAATAAGAAAGGGTATCGGTGCTATCACCCACCAACTCAAAAGATGTTTGTGACTATGGATGTTGTGTTCCATGAAGACGAGATGTATTTTTTCTCTGAGATTGAACTTCAAGGGGAGTACCGAAGTGAAGTTCAAACTCTTGCCAATGATGAAGTGGTTACCATTCAAACTGAACAATTAGATATAAGGGGAGAAAATCAGGATGTAAGTAATGACGATCACTCGAATGAAGACTTGGTTGAGGAAGAAAACTTCCACGAAGATCTGCAGTCAGTGCCGAACCTCCATGAAGATGAGCCATCTCCACCACCAGCACCATCTGAACCATCTCCACCACCAGTACCATTAGATCTATCTCTACTCCCAGCAGAACCCCAAAATCAATCGTCATCGCTGTCCGAAGCACCAAGAAGAGAACTCGCAAACCGTACTACTAGAGGTATCCCCAAACCCACTTACGAGCCTAATCCCACTAGTAAAGTCAAGTACCCCATGAGTCATTATGTGTCCACTCACCGATTGTCTGAATCAAATAAGTCATTTGTGAATCAATTATCTGCTGTATCTATTCTTAACAGTGTGCAGGAAGCCCTTACTGATCCAAGGTGAAAAGCAGCTATTGATGAGGAGATGAAATCCTTGAAAAAGAACGAGACTTGGGAGATAGTCGAGCTGCCAACAAGAAAGAAGCCAGTAGGATGCAGATGGATTTATACAGTGAAGTATAAGTCTAATGGTTCAATAGAGCAATACAAAGCAAGGCTGGTTGCCAAAGGGTACACTCAAACGTATGGAATTGATTATGAAGATACATTCGCACCAGTGGCAAAATTCAGTACTGTTCGAGTCTTACTGACACTTGCTGTCAATCTTGACTAGCCGTTGGAGCAATTTGATGTGAAGAATGCATTTTTGCATGGGGAATTGACAGAAGAAGTCTATATGGATCTTCCACCAGGGTCGAATAGACCAGTCCAACACAGCAACAAAGTATGTCGTTTGAAGAAAGCATTGTATGGACTGAAGCAGTCGCCAAGAGCCTGGTTTGGGAAATTTACAAAGGCAATAAGGACATTCGGATACTATCAGAGTAATTCTGATCATACTCTATTCCTAAAAAGGAAAGAAGGTAAAATTACTGCTCTCATTATTTATGTTGATGATATGATAGTAACTGGAGATGATTCTGAGGAGATGAAGGCATTAAAGAACTACTTGTCACAAGAGTTCGAAATGAAAGATCTTGGTCCTTTGAGATACTTCCTTGGTATTGAAGTTTTTCGCTCAAGAAAGGGGATATTTCTTTCTCAAAGAAAATATGCTCTGGATTTATTGAAGGAAACTGGAATGTCCGCTTGTCGACCGATTAGTACACCATTGGAAGAAGGAATGAAACTATGCAATGAAGCTGATCAAGTGCCTTGTAATAAAGAAAGATATCAGAGATTGGTTGGACGACTAATGTATCTTGCACATATATGGCCAGATTTGTCATATGCTTTAAGTGTGGTAAGTCAGTTTATGCATACACCTCGGGAACAACATATGGACACGGTAATGAGAATTATGAGATATATTAAGTCAGCCCCAGGAAAAGGAGTCTTATTTGCGAAACATGGACACTTGAAGGTTGAGGTATATACTGATGCTGATTGGGCAGGATCTACAATCGACAGGCGTTCCACTTCAGGATATTTTACCTTTGTTGGAGGAAATTTAGTTACATGGAGGAGCAAGAAGCAAAATGTTGTTGCACGCTCTAGTGCAGAGGCTGAGTATCGCGGAGTAGCTTTAAGTATAACAGAAGGTTTATGGCTAAACTCCTGTTGCAGGACTTAGGTTATGGTCCAAAGGAATCTATGAAGGTGTATTGTGACAGTCAAGCGGCGTGTGATATTGCGGCTAATCCAGTTCAACATGATAGGACGAAACATGTAGAGGTTGACAGATTCTTCATCAAAGAAAAATTAGATGAGAAAGTTATTGAGATATCCAAGGTGAAGTCAGAAGATCAATTCGCAGATATCCTAACCAAAGCTGTTTCGACTCGGCTCTTCTGAAAATTTGTTGACAAGTTGGGCATGTTCGATATCTATGCACCAACTTGAGGGGGAGTGTTGAAATATAGTAATTGTATATTCTGTTTCCTAATATATAGGAAACAGATTCCCTAAATCTCTCATCTCCCCAATCTCCTCTCAATCTCTTTTCTTCTTCTCCAAGAATGTAATTCATATATATAGATGTATACAGAAAAGAAATAAATAACAAGAATAATAATTATTTTCCCCAAATCGATTTTTCAACACAAACGATCAAGACATATTTTATTATCGTAAACTTGTTACTGATTTGGAGACGGCAGAATCTGACTCAGCCAGAATCTAACTAGGAAAATACCTTTGTGTATAACATATTCAGAGTTAAGAGTGAGGCACAAGTGCAACATATTGACACGGTAAGAGGGCCATTTAAGGTTCTGATCCAGATATCAAAAATCCAATGTACTTACACTAATGTCCCTGTGAACCTCATGTCACTTGGGTACTTTTTGAATTTGGAAAGATATTAAAGTTGCCTTGTAGACGCATTTTTCAAATTCTTTTGTTTCGAGCCAGGAAGAGTACTTATCCGAAAGATTTATTAAGGCCGGAGAGTAAGAGGAACTTAGTTATCTGAATTGGAAAAGTTCCTGCGCACTTGGGTTTACTAGATATCCTGTAAACCTGACCCTCTCGTCCCTGGATCGATGAGGCCAAGGCCAACAGCTGAGAGAGGTGGGTTTTTCCCGTAAGCTTGCTAGATTTTTTAGTGAGCGATTTGGAGAAAGAATTGATTAGGATGTTGAATTTTGAAATGAGTTACGAGTTGCAGTCAGCTGTTAACTACTTGATGCAGTTTTCTTAACACTTTGTATATCATTGGTAGGATGTACGTAGTCTTGGTCCCGAGATCTGTATGTCTATATTTGTACTTAAAATAAGGAAGAGAATGGATGCATATAGTAGAATTGGTGAGACTGGGTCAAATAATGCTGAGTCTATAATAACATGGACTTGAGGAATATATACAAGTATCAGAATGGAGAACCAACTAACACCAGTTGTCACACACCTCGGTTTAACAAATTTATTATTAGGTAATGTCTTCTGATGGCTAATCAAGTAATCATGTAAACTCGCAAACTTATGCAGTAATTAATTAAACACATACATTTCATTCCTCTTTCCGAGTTTCTCAGTTTCGTATATCTTTAGGTTGATAACGTTATATATGGAAACATTATAGAAAGATTGGAAATTGCAGTTGGTATATTTTAAATGGAATGTTGTCTCCATCGCTTGGGTACTAAACCGGGCAAGCATTGAATTAGCGCCTATCCCTTTCATTGTAATAGCACGCCCTCTATCTTAGCAGCATAAGAAATTTAAGAAAAGAACAGCAACAGAAAACATAAAGAAATAACCTCTTTTGTTTGTCAATTAATTTTTCCTGTGGCCTTTTATCTTCATTGCAGTGTAATTTTTGAATGAACAAAGATGAACTATCAACCCTTTTGTTAGTGCTTTTAATTTAAAAAAAATTGAAAACGAAAGGATTATACATGCGATGCACGACTGACTGAAAAAAACGAAGAACCCTCCCATGCATCCATTCAGTGCCAACCCAAGCTCATGCCAATCATCTCCATCACCAAAACTTCTCCTCATCACAACCACATGACATCACACCTCCATATATCTATATAACCAACCTCTATTTTACATCTAATTCTACCAAATTCAGTATATCATTTCTAGTCTATAGAAATCATTCAGACTTGGTAGTTAGTGATCAATCAATGAAGTCTATTACGATGTGCATGTTGCTAGTATTGTTAGTTTGGGCTGCATTAGGGACAGGTTCATTGGGTCAGCCTGCTGCTGCCCAGGGTTCATGTGCAGCCACATTTTTTGCAGCACTGGTGCAGCTGATGCCCTGCCGACCTGCAGTTAGACCGTTCATCCCCGCCCAGCCAAACGAGCTCTGCTGCAATGCAGTGAGGAGTCTGGGCCAGGCTTGCCTCTGTGCTATTACCAATGGCCCCCCTATCACAGGCGTCGACCGTAACATGGCCTTGCAACTTCCTACCAAGTGCAATGTCAATTTTGAACCATGTAAACCATCTTTGAATTCGTACATTAGTAAAATGGTTATCGGTCGAGGCATGATGCTTAACTTACAAAGATTTTGTTGTTTTGATGTGTTAATATTGCAGGTAACATCGTTTGATCAGTACAGGAGGAGGTAGATGCAGTGTGATGATAACTATAAACTGCAGAGGAAGCCATGCATTCTACTAAGCTAGGAATATGGAGGAATAAGATGATCGAGAGATTGATGTATTAGAGACATTGAACTTGATGTGTTCCATAGTTGACTAGTTTGATCGATCCATAATCTAATATTGGACATGTTTCTTTTTTCTCGTTTGTTTTGCTAGGGTATGTGTTGTTGCTTGAAGCGCGCTATTTGTAACTGATGGGAACGATAAAAAAATGACTGTATTCCACTGGGTAATTTCCAATGGGTAATTTATAGAATTTGAAACATTAGAACTTGAACATTTTCCCCTGGCTGAAATTCGAAAGAATGCTAAGAAATGAATTTAAACTTACAAGCACATTCACTGATGATTTTTCAGGAAAATGGTATGAATTCGGTGGTCATGCATTCTAGCAACACCGATATATTTAGATGGTACATAGAGATATGTCAAATTTTTGCAATTTGCGGTAAAGCATTTGCGGTTGTGCTCTCTCGAAATGAACTAACCTGGATTTTAAAATGCACATCAAAGAGAGAATAAAAAATATGAGAGAAGAAAAAAAGGTTTAAAACTTATGGAGAAGTATCTCGTATAAATTATGATTTTTAAAAATCCCTCAAAAAACACATTACAGAGAGGAGAAAAAAAGAAGGAATATGTGTCATGACTCATGAGATGTTATAGAAAATCATATTTAATAAATCAATATAATGTATATTTACTATTCAATTCTCAACTCTTGCAATATTTTTTTTAAAAAAAATAACAAACCAACCCACACTCCAATATCACTTTCCATAAGTCTTGCCTAATTGAGATGATTGTTGAGAGACCCAAACATAAAAATTACGAAGACGAAACTCCTAAACTATTGATAAGTAGAATATTCCTTATATTCTCCCAAGCTAACACATATATTGTGCCATTTGGCTATATCCCACCATTTTCTAAGAAATAAAAATATCCAGAAAAAGACCCAAGCAAACATACATGATATATTGAGATTTGGGTAAATGACACAAGATCCACCTCTAAAAAGTGGTCAAAGCAGAGTTAACCCACCTTCAAAGTAGGTCAAATCAGAAAATCATATAAGATGTGTACGACTTTAGTCAACTATTAGTTTTTAGATTACATGCAGTGCACATTTAAGTTACATGACAAAAATATCCTCATTCTAAATTTTGGGTTCAATTTTGAGTTCGGTTTCAGATTTTGGATTTCGGGTTTAAAAGAGTTTTGAACATGTAAGAAATATGAGAGGAATAAGAAGAGAAGGAGAGAGAGGAGGCAAAAACGGTGAGGAGGAAGATATGAGATTGTTGGATATGATTCGAATTATTGGGTTTGCATTTAGATTTGATGGGTTTGTTGGGTTCAATTTAATGGGTTTTTTGGATTTGAATTTAGATTTGAGTCGGTGAGAAAAATGACGAGAAGAAAGAGGAAGCAAAGAGCCGGTGAGAAGGAATATGTGAGATTATTAGATTGGATTCGAATTTGATGAGTTTGATAGGTTTGTGTTTAGATTTGATAGGTTTGTTGGATTCCAATTTAATGGCTTTGTTTAATTTAGGTTTGAGATGGTGGGAGAGAGGAAGGGGATGGGAGGGTAGAGAAAGGAAGGGTATGAGGTTTGGGTGTGGGTGTGGGTATCGTGCAGGTTCGGGTTTGGTTGTATGAGGTAATAGTAGATAGAGTAAGGATAAGCAAGAAGAAGATGATTGAATTTTTGAAGAAAAAAAAAAAGAAGATGCTATAATTCTCATTGATCGATTATTCCAATGACATTTTCCTTAATCTCGCCATTAATCTGAAGATCTGTTCTTTCCATTTCGTCAACTATTTAGGTAATCTCATCTCATCCCTTTCTTATTTTGTCATAATTTTTTAATTTTTTTTAAAAGTGGGCTAAGTTTGGGGATTTGGGTTTCTTTCTTAGGTGCAATGCAATGGATTATACTATTTGTGTTGTTAATTGAGAGATTGGCATATGTTTGTTTTCAAGTGTGCTTATTGCACCTTGTGAAGTTATGCGTAGTGTGAAGCCTTGGTCAGGTATTCTATTAATTGATCTTGCATTTGCATTTGATATCATACTTCCTTAAAGTCCATTTATATTTATTTTAGTTAAGGTTCAATGGTGCATGTTGTTTGCATATAATATAGTTTTGATTACTGAGAGTTGAGAATGAATAACTTCTAAGATAGACAGATGGAAAGAAGCATTAGAATGTCAGAGATTTAGAGTTAGTAGGAGTAAAACATAGTATATTTATTTTGATTTTAATAAACTAGGAGAGTTGATAAAAGTGTACTTTGTATTGAGGACCATGAATTATCTAGGAGCAACCCCTCCGTTATTTTAGGATCGATTATTCATGAGGATGGGGAGATCGAGAATGATATTACATATAGAATTAAAGTGGGTCGGTTAATATGACAAAATGCATGCAGAGTATTGCGTGATTAGAAGATACCATTGAAATTGATGGAAAAATAGCTATGCGACCAACCATGTTTTATGGATCATATCGTTGGCGGTTAAGAAACAACATGTTCAAAAACTGAGGATAACCGAAATGAGCATGTTAAAGTGGACAAGTGTAATGTGAGGACAAAATAAGAAATGAATGCAACAGAAGAAAGTAGAGGTTGCTCCAATTGAAGATAAAATGCGGGGGAATCGATTGAGGTGATTTGGACACATATAAAGAAGACTGATAAATGACTCAAGTAGAAAAATAGATGAATGAAGTTAGGGAAATAAAAAAGTCCACTGATAGACAGAAACAAATATGGGTAGAAGCTTTGAACAAGAATTGGGAATGTGTTAATTTGATAAGGGATATGGCCCACAATAAAGTTGAATGGAGACGGATTTACGTAGCCGACCACAAAAAATTTGGGTTAAAAGCCTTGTTGTTCTTGTTGTTGTATCATTTTAGTTTCTAATTCACTTTAGGTCAGTATAAAGTTTTTTTTTTCCCTTCTTATTGCACGTAGTATTGCATAACTAGCTAGTGTCACTGGTTGATCTCTGAAATGAAGTGCTGCATATATACTGGAAATTTTAGAAATACTTTCTTCTCATTTGTACAATATTTCCACTTTCTTAGGATTTATCTTCTTTATCCTGCTACGGCGAGGTAGTCACATTAGTTGAATGTATGTTTAAGTATGCATATCTAGATGGTCTGTATATTTCTTTACCTTTTCTTTGCATTTCCCTTTTTTTAAAAAAAACTACTAGGAGATGTGCTCGTTTTTCATGTGAACACATTCTTTACTTTGTTTTGTTAAATTAGTCAGTGCTTATTAGGTTTATTATTTCAGCTGGAGCTTTTCTTATGAACTCTAATTAGTTTCCTTCGATTTTTCCTTTCTTTCAGTTTGTAGGTTCTCTTCTCAATATTAATAAGTATTCTCTCGGCGAGGAAATTTTAGTGCATATTTGATGGAGAACTTGTTGGGATTGGGGCGTCAACAAACGCCCTCTGGTCACAGCGGAACTAATTAGAGCAATGAGGAAGTCGAAATAGACGAGACGAATAAATTGAGCAAGAAAGGAGATCCACCAAACTAACATAAACACAACAACGATGACTTATCCCAGTTAGCTTTTGCTTAATCCGGAGAGAAATATAGAGAGATCTGATATTCAACTAGAAGAAATTATAAGGAGTTACTGATTCACTTGATACAAGGAATTAAACTCACTCACTAAGAACTATCTCTCTCTCGAGCCTCTCTTTGCAATGATGAAAAATAATCTATGAAGTACCCACTCTCATATTGGAGGAGTTTACAATATATATAGAAGTATAGAGAGAAAATCTAGGTCTAATCTTGATCCTCGGTCGTCCGACAAAACCTGGAAAAGAAGTAACTGAATAGAAGCCGCACGATCTAATTTGGAGTTGAAGATTGGGCTGAACCGACCTAACAAATTGAAGCCCAAAAACGAATCAGCATCGCGGGCGGTCAACCGTCCAACAAGACCGGTCGACCGTACCACTCTCTGACTTCCCAGTACAACGAGCGGTCGGGGGTGCGGTCGACTATCATCATGACCGATCGACTGCAACTATCCTGCACCTGCTGCTGCTGCTGTTCTCCTTCTACTCGCTTCGACGCTTCGACCACCGTGCTTCATATTACCTTCTTCTAATCTGAACAACGAGTATACAAGACACAATCCTAAGAAACTCCACCTTGGATTGCATACGAGTACTATCACATGATGTGTTACCCATCTCCAAACTCTAACAAATTCCACTTGCAAAGAAAACTTAGAACAATAGCTTCTTCTTTTAGTTGAAATGATCTCTACCCAATCTCACCGAATCCAGTGCAGCCCCTCAAAGGCCCACCTCCGTAGATGTACTCACGAAGTTCAAACTCCGCACGAACTCCACCTACCCTTATGCTTTCTCCACCTCTCGACGATATTCGAACATCGTGGTCTCGTCTCGATAAATCTAGTTGCGGCAAACTAGCTGAGCTTGCGGGAATAACGAGAAAAGGAGCAACACTTGCGCAAGTATTTCGAATTTTCCAAAGCTTGTATAGATTGTTTTGGCTTGGTCCAACCATTCTCATACCTCTAATCACCTTACGACGACCCTGAAAAACAGACAGAACTCCACCTCGAGCTGTGTACCTGCAGCCCCGTGCATCAAGAGTTTTCAAGGAAATCAAATTCCGTTTCAGTAGAGAAATATGCAAAACATCCCTTAAAGTGAACATGTTAGACCTGACATCTTCAACTCAACTGTCCCCTCACCCACTACGTCACAAATCTCTCCAGTTCCCGTTGTCACACAATGCCCCATAGTAGACTTATAAGTAGAAAACAACTCTCTCTCGGAGCAAATATGAGAAAAACTTCCTGGGTCAAGAAACCAACTAGAATTCACTTCTAAAGAATTTGAAATAAGAAGACACAAATCACCTGAATCAAAGGCACTAACCACATTAGTGGCTGAACTCCCGTTCTTTGCGCTCTCCTGATTATGCAATTTCCAACAGTCTTTCTTGATATGCCATGGCCTCTTGCAATATCGGCAACGGATCGAATCCTTTTGCAAAGTACTTTGTCTTCCTCTCGAAGGATCATTCACTGCTAGACAACTTGTAGGAATAGACGATGAAGATTTATGGATCTTCTTCCTAAGTTAATTTTCCTTCAATGCTTTGATTATACCATCTACCGAAATACTCTCCTTGGTAGATCTATCGTGTAGCATGGTCGTGATCAAAGGCTCGTACAAATTTGGCAGTAAATATATCAGGTTGAAAGCTTTATCTTCCTCACACACATCTGCGTTGATCGTCTTAAGTTCAGATAATACCTTATTGAACTTTGTAATGTGGTATTGGAGATCGGTACCTTCCTTCATAGATAAACAGAATAACTTCCTCTTCCAATGCATCCGATCTAATAACGACGAACCAGAGTAGTCAGTTATGGATTTTTTCCACAGACTCGCCGCGTCAGTTTCTTCAAGAAATCTGCACTTGACCTCGTCCGCCAAGGATAGTCGGATTAGACTTATGGCTCTTTCACGAATATCTTCCCAAACGTCATCCTTCATATCAGTTGGCTTTTCCTTCTTTTTTACTGCTGACTGCAACCATTCTTGAACAAGAACATCATACATGTCAGTCTTCCAAAGATTGAAATTGATCTTACCATCAAACTGCTTGATCTTCAAAATACTGTGGCCTGTCATCTTAACCAAGGAACTCGACAACCTGAAGCTCTTATTCCAGTTGTTGGGATTGGGGCGTCAACAAACGTCCTTTGGTCGCAACGAAACTAATTAGAGCAATGAGGAAGTCGAAGTAGACGAGACGAATAAATTGAGCAAGCAAGGAGATGCACTAAACTAACACAAATACAACAACGATGACTTATCCCAGTTAGCTTTTACTTAATCCGGGAGAAATATAGGGAGATCTGATATTCAACTAGAAGAGATTACAAGGAGTTACTGATTCACTTGACACAAAGAATTAAACTCACCCACCAAGAACTATCTCTCTCTCGAGCCTCACTTTGCAATGGAGAAAAATAATATATGAAGTACTCACTCTCATATTGGAGGAGTTTACAATATATATAGAAGTATAGAGAGAGAACCTATGTCTAATCTTGATCCTCAGGCGTCCGATAAAACCTGAAAAAGAAGTAACTGAATAGGAGCCGCACGATCTAACTTGGAGTTGAAGATTGGGCTGAACCGACCTAATAAATCGAAGCCCAAAAACGAATCAGCGCCACTGGTGGTCGACCGTCCAACAAGACCGGTGGACCATACCCCAGTACAACAAGCGGTCGGGGATGCAGTCAAGGGGTGCGGTCGACTGTCACCAGACCGGCCGACCGCAACTATCCTGCACCTGCTGCTGCTGCTGTTCTCCTTCTACTCGCTTCGATGCTTCGACCTCTGTGCTTCATATTACCTTCTTTTAATCTGAACAACGAGTATACAAGATACAATCCTAACAGAACTCGCATTCATTCCAAAGGTAGTAGTTTAAAAGTTCTACTTCTTTCTACAAACATGGCATCAGTAAATTTGGAGGTCCCATATACATATTATGTATTGGATCACATATATGGTGCTTTTCTTCACTGGACCAACTTAAGCACGCCATGTTTCTCAGTGGGATGGGGTGGGACCAAACTTGATATGTTGGAGAACATGGTTAAACAGCTCTTTCCTGAGGCAGCTACACAAAAACTGGCAACCCAGTCTGGTGACGCCCGCGTGGCAGACAGACAGTGTGAGAGACCAAAAATGCATGTCTTAGAGAGGGTGTTTTCAGGACCCCATGTGACGAGCAACTGATCGGTGCTTTGCCTCCCGAGAGTCATACTGCTCCTTATGCCGAAGTTTGTACCACCACAAAATTGGCCTGCGTGGTTCACTTGGCAGGTAAGTTCATGTTTATTTGAAGATTGCAGGTTAGCTTGTTGCACCAAGTCCAAATCGTCAATTTATTTGTGTATTACTGCTCATGTGCTTCTCCATATACCCTCACAATAGTCGCAGTGAAGATTATATTAGATGCTTCTAGCTGAAGTTTCTTTTGCTTGTATACAGATGTGGTTGAGTGACTTTATCTTAAGTTGTACTCACTCAGTTTCGTTTGCTTATAAAATATTGGGATCCTTCGTAGTATCCCCTTATAGTCGTCATAATGTGGATCTTAAATCTTAATACTAAATTAATTTTCTCAGATACGTATGATTATAGTTTTCAACATGCATGGGGTTGATATCTATTGTTGCTATATACATCTAATTTGAAAGAGCTGAAATTAATTTGATCTGGGAGTATATGTCTTCATTGGTTAAATCATCCCCCCTCTATATATATGCCAGTTATTTAGCGTGCAGAATGCCTGGATCTCTTTCCTTTATAATGCTAGCCACTAAATGCTCCATTTATCCATCCTGCCGTTAAGCCCCCTCAGGTAACTATTTTCTGCGTTATTTCCCAAGAAATGATCTCCAAGATCGAGAAGCTGGATTGTGAGTTTCTTGCCTACATATGCCACTTTTTGAAAATATTTGCGTTTTTGGGTCAGTTTCCCAATTATTATCTCTTTTGGGTTACTTTGTGCCACGTTAGCAGCGGCCGCTATTCCCAATAGCAGCATTTTCATTTTCGAGGTCGCTAATGGGAATAATAACCTATGTTTTAATTTTTTTTGAATTTTTTGTTTGCCGTCGCTATTCCCACTAGCGACCTTAGTATATATATATGAGGTCGCTAATGGGATTAGCGACCTTTTGCTCAGCTGTATTCTAACATTTATCAAAATCTAGAGAGCTTTTGCTCTCTGAAAAATGACAATCAATTTATTTTTAAAACTAAGGTCGCTATTCGGAATAGAGGCATTTATTGTACTAAAGTCGTTATTCCGAATAGAGGCCTTAGTTTTATGATTATTTTGCAAATTTTACAAAGAACAAGGAGATTGTGTTTCCTACTGAGGTCGCTATTCCTAGACCTCAGTTTAAAATTTTTGGGGAAAACTCTTTAGAAATCGCTAAATGTCTCAATACATTCATTCGAGGTCGCTAATCTCATCAGCGACCTTATATATACTCATGTCGCTAGTGGGAATAGCGACAGCAAACAAAAAATTCAAAAACATTTAAAACATAGGCTGCTATTCCCATTAGCGATATTTAAAATGAATAGGTCGCTAATAAAAATAGCGGCTGCTGCTGACATAGCACAAGTTAACCCACGAGCGCTAATAGTTTCGAAATTTGCCCATAATCGCAAATATTTTCAAAAAGTGGCCTATGACGGCAAAAATTCCTGGATTGTTTGGGGACTGTATCTTTCTTCGGAGGCTCTATTTCCAACTCATCCTTAGATTCATTTCTTTGCAACACTTGCAATGTGGTTGACTGCTCGTGGGTTGTTAATGCTTACTCCCAACGGTGAAAAAATTATTAAATGTCCTTCAGAACAAGACTCTAGTGGATCTGGTGAACAGAAAATATTTCTTTATTGGCTTCATTAGTCGTCTGATTCGCAAATGGGCTAACTCTGGTTCCGCTACTCCCTAACTTCAATCCCACCCAACCAAAGTGACCATTTTGGCTTGCCATCTTTCTGTGATAATCCACGCTTGGTTGCCGACATGACCAAATGTATAGGAGATCATACTTGCACATCTTCTACCTCTCTTCTGGCATCTGGATGCCTTCAAGTAGAGGTAGAATTCTTATGCATCCCTCTTCAAGACCGTGTCTCGAGGTACACTCTCTATGTGGGAGAATCGATGTTCTCTATATCTGTCAATTACCATGATTCCCACAACCCGGTCATTACTCCTACCCCAACTGCTGTGTCTACTCTTGTCTCGTTGGAAGGAGTGAATGTTGCCAACCAATTCACAAAAGGTTCCTCTTCCAAACCTTCTCTTACGCTCTCTAAACCCCGTGATCACCTCAAAAGTTACAATAAAGGGGGAATGCATGAAGAAGAAAAAAAAGAATTTCTCCTTCTCCTGCAGAGGTGGTGCGGTCCAACTACACCTTCTCATTCTCCTTACAAGGCACCTAATTTGGTGTGGATTAACCCTGCTATCGCATCTCAATCTCCGTTGAAACAACCTAATCTAACTTCATTACCTCTGGCAACTACCCAGTCGTCTCAGGCCACTATTGTCTTCCCGACTATGGGTAAATCTGCTATGTCTGCTGCCTCTGGTAACATTGTAATCACTACAGCTGATCCTGACAATAAATGGCTCGCTTGGGGTGTTAACCCACACTTCCCAGCGGAGTGGGAAAAATTCAAACAGGCGATGCAAGTTCCTTCTCCTCCCAAAGGTACCGCTGAGCCAACCTCTCTGAAATCTTCTGTTCATAATCCACTCTCTGATGAGTGGGTCGATGGTGACAACTTGCTGTCAGAGGAAGAAAAAGAGCTAAAGAATCAATATCCAGGGTGCAAGGTACTGTCTCCATCGCTTTCTCGTCAATTTTTTTTCTCCATGACACAGCAAGGTCTTTTATTCTCTTTTACTTTTAGTATCAAACCATGCTCAAAATTTATGACATTGCATTTACATAGTTATATTTCTGGTTTGATAGACATTTCCAAACACTCTTTGTCTCGAGTTTTTTGTCGTAATAGACAACGTTTTGAAAATATTTGCGATTATGGGCCAGTTTCGAAACTATTAGCGCTCGTGGGTTACTTTGTGCCACGTCAGCAGCAGCCGCTATACTCATTAGCGATCTCTTCATTTTGAAAGTCGCTAATGGGAATCTCGGCCTCTGTTTTAAAATATTTGAAAATTTTTGTTTATTGTCGCTATTCCCACTAGCGACCTTAGTATATATGAAGTCGTTAAAGGGATTAGCGACATCAAATGAATGTATTGAGACACTTAGTGATTTCTATAAAGTTTTTGATCACTTTTGGGGGAAAAAATTAAAAATGTGGTCGCTATTGGGGATAGCGACCTTAGTATATATGAGGTCGCTAATAGGATTAGTAACCTTTAATGAAATATATTCTAACACTTAGCAAAATCTAGAGAGCTTTTGCTCTCTGAAAAAATAACAATCAATTTATTGTTGAAACCGAGGTCGCTAGACCTTAGTTGTACAAAGGTCGCTATTCAGAATAAAGGCCTTAGTTATACTAATGTCGCTATTCGGAATAAAGATCTTTATTGTACTAAGGTTGTTATTCCGAACAGAGGCTTTAGTTGTGTGACTATTTTGAAAATTTTACAAAGAACAAGGAGATTGTGTTTCCTACTGAGGTTGCTATTGCGAATAACGACCTAAGTATACTAAGGTCACTATTCCCAATAGTGACCTCAGTTTTTGTCACGCCCCGCTTCCCAAAAAGAATACGGAATACGTATACGTAACAAAAGCCCAGCGAATGATTTTTCATCATCTATAAGCTGTTCAGAATCTTTACAATATCTCACAAAATGATCAGAGTCGGAAGCAAAAGAGTCAACCACACATGCATAACTGAATAAATAAGCCAACAGAATTTACTTGAAACCAAATATAATATTCTCAAATAA
Organism: Hemerocallis citrina; assembly: GCA_017893485.1. Classification (NCBI taxonomy): domain Eukaryota; kingdom Viridiplantae; phylum Streptophyta; class Magnoliopsida; order Asparagales; family Asphodelaceae; genus Hemerocallis; species Hemerocallis citrina. Next base: position 154,010,158 of record CM030367.1, on the reverse strand, counting down.
ATCAGAATTTGAACAAGTCAAATATCCTGGGTCACATCACCCAAATACAAAATAAATATTCAAGTACTCAAAATACATTGTTTCAAAGCAACAATAATAATAATACTAAATAAACAAGAAATCCAGCACTAATATCTTATTTCGCCAATACCGTCGGACAGCTGACCATCCTGATCTGCAATTAACAATTATAGGAGAAGGAAAGAGAAAAACAAGTACCCGTCAATTGCAAGTTACAGGCCACTATAATGTAAGATACAAGCACATGGAAAAACTAACAAATGGCACGGAATAATTGCATCAACAGTAACAACTAGCATGGTATACTAACAGTACAAATGGATGTGTCAATGACAGTGTCATATGGCAACTAACAGTGTCTAGTATTAATAAGCTCAGTATATCAGTGTAACAGTGTAACGGTATCAGTCTAACAGTCTCACTCTAACAGTATCAGTCTAGCAGTATCAGTCTTATGTTCTTACAGTCTTGTGTGTATTACTAGCTAGGTAGCACTTCATGCATTCCGGTTTTTACTACATGGTTGTTACAACAAATAGTTTCGCTTTTAGATTTCGTAGTGGACCATAATGGGGCAGTGTACTCAGGTATCAGTAACAGTAGCAGTAGCAGTAAAGTAACAGTGACAGTAGCAGTAAAGTAACAGTAACAGTAGCAGTATGGAACACTAGTTCCCTTCCAAGTACACGTTTCCATATTTCCCACTACTAGATCTTTCCTTAAGAAACTTCGACTTGGTTACTTTTATTATGGTCATCAAACAAGCATGAATGTGTACGAAACAGTGTCAAACTAACATGGTATAATCAGTATTAGGTTCAGGGAAACAAATAAACATGCATAGATGATATACAGTCACATAAATGAGCAAAACGGTGTATGTTCATATTCAGGACAGCATGACAGTATAGTACTAAAACAGTGATTCCCGCCACTACAAACATCCAAACCTGGATCCGTCAAAGGATCTAGAAAATAGACTTCCACAAAAATCCAGAGAATATAAATAGGTAATATAGTATTTCACAAAGTCATAACTCTAAATTGATTTGAATCCAGAAAACATATTCAGTCAGAAATCAGTAAAACAAATTCTCAGTCCAAAAAACAGCATCAAAACCTCTCAATTAAATCCATAAAAAATTTGGGGTATTCTCCTATATGTCTAGAATCAAAATATAAAGTTTCATAATATTCAAGTAAAATTAGTTTAGTCATCAAAAATAAGAAAACATCGAAAAACGCTAGTTTGGTAAATCTAGAATTCCTAACATTGCCGTATGAAAACTATGATATCTCGCAATCAGTGAAACGAAATCCAATTCTGCCAAAGGGATATGAAAATAAATAAAATATACTAACTTTCATATTTCACAAATATTTTTCATACAGTAAAAGAAATCATAGTGAAAATAAGGTTCTTTAAAGAACAGCGAGCAAAATACCAAAATTCTGGGTAATCCCTAACTAGATAAAGAAATATTGACCAAAGTTTTGGATCAAAATAATGTACGTAAAGGTTGACAACGACCGACATCATTGTTTAAATTAAACAAAATTTTGTACCGGTAAATAGCAAAAATACTCTTCTGGCGATTATTCCCCCTTTTCCTTTCTCGACTCCGATCCGGCGACTGGGTTCCCCCGTTCACCCCTCTTCCTTCACTAAAGTTACTCGCTGTTCGATTCTCTCCAAACCCTTTTCCTCTTAGCTCAGATCTAGCTGTTGGAGGGTGCGCCATCCTCTCCCCCCCTTTTTGATTATCTTCGTCCGGTTTGTTGAGCTGTCTCTCTGGGTTGCGTTCCGTCCTCCCTTCACAGCGCGGCCCCATTTCCAGTCAGTGTGCCTTATCCTCCGTTTCCTGGTTACTACCTTCTCGGTGGGTGATGGTGTAAGCGTCAGCTTCGTCCCTCTCTCAGCACTTGGTTCTCTTCTGTGCTCGAGCTAGCTCCTTTCCCTTACCAGTAGTGAGTTCTTCTTCAGCACTGTGAGTATTCTTAACTTTTTTACTTATTATCACCTGGTTTTCTGTGATTTTTCTTTTAGCGTTTCTGTGCTCTTTTTGTGCGTTTGGGTGTTTTCCTTCCGTTGTTAGAGGTGACTCATTACCTCTGTGAGTGACCTGAGCGATTTGGAGCTCGTTTCTTGGTATTGTGCCTCCTTAGGGAGGGCTCTAGCTGATTGCCCCTCTTTCCTTCGGCGACTGGTATCCTCTAGCGTTTCGCCATTTTTTCTCGTCTTCTTCCTCCTTCTTCCCCTCTCTTCTCGACAGATCTGTGATCTCTTTTCTGGTGTGGGCCTCCTATTTTCTTAGCCCATGGCCCTATCTTGGGTTGAGGTAGTAAAAAAAAAAAAGTTAACAAAAAAACAAATCAGATCTATGCTAATATTTTCCCTCCATCCTATCCCCAGCCCACTAAGTATTCGGGTTTGGGCCTAGCCCATTCTATGAGGCACCCATTCGCGAAGCTTCCTTCTTACTCCCCCACTTCTATCTCCTGCCCTCCTCATCTCACCTGTTCATCTTCCTCTACCTTCTCCTCCCTCTCTCTTCGATCCTGGCCTACTTGTTTCCGTTGCCTTCAGCGTGGCCACATTAAAGCCTCTTGTCCCAATAAAATGAAATGCCTCTTCTGTCTCAAAGATGGGCATGCGCAACAGCGTTGCTTTGCTCTTCAAAAAATCTTGGGACTTTCTATTGGAGCTCCGATCTCCGATCAAGTTATCAACGCTGTGGATCTCCCTGCTCTTCGCAACAAGATTCCTCCGTCTGCTCCTCCTAAACCTCGTAAGCAGTCTTCTTCCCCCAAACCCCCCCTTCTACCCACGCCTTCTTCAACCCTTCGCATCCCCGATCGTTCTCAGGATCTGAAGAAGTCTCGGGCAGTTTCTTCTCTTCCTCATCCCGTTCAGCAAGTCACCAGTGTCTTCGTTCCTAAATCAGTGCTTTCGGATCGTCTGAAGTCTTTCAGTACGTATGGAGCGATTTCGTTCTCTGGAGGTGTGGTTCCCTTCTTTACTCTCAATTCCTTCCTTAGCAACTTCTGTAATATCAAGGATTGGGAGTGGGTTCTTTACAATTGCTCCAATGGTGACATGGTGATCCGTTGCCCCTCACCTAAATTATTGGAAGAGTTGATCGCGTCTCCCTCGCTATCTATCGGATCTATCAATCTCTCTGTTAACCAATGGGTGAATATCCCTCCCCTATCTCAGGGTTCTGATTTGGTGGATACCAAAGTTTCTTTAGTGGGGTTGCCTCCGTTCTGTGACTCTTCCCACGCGCTTGGTGAGATGGCCAAATGCATTGGTGATTTAGTCAGCATTTCATCCAAAGCGTGGTTAGCCTCCGGCTCTGTTCAAATTGAAGCGATATTCCGTTGTAACAAATCCCTTCCCCGTATTGAGGCATTTTGCTTATCAGACGGTTGCTCTTCTTATTCAGTGTCAGCTCACTACCACGAGCCTGCGATCTCCACTTCTTCCCCCTCTTCCTTATCTTAGGCAATTGCTCCGAGATTTGAAGCTGATCTGAAAGCCTCTTTTCATCCGGGCCATGACTCTCCTGCGATTTCTTCTCCTCCTGCGATCAAAGCTCCCCGCGGGGGCTCTGCGCGGAGCAAATTCCCTCATCACCACAGGCCTGTTCCTCTCCCATCAGCCCCTAAGATTTTTCCTTCCAAAACGCCTAACCTAGTGTGGATCAACCCTGATATTGCTAAAGGTTCCTCTTCTTCAACTCTTGCTACTCCGAATAAATCCTCTACCTCTCCTTCTCCCCCGAAAATCTTCCAGTCTACTGCCCCTTCCTCGGCGATTGCTCCTGCCACCTCTTCTTATATTGCTAAAGGCAAGTCGCCTTCTTCTCCTTGGCCTGCGTGGGAGGTCAATCCCAACTTTGCTTCGGATTGGGAGCAATTTATACAGATCGCCCATTTTCCCACTCCCAAGCGTGCCGAGCCAGCTTTCGAACAGGCCATTATCAAGTCCTCGAAGTCTTCCAAAGCTCCTGCTTGGATTGATAAGGATCCGCTGCTTCTGGAAGAGGAAGAGGATCTTAATAGAGCATCAAAAGACAAACTGGTATGTTTTTTTCCTTCATCCAATCTTTCTGATTTTTTCTTTCTTGTCTATGGTTTTTTCTTATTTAAATTACTTCACCTGGCTGTGTTAGTCCATTTAGTGAACATATATCACCGGGACTCTGTCCTGAGTATTCCTGCTCGTCTTGGACCTTTATATCGTTTGTGGTATTCTCCGACCACCGATATAAAGAATCTAAGCTCCTTAGAGTCTCAGACTCTATTCTCTCCTCTATCCCTACCTCTTCGCAGAGCTCCAGTTTTAACATCGGATTTTACCCCTGTCACTTCTCGCCTCTCCACGTCGAACGTCTCTCCCTCTCTCTCCTCGTTTTCTTTACAGTCTAGCAGCACAGTTTCTGAGGTTTGTTATCCCTCGAAATCGCCCCAACGTTTCATTAGAACCAGCGCCCGGCTGATGGCTTTAAAAAAGAAAATACCGACGGTACCCATAGAACCATATTCAAGTGAGCCTGTCCTGAGTGGAGCTCTCTCCTCTCCTTCTCTAATTTCATCGGCCGATTCCTCTAATACCAATAACCAGTTTGGATCTCTTTATCTCCCCATTTTCGACTCTCTTTCTGATTGTAAAATTGCTTCTCTTGCTCGTGATATGGGTTTTCTCCTCTACCATACCGACACTCACAATATCTGTACCATTAGAAAATTGGAACGTCGTAGAGTCATGGAGCATAGTCAACCCAATGATTAGCGTCTCCTGGAATATTCGTGGGTTGCATTGTCCGTCTAAACAACGGGCAATTTTTGACCTTATATCATCTTCCCGTTGCGATTTAATCGCCATTCAAGAATCTAAATTGGATTCTCCCTCCACCCCTATCTATCGGAATCTTGGCGGTTCCATTATTTCGAAGTGGATCTCGCTAGATGCCATTGGATCGAGAGGAGGAATTCTAGTCGGTTTCAAAGAATCGACCTTCTCCCTTGTCGCAACTCATCGCCTTAACTTTTTTCTCATTGTTCAACTTCATTGGTCCTGTTTCAATTGTCCTCTCAATGTTATTTCGGTTTACGGACCTTCTTCCGCGGAGAGACGGCCTTTATTTTGGGAGGAATTTCTATCCTTACAACCCTTCTTATCTGACCTCTGTTTCTTATGCGGCGATTTTAACGTCACCCGTTTCGCTTCCGAAAGATCTTCCCCGGGTTCATCTTTTCACCAATCTTGCCTATTCAACGATTGTATCCGCAACCTTCAATTAACCGATCTACCGATTTCTGGTAGATCTTTTACTTGGTCCAACCAGCGTCAACCGCCCTCCCTAGCCAAGCTAGATCGTTTTCTTGTATCTCTATCTTGGCTTAACCGCTTCCCCCAGTCTTCAGCTTGGGCACTTCCTAATCCTATTTCTGACCATTGTCCGATCTCACTGTCGTCTCATTTTCCTTTCCAACATCAGCACAAATTTCGGTTCGAAAAATTTTGGTTGCAAGACCAGGTTTTTGTTAGTCTGGTGGAGGAATGTCTTGCTTCGATCACAGGATCCTCAGGGCTGGGTAACATTCTCCTCAAACTCCATGCTATCAAGTACGGATGCAAAATCTGGCGTTCTGAGAGGCATCATAATACTGCTTTCCTCAAAAATTTTCTCCTCCATTCTATAGAATCCTATGACAAGATGGAAGAATCTCATCCCTTATCGGAAGCCGCCCGTGCCGAGCATCTTTCTTGCAAGCAGGACTATGCCAATATCCTCCAGCAAGATCACTCTAAATGGGCCCAAAGGGCTCGTATTAAATGGCTGGAAGAGGGCGATGCTAATACCGCTTTCTTCCATAACTTTGCTTCCCATAGGCAACGTAGTAATCACATTGCCTCTCTCTCGGTTCAAGGGAGAGAGGTGTCTACCGACGGAGAAATCTACAGGGAATTCCTTAACTTCTATAAAAATCTCATTGGTTCCATTAAACCTCGTTCTCTTGAGCTTGATTGGCTCCATCTTTATGGCAATCAATCTCACGATCTTTCTTCCCTCGAAGCGCCTTTCACTAAAGAAGAGATTCATGCGGCGGTTTTTGCCTTAAAAAGCGATTCCGCCCCGGGACCGGATGGTTTCCCTACCTTCTTCTTTCAAAAATTTTGGAATTGGCTCAAGGATGACCTTTTCAAATTATTCCAAGACCTCCATCAGGGTCACTTCTCTTTTGACCGCATCAACTACGCTCACATTGTTCTTATCCCTAAAATTGCGGGAGCTCATTTGTTGACCAATTTTAGGCCGATCAGCCTGATCAACACTTCCTTTAAAATTATTATGAAAGTTCTTTCGACTAGGCTAAGTGCCATCATTTCTCCCCTAATTGACACCGCACAGTCGGGCTTCATCAAGGACCGCTTCATCCTTGATAGCGTTGCCTCAGCTCAGGAAATCATTTCCCATTGTCACAGATCTCGAGAGGAGGGAATCCTTCTGAAGCTTGATTTTCAAAAAGCTTATGACAATGTCAATTGGGACTTCCTCTTAGATATTCTCTCCTTTCGGGGTTTTGGCCCCAAATGGATTGCCTGGATCAAATCCAGCCTTTACTCTGGCACCTCTGCCATCTATATCAACGGTTCAGAGGGACACCAATTCAAAGTGAAATGTGGTCTCCGTCAAGGAGACCCTCTCTCCTCCCTTCTTTTTTCCCTTGTTGCGGACGTTTTTAGCAGACTTCTGAGGAATGCTTAGAACACGCACATGATTCTGGGACTGGGTTCTTCGCCCCATTTCGAGGGCGTTCTAAATCTTCAATACGCTGATGACACTATTATTTTCTCCAAGCCTAACCTTCACTCTCTTCGTAACCTGAAATTGCTCCTTTATTGTTTTGAATTGGCATCGGGTTTATCTATCAATTTTCAAAAATCTTCGGTGATTTGGCTGAGCGGATCTCCCAATCGTCAGACAGAAGTTTCCAATGTCTTTAACTGCCCCATTGCCAACTTCCCAATCTCTTACTTGGGTATCCCTCTCAGATGGGGTAAACTCCTCAGAGCTGACTGGATTCCCCTAATCGACAAAGTCGAGTCTAGACTTTCTGTCTGGTCGGGAAAAGTCCTATCTCGAGGTGGTAGATTAATTCTCATCAATTCGGTTCTCTCAGCGATGCCCCAATATATGATGTCCTTCTTTTTCCTCCCCTCCTGGGTGATCAAAAGGATTGATCAGATCAGGAGTAACTTCCTCTGGTCGGGATCCACTTCCTATAATCCCAGCTCGCATCTAGCCAATTGGAAACTCATCTGCTCTCCTAGAGAGGAGGGAGGGCTCGGAGTTCTGAACCTAAGAGATCATAATATCGCCCTTCTCGGCAAGTGGCTATGGAGACTCCACAATCTTAATTACCTCCCTTGGATTCAATGTATCAAAAATTACCGATCCTCTTCTAACTGGTGGGATTTTCCTCCTTCGACCTCTCGTTACGCCTCTCCTTTTTGGAAAGGTGTTTGGAAAGCGTCTGATGCTTTCCTTTGTAGCATATCCCGATTGTGCTCCGAAGGGATATCAGCGCACCTTTGGACCGACTTGTGGATTGGTAACATTAAACTGTCTTCCGCATTCCCTGCTTTATTCCGCTTGGCGGCGCTCCCAGCGGCCACTGTAGCTGAATCCTTTATTGTTATTGATAATGTGAGACACTGGTCGATTCCTTTCATTTCTGATATCCCCATTCCTCTCATTGGTCAATTCAATAATCTCTTAAGTCTCCTAAATGGCTACGTTTGGTTCCCTCTTGAAGGGATCTCCTGGCGATGGACTGCGTCGGGAGTCTTCTCGGTTCACTCCTTTTATCGTTTCCTCAATTCCAGAGGAACGCGTTCTCCGTTATCGCAGTTCATTTGGGAATCTAGTGTTCCTATCAAAGTCAAAATTAATTCTTGGTTAGCCTTTAACAACAAACTCCTCACTGTCGAGATCCTCAACAAAAGAAATCTCGCCTGGGGGCAACTTTGCCCGCTGTGCGATCAATTCCCGGAAGACATCCATCACCTTTTCACCCAGTGCTCTTCCATCCTTCCTCTTTGGAAGATTGTCACTTTAGCTTGGAATTCAAGAGTGACTCCTCACTCATTATCTGCAGTATGGGCCCTCACGCCTTCGAACAGCATGTTTCGAAGTGCGTGGATTTTATCTATCCATATCATTATTTGGATTACTTGGAAGGAAAGAAATAGTAGGCTATTCCGTCATCATGGCAAGCCGATAGCTGCTATTATCGACGAGTTCTTTTTTCTTTTTAATCTCTGGGCTTCTAGCCCAACCTTCAAAGAGAACGCCGCATCGGCGTCTGATAAACTACTGCAATCTTTTAATTGTCTCACAAATCTTCAGGCTTTATAGTTCTTATTATAGCTTTATTTCGCTCATGTTTCTTTCTTTCTTACATTCATCTTTTATGTTCTCTTGTGATGTTTTGCAGGGTTGATTCCATTCTGGTTTGTGCTGGCCCTTGATGTTTGTTGTGACTGGCTGATCTCCAGCTTTGCCTTTTTGGTCCCTCTGTGGACTTTTGTTTTCCTCATGGGATGGGGTTTGCTTTGGCTGGTATCGGTGGTGGTGGCAGTTTTTATTTCTTTCTGCTCTTCTTGTTCTGATTGTATAGTCTAGTTGGGATATTTTTGCTACCTTCTGCTATCCCTAGTTCTGCTTTAAATGGAGTTTATTAGTTCTCTTCTCATCTATGTTATTTAGCTATTTGCTGTGTATTGCATTTGGTCTGCTTGTTTTCTTTTTGCGGTCTGTGCTGTTGGGTGCTTTTGGTTGTTTTCAGGGCAGCTTCGTTTCTGTTTAATTGTGAGCATCTTCTCTTTGCACTGCCTTTTGCTTTGGTTCTCAGGGTGTTCCCCTGGAGCTGCTGAGGGTTTTTTGGCCTGAGTGGGCTTCGAACCCATCTTGGCTCAGGTTTTGGTTTCGTTCACTGTGTGTATTTACGAAGCACCAGTGGAGAATTTCCCCTACGTCGTTTCGCTCTGCTCCTTTCCTCGTTCATCAGTTAGCGATTGGGCTTTATTTTGCTCTTGCTATAGCTTTTGTTTCCTCACTGGTCTGTGTTTTTTGGTGGTCTGCTCTTTGGTCCTCAGTCGTTTGGTAGGCTGCCTCCAAGCAGGCTGTGCGGATCTAATGCTCAGTGTGCGGTTCCCTCCAGCCCGTGGCCTCAGCCTTGCCTGCCTCTGGCGCAGCTAGGGGGCCGTTCTACTCTTGCGGTCACTCTCTTCAGGGCTACCCCTCTGATGCTTAGATTACTTAGTTGTACTCTCTGTTTGTTGTTTTCATACTGCTAGCTGTATATAGTCCTTTCTTTCTGTATCTTTTGTTTTACCGCTGGTAAAACCTTACTTGTAAACTATTATTTATTTATTTGATCGTTTGGCTGGAGTCTCTAGACTCTATCCGTTTCATCAAAAATAATGTACGTAACATAGTTCTTTAAAATGATTTGTCATCAAAATTATCGACACCACTGTAGTAAAACAGTCATAACTCAGTCATACGAACACAAAATCAAGCAATGTCAGAGGGGTTTGAAAATAGACGAAATTCTCTAAAACTCATGTTTTATACCGAAATTAAGATACTGACTTTAAAATAGTCCAAAAACAGCAAACAAAACAGATCAGCGACAAAATACAGATTTTTCCCTTTAACAACAACTCAATATATATCATACAAAACTTGTTCAAAACACAACCAAACATGAAATCGAGTCTACCAAGTGTCTAAGTAGGGCCGGCCCAAGGGTAAAGCAACCAAAACTAGGGCTTTAGGCCTCCCAAAAAAAAAAATTATCTAAAGAATAAATGCCTCCTCACATACCAAAAAGCCCAAAATTGATTACAATAATATAATAAATGATTTTGCATTTCAAAAAGTTCAAAAGATAACATTTAAATAAAAATATAATAATGTTAACAGAATATTATTATAAGCTTTTAAAAGGGCTCATTTCGGAGTTCGCTTTAGGCCTCAATAAGTATTGGGCCGGTCCTAAGTGTCTAAACATCGTAATCTAGGGTATCTAGCATGTCCACACCAATTATAACACATGGGTCTTAACCAAATCACGAATTCTCACAAAAGTCTCACATACGTGTTCAAAATCATGAATGGGTAAAACATAATTTAATTCATGTCCATATTGTGTCGTGAGTCATCTATGGTCAAATTTTCACAATAGAGACAAACCCATCAAGCATAACACAAATAAGAGTCGTCTCTAGACCCAACTACACTATAGGTAGTATTTTTGACTTGTATCAAACAAATGAATTAGAGTACAAGTTACTTGCCATAACCGAAGATGAAAAACAATGCAAATTAAGAGCAACAAGCAAAACCCACGAACGAAAATCAGCGAATCAACGAATCTAAGCAACTAGAGCGAAAATCTCCACACGAACAAAAACTCCAAAAGCGAGAGAAATATAGTGGCTTGCGGCCACAAGGGAACACCACGAAAGAGAGTCGAGGGATTGAGTGGTGGTGTGAGGTGGTCGGGATATGCAAAAGGGATGATCGGAAGTAGGGTGAAAGTGAAGGGCTCGAGTTTGGGGTGTTGGGCTGCTCGGGTTGGGGCACATAGCCGGAGAAGGGCGGGTCGGCCTGGGCTCGAGTGCAAGAAGGCCAGAGAGGAGTAGGGGCTGGCGTCGGGTGTTGTGTGCGATGCAAGAAGGAGGGGAGGCCGGGACAGGAGAGGGATGAGTATTAGGGTTAGGGTTTAGATAAGGGAGATTAGAGAGTGTATATATATAAGGGGATTAGGGTTGAGAAACACAAGTTGGGTTAATGGGTATTTGGGTTGTGGGTAATTAGGAGTAGTAATAGGATTTGTTTATTTGGGCTTCAAAATAGGATACAATTTGTATAGGATATCAAATAGGATTGGGGATAAATAGGACAACCAAATCAACACCACCACAAACACCCACAAAATAAGAATAAAATAAAATAAAATAAACGAGACCAAAAAAAAGAAGAAAGAACAAAATGATGAAGTACGAACAAAAGAGACAATCAATCCAATACAAAAAGCTCAAAATGAAACAAATAAATATATATATTGAAACAAATTCCAATATACGGTCTAGAGAAAAATACAAGACAGAGTACAGAGAGAAAAAGAAAATACCCCAAAATGAAAAATACCCTCAAAATACACAAAATGGAAAACAGAGGTTACAGTTTTATTTTATTTTTTCCAAGAGTGCAAAATCTCTCTAGAAATCGCTAAGTGTCTCAATACATTCATTTGAGGTCGCTAATCCCATCAGCGACCTCATATATACTAAGGACGCTAGTGGGAATAGTGACAGCAAACAAAAAATTCAAAAAAATTAAAACATAGGCTGTTATTCCCATTAGCGGCTTTCAAAATGAATAGGCCGCTAATGAGAATAGCGGTCGCTGCTGACGTGGCACAAGGTAGCCCACGAGCGCTAATAGTTTCGAAATAGGCCCATAATCGCAAATATTTTCAAAATGTGGCCTATGACGGCAAAAAATTCCTTTGTCTCATGCTGCTTCGTGTGCTATGTATGAGCAGAATACTTTACACCTTTATAATTCTAAAATGTTTATGCTTCCATTTATTTCTTCTTACTCTACTGACTCTATGGTCGACAGTTCTCTTTGAGTCCGTGAACACCTCTTTACCCACGACTCTTGCATCTGTTTCAACACCTTATGACATTACTGATTCGATTTTTGACTCCACTCACTGTCATTTACCTTCTTCCTCTCTGTGCCCTACTCGATCTTCTTCGGGGGGAAAATTCATAAATCGTCGTTCATTCATGCTAACGCACACATTCCAAGGAAGAATTATTCTTATTTATCCTCTTCCTCCAAATAACTACACAAATCCGTAATCTCGAAATTTTGCCGATTGTGGAGGTTAAGAATAACCCCCCCCCCCCCCCCCCCCCCCCACCACTTGGTTCAGTGTACCAGATACACTTTGACTCATTATCCAACTCTGATTTCTTCGATCTAGCTTCAGGTATGGGCTTTGTTTTTTATCCTTCTAGACTAGAGGATCTCAATGTTATTCGTAACTTAGAAATAGCTAGAGCTTTTGAGAACAACAGTCATTATGATTAGCATTTCTTGAAATATTCGTGGATTAGGTAGCTCCCACAAACAAGAAGCTATACTCCAATTAATCTCCTGTTCTCGTTGTGATATAATTTCTATTCAAGAATCGAAACTCAACTCCATCTCTCCTTTTATTACTCGTTTATATTTCGCATTTATTTCAGACTCATGTTTTGGGTTATTGTCTTCCATATTACTTTGGTAATGGAATTTAGTTATGTATAATTTCAGTAACAAAGCCTTTACATTTGTGGACTTTTATTATGTACTATTTTGGTTGTTTGAGTGTATGAATGCTTTGAGATTTGAGATTGAGATTAAGATGATATGAGATGTGAATTCTGAGATTTGATATTGAAATTGAAATGATATGAGATGTGAAATCCTGAGATTTCTGAGATGTGAATTCTGTGTTGAGTGTCTGTATATAGGGATGAGTTTTAGAAGTTCAGAAAAAGTTTGTGAATATACCTAGGCTCGCTATAACTCAGTTAGCGAGCCTGGTTGAACCAGGATCGCTAACTGAGTTAGCAACTGTGGTAAGTTCATACTTTTAGAGACTTGAATGTCTTTGGAAAAATGGGAAATACCACAGTCGCTAACTCAGTTAACGAGCCTAGTTGAACCAGGATCGCTGACTGAGTTAGCAATTGTGGCATTTCCCAATTTTCCAGAGACTTTCAAGTCTCTGGAAGTATGAACTTACCACTGTCCTAACTTAGTTAGCGATCCTGGTTCAACCACTCGCTAACTGTGTTAGCGACTGTGGTATTTTCCATTTTTCCAGAGACTTTCAAGTCTCTGGAAGTATGAACTTACCACAATCGCTAACTCAGTTAGTGAGACTAGGCTCGCTAACTGTGTTAGCGACTGTGGTATTCCCAATTTTCCAGAGACTTTCAAGTCTCTAGAAGTTTGAACTTACCACGGTCGCTAACTCAGTTAGTGCCACTATTTGAACCAGGCTCGAGTTAGCGAGCCTGGGTATATTCACAAAGTGTTTGTGAAATTCTAAAACTCATCCATGTATACATCTCATATCATCACAACAAATCTCATATCATCAGAGTATCTCATATCATCACAAAGCCTCGTTGATCCCAGAGTATCTTATATCATCACAGAGCCTACTTGATCACAGAGTTTCATATCATCAGAAAGTTATAGAAACGTATATTCACAACAAATCTACAAACATTTCACAGCTCAAACCCAGCTTTTGTCAACCACAACTTACTATTGGAATTCTCAAACCCAGACATGTAGTCTGAAACCCAGAATTGCCAAACACGCACACATCAACACATTCTCCAATCACTACATGTCTCAAAATCTCAAACCCATAACCTCATATTGGAATTTAACAGCAGAAATGAATTGTAGTCTCAAAAGCTCAAACCCATCAACACATTCTCAAATTACTCTCCATTGCCAAACATGCACACATTCTCAAAATCTCAAACCCATCAACACTTTCTCAAAATTCTCTCACTTGCCAAACATGCACACATTCTCAAAAATCTCAAATCCATCAACACATTCTCAAAATACTGTCAGTTGCCAAACATGGACACATTCCCCAACACATTCATGAGGTTATTAGTTAGTAGTTATGGAAACACAGACACATAAAAAATAAAGTGCACAGTCCATCTTACAGTCCCAATTTTGTACAAGCTAACAACGATAACAAAAAAAATAAAACTTACACAACAAATGTTCAACAGATTACGGGTCGGGGGTGAACAAGTCTGGAGGTCTCCTCATTCGTTTGGGACGCATTTGGAGTTTCTTGAGTAAGTCCGGAATGAGGAATGTTATCATCATCATCTTCTTCTTCCTCAACGGCGTGCTCCTCTCTTAGCTCTCTTTGTTCTTCTAGTACTCTTATGGCGATACGGAGGTCGTGCGGCCATTGTCTTTCGACGACCCATTCGGTGCACCAGACCCGACAATAGGACGTCCAGCCTATTTTCTTCGCCAATAAAGTCAGTTTGTGCCTGACACGAACTTAACATTTTTCGTGCAAACACCTTCATTGGTTCGACAACATTGCTTTTCAACACTTTTGCGCATTTTTTTTGCATGAATCCATGTTTTGGCCATCTTCAATCAAACAAATAACATGTATTAAAAGCATAATCAATTTAACGCAAAATGTATATGTGTAATGTAAAATGAATAGACACAAACTAAAACTTACGAGATCATGAATCAATGTTGACTTTGGTTGAAACATTGGCAAGTGAACGGAGTGTTCGTCAGCTGGGTCGGCAGCTCGTTGTCGGGTCGGTACTTGCACACCCGCCAACATTTAGGATGTAGGAGATATATAGAGCCTAGTCATTCTCTGATACCATAACATATACTATCCATGAAAACCAACATCGAATGGTGGAATATTAACAATCACGTTATCAAAATGATGATTGTTCCATATATCCACATGTGTATGCAAACAAGCATCTCAATCGTAACCGGGTTGCCGACCCATACCGGTAATACCATGCAAATCCGCATTGAATGGTTCAGCGACCAGAATATTTTGACAACGGCCAAACTGTCGAAGTACTCTATCGACGTAATATGACCCAACTGTGCTGAAGTTGATAACAGCAGCTTTTGCCAACCACAACTCAGGAGTCGCCGTGCATAGGGGTGGCAATCTCCCTAAACGTTCCGCTGTATAATGCTCCCAATCGACACACTCATCTGCCAACGTATCAAACTCGTCCATGTAGTATGTTAAGCATCGATTTGGATTAGCCTTCCATATTAGGGATCCAGTCCAGTATACACCCTGTGGTGGTCTCATATGCGAATCATCGGGAACATGATACCACGTAGATGTTTGCCTACTGACTACAGGTCTTCCGACATGTATGCGTTCCTAACTCCAGACCTGTAACAACAACATCAGGTCGTTCATCGGGCTAGCACCAAGAGCGCATTTGCACAAACTCCGGTATAATATTGCTAACGCGGCACTACCCCAACTGTATGCCCCAACGGTTCCTAGATCAGTGATTAGAGGTAAGTACATAAGGGGAACATAAATATCGGTGGAGTTTGGGAACATTACACCTCCAAACAATGACATTAGAGGTAATCCAGAACGAAGATCCAACTTTGAGAAAACAGCAGCCCCACTCAGCAGGTCAAACAAATCATCGATCATGGGCAACGGATACCGATTCTTCCCAGTAACACTGTTGAGTTCCCGATAATCCACACACAGTCGACGACTACCATCCTTCTTATTGACAAAAAGGACTGGAGCACCCCAAGGCGAAACACTGGGTCTGATGAAACCCAAATCAAGCAACTCCTAAATCTGCACCTTAAGCTCAGCTAACTCAATAGGTGCCATCCTGTAGGGACTCTTCGATATAGGCGTCGTACCTGGCTGAACTTCAATACCGAACTCCACATCCCTATCAGGGAGTAAGCCAGGCAACTCCTCTGGAAAAATATCCGGAAAATCCCGAACTACTAGAGGCACAGCCTCACAGCCTGAATGTAACTCCATCGCACAAACTTCTTGATCAACTGCAGCTTGGCCAAGGAAAGAATCCCCGGCATGGAACTTAAACTTTGTGCTATCTAGAATCCGGAACACAATATTCTTGGCACGAAAATCAATAATGGCATGGGTTTCACCCAACCAATCCATACCCAGAGTAACGTCGAATCCTGAATTCCCAATTACAATCAGATTGGCTTTGAACTCTGCGCTGCCAATAATTACGGGACACTGCCTGCACTCCCGGGAACAAATGACAACTCCACCACCTGTCACAATGTTCCAAGCCTCTGACATGTTGCTGCACTCCAACTGATGGCGAGCGACAAATCGAGAGGAGACAAAAGAATGGGTTGTCCCGGGATCAAAAAGAACATGAGCAGGGAAAGTGCACACAAGAACAACACCTAAAATAGAAAGCAAAAGAGACAAAGGAAAAGAATTGTTGAACAAGGGTGAGGAAAACAAAATGCATAAAGGACAAACAGAAAGAAATAAAACAAAGAAAATGAAGAAACAAAGAGAAACGACAAAACAATAAAACAATAAAACCAAAGATACCTGCAACCACACCTCAGCTGACTCAGCATCAGCACCTGTCAGGTTGAAAGCCTGACCTCTCCTGGGAGCAGCGGTCCTCTGACCGACAATCTGGTACTGCGGAGGAAGAGGTGGTCTAACTGGACCACGAGCTGGGACAACCTGCTGAAAGGGACCCCTAGCTGGAAGAGCCATCTGCTGTCGCGGGCAATCCCGCGCCATATGATCAGAAGCACCACAACCAAAGCAGCAGCGATTGGCACGCTGGCAATCCTTGCGCTCATGCCCAGCAAGACGGTAAAAGTTACAAAAACTGGCCCGCTAAGGAACCGTAGAAGAGTAAGGAGCTGCCCTGACCGGATGGGTTGGGACAGGCCTTTGAACAAGTCCACCAGAAGGCCAAGCAACTGAGTGCAAAACAGTCCGCTGAGAAGAAGCCAATCCACCACGAGCCTGCTCCTGAGCATGAGCTGCCTCAAGAGCTTCTGCATAAGTGCGCAAGCAAAGAGAGACAAGCTGCACCATAATCTCGCGCTCAAGCCCCAAAGTAAATCTACAAGCCCTTTCCTCTTCGTTCGCCACAAGAACGGCTGCGAAGCGACTAAGTCTCGTAAATTCTGCCGCGTAGTCGTCCACACTCCTAGAGCCCTGTTTCAAGAAAGTATCATGTTACAACATTGCTTGGACAATATATAACAAAATTCCATTACTAGAAATAACGACCAACCTGTTTCAGGGCTAGGAATTGTTGCTCCATCTCCACTCTGGTGCTGCTAGGAAAGAACTTCTCCAAGAAGCTCCTAGTGAAAGTGGCCCAAGTGAACTTCTCCTAGATCAGCGATTAGAGGTAAGTACATAAGGGGAACAGAAATATCGGTGGAGTTTGGGAACATTACACCTCCAAACAATGACATAATATACATTCTGCAGTAGCACTCCACTTCGATGTCGCTCGAATCATCATTCAACTTATCGGTGAACGTATTTTTCAACCATTTTAATCGAAGAGATTTCCCTACGATAGCCCTAGGATCCGGTTCTACCCCAAGATACTCTGTGATCAAAAACTCTGGATCGAAGTCCATCGTTCCTGTTACGACCTGTCTGTTGATGGGAAGACCAGTGATCACTGCGACATTCTGTAGTGTGACAGTAATCTCCCCTACTGACATATGAAAGGAGCGTGTCTCTGAACGTCAACGTTCGAGAAGGATGGTTAGAAGAGGACTATCTGCCTTAATTGAACTCAAGAGGCCGATGCCGTACAGCCCGCAATCCCTTAACAGCTTGTGCATACGTGGATGCATTGGCAAAGTGGCGTAGCCCCGAAAGTACACTCCTTCAATTGTCCGTCCCAAATGTTCTTCGAACGATGTTGTGGTTGCAATGTCAACAACCTTAGGTCGACAGGCTCGGGACCCACCGGCGGAATATAGGATGATGAAGAAGGCCCCGCCTCATTTTGGGAAGAAGACAGGCCCGGTTGATTGGGCAAAGTAGATGGACCCACTGGTGGAACATAGGAAGATGAAGAAGGCCCCGCCGCATTTGGGGAAGAAGACGGGCCCGGTTGATTTGGTAAAGTAGACGGACCCGGCTCAACCTATACAACAAATAACAAGACACATCAATTTTACAATATACTAATTTATTAAATCAAAATCAAATTAATCGAAAGAATACAATCATCATACATTTGGGCGCCTTCATCCACCACCACGACCACTACATGGGGGTCGTCCATAACAAGTTCGTGGGCCCCCGCGACCTCAGTTACTTGGGGGTCTACTACTATCTCCTTCTTCATGAATATTCCACGTTCGTGCTATATCTAATAGCGATGAGAATCCTACAATTTAAAATGTATCTCTATATATTTATATAGTATAATTGCGTAATGTAAAACCAAAATTGCATACTCTAAAACAATAAACTTTAACCAATTCAACATGCTTTCAACAATAAAACCAACAAAACCTACAATTTTAAATGCTATCGCCAATATTGTTTAAAACCAACATAACCTACACCAATTCAATATGCTCTTAACAATAATATGGAAAAATGTTTAATATTCATAATCACATTCATGCGAATATGTATCAAAATTTCTTATCAGCAATTTAACTCCAATAAAAGTAATTATCAACAACTTACACATATAATTAACCGACATTGCGTTCTAAAATTCTTAACCCCAAGCAACACTTCGGACTACACTAATCATCATACAAATCATCATTTCTCAATCTTACATTCTAATTCTAAATTATAATTGCTCACAAAATTAATCCAAAATCTAATTGCAAACGTATGAAGACTTACTAAACGATAGATGAGTACTTTAGGATCTACGGTTCACGAAATCCACTTCACCGTTCGTCCCACGATTGTCATGCCCCGCTTCCCAAAAGAGAATACGGAATATTGATACGTGACAAAAGCCCAGCAAATGATTTTCATCATCCATAAGCTGTTCAAGAATCTTTACAATATCTCACAAAATAATCAGAGTCGGAAGCAAAAGAATCAACCAATCATGCACATATGAACCAAAATACCAACAAGAATATTTGAAACCAAATATATAAATCTCAAATAGTCATGATCTGAATAAGTCACAAACCTGGGTCACATTGCCCAAGTACAAATACAAATCCAAGTATCAAAATACAATATTGTTCAAACTACTACAAAAATAATAATAACAAGATCCAACACTAATACTTCATCTCACCAATACCGTCTGGAACCTGTTCTCCAAAATCTGCAATTTAACAATTGCAAAGAAGAGGAAAAGAGAAAACAAGTATCCATCAATTGCAAGTTACGGACCGCTTGTAATGCAGGATACAAGTACATGGGGAAAAATAACTAACAACATGGTATAAGCATGATATCCAAATATAGCAACTAGCATGGCTAATGAACAAGTATAAGTGGCATGTATCGAGTGTCAAGTGAACAAGTATCATGTAACAAGTGTCAAGTATCAAGTGTTATGTATCACGAAATCAAGTAACAAGTGTCAAGTAGTCAAGTAGTCAAGTACAAGTATCAAGTATCATGTTCAAGCATCAAGTCTCATGTATCATGTAATCAGGTATCAAGTAAGCATGTATCATATTCAAGTGTCGTATATTAAATCTTATAGTTATTACTATCTAGGTAGCACTTCATGTGCCATCCTTTTATCACATGGTTGCTACAGTCAATACAACTTCGTTTTAGATTTCATAGTGGACCATAGAGGGCAGTGTACTCAGGGACAAGCCTCAAGAATCAAGTATTAAGTATCAAGTATCAAGTATCAAGTCTCAAGTATCAAGTAAACAAGCCTCAAGAGTGAAGTATCAAGCCTCAAGTGAATATCAAGCCTCAAGTAGTGAAATATCAAGCCTCAAGTAAAATATCAAGCCTCAAGTAGTAAAATATCAAGCCTCAAGTAGTATATAGCCAAATCTCAAGTAAAATATCAAGCCTCAAGTAGTAAAATATCAAGCCTCAAGTAGTATATAGCCAAATCTCAAGTAAAATATCAAGCCTCAAGTAGTAAAATATCAAGCCTCAAGTAGTATATAGCCAAATCTCAAGTATCAAGCCAAGTCTCAAGTATCAAGCCAAGTATCACATAGAATCAATAGATTCTCTTCCGAGTACACGTTTCTGAATTATCCACTATTAGATCTGTCCCTTTAAAACCCCGACTTGGTTAATTTATTATTAATGTCAAACAAGTAAGTGTGTCACGAAACAAGCAATTATATCATGGTATGATCAAGTAACAAGTTCAAGTTGCAAGATAAACAAGTACGAGTGCAAGATAACTCATACAAGAATAAAATAACCAAATCTCAAGTTCAGGACAGCAAGACCATACTGTAGTAAAACAGCAATTTCCAGAGTTACAAACATGCAAATCTAAATCCGTCAAAAGGTCTAGAAAATAGACTCCCAACCGAATCTAGAAAATACAAATAAGTCATATAGTATTTCACAAAATCAAGTCTCAAAATTGATTTGAATCCAGAAATTAGGTTCAGCCAGAAATCAGTAAATCAAATTCTCAGTCACGAAAACAGCATCAAAACTCAATAAATAAATCCACGAAAAATCTGGGGTATTCCCCTATCTGTCTAGTATCAAACTATAAGGTCTCAAATTTTTTTAGTGAAATTAGATCGGTCATCAAAAATCAGAAAACATCAAGGAATGATAGTTTGGTAAATCTGGAATTCCTAACATAGTTATACGAAAACTGTAATATCTCGCAAACCGTAAAATAAAATCCAAATCCGTCAAAGAGAGCTGAAAATAGACAAAATAAGATAACTTTCATATTTCATTAATATTTTTCATGCAGTCAAAGGAATCAGGGTGAAAATACGATTCGTTACGAAACAGCTAGAAAAATACAACAAGTACAGTCTTTATAAACAAGCATGGAACGGCATATAAAACTCATCAATAAAATTTGCCAAAATTCTGGGTAATCCCTAAATAAGTATAGAAAAACTGACCAAAGTTCTAGATCAAAATAATATGTGTAGCACAATTATTAAAATGATTTAGTCATCAAAATCACCAAGAAACGAAATCTAGAAATGAATTACACCTCTGTAGTAAAACAGTCATATCTCACACATACAAAAATAAAATTGAGCAAGGTCAGAGGGATTGGAAAGAACACGAATACCTCTAAAACTCATGTTTTGTACTAAAATTAAGATTCTGACATTAATATGGTCTAAATTACTGATCAAGACAGATCACCGACAAAATACAGAATTTCCTCAAAAACCAAAATTAACATAGATTGAACGAAACTTGATCCAAACACATCCAAACATGAAATCGAGTCTACCAAGTGTCCAAAAATCATGAAATAGGGTAATTAACATATCTAAAACAAGTCATCACATAGTTCTCAATAAATACCCAAATTCTCACAAGAAGTCTCACATACATGATCAAATCAAGAACGACAAAACCTAAGTTGTTTCATATCAATATTGTATCGTGAGGCAACTATGGTCAAATCACTATAGAGACAATATCAAAAAGGAGTTTCACACATGAATTGTCTCTAGAACCCAACTACATTATAAGCGGTATTTTTGACTTTTATCATACAAAGGAATTTGAGTACAAGTTACTTGTCTTAACCGAAGACGAAACGTACACCAAGAATAACGGGAACGAATTCCCGGCCAACGAACGAAATCCACAAATCTAAATCAACAAATCAAAAGCAACGAACCCACGAACAATCTCGTACAATCACACGTGCGAACCTCTCAAGCAATAGAGAGAGAGACCATAAGAGAGAGAGAGAGCGGGGCTGGGATGTGGCCTGGCCTGGGCGTCGGCTGCAGGTCGACGGCACCGGAGGGAGGAACGGGAGAGGATGATAGAGGAGATGAGGTGCTCGATGGTCGATGGAAGCTATGGGTGATGGTGATCGGGTGCAGGCATCAAGGGGGTGGTCGGCTTGGGTGCAGGCTGTGTTGGGCGGCGCAACCAGCTGGAGAGAGGGAGAGGGTGAGAGGCCGGGATGTGTTTAGGGTTAGGGTTTGTGACGGAGGATATATATATATATATATATATATATATATATATATATATATATATATATATATATATATATATATGGAAGGATTAGGGTTTAGTATGAGGTGGGTTATTGGGTAATTGGGTTGTGGGTAGTCTAGGAGTAGTAATAGGATTTAATGAGGATACAATTTGTATAGGATTCAAAATTGGATTGTGGTTAAATTTGGCATTGGTAATCAATTTGGGTTCAAACAATAGGAATGGGAATAGGGTGAGCAACCAAATCCACCACGAGCACCCAAGAAAAAAATAAGAGGACGAGAATCAAATAGAAAGAAAAGAACAACCATCGACGAAGAACGAAGCAAAAGGGCACAAATCAAATACAAAGAGCTCAAAATGAAATAAAATGAATATATATTGAAAATAACTCCAATATACGGTTCAGAAAAATACAAGAGAGTACAAAATCCAAGAGAGAAGAAAAATACACAAAAAATACGAAAAACAAAAAAAAAGGGTTACAACAATCCTTTTCACTGTTCACAAAAACAACCAAAATCGGGATTGACGGTGTACGATTTAGGGTTTTGAGAGTGGGAGCAGAGGGGGGTTGAGAGTGATGAAGTGAATTTGGAGAGATTTTGGACGAATTTTGTTGGGAAATCCACGACTTGGGAGGCTAGGGTTTGTGGGTTTCTTTCGATTTGGGAGAGGAGAGAGAGAGAGAGGGAGAGAGTTTCGATGAAGTTAGAGAGATCTGAGATAGCGAGTCTATAAAAAAATCCCCAAACGATACTCGCTATCTCAGTTAGCGAGTGTGGTTGCTAACTGAGACAATGAGTTTAAGTCCAAGGAATTTAAATTTGTCCCCAATCTATACTCGCTATCCCAGTTAGCGAGTGTGGTACAAACTTCATCGCTATCAGAGCTAGCGAGTGTGAACTTTGTGTTTTTGCATTTTTTTCTCACAAGTGTGAAGAAGCACATAACCATACACTCGCTATCTCAGATAGCGATGAGGTTTTAACCATAGCGAGTGGGTCAGTTTGGTAAATACTTTCAAAAAGTGGGTCATTTTGGTAAAAAAAATCACGAGAAGAATTTGTAACTTTGAAACTCACAATAGATGGAATTCTTCACCAAACTATCCCACTTTTTGAAAGTGTAACACCCTGTGATTTCTAAATATATATATATAATATATGTTGAAAAAGGATTTGAAAATAGTTGGTAAATGGTAATATATACGAGGATAGACATATATGTATATATGTGAAGTTGATATTGGATGGTAAGTATGAGAGGCGCGGGGGGGGGGGGGGGGCACGGTTTCATAAGCACAGAATATGTGATGTTTGAAGGTTGACTTCGTCAACCTATGCCATGACGTGGCATGTGTGTGGGGGCCCACCCGGGTATGTATATCAGTTGCTTTCGGCTGTGTATTCTCGAAGAGAGAGAACAGTAGAGTAATTGAATATTGTCTCATATCAATTACAAAAGTGAATATAATAATATATAAATATAACAGCCTATGATCAAGAGTCACCAATCCAGTTAACCACCTTTTGAAAGGCAGCCTTTGGTGGGCAGTTGTACTACATTATATCTAATTTGTCTTATAAATTGTGTAAATTGTCTGAGGTAGGGGCATGGGCGTTACAAATGGTATCAGAGCCGACTTTCGACACCGAGTGTGGGTAAGAGTGGGCAAGATGTATGCCTGAGATGGAGCTAGTAGAATCAGGGTACTCCACTTCACATCAGCTAGAAAGGAGATCCTGCACTAGTTTGTGCATGGCCGTGCTCAGCGAGGACGCTGATTTCTGAAGGGGGGTGTGTGTGTAACACCCCATGATTTCTAAATATATATAAAATATATGTTGAAAAAGGATTTGAAAATAGTTGGTAAATGGTAATATATATCCAGGATAGGCATATATGTATATATGTGAAGTTGATATTGGATGGTAAGTATGAGGGGGGTCCCACGGTTTCATAAGCACAGAATATGTGTTTTTTGAAGGTTGACTTCGTCAACCTATGCCATGACGTGGCATGTGTGTGGGGGCCCACCCGGGTATGTATATCAGTTGCTTTCGGCTGTGTATTCTCGAGGAAAGAGAACAATAGGTTTAAATGGGCGCGCTAACTCCGTTTGCGTGTCTATACTTGACATTTTTTCCCACACCCCCTACATAAGGAGTAGTGTCCCCTAGTGTCCCCCCTAGCACGCTAACTCTGTTAGCGCGCCTGGTTTAAATAGGCGCGCTGACTCCGTTAGCGTGTATATACTTGGCATTTTTTCCCAAACCCCCCTACTTAAGGAGTAGTGTCTCCTAGTGTTCCCCCTAGCACGCTAACCACGTTAGCGCGCCTGGTTTAAATAGGCGCGCTAACAGGATTAACGTGTCTATACTTGGTGATTTTTTTGTCACACCCCTACTTGAGAATATGTCCCCTAGTGTCTCATAGCACGCTAACGGAGGTAGCACGCAGATTTTTACCAGGGCGCTATTCAGTTAGCGACAGAGACTTTTTGGTATTTAATTTTCAAACAGGAATAGTTTGGTACATACTTTCAAAAAGCGGGATAGTTTGGTAAAAAAATTCCATATATATATATATATAATATATATATAATATATATATATATATATATATATATATATATATGGAAAAAAGGGTATGAGCAACTTGCTCGTCTAGTAAATGAGCAATTGATGACGTGGCATGCATGTGATTGGAAAGTCCTTAAAAGGGTTAATTGTCCAATGTATCACATGCATGCCACATAATCAATTGCTCATTTACTAAATAAGCAAGTTGCTCATATCCCTTTTACCCTATATATAATCTCTAATATTATAATTGGAGAAGACCTTAGTGTCATTTGTCAATCTACCAATCCGTGCATTGCACGTGCATAATTAATATGAAGGAGGTCTCAAGTTCGAGTCCTCATTACGTCCGATTTTTTACTTTAATTATTTTAATATATTAAATGTACAACGCACGTGTAAATTACTATCTATCTATCTATAACATAATATATAATAACTATTATAATGAAAGAGTTGGAGTTGTAAATCTACCTACTTACGTGCAACTCCAACTCTCCCATTAATACGTGCATCACACGTGTATATTACTAGTATATATAAGGAATGCTCCATTGCAAACGGGTCCCATGCAAACGGGTATACAAACCACTGAAGTCGTTATTGGGAACAACGACTTCAGGTACATAACTGAAGTCATTGTGTCCAACAACGACTTCAGTGTTAATATAACCTAAGCCATTTGGTTTGCAATGGAGAATTTTTCTCTCTCTCTATATATAGTAATATGAGCTTTCTTCCATTGCAAATGGGTCTGATTGCACAGACCTTTTTTTAAATAAAGATGGCATAAGAGTTGCCAACGGAAATCATATAAATAACTCAAATAGTTACATCAAGGATACATCCAAGATACAAAAGGACTCAAAATAACTCAAAATACACCTAGTCGTCAAATACAAATGGGTACACAACCAATGAAGGCATCACCCTCCTTGCATCAACCCAAAAGTGACAAGTAGTCTCCGACCATGCTCTCCATCAAGCAGTGAAGCTCGAAGTTATGACAACGACTGGTCAATAATTTTCGTGTTTGCACAGACCTGTTGCAAATGTGATCTGAGCCGTTGGATCAAGATCCAATGGCTCAGATCTGTTATGGGTTTTTTTTTGTTGAAAATTTTGACTTAGTCCATCGTTGGCAACGATGGGCTAAGGCAAAGTGGGATTTTTTTATAAAAAAAAAAATTTTCTCTCTCTCACTATCTCCTTTATCTATCTTCTTCCTTGAACCCAAATCCAATCCCAACTGAAACCGATCCCCTATGACTCTAGCGACTCCTCCTCTCTCACTTCACTCTCTCATTCAGTATCGTTCCCTCGTTGGCACTCTCTCTCTCTTCCGAAGCACCCCCCCAACCCAAAAAACCCTAACCTTAACCCACACTCAAACTCCTCCTCCTCCTCTGTCTGTCCACTGTTGCTGCTCCTCCTCCATTCCCACACTCTCTCACTCCCAATCTCTCATCCAATCTTCGAAACCAAGTCGAAATCCTAGTTCAGTGACAACACCTACATTGGAAAAATTTACAGTAGTGTAAGGTAATGACTAAATCATTGGCTTCGTAGTTGTATTTGTGATGTTTTTTCAAGTTTTTTATGTATCTTTCTAATTACTTGAATTGATTAAATTTGCCCAATAATTTTGTAGATGTAGTAGTTTGTATGTTAGTATTTTGATGATTTTAGACGTTGGAATTATAGTCGTAGTTGTAGTTATTTGCTCAAATTGTATATTTAGACGTATTTTTAATTGTTCGAAATTAGTAAAACTGCATAAACAGTCCAAAAAAAATCCGAAACTTTGCGGGTAGGTCGGACTCACCCTACACATGCCAACGCAAGTTGTAGAAGTGATTTTCGACTCACGGTTTGACAGATACGGGCGTGTATCGCGTTTGGTCAAGAAAAACTAAAATAAAGCAGTACACGGCCGTATCTCGTAAACCGTGAGTCGAAACTCACTTCTACAAGTTGCATTGACTTGTGTTATGTGAATCTGACCAACTTGCAAAGTTTTGGAAATTTTTGAGGCCGTTTGTGCAGTTTTCTCATGTATTTCGAACAACAACAACTAAACTATAAAATTTTTTAGTACGGTTACACTAGAAAACCCTACAAACGATATCCAAAAAATACAAAACTTTGCAAGTAGGTTGCGAGTATGTTGAAATTATTTTGTCAATGTATTTAGCTATAGGATGAAGTGTTGCAAAACATGCAAAAGAAGCTGGAAGATCTATGCGAGCAAATGAACTACTCAAATTGAGTGGCAAATGAACTACTCATACTGATGACTAGTGTATATATTATGATGACTAGTGTATATATTATGACTAGTGTTAATTGAGTAGTTCATATTATGAGCCCATTTGATGTTTATGCCAGCAACTGAACTACTCAAATTGTCAGCAAATGAACTACTCAGAAAAGAAACATGATGATTTCTGTAGTCATGGGCACATTATTCCGCAACTCAATTCTACGAGTGATAAACCTCCTCTTTGTGGGAATCTACCAAACTGGGCAAAGGTAGGCGGGACCAAGTTAATTGTTGGGGCAACCCCCTTTTTTTCTTCTTTTATGTCATGTTGGCTTAATATCCTGTTCTTTTATTTTTATCCATGTAGGATGCAATGCTGTGACTGATTCGAATAAAATTGAAATGTTTAAGACCGGTCGTGTTAGTATGGGGGAGCCAGAGGAGCGGCGGCTGTCAGATTTATCTGATTTTTCCAGTGTTGCCTCTTCTGTGGATATCCAGGTGAGAGGGAACTCTTTAAATTTGTTTATGAATCTCATAGCTTAGTCCATGACTGTATCGCATGTCAGCATGTGTATCTTATGCTAGTAATAGAATTATACTAATTAGCTTTTTAACCCATTTTATTCCTATTCTTCTTGGTTGTTCTAGTTATGTAAAAGTGTTGGTCGTCCTAGTACAGTTAACTTTGCTACGCAATTCTCTATAGTGTGAAATGTATATGACAAGGTTGTGCTAGTCTATAATAGGACAACTAGCTCATCTTTTCCATAACAGAATTGATGATACAGTCTTCTATAACTGATATGGAGAGAAGTTGTTGATGGAAGTGTATTGACACACATTGTGTTCATGTCCTTAAAACATATGAGTAGAATTTGTTTGTGGTCTTCTTTTCTTCCTACGACAACGAGTCTGCTTTATGCTTTCTATGTTTATTTTTACGTAGCTGAGCTCATTGGCAGAAGAGCAGGACCTTTACAATCTTCGGAAAGAATGTGAAGAAAAGGATGTTCTGATAAACGAGCTAACTACTGCTGCATATGAATCCAATGTTGCTGCCTCTAAGGTGCCTGATGCTGCTTGTTTTCGGTGCGGAAACAACAAGTGTGGGTTCTTGTAATTTGTGAAGTGGAAGGGACGGACCTCGACCTCGGTTCGGGTCTGTTCCTAGAGGTCGGCTCAGAAGAGCTGCTGGAGCTCGGACAGCCAGAGTACATGCAAAAGGCCTAGAAACACCGGGGGAAATCCTGACGACATGCCCTTCGATGGTCTAGTCAGTCACTGGAAAAGAGACTGAGCTGCTAGGGTTCAGGTAGAGAAATATTGATTACCTTCTGTAGTGAGAAGGGGACTTGGTATTTATAGGTAGAGGCAAACAAATATCTAACGCTAATGGGCCGGGTCAGACCCGTTTGTCTGTGGGCCTGAAGTTGTAGAAGGCCCATTGGACATGTTGACCTGATGATCTGAGATGAGCAAAATCTGAAGAGATCCAACGGCCCTGATTGGGCCACGTCATTTATACCACATCATAAGCCCCCCGCTCCTGGAGGGCTGTGTGCACCAGCCGTGGAGGAGTAGTTTGTTCTTGTGGGAAGAGCGGAGGGGAGTGTTTTGCGAATATGAGATGGTGAGTTCCTGAGGAGTGTTTTGGGGTCGAGGTCAAGCCGAGCATGGTATACGGCCTAATTGAAGTCTATGCCGAGCACCCAGCTTGAGGGGTCGGTGCCGAGCGTCGAGCCAGGAGGGTCGAGGCTGAGCATGCCGAGCGAGGTGCATTTTTTAGAGAAATCTATGGCGATGCTTGAGGTTCATGTCGAGCTCCGAGCTCCTCGATACAGGCTTAATCTGAGAGAAAGTTGTATCCATACTCGAGGTTCATGCCGATCTCCTAGCTTGGGGTCGGCGCCGAGCACCTCGATAGAGGCATTTTCTAAGAGAAATTTGTATCCATGCTCAAGGTTCATGCTGAGCTCCGAGCTGGGGATCGGCGCCTCGTGCCTCGATAGAGGCATTTTTTGAGAGAAAGTTGTATCCATGCTTGAGGTTCACGCTGAGCTCCAAGCTTGGGGTCGGCGTCGAGCGCCTCGATAGAGGCATTTTTTCTGGGAGTAAGCTGTGGTGATGCTCGAGGTTCTTGCAGAACTCCGAGCTTGGGGTCGGCATCGAGTGCCTCGATAGAAACATTTTTTTGAAAGAAAGTTGTATCCATGCTCGAGGTTCACGTCGAGCTCCGAGCTTGGGGTCGGCGCCTCGCGCCTCGATAGAGGCATTTTTTATGGGAGTAAGTTGGGGTGATGCTTGAGGTTCTTACTGAGCTCCGAGCTTGGGGTCGGCACCGAGCGCCTCGATAGAAGCATTTTTCGGAGAGAAAGTTGTATCCATGCTCGATGTTCACGCCGAGCTCCAAGCTTGGGGTTGGCGCTGAGCGCCTCGATAGAAGCATTTTCCTGAGAGAAATTTGTATCAATGCTCGAGTTTCACGCCGAGCTCTGAGCTTGGGGTCGGCGTCGAGCACCTCGATAGAGGTATTTTTTCTGGGAGTAAGCTGGGGCGATGCTCTAGGTTCTTGTCGAGCGTCGAGCTATGTGGCTTTGCTTTCGAGACACTCTTGTAGGAATGCTGGGTGCCTGCTCGAGGTTCTTGCCAAGCGTTGAGCCAGGTGGCCTTGCTTTTGAGGTGCTTTTGTAGGAATGCTGGGTGCCTATAACACCCCACATTTTTATTTTAATTAAAAATGCATTTTTTTCAATTTTTGCACGTATGATGCACGTGCTAATTTATCCATCTCTTTTTCTTACTCTCATATACTATTTTAGCATGCATAATCTTATTTAGCCCTTTTATTTAACCCATGGACCTAAAGTTAAGTTCTAGCCCATTAGATTAATTTAAAATGAGAGCTCACTAGAATAATTAAGTTAGTTAATTAAAATGAAAGCCCATGGGACAAGCCCATTAATTAAATTCTATTTTAAGTTGTGCATGGACTAATACATGACATGTAACAACTTTTAATACACATTTTTTTAAACTATAGAAATTGTATTAAATTTTGTGCATGTGTATGCACTAGTGCACAACACGTGCACGTGGAATGTGAGAGGGCATAGGGGAGTGGCTGGTTTTTAGAGTAGTGAGGGGGGGAGGGGGGGGGGGCCGCCCTTGAGTTTTTGAAAGGTTGGAAAAATAAAGAGTTGGGAGTTTCAGGAGTTAGGATTTTGAAGAGTTGAAAAATTAAGAGAGTAATTTATTAGGTGGAGATTTATGCAAATTGAACCCTCATATTGTCCTATAAATACACCCTCATTCCTCCTTCTCTTGTCACACCTAAACTAAACAAAATTTAGAGAGAAAAAAAAGAGAGAGAAAGAGAGTACCTTTGTGCTTTGGAGGCTTGCTAGGAGGAGAAGGACAAGGAAATGCTAGTTGGAGCTAGGAGCTAGAGTGGTCTCTCCAACCTTAGTTATTTTCATTCTTCATAAAGGTGGGTGATTTTTTACTTTCTAATTGTAGAGAATGCATGCTAAAAATTATAAATGAGTAATATAAGTTGATGTTGATGTGAAATATGTAGATAAAATCTATACTAGTGCAATATGCCATGAATGAGAATAATCTTGATGTGATTAAGTAAATAATAGTCACCATGTTAATTAGAAAGAAGAATTTTGACAAAAGATGTAACCCCCATTTTCGTTAGTATGTATTTTTTTTTCTTTCAAGTATTTCTCCGTATTTTGAATTCTTAATATCTTGTAACTAATTTCTTAATTGATTATATTATACAACTATTTTATAAAACCCAATTGTTCTTATAAGCCCAACTTCTTATTTTATTAATCTGAGCCAAATTTTTATTATAAGCCCAATAAGTTAATTATTCACTGTTTTAAGATTTAATTGATTTGAAGCCCAAGCAAATTGTTTAATTTAAGCCCAATTGTCTAAATTATTTTGTATGAGCCCAATTCTATAATTATTAGTTGTTTTGAGCCCGATCCAAATTCTATTGGATCTTGACTCACTAGCCCAAACCCAAACTCTCCTTGTTGACCAGATCAACAAATCTCAAAATCTCTCTTTATCATTCCCCACATCCTGTAATCCCCAAATTAAATTCCTATCAACTAGCCCTAAAATCCCTCCTCTTTTATATGACTGTTATAACAAATTTTGTTGCTTTTTTTTTATCTCCTCCACACAAAATCAGCCTTGATTTCCGTAACCCCCTCCTCCCTATAATCTCTCTGCTCCTTATTATATATATATATATATATATATATATATATATATATTACATTTACTACTCCCCCTACTCTCTCTCCCCGTACTCTCTCTCCTTCTCTGTTCAAACCCAAACAAAAAAAAAACCAAACCCATTCTTCTTCTTCCACCTTCCTCCCGCTCACCTCATTGTCGAACCCAAACCAACCGAACCAAACCCAACTTCCCCATCTCTCCCTCTCCTCTCGCTACTCTCTCTGTTTTGAAACCCAACAACAAACACCCCGACCCCTGACCTCGAAGCCTCCTCCTCCTCGCCTTCAACCTCCGAAGCGCCGTTCCTTCTCCGCCGCATCGCACAACACCCCTGCGTCTTCCTCCATCGAAGAACCCTCGAACCCATTTCTCCGCCGTCGTCTACAACCTCCCTGCAACCCCCGAAGATCCATCACCCCTCGTCGCCACCGTCGAAGACCCCGAAGCTCTGCCATTCTCGTCCTCCTCTGTTTCGGAAGCAAAACAGAGCTCTCAGTCGAAGCTGCCGCTGTCATTGCTATCGTCGCTTCCCGACCGCAGCGTTGACGTCGCTGCAGTTGTCGCCAAGCCGCCACCAGTCACAGCCGACCTCGCCTCCTCCTCTGCTTCCTCCGAAGAAAACAGAGCTCCGGTCACTTCGCTCGCCCTCGTCGTGGTGTAGCTCCCCTACGCCGTCGCTCGCCACCCGAGCACCCCGCCGTTAGCCACCCTCGCCTCTCCGCGAGCGTCGCTGCCCACTCCTACTGTCGAAGTTTTCCCGATCGCGCTCTCTCTCTCTTGTCGAAGGAAAGAGACGAAATTTCATTGGTGGGATTGGTGTTCGGTGTTCTGGCCACTTTAGATCTCGATTTGCCGTTTTATGTTTAGATCAGATCCGGTGTGTGGGAACTGTTGAGTTACTGTTTCTTTTGCTTGCTAGTTGTTTCTTTGCCGCTCTTTGCACATAGTTCGCACGTGATTTTGGGAGTTCACCGGTTATTCTCTTTTTGAATTGTCAAATCAGACAAGTATCTCTTGTACAAATTTGTTTGTTCTAGTACAAGCTCTTTACTTAAATACCGCAAGTATATTCCTTGATTCTAATTCGCATTCATAAGTCGAATTGAAACCTGTTTTTATACCTAATCCGTTGATACCGTATTCACATAGGATACTTTGTTGCCATATGCATGTCATGAACACAAATTAATACACACATATGTACTCGTAGGACTATACATTATTATGTGCATGATTGTTTTGCCCGAGATAGTAGTTAAATATGACATCTTGTTCTTGTTGATTAAAATTTATAAAAGTAACAAGCCGGGATATAAGAAAAAAGATTTAAGTAGTGGACAATATAGAAGAGCGTACTCGGACAGGAACTCGTGGTTTCCCGATGCAAGTTGCAAGTTACAAGTTGCAGGTTTGCAAATTATATGTTTATATGTTTTACGGTACATGTTTACACTATGTTTGACTTGATATGTTTCACGTTATATGTTTGCACGTATCTCAATACAAGATACAATTGATATGTTTTTTCCGAGTACGTGACCTATAGAATCAACCACTAAATCTAAACTAAATTGATTGTAAGTAGCAACCATGTAGTGAAAGTATGGATACATGAAGTGCTATTGTAACGCCCCGAATCCCAAATACAACTGAATTCGAGAGTTCTACAGGATCTTTCCACTTCATTTAGTACAATTTTACAAGGAAATTTGAACTTTTCACTTTACATCAGAGTTTACACAAAACTTTACTCTTTACATTGCACAGCGGAAGTAAAATTACAACACTTAAATAAATGTACAACAATATTGAATAATCTTTAAGCATCTGTTTCTCTTTAATCTTTACCACATCATTTATCCTGCATACAAAACTGTGGGTACGTTAGTTTATTCAACCGACGAACATTATACACGGTCATCCTCTCTATACCGGAAATAGTATAACTTATTTTCCATATTTAACAAATACAAACTTGTCACATATCAAACTAAAGGGACTAACCTATTGATGTCGTGTTGTGATTGTGCACTTAGTCCTTAATGCAGTTATTTATATTATATGACACTAATGCGCACTTGTTCGGATTCTATGCATCCCATACTACATAGGTCCGAGGGCAAGCCCTTAAGCGTTCTTCATCTTGTAGGGTTCAATCCCTCGCCATGACTTAATCTACTATTGTAACTACGGTAAGTATCCTAGATGTTCTATGAGTTACGAGCTCATGTCCAGACAGCCTGGAGGAAAATCCCACGTTATGTCACGACGCATCGTGAAGACAGTCTGTGGTCAATTCAGCCTCCGTCATGGGACATGACACCACCCGTAGTCACCAAACATTCCACGAGCGTCGCCACCGGGACGGTACTCTGGAGTAGTATCCACGTCATGTCACGATGCATCGTGAAGACAGCCTGTGAATACTCTCACGCCGCCAATCCAATGGCCCTCATACTCATGTTTTTCTCCTACTTTCATCACGTCTCCACTATGTACTAATCCTTAGTTTTTATTAGAATCATGAACAAAATCAAAGCTCTAGAGTTAGCCTCTCCACTAAATCGGACTTATTCATTCATTCAAACATGACCAACCTTGGTCTTTCATTTCAAATTTCATTTCATTTCTTTCCAATTGCCGGGGGAGACTTAGCTACTCTTTATTTCAATTCCAATTCACAATTTCCAAAATTGAGCATTTCGAACTCATAAATTCATTTTCATAATCATAATAGATTTTCTTTTTCAAAAGCATGATCTCTAATTTATTCATAAGTCCATAGCCATACATGGAATCATATACTTCATCAAATATCAATTTCACATTCCATAGTTTTTCACATTATTCTCAAATGAGAATAATTTACATCACATCACATAATATAATTCCTATCTTCATTTCACTTCTTTTCTAGTATTTTATTTCAAGTCCTTTTGCAAAGTGCAACTTTTATAACATACAAGTGTATAACTTATAATTCTAAATTGTACATTTTATTTTCAAAACATACTTCATTTAATGCAAATAATCCTCAAATTATTTTTCATAAACTCCACATATTTTTAAGATAATAATCATATTTTTTTCATAATTTTTTACTAACAAAAACAACCTAAAAAAAAATGTTTTTTCCCAAATTAAAGACCAGGCCGAGACTGGGTTTCGAACCCACGACCAGAGGGAAACAAGCCACGGCGCAGACCACTAGGCCAATTGCGCCAGCGGTATGAAAGAGAGCTGAGAGCATTAAATGCTCTCAGCTGCAGTTTTATATTTTTTTGAAAAATAGGAAACAAAAGTATGGTGCCACAGGGATTCGAACCAGCAACCTGAGACCCGAAAACCACTGTAGCGAACAGAGCCATCCCAACCACTTGAGCTATGCACTCAGGTTGTCAATGGTACAACTCTAAGTTCACTTAAATCAATTCTCTCTGTTATTAAAACATTTCGATGTTCAACTAATCCTCATTTCACTTTGCTTTTATAAAATTTTATTGTAAATTCCCAGATTGATTATTACCATCATGAATTCTACTCCAGTATATAGAAAATATTTTTTTCAATAATTAAAACATATTTTTCATACAATTAATTCGAATTGTGAACTATCACTACCACATTTCTTCTTTTTCGACATTTCTTAACAATTAATATCACTAATCTCTTTATTAGCAAACTTCATATTGATTTCCTATTTTTAATCATTTACCAAACGTACAAATCTATATTTTAATTCATTCATTTCAATACAACACAAAGATTCATTTAAACACATAAAGTAGCATTGTTAATCTACTAACTTTTGTGTCTATAATTCATGGTATAGATAATAAAACTTTCTTCAACAATCCATGGCTATAATCAATTCACACAAAATTTAGACTTTTACTAATAAAACCACATACAATTGCACATCCACATTCCAATCAATTTATAGATCAGTTTTCCAATTAAATGTGTACTCTTATTAATCTTTTTCATGCATCATTTTTCCATTCAAATCTAGCATGCATTCCTATTTAGAAATATAAAAAATTTACCCACCTTATTGAAGAAAAGTACAATTAGCAACTTCCTAAATGAATGTCCTTGCAAACGAACGCTCCTCCTCCTAGATACGCGCACACTAGCCAAATCCGAGCACTCCACAAGCCAAAACCCGAGCACTCCCCTTTGATG
Source organism: Hemerocallis citrina (assembly GCA_017893485.1). Classification (NCBI taxonomy): domain Eukaryota; kingdom Viridiplantae; phylum Streptophyta; class Magnoliopsida; order Asparagales; family Asphodelaceae; genus Hemerocallis; species Hemerocallis citrina. Next base: position 153,975,004 of record CM030367.1, on the reverse strand, counting down.
AAGCCGACCTCTTCTCTTCTTGATGCAAGCACAATCCCACACAATCTCTCAATCTTTTAACTCACTAAATAAACTACTAGATATTGTATTTTAAACTATAAGCTTGGAGGAATTAATTAGCACAAGAATACTAGCCGGGGGGGGGGGGGGGGGGGGGGGGTATTTATACTAAAAAAATACGAGAATGGATGGCTAAGATTGAAGTAGGAGTTAGGAACAAATGGCTAAGATTTAAGGAGGAGTTACACTAACTACCCATGATCAAGTAACCACCTCCACCATGACTCCACTCAAAATTTGATTTTCCCTCCTAAAGTCACAACCGGCCATGCTTCAAAGGTGCATATTGCACGTGTACGTGCAATGCACGTGCATGCATTTGCCTCCAAAAATTTGTACATTATATTTTATATAAAAATAATCTTTAAATTGTATTCTACATTACAAGTTGTATTTAAAAATAAAATAGCTCATGGGCTTTAGTTTTTGGGCCAAAATAATAATTAAAAAAAATAATAAATTGAATTAAATTTGGGCTTTAAGAAGAAAGGCTTTTTGTCTAATTGAATAAAGGCTTTATACAAAATAATTAAAAGCACAAATTTAAATATCTATACTTATCATAATGAAAATAATTACCAACAATATTGCACGTGCACACTACGTGCAAAAATAAATAATTTTTATTAAATGAAAAATCGGGGCATTACAGCTACCTAAATAGAATCAAACATTAGACATAAGATTAACACGTGCACTTGAATAATCCAATTATATGTTACATGTTCATGTTGACTTGATATTTGTTTACTTGATTACTTGTTTACATACCATTTGTTCCATAATGCCTTATTCATAATCATGTTTACATATTGCATTTTCTCCTATTTCATGACTCTCGATTCCTTGCTCTTTTCCTGTTTTTCTTTTGTTTAGTTTTGTACATGTTTTCTTAGCTTGTACCACTTGCGGCCCGTGACTTGTATTAACGGGCGTCTTCTTGTCTTCTTTTCCTTCTTTTTGTGATATGTACTTGCAGGCCCGAATGGAGAGTTACCAGAAGGTGTTGCTGATCAAGTATTTTAGTTTTGTTTAATTTTTCATGTTGCTTTAGTTCATGTTTTGTTTCATGCTACTCCTTGTTGTAATCCGGACTTGTTTGACCTGTAACTATTTATATTTCCTGGTTGTTGGTTAGGTTATGGACTATGTCATGAACTTTCATTATCATATTGTGATTTTTACCTACCTGCGTGGTTTATTTTGTTATCTTGTTGTTGAGTACCTATACAGCTTATGAATGGTGTTCTCGCATCATTCGCTGGGCCTTAGTCTCGCGCCCGTGTTCTCGTGTTTTGGGAAGCGAGGCGTGACAAAAGAGTTAACACTATGAATCATGTTAGTATGCTTGTAATTTTTTGTACATGTTGAGTATATGAAAATTTGTTGGAGAATGTTATATTAAAATTATGCCTTAGAATTATGATGAATAAGAAAGAAGAAAGAAAGCAAAACAAATTTAGTTAGTGCCATGAAATGTGTTCTTATGTATATTGCTATGTTGTATTTGAAAATATAAATTTTTGCATAAAAGAGGTTTTTGTGAGATTCTCATGATTGAGAGGCATGTTGGTATTGTTATAAATTTTTAATTTTTATAAGTGAGAACATAAACTAGTTTTTATGAATACAATTCCTAAATTCAAGTTTTGAGAAAAATACAAGTCTATGTGTAAAGTGAGAAGAGGAATTATTTTAAAAAAATAGAATTATAATTTTAATGAATTTGAAATTAGTTGTTTACTGTTTTTAAAATTCAGTCTCAGTCAAAAGTAAAGTTTATTTCAATATCCTAAAAGATTGGATCATTGGAGCGAGTTTTGTGAAAAAGAACCAATTTCTGAACAGTATGAACAAAATTATATCATTACAACTCCTAAATAGAAATCACACTTGGACTTACTGGTTAGTCAGTGCACCACAGAGCACTGTTTGTAAGAGATCTTGAGTTCGAAACTTGATAGTCACATTTTATTTTAATTCACTTAATCAAATTCTGAACCTGTACTTGTGTATAAGGGGGTTTCGGTTAGTGGGTTAGGGCTTGGGCGTGGCCTGTGTGTGTTCGACAGGTCCTGGGTTCGAAACCCAGTGCCACCTTTTGATTTTTTTGAGTCTTTTGTTCATATAATTGAGTTTTTGATGTGAAAAAGATTGAGAAATAAACTTTGTTATTCATATAAAATGAAATGGAAATTATAAGAGATAGTTATAAAATTTTCTTATATATTTTGAGGTAAAAAAAAATGGAAATTTGAGAATAGAACTTTCTTTTGAGAAGAAAAGTAAAATATTATTTGTGAAATGATTACTCTTGAAGAAATTACCTTCATATTTTTGTTTAAAGAATATTTTGAAGTGAGTTGAGACAATGTATGAGCTTGAAATTGTAAATAAGATTTCATGTGATGAAATTATATTCTTGAAAAGAATTATTTGCTTCTAAAGATTATGACTGGATAAACGGATCATGAATAGTGATAAGACTAAGAAAATGATTACTTTGTGAATAAGTGTTAAGGCAAGACATTAATCTACTTATGAATAAGTTGAAGATAAAAATAATTAAGTTTAAGACATGTTTATTGAAGGGTATGTGTACCCATGGATTCTTGTACATGAAAAGTTATGATTTAGAGTTAGTGAGACCTCGGGTACCGGCACTATTGAATTGAAAAGAGTTGAGATATATTTTGAGATATGGCCATGGAGCTATCTCGTATTTTGTTAATTAAGTCCGGTAGGAGGTAAAACTAATTCTAGGTATGTAAATTTATTCATGTCTTGAACTTAAGAATTAAGCACATAAGTGAAGATATAGTAAACCTGGGCAAACGTAAGTGCGGCACTCTATATAGTCGGGCGGTGGATTCCGGCACTATAGACCCAGTCGAGCGATGGATTCCGGGACTGTGGTTGCTTCTTGGGAGACAAGATTTTATTTTATATCCGAGATTATGAATTGTCGGGCGGATAGTTTACCGTTCTCCATTGTATATACATATACTGGGGTTAGAGGGGCACATGCGAGATAATTCGCAAGATGAAGGATCTGTTATAACAGTCGGGTGGTGGATTCCGGGACTGGGATCCATATTTGTGGAATGATCTAAACCTTGTCTTAGTACTGGGTAGTTTTCATGGCGAGGGATCGAACCCTTAAATGTGGAGTACGTAGGTGCTTGCCCTCGGACCTATGTAGTATGAGATGCATAGAATTCGAACAAGTATGCATTAGTGTCATTCTAGTATAAAATGTGTGCATTAGGCATTAAGGCATCGCATACACTTACATGTTTAGAATAATCACTTTTGATACTTTATTGTTCATTCAAGTTTGTGGCTTTTTAAAATATTGAGATTGTTATACGTACGACATAAAGAGGATGGCCGAGTATAACATTTTCATCAGTTGTAAGTGACTAACGTGCCCACAGCTTATTGTGCAGATAATGGATATTTTTATAAACAAGTAAAGATGTTATGATGTTGTTGATTAATTATATTGAATAAGTTGTACAAGTTGTATATTATTTTCATTGTTATATCTTCCGCTGTGTAAACAATTTGTAAAGAACTCTGATGTATGTTGAAAAGTTTAAATTTCCTTATAAAATTGTACGAAGTGAAGTGTAATGATCCTCTGGAATCTCGAATTGGGTCTTATTTGGAATTCGGGGCGTTACAGATGGTATCAGAGCCACGCTTCATAAATAGTACAAATTTATAAGGAACGACACCTTAGAATGGACATTAGAGTGTGAGTTTCAACTTATAGAGATTTAAACTTATGTTTGTGTTGTTCTATGAGATGACATTTTTCTCCTCCTTTTCTTTACAAGATGGCCAATCAGCATGATCCCCAGAATGAGGCACATCGGTTTGTCCCCTTCGAGGATGAGGAGGAAGAGCCAATGGAAGAAGAAGAAGACCCAGAAGAAGAGGAAGAAGAAGAACCAGTGGAGATAGAAGAGGAATTCCCCGAGTCTAGGGAGATTACTCCACCTTCACCTGATCTCCCCGAAGAATCCTCAGACGAAGAACTCATTCTAGATGACCCAAATGATATTGTTGCTTCTTTTCGACGAGAATTGGATATTCAAAAGTGGAGAGTTAACCACTTGGCAGCGCAACGGGCAGAAGACAAGGAGCGCATCTAGGAGCTGAGTTTTCAAGTGTGCGAACTCGAGGAGGTTCAGCACGTGAATGACCGGCACTTTGCCAAGTTGGATCACCTCACTCGCTGGGACAAGCAGGAGCGGCAACAGAGCTTTGGAGACATGAGAAAGAAAATCCAGGAACTACGGGAAGAGCTCGGAGAAGCCAAGAAAAACCGTAGAAACTAGGATGTCTTTTGTAATGGATGTATTGGAACAAAATTTTTCTTTCTGAATGTAAAAAGTTTTATCTTGGAATGAATAAATTTTGTTGAAGCGATATTATTTGTGTTAATTATGATGATTAATGATGAATTTTATGACTCAGAAATGGTACAAAGAATCATGAACGACGAAGAGCATAACAGTGAGATTGGGCTAGATCTGGAGACCGAACTAGCTCGGGTATATCAGACCCTAAATGCTTTCGCTACAAATATCGCCGGAGGGGACCAGGGCCAGCAGTGCATGTTCCCGAGGCAATCAGACTGGTTGAATCGTTCAAAAGGATGAAGCCACCTGTGTTTAAAGGGCAGGCAAATCCAGACGTAGCTGACGACTGGATCAGATAGATCGAGACAGCCTTCGAGGTACTAGAAACCCCAGAGGCTAGCAATGTGAAATTGGCCACCATCCAACTAGAAAAGGATGCAGGTGCTTGGTGGCAATCGCTGAAAATGACCTTGGGCAATGTACAACTTACTTGGGAGGAGTTTCTTGATGAATTCAGGAGTCACTACTTTCCATTAGACGTTCAGGAGAAGAAGGCTATGAAATTTCTGGGCTTGCAGCAGGGCAGTATGTCTATACGGGAGTATGAGATCAAGTTCAACCAACTCTCAAGGTACACGCCTGAAATGGTACAGGATGAATCTAAGAAAGCATGAAAATTTGAGCAAGGGTTGAGGCCTAGTTTGAGAACCCGTATGATACCCCTGGGCATCTGCAAATTTAAGAAGCTGGTTAGGAGGGCTGACGCTACCGAGTCAGATGTGAACCAGTTCCAGGCAGTTCAGGTCAAGCGGAATAATTGGAGCATGGGCAAGAGGCCTGCGGTGCCGAGCAATTTCAAGAGTCAGCCCCCAGCGCAGCGTTTCAAACCAACGGGAGCTAATGCTGTTGCAGTGACTGACAAGGTACCCACTTGCTACAAATGTGGAGAGATAGGCCATATATCTTCTGGGTGTACCAAGCTGCAACCGATCAGGACTTGTTTTCTTTGTGGTAAGGAGGGCCACATCAAGCAATTTTGCCCTCAGCTTCAGCGGGGAGGACTGAGTCAGCAGCAGTCCAACCCTCGACAAAAGGAGTTCCGGCTGGGGTGAGTGTTCGCTTTGACAGAGGCAGATGCTGATGATGTGGACAACGTCATCATGGGTATGGGCGATGAAGCCTAGTTGTTTTGTTGCTTTTTCCACTAATATAATAAATGTTATGTAATGAGAATACTCTTATGTAACAGGAGACATTCTAATAAATGGAATAAAAGCATTAGTTTTGTTTGATACGGGATCATCGCACACATTTGTGTCACCCTCATTTACAAAACGATTGGGAGTTGAACCTAAAATTTTTCTTGGCAAAGTTCTATCTGTGGCTACTCCGCCAGGAAAAAATTTGACTACCGACCGATATTATGAAGGGTGTGATCTTGAGATCGGAGGTGGACTCTTTGGCATCGAGCTCATTAAGTTGGCAGTTTTGGGGGTCGACATCATTATTGGCATAGACTGGATGTCAGTTTACAGTACCACTATTGAGTGCAAAAGCAAAGAAGTTGTGGTGAAGGCACCAGGAGGACCAGCAGTTACATTTCAAGGTAAGAGAAAGTGTAAGCAATTGGTAGCAGCTTTGTCAAAATAGAAGCTTCCGGATGAAGTGCAGCAGATTCCAGTGGTTTAAGATTTCCCAATAGTGTTTCTTGAGGATCTACCAGGGCTTCCCCCTCATCGAGATGTAGAGTTCAGCATCACTATTCAACCAGGGAGTGCACCCATTTCTAAGGCACCATACAGAATGGCACCGGTTGAGCAAGATGAGATCAAGAAGCAGATTGAAGAATTGTTGAGCAAAGGATTCATTAGGCCAAGTGCGTCACCTTGGAGAGCTCCAGTTCTTTTAGTGAAGAAGAAGGATGGATCAATGAGGATGTGTATCGACTACAGAGAGTTGAACAAGGTTACAGTACAGAACAAATATCCAATTCCTCGAATCGATGATTTGTTCGATCGTCTACAAGAAGCAGCTGTTTTCTCCAAGATAGACATGCGGTCGGGATATCACCAAGTCCGAGTAAAAGAAGAAGATATGCACAAGACGACTTTCCGAACTAGGCATGGTCACTATGAGTTTCTGGTCATGCCATTTGGAGTCACCAATGCATCGAAAATTTTCATTGACATGATGAACATGGTTCTGCCACTATTTATCGATTCTTTTGTCGTTGTATTCATCGACGACATATTGGTCTATTTCAAGTCAGAGGAAGAGCATGCTGAGCATCTGGCAGAGGTACTGAAGAAGCTACAGGAGCACCAACTGTATGCGAAGTTATCCAAATGTGACTTCTGGAAAATCGAAGTCGCCTTCCTGGGTCACATCCTTTCTAAGGAGGGAGTGAATACTGATCCGCAGAAGATTGAAGCTGTGAAAGATTGGCCAAGACCAACCACAGTGAAAGAAATTAGGAGCTTTTTGGGTTTAACTGGATACTACAGAAGATTCATTTAGGGTTACACCCAGATAGCTGTGCCACTCACAGGTTTTACAAGGAAGAATGTGAGTTTTAAATGGTCGGATCAGTATGAAGCTAGCTTCCAAGAGTTGAAGGAAAGATTGACTACTGCTCCCATTTTGGCTTTGCCAAGAGCAGGAGTCGAATATGATGTCTACAGCGATGCTTCCCATAGTGGTTTGGACTGTGTGGTGATGCAAGAGGGGAAGGTAATAGCTTATGGGTCTAGACAGCTGAGACCACTTGAAAAGAATTACCCAACCCATGATGTGGAGCTGACAGCAATCATTTTTGCATTGAAGCAATGGATGCACTACGTGTACGGAGATAAGGTTAACATGTACACAGATCACACAAGTCTGAAGTATATCTATCAGCAGAGAGACTTGAATCTGAGACAGAGGAGATGGTTAGAAGTGTTGGAGGACATCCGACCTGAGATCAAATACCATCCAGGCAAGGCCAATGTTGTGGCTGATGCACTCAGTAGGAAGTGCAATTTGTCTCGATTGATCACAACTCAGGATAAATTGGTAGAGGAGCTTGATCGAGAAGGGATTAAGGTGGTTTTGTAAGGTTTGGGAGCTTCCTTAGCTCAGTTGAGGATTCAACCCACTTTGAAAGACAGAATCATCGACAGTCAGAAGACCGATCCAGAGATCGATAAGATGATAGAGCAGGTTGGTACTGGCAGATTGTCAGAGTTTCAAGTGAAGGATGCAGTATTATGGTATGGAGAGCGGCTGTGTGTACCAGACCTAGCAGAACTGAAGGAGAGTATTCTTCAGGAAGCACATGCTACTTTGTTATCCGTGCATCCAGGGAGTACAAAGATGTACAAGGACATAAAGCTATACTTCTGGTGGCCATGGATGAAGAGAGATGTGGCTGAGTTTGTTACCAAGTGTGCAGTTTGTCAGCAAGTCAAAGCAGAGAATCAGAAGCCCGGAAGTTTGTTGCAGCCATTACCCATCCCGGAGTGGAAATGGGATTGTATCAGCATGGACTTCATCACAAGTTTGCCCAAGAGTTCCAAAGGTAACGATACAATTTGGGTGATAGTGGACCGACTCACCAAATCGGCTCACTTTTTGGCGATGAAGCTTACTTGGTCGATGGAAAAGCTGGCAGAGTTGTATGTTGACGAGAATGTGAAGCTTCATGGAGTTTCGCTATCAATAGTATCCGACCGAGATGTGTGTTTCACCTCGCATTTTTGGAGAAGTCTTCAAGCAGCTTTGGGGACGAAGACTGATTTCAGTACGCCTTTCATCCACAAACTAATGTGCAGATTGAGAAAGTCAACGGGTACTGGAAGATATGCTGAGATATTGTGTGTTGGACTTCGGAGGAAGCTGGGAGAAGCATTTGGCTCTTGTGGAATTTGCATACAACAACAATTTTCAAGCGAGCACTAGGATGGCGCCGTATGAAGCTCTATATGGTAAGAAGTGCAGGACACCGGTTTGTTGGTACGAAGTAAAGGAGTGGTAGCTGTTTGGACCAGAAATTGTGCAGCGAACCTCAGAAAAGATCGAACTGATCAGGAAGAGGTTAGTCGACGCGCAGAGCAGGCAGAAGAGTTATGCTGATAACCGGAGGATAGACTAGAGTTTGATGAAGGTGACTATGCCTTTGTGAAGGTGTCTTCGACCAAAGGGGTGATTCGGTTTGGAAGGGGAGGAAAATTAGCCCCGCGGTATATTGGACCCTATAAGATATTGAAAAGAATTGGGAAGACAGCTTATCGGTTAGAACTACCAGAAGAGTTAGCCCAAGTGCACAATGTCTTTCATGTGTCCATGCTACAAGGCTATATCCCAGATCCACGTCATCATTTGCTAGGAGTGCCAGAAAGTTTGCAACTGGATTTGAGCTATGCTGACCGTTCAATAGAGATCGTGGATCGTCGAGAGAAGGTCTTGAGGAACAAGACAATACCTATGGTCAAGGTCAATGGGAGGAACCAATTTGTTGAGGAGGCCACTTGGGAATCAGAGGAAAAGATGATGAAAGATCACCCTGAACTCTTCAACTAAATTTTTTGTAAACTTTTCTTTTCTTTCTTTGTATTTTTCTCACTCCTAAGTGTAGTTCCAGGGACGGAACTATTCTAGGGAGTGTTGTAACACCCCACATTTTTATTTTAATTAAAAATGCATTTTTAAAAATTTTTGCACGTATGATGCACGTGCTAATTTATCCATCTCTTTTTCTTACTCTCATTTACTATTTCAGCATGCATAATCTTATTTAGCCCTTTTATTTAACCCATAGACCTAAAGTTAAATTCTAGCCCATTAGATTAATTTAAAATGAGAGCCCACAAGAATAATTAAGTTAGTTAATTAAAATGAAAGCCCATGGGACAAGCCCATTAATTAAATCCTATTTTAAGTTGTGCATGGACTAATACATGACATGTAACAACTTTTAATACACATTTTTTTAAACTATAGGAATTGTATTAAATTTTGTGCATGTGTGTGCACTAGTGCACAACACGTGCACTAGTGCACAACACGTGCACTAGTGCACAACACGTGCACGTAGAATGTGAGAGGGAGTGGCCAATTTTTAGAGTAGGGGGGAGGGGGGGGGGGGTTGAGTTTTTGAAAGGTTGGAAAAATGAAGAGTTGAGAGTATTAGTGAGTTAGGATTTTGAAGAGTTGAAAAATTAAGAGAGCAATTTATTAGGTGAAGATTAATGCAAATTGAACCCTCATATTGTCCTATAAATACAACCTCATTCCTCTTTCTCTTGTCACACCTAAACTAAAAAAAATTTAGGGAGAAAAAGAAAGAGAGAAAGAGAGTACCTTTGTGCTTTGGAGGCTTGCTAGGAGGAGAAGGATAAGAAAGTACTAGTTGGAGCTAGGAGCTAGAGTGGTCTCTCCAACCTTGGTTATTTTCATTCTTCATAAAGGTGAGTGATTTCTTACTTTCTAATTGTAGAGAATGCATGTTAAAAATTATAAATGAGTAATATAAGTTGATGTTGATGTGAAATATGTAGATAAAATCCATGCTAGTGCAATATGCCATGAATGAGAATAATCTTGATTTGATTAAGTAAATAATAGTCACCATGTTAATTAGAAAGAAGAATTTTGACAAAAGAGTTAACACCATGAATCATGTTAGTATGCTTGTAAATTTTTGTACATGTTGAGTATATGAAAATTTGTTGGAGAATGTCATATTCAAATTATGCCTTAGAATTATGATGAATAAGAAAGAAGAAAGAAAGCAAAACAAATTTAGTTAGTGCCATGAAATGTGTTCTTATGTATATTGCTATGTTGTATTTGAAAATATAAATTCTTGCATAAAAGAGGTTTTTGTGAGATTCTCATGATTGAAAGGCATGTTGGTATTGTTATAAATTTTTAATTTTTATAAGTGAGAACATAAACTAGTTTTTATGAATACAATTCCTAAATTCAAGTTTTGAGAAAAATACAAGTCTATGTGTAAAATGAGAAGAGGAATTATTTTAAAAAAAAATAGAATTATAATTTTAATGAATTTGAAATTAGTTGTTTACTATTTTTAAAATTCAATCTTAGTCAAAAGTAAAGTTTATTTCAATATCCTAAAAGATTGGATCATTGGAGCGAGTTTTGTGAAAAAAGAACCAATTTCTGAACAGTATGAACAAAATTATATTATTACAACTCCTAAACAGAAATCACACTTGGACTTACTGGTTAGCCAGTACACCACAGAGCACTGTTTGTAAGAGATCTTGGGTTCGAAACTTGATAGTTACATTTTATTTTAATTCACTTAATCAAATTCTGAACCTGTACTTGTGTATAAGGGGGTTTCGGTTACGGTTATTGACATAAGTCCAAAAAGACTTAGTGGCTACTGGCTAGTGGGTTAGGGCTTGGGCATTGGCTGTGTGTATTCGACAGGTCCTGGGTTCGAAACCCAGAGCCACCTTTTGATTTTTTTGAGTCTTTTGTTCATATAATTGAGTTTTTGATGTGAAAGAGATTGAGAAATAAACGTTATTATTCATATAAAATGAAATGGAAATTATAAGAGATAGTTATAAAATTTTCTTGTATATTTTGAGGTATAAAAATAGAAATTTGAGAATAGAACTTTCATTTGAGAAGAAAAGTAAAATATTATTTGTGAAATGATTACTCTTGAAGAAATTACCTTCTTATTTTTGTTTAAAGAATATTCTGAAGTGAGTTGAGACAATGTATGAGCTTGAAATTGTTAATAAGATTTCATGTGATGAAATTGTATTCTTGAAAAGAATTCTTTGCTTCTAAAGATTATGAATGGATAAACAGATCATGAATAATGACAAGACTAAGAAAATGATTGCTTTGTGAATAAGTGTTAAGGCAAGACATTAATCTACTTACGAATAAGTTGAAGATAAAAATAATTAAGTTTAAGACATATTTATTGAAGGGTATGTGTACCCATCGATTCTTGTACATGAAAAGTTATGATTTAGAGTTAGTGAGACCTTGGGTACTAGCACTATTGAATTGAAAAGAGTTGAGATATATTTTGAGCTATGGCCATGGAGCTATCTCGTATTTTGTTGATTAAGTCCGGTAGGAGGTAAAACTAATTCTAGGTATGTAAATTTATTCATGTCTTGAACTTAAGAATTATGCACATAAGTGAAGATGTAGTAAATCTGGGCAAACGTAAGTGCGACACTCTATATAGTCGGGTGGTGGATTCTGGCACTATAGACCCAGTCGGGCGGTGGATTCCGGGACTGTGGTTGCTTCGTGGGAGATGAGATTTTATTTTAAATCCGAGACAATGCGTAGTCGGGCGGATAGTTTACCGTTCTCCAATGTATATACATATACTGGGGTTAGAGGGGCACATGCGAGATAATTCGCACGATGAAGGATCTATTATAACAGTCGGGTGGTGGATTTCGGGACTGGGATCCATATTTGTGGAATGATCTAAACCTTGTCTTAGTACTGGGTAGTTTTCATGGCGAGGGATCGAACCCTTAAATGTGGAGTACATAGATGCTTGCCCTCGGACCTATGTAGTATGGGATGCATAGAATTCGAACAAGTATGCATTAGTGTCATTCTAGTATAAAATGTGTGCATTAGGCATTAAGGCATCGCATACACTTACATGTTTAGAATAATCACTTTTGATACTTTATTGTTCATTCAAGTTTGTGGCTTGTTAAAATATTGAGATCGTTATAAGTACGGCATAAAGAGGATGACCGAGTATAACATTTTCGTCAGTTGTAAGTGACTAATGTGCCCACAGCTTATTATGCAGATAATGGATATTTTTATGAAGAAGTAAAGATGTTATGATGCTGTTGATTAATTACATTGAATAAGTTGTACACGTTGTATATTATTTTCATTGTTGTATCTTCCATTGTGTAAAAAATTTGTAAAGAACTCTAATATATGTTGAAAAGTTTAAATTTCCTTGTAAAATTGTACGAAGTGAAGGGTAAAGATCCTGTGAAATCTCGAATTTGATCTTATTTGGAATTCGGGGCGTTACAGTGCCTGCGCGTGATTCATGCTGAGCGCCGACCAGCTGGCCTGGCTTTTGAGGCGCTTTTGAGGGAATGTTGGGTTCCTGCTCGAGGTTCTTGCCGAGCGTCGAGCTAGGTGACCTTGCTTTTGAGGCACTGTTGTAGGAATGTTGGGTGCCTGCTCGAGATTTATGCCGATCGCCGAGCTAGGTGGCCTTGCTTTTGATGCACTTTTGTGGGGATGCTAGGTGCCTGCTCGAGGTTCATGCCGTGCGTCGAGCCAGGTGGCGTTGCTTTTGAGGCGCTTTTATAGAAATGCTAGGTGCCTGCTCAAAATTCATGTTGAACGTCGCCTTGCTTTTGTAGAAATGCTGGGTGCCTGCTCGAGGTTCATGCCGAGCGTCGAGCTAGGTGGCCTTGCTTTTGAGGCGCTTTTGTAGAAATACTGGGTGTCTGCTCGAGATTCATGCAGAGCGTCGAGCCAGATGGCCTTGCTTTTGAGGCGCTTTTGTAGAAATGTTGGGTGTCTGCTCGAGATTATTGCAGAGCGTCGATCCAGTTGGCCTTCGTGACTGGCCAAAACCTTGTTTCTGTGTTTGGCGTGTCCAAGGTGCACACCGAGGCTTGAGCATTTTAGACTTGGGGAGAAATTGGTATTGTGGAGAAATTGGGCCGTATGTGGGTCACTCCTGTGGTGACACGTGTAATGATGACGTCATGTTTTAGGATTTCGAGGAGTCGCTGGTTTCACTATATATCCCCCACCCCTCTCCTCATTTTTCACCTTTCGCTATCTTTTTCCAAGTTCTCAAGTTTGCTTTCTAGCGTAGTTCAGTCACCGACGACAATCTTTTTTAGCAGCTTCCCGGCATTTCAAACAGGTTAGTTTTTTCATTACGTCGAGGGCTTAGTCTGGTTCGTCCACCACTACATCGGTCAGGGTGATGACCCGTGTCTCTCCGACTCAATGTCTTGGGAAACAGTGGAGAAGGTTTATGAAGTCACGCTGCTTCGCAGTAGAAAGGCCTTCGTAGTGGAGTTGAGCGACTCAGAATGGAGCGTGCGCAGGGAGGAGGGTGACGAGGACGAAGTTGTCAGTGGTGTGGAGGAAGATGAGCTAGTTGAGGGAGTGGGGGATGGTGAGAGAGTTGAAGTTATCGAGGGGGACGAGGAAGTCGATGACGACTCCTCATCAGAGGATGACCATCTGGCCCCTTTGGCGATGCCCTCTCCCCCAAGGGGTCGTCGTTCCCGATTGAGGAAAACAAAGTGGATCTTACCGAACAGCCCGGATGAAACGACTCATGAAGTCAGACTCGATGTCCCCTTTATAGTGCAGCTGAGCTCCATTAGGATGTACCCGGACGATGTTGAGGAGTTGGTCCAGTACGGAGCGCAACCGTCCTCACCTGGTCGACAGAAATTCTCTATGGATAAAACACTGTCTGTACTAACCGCGGATGACCTTCCGGTTATCCGAGCCAACTACTTCATTGGTCAGGAGTACAAGCTGTTGATCCCCAGCCCCGGGCTCCGTCCCACGGATAACTTGGCCCCCTGCTTTTGTATGTTTCCGGCATACGTGTTCAGGTTGGGTTTCACTGCCACTCCACCCATTCGTCCAGATGGTTCTGAACTGGGCATCGTTAAGTTCGATACAATATGGGCCCAACTCTTAGAAGCAGCTCGTGTGCTTCATGCTTCTTTGCAAAGAGAGGGGCGTGCCCCTGAGATTGAAATACTTCCGAGTGATCTTGGGTATTAGCTCGTCTGGCGAGTATGCATGGATCTACTACACCTCGCCTCGCCGAGGGAGGAGGGTTGTACACAGGCATTCGGACTCCATAAAGGGATGGAAGGAGAAATATTTCATCGTTCGGAGCCTGACACCGTGGGTGATACGCATGACGTGGAGTTTTTATAAGCCCAACCTTAGGTCATCTCGCAAGTCCGATTTGACGGCAGAGGAGTGGGCAGACGTTGAGCGGATATGTTTGGGCAACAACATTGGTTGGCCGAATGTGACAGAGAAGCATCTGGCTCGAATCGGACCGAGCCTCACTCCTTCCAGTATGTCTTTTGTCTAATTTTCATTCAAGTATTTTCCTTAGTCTTATACGTTTCTCTTTTTGTAGATATGGACGACTCGGAGATCGCTGCAATGAGGCCGCTGTTGAAGAAGAGGAAGGCCGAGCATGGGAAGCCAGGGAAGGCCACCTTTGAGGAGGTTTCAGAGGAACCTTCCGGCCCGAAGCCGAAGAAGCAAAAGGCCTCCAAGTTGGGCCCAAGCTCCAGTAGCCTGAGGGTTACTAATGTAACACTCCGAATTCCAAACACATGTAATTCGTAGCACAAACATGAACTTTTACTTCAAATTCGTAAAAAAATACAATGAATTTAAAACTTTTTATTTACAACATATTAACAGCACAACGGAATTAAATGAATATAGTATAATCTACAACAATGAAAATCCTTCAATCTTGTAATCAACTAACTCATCATAGTGACTTTAAGCCCATGCCAAGTCCAATCCTGCATCTGGGAAACTGTGGGCACGTCAGTTGCATACAACTGACGCAATGCTATAATACAGCGATTATTTTACTTTAGCAAACACAAACTTGAATGAAAAATAAAGTGAGAAAAGTGACTATCCTAAACATGTCAGTGTATGAAATGACTTAATGCCTAATGCAGACATCACACTTACGATGCATTAGTACACACTTATTCGGATTCTATGCATCCCATACTACATATGTCCGAGGGCAAGCCCTTATCGTACTCCTTATTATAGGGTTCAATCCTTCGTTATGAAATCCTACTACGGTGACTAATGTAAGGTTTAGATATCCTGTGAGTATTTAGTACTACCCCGATAATTCTTAAGAATCGCTCTCCCACCGCGAGTCGTAACCCTGATAATTCTGGAGGCAAAACCCACACCGCGAGCCATGGCCCCAATAATTCTTGAGAGTTGTTCTCCCACTGCGAGTGATTTTCGGACATCACGCCTCACACCCCCGATAATTCTAGAGACGAAACCCACACCGCGAGTGATAGGTACCTCATCACACAAATACCCCATGAGCGTCGCCTCGGTCCTGATAATTTTGAAGAAACACCTTCCATCGCGAGTGATTTTGGACATAATGCCTCACACCCCAATAATTCTGAAGATAATCTCCCACCACGAACCATATGAGGCCCTCATACTCATGCTTTTCCATACTTCATCACATCTCCTTCTAGTGCATGTCCTTAGGTTTAATTATAATTATCACAATCTAGAGCTAACTTACCCTACCAGACTTAAATCAACATATGAGAACACTAGCCCACATTTGCTACTTCTCAAATTTCTTTATTCACAAATTGCCGGTCACTACGGGTCTCGCTCAGCCTCCAGATTCCAACAACCATCTCAATACAGAGATCGCTTAGGTTACATCTAACCTCAACACAACCATTTCATTCATTATCCATCATTTCTTCTTTATCCACTTTCTTATGTTTATAGATCATGAAATATTCAACTCTTTATAACAACATTCAATAACAATTTATCAAATCAAATTCTTGTAGATAATTTCTTGGTTAACAAACCAAACTATTCACTTTAATAATATTCAACGCTCTTTCAATTACTATAACCTTTTTCATGCTTTTCTAGACTTCAAGTCTATTTCTTAATATAAAAGTTCTTGAAGATTAAAACATTATTTCTTAATACAAAGTCTCTTTAACATTAATCACTAGAAATTCCTTATTTCCTACTCATAATTATGCCTTGATTTTTTTTAATATTATAAACCACCTCAATCATCTCCTTAATTCAATGGATTAGTATTCATGAAATTTTCAAAAAAAGAGAGTTCTACATTTGTATTCTACAACCAACTCTGAAATATTTTTAATCATGTACATTTCCCTTTAGATTTGATTTCAAAAACTCGTCTAACACATTATGTAATATAAATATGAATTTAAATTCTCAAAAATTATCTTAGAATATGGTGAAATTATTCTCAAGTGTTCTAATAATGTTCCAAAATATTTCTATAAAATTTTCCCAACTTTTTAAAACTTGAAAAATCATAAAACAAAAATAAACCCAAACGTGCAGATGCACGAATTCGAACCCAAGCCCAACCTCAGCCCCAGCAGTCGCCCAACCAGTGAGCTAACTCGCTGATTGTGACACAAACCCCTCCGAATTCCTTTTGTAACCCAGAAACACCATTTTATAAATTTCCAAAAAATACAGAAAAGGCAGAGCCTCCCAGGCTCGAACCCGCAACCAAGAAGCCCCCAAGCGCACGCGCTAACCACTATGCCCAAGCTTCTTTTCTGATTATATAGGTGTTTAAAATCTTTTAACTCCGCTCTTTGTTTCTATCTCATTTTAATTTATTCATCTACTTTGATTTCTATTGTTTCCCTTCATAATTAATACTACTAAATTGCCTTTCTAAATTTCCAGAAATGTTTTTCATTTAATTTTATCATTAGTAGCATGAAGTTGTTCACAAGTCCACTTAAATAATCACTTTTAGAAGTCTAGTACTCATATGTTTCAATTAGTAAAATTGACTACTATTTATAACAAACTATCATGAATATATTTTCTTTTAGCAATTATGGAAAATTCTTACCTCCCCATTGATTTTATAATCTACTCCAATTTTCACACAATTTTTAGGCATAAGTTAACAACTTTATGTACACATACAATTTATATACATGATCTAATCATGGTATACTACAATATGCATGACATCACTACAAAACACTATAACAAGAATTTTAGTTTGATTATATGACAATTCTATATGGTAATTTTCAACTAGCAAGCATTAACATCTCATATTCATCTACTACTAAAACTCTAGATGACAATACAACATGCATCAAAATAAAAGTTTTAGAAACTAAAGTACTCATACCAATTTCATATTTCAAGCACAATGTATCTAAGCATGCATTCTACAAACAGCTAGAAAGTAAAAGAAGCACCCACCTCTTTCTTGATGCAATTTGCAATTAGAACTTCTAGAAAAATGCTCCAAAGCTTCCCCTAAAGTTGGCCTTCTCTTCCTCTAACAAAAAACGGAAACCTCCATTCTTCTTCTTCTTTTTTTTTAATTTTTATTTGAGTTGTTTTGTCAATGGTAAAGGAGGGGGCTATTTATAGGAATTATGAGTGGTTGAGATGACTCCCACTTCCCAAAATAAATCCTCACTCACACACAACTCTCCCCCACTCTCCCTCTTCTCATCTATGGTCGGCCACTCCCCTTCATGTGCACAAAATACGTGCACGTGCACCTTATGTGCACACTCTTCTCATACAATTTTTTTATTAGTTTAGGCTAGGTGTATGTTATATATGACAAGTGTACTAGATTTTAAATATTCATTTAAATGTAGAATTAATCATGGGCCTTAATTTGTAATTAATTTAGTGGGCAACTAAATAGATTTAGGCCTAATGGTTTTAATTCAAATAAATAATACAAGTGTGACTAGAAAAATGAGAAGAAAAATATTCATGACTCAAGAAAATTTTAGGAACCAACATGTGCACTGCAAATATGTGCGTTACACGTATCAATACAAAATAAATTCGAGAGAACGAAAAATAGTCAAAATATAAAATACGTAGAACATGTATATTAATAAAGCTATGGATATTTCACATAACAGTAAAATATACGTAATCGAAACGTGTATTGAAAGCACGTGCAATGCACATAAAAACACAAAGATTAAAATAAATGTTTGAGTTGGTTCAAAATAAGATAAAAATAAATTTTGAGATGATGGGAAATATATAATTAATCAAAATAAAAAAATACATAGGACATTCATATTAAAATACGTTACAGATATTACCCGTAACGGTACAAAATAAATGTGTGTAACACCTGTGGGCAAAATTGTCATAACTCAATTTTGCGGGGTGTAACAACTGAGGTTGTGAAGAGTGGCCTCCCCCCACCTCCTCGCCCCAGCGGCTGTGGCGATCATAGGCGACGTGGGGCTTCAACCATGGGCCCCGGATTGGGCCGTTCGGGTCGGGGACATCTTGTTAGAGGGTCCCATGGCCATCAAGGTGGTTGAGAAGCTCGCCCCACCTTGGGAACAGAAGGCCTGGGAGTGCGACACCATAGATTCCAGCTACATGAAGTGGGCTATGGCGAGTGTGCTGGTAACCTTCGCTCTATTCCAACTCTTTTGTAGTTTGTTTACTTTATATATTTTTTCCAAGTCTGATTCCCTCGACTATAGGCTTGTATGGAGGGCACTCAGCTGATGAAGCTGCACCATCAGGAGGTGAGGAAGGCTTAGCGCTATGAGCATAAGATGAAGGACCTCAAGATAGCGCAGATGGCACTCGAGGCTCGCAACCAGGCCCTTTAGGCCGAACTAGCTAACCAGGCCGATACCAGCATGAAGAGGGAGGGCGAGCTGAGGAAAGAGGCAGAGAAGAAAGTAAGAAAGGTTAAGCAGATCGGCATTGATAAAGTCTTCGCGGCCCAGGATGCCCTAGCGATCCGACACGTTCAGTACTACCACCCGGAGTTGGATCTTAGTCAGTTCCATTATGATATGGAGCTGCCCGACCACCCGCCAACTCTCGGGGGTGGTGGTGACGAGGACGTCGTGGCGGTCGACCCCAACACAGAGACGACTGCCAAAAAAGAGGTTAGCCAGCAGTAGCATTTGTTATTTTCCTCCGCTTTTCTCTTTGCATTTTGTAGTTGCCGAACGCGGACTGGCCACCGCATCTTTGTAAATACATTTTTTAGTAATGAAAAGAGTTTTTGGCCAAACCTTTTGACTTGGAATTTTGGGCATTATCTGTCATGTGGGATTTTCTGAATTTTAGCCAGGTATATAGGGCTCGGAATGATGTTTCTCTATTTGAATCTATCAGATAGATGCGACCTCGGGAGTAGACCCTGGTCGTGCTGAGAAGGCGCGACTAAGGGGTATGGTCTGGCCTCAGAGTTCACTCTGACCCGGTGCTGTAAAGAGGCTCGCGATTGAGAGGTGGCTCTTCAATACTTTATGGATAAGTCAAAGGGACTTAGCTTGGAACTGGCGCGGTTTAAGAAGCTGATAGCCGACTGTGACTTAGGAAGTGCGGATGTTGTGTTTTCGATGGCCAACACTTCCGCTTGGCGGCAGTCGTCTGAGTCTTTCCTTAGTGACTTTATTGTGGAGAAGGAGTTAGAGGTACAATGGTACAAGATAATGCTCGGGATGTGTGGATCCCGATCCATTTCTTTCGGATGCGCCTTCCCTTCTATCGGAGCCTCGTTGCCGAACCCGAAAATCGGGCCAGCAAGGCCCTATGACACACCGATCTCAGTCGCGGGTGTGTCCACCTTAGCGACCCCTGGCGATCCTGCGGAAGACCAAACTCATTCGGTCGGTCTAGAACTGGTCTGTATTAACCCTGCAGCTCTGATAGAGGAGCTCTAGGTTGATTGTGAACGATGTAATAAAGTCTCTCCCTGTAATGATGCACTTTCTTTGGTCGAAATAATAATAAGAGAACACGATTGAATTAGTCTTTTGTGGGTTCTTTTGGCGCGTGCATACATCCGAACTCCGAGGATGATTCTTCACCGCCCGGGCCGAGGGGGGAATGCGAGAGGGGTGAAGACTTGTAGGTCGAGAACTCTTGCGAAACATCAAGGGGACCGATGGATCCTGAATGACTGGTTATAAAGGATGTTTCGTCTTCCAATGTCATAAATGTGTATAATAGACGTTTTGACTTCCCATGCCATAAATGCTCATCTTTGAGCTACATAATCCTACCCCCCCCCCCCCCCATCAATTCATTTCTCACTTCACTGCGAGCTTCCATCACTAGTGGCTCTCTTACCACCCTCTGACAATTAGGAGTAACAGCGATGAAGGTTGTTTTACCCCTAGTTGCCAGCGGGTGAAAGGCGGGTCGACTCAGAGTGTGGGGCTCGAGGTACTTGCCGAAGGCGAGTGTCAAAAGTAAAAATCTTGACCGAGGGTTCCTATAACCGGTGGCTCTCCTACCACCCTCTAATAGTTAGGGGTAGCAGTGAGGAAGGCTGCTCTACCCCTGACTGTCAGTGGGTGAAAGGCGGGTCAGTTCGGTGTGTGGGGCTCGGAGGTCCTCGTTGTGGGCAAGAACCGCAAACTAAATTGAAACTTTGTGTAAGTAGTGAGTTGAAGTCCCCGCTGAGGGGCAAGGGCCTCAGTAGTCGAGGGGCTAGGACTTTAGTAGCCGAGGGGCTAGGATTCGAGTATTCGAGGTCCGAGTCGAGGGGTTGGGACTTAAGGGATTGAAGAATTCCTCATAGGTGGTCGAAGTCCATGCCGAGGGGCAAGGATGTTAGTAGCTGAGGGGCTAGGATTCAAGTATTTGAGGTTCGAGCCGAGGGACTGGGACTTGAAGGATTGAAGAATTCCACATCGGTGGTCGAAGTCCATGCCGAGGTGCAAGGACGTTAGTAGCACACGGGCTAGAATTTGAGTATCCGAGGTCCGAGCCAAGGGGTTGGGACTTGAGAGATTGAAGAATCCTTCATAGGTGGTCGAAGTCCAAGCCGAGCAGCGAGGACGTGAGGGATTGAGAAACCCCTCGTAGGTGGTCGAAGTCCATGCTGAACGGCGAGGACTTGAGGGATTGAGAAATCCCTCGTAGGTGGTCGAAGTCTATTCCGAGGGGCGAGGATGTTAGTAGCCGAGGGGCTGGAACTTGAAGGATTGAAGAATCCCTTAGAGGTGGTTGAAGTCCACACCGAGTAGCGAGGACGTGAGGGATTGAGAAATCCCTCATAGGTAGTCGAAGTCCATGCCGAGCGGCAAGAACGTTATTAGCCGATGGACTAGGATTCGAGTATCCGAGGTCCGAGCCGAGGGGCTGGGACTATAGAAGAGTCCCTCATAGGTGGTTGAAGTCCAAGCCGAGTGACAAGGACATGAGGGATTGAGAAATCCCTCGTAGGTGTTCGAAGTCCATGCCGAGCGGCAAGGACGTTAGTAGCCGAGGGGCTAGGATTCGAGTATCCAAGGTCCAAGCCGAGGGGATGGAACTTGAGGGATTGAAGAATCCTCATAGGTGGTCAAAGTCCAAGCCGAGCGCTGAGAACGTGAGGGATTGAGAAATCCCTTGTAGGTGGTCAAAGTCCATGCCGAGGAGCAAGGACTTGAGAAATTAAGAAATTCCTTGTAGGTGGTTGAAGTCCATGCTGAGGGGCGAGGACTTGAGGGATTGAGAAATACTTCGTAGGTGGACTTGAGGGATTGAGAAATCCTTCGTAGATGGTCGAAGTCCATACTGAGCGGCGAGGACGTGAGGGATTGAGAAATCCATCATAGGTGGTCGAAGTCCATGCCAAAGGGCAAGGACGTTAGTAGCTGAGGGGCTAGGATTCGAGTATCCGAGATCCAAGTCGAGGGGCTGGAACTTGAGGGATTGTAGAATTTTTCATAGGTGGTCGAAGTCCAAGCCGAGCGATAAGGACGTGTGGAATTAAGAAATTTCTCATCGGTGGTTGAAGTCCATACCAATGACTTAAGGGATTGAAGAATCCCTCATAGGTGGTCGAAGTCCAAGCCGAGCGGTGAAAACGTGAGGGATTGAGAAATCCCTCGTAGATGGTCGAAGTCATGCCGAGCGGCGAGGACGTGAGAAATCCCTCGTAGGTGGTCAAAGTCCATACCGAGGGAAAATGATGTTAGTAGCTGAGGGGCTAGGATTTGAGTATCCGAGGTCCGATCCGAGGGGCTGTGACTTGAGGGATTGAAGAATTTCTCATAGGTGGTCGAGGTCCAAGCCGAGTGGCGAGGACGTGAGGGATTAAGAAATCCCTCGTAGGTGGTCGAAGTCCATGCTGAGGGGCAAGGACTTAAGGGATTAAAAAATACATCATAGGTGGTCGAAGTCCAAGTCGGGCGGTAAGGACGTGAGGGATTGAGAAATCCTTCGTAGGTGGTCGAAGTCCATCCCGAGCGGCAAGGACTTGAGTAGCCGAGGGGCTAGGATTCGAGTATCCAAGGTCTGAGCCGAGGGGCTGGGGCTTGAGGGATTGAAGAATCCCTCATAGGTGGTCGAAGTCCAAGCCGAACGGCAAGGACGTGAGGGATTGAGAAATCCCTCATAAGTGGTTGAATTCCATGCCGAGCTACGAGGACTTGAGGGATTGAGAAATCCCTCGTAGGTGGTCGAAGTCCATGTCGAGGGGTGAGGACTTAATGGATTGAGAAATCCCTCATAGGTGGTCGAAGTCCATGCCGAGCAGCGAGGACTTGAGGGATTGAGAAATTCCTCGTAGGTGTCAAAGTCCATGCCAAGCGGTGAGGACTTGAGGGATTAAGAAATCCCTCGTAGTTGGTCGAAGTCCATGCTGAGGGGTGAGGACTTGAGGGATTGAGAAATCCCTCGTAGGTGGTCTAAGTCTATGCCGAGTGGCGAGGACGTGAGGGATTGAGAAATCCCTCGTAGGTTGTCTAAGTCCATGCCGAGTAGCAAGGACGTGAGGGATTGAGAAATCCCTCGTAGGTGGTCGAAGTCCATGCCGAGCAGCGAGGACTTGAGGGATTGAGAAATCCACAAACTTACCTGTTAAACAAAATTACCTGCCATTATTTCATGTTTGTTTATAGGGGAACTGGCGTGTAGCGCGCATTACAATAGTGGGCTCTCCCTCACTTTCCCTCTTGGAACTTGACGAGATGCTCTGCATTCCAGGGCCTCTTAACTACCCTGCCCCCCAGGTCTTCGAATCGGTATGTACCGGGACGTACCACTTGGGAGACCTTATATGGGTCTTCCCAATTGGGGGCTAGCTTGCCTTCGGCTGTGGGCTGGGAAATTGCGAGCTTTCTGAGCATGAGGTCACCTTCCTTGATATTGGTCGGACGAACTTTCTTGTTGTATAACCTCTCAATTCGCTGTTAATATATGGTCCGTCAGATGATGGATCTTTCTCGGATTTCATCAATGAGGTCCAGGTTCACTCCGAGGTCTCGACTTTGATCCCTTGTCGAAGCCCATGTACCTACGTGAGGGGATACCGACTTCCAGAGGAATGAATGCCTCGGTCCTGTATTCGAGGTTGAACAGGGACTCATCGGTCGGGATTCTCTTAGTAGTACGGTGTGACCAAAGGATGCTCGATAACTCCTCGACCTAGAGACCCTTAGGGGATTGCTCCAGCCTAAGTTTTGAGACCGTCAAGAATTTGGCGGTTATCTTTTTTGCTTGGTCGTTCGATTGGGGTGGGAGATTGAAGAGAAGCGTTGCTGAATTCCGAGGTCTTCACAAAACTTTCGAAAATTTTTGCCGGTCAATTGGGTTCCGTTATCGGTGACTAGCACGCGCGGGATCCTGAACAGATATATGATGTGTTTCCAGAAGAATTGTTGGGCTTGAAGTTCAGTGATCGTGGCTAGGGGTTCTGCCTCGACCCATTTGGTGAAGTAGTCAGTGGCCACGATGAAGAATCACCTTTGGCCTGTAGCCTTTGGAAAGGGACCGACCAGGTCCATCCCCCACATGGCAAAGGGGGTAGGGCTGGCGAGTGATTTTAGTTCGGTTTGGGGCTAGCGTTTGATGGGAGAGAACCTTTGACAGGGGCCGCATCTTTTTACCAGGTCCTGGGCATCTTGCAACATAGTGGGCCAGTAGTAGCTATGATTAAGCATCTTTCTTTCCAGTGACCTGCTGTCCATATGACATTCCCCAATTCCTTCATATAATTCCTCCAGAGCATAGTTAGCTTCATCTGGTTAAAGACAACTGAGATAGGATCTTCCGTTAGCCTTGGTGTAGGATCACTTGAAGAGAACGTCCTCAATTAAGGCAAACCTTTCAGATCGGATCCTTGTAGTCCGCGCCGCGGCACGGTCCAGCGGTAGCTTGCCGTTGGTCAAGAACTTTAGCGTGGGATCCATCCATGTCTCGGCTTGTTCGACGGAGAGGAGGCACAGGACTTCAGGTTCTTCAATGCTGGATTTGAGGAGGACCTCGACTAGGACTGTAACGCCCCGAATTTCAAACAAGGATAAATTCGAGATTTCACAGGATCTTTACTTCACTTCGTACAATTTTACAAGAAAAATTTAAAACTTTTTATTCACAATACATCAGAGTTCAATTACAACTTGGTTTTACACAGCGGAAAAATGAAATTTACAATAAAACATTTACAACATCTTTAAAAATAAAACAGCACCAGCATATCCACTTTATAGCTTCGCGAATAGTCTATTACCTGCATGTTAATCTGTGGGCACGTCAGTTACTTACAACTGACGAAATGTTATACACGGCTATCCTCTCTATGCCGGGAATAGTATAACGGTCTCATACTTTAACAAATTACAAAAAGATTGAATGAACAAATAAAGTGTCAAAAGTGATTATTCTAAATATCAGTGTATGTCATGCCTTAATGCCTAATGCATACCATTTCTACACTAGGATGACAGTAATGCACACTTGTTCGGATTCTATGCATCCCATACTACATAGGTCCGAGGGCAAGCGCCTACGTTCTCCACAATAAAGGGCTCGATCCCTCGCCATGAAAACTACCCGGTAGCAAAACAAAGTTCAGACTATTCCACGAATGTGAATCCCAGCCTTGGAGTCCACCGCCAGCTGTTATAACAGATTCCATATCGTACGAACCGTCCCGTATGTGACCCTCTAGCCCAGTATATATATATATACATTGGAGACGGTAAACACAAAAATCCATCCGTCCGACTACTCAAGATCCCGGAGTCCACCGCTGACCCGTCCTCATAGTCCCGGACTAAAATATAATAATCCGTCTCCCACAGGGCAACCTCAGTCCACCAACTGGGTCTATAGTCTTGGAGTCCACCAACAACTATATAGAGCGCCCCACTTACGTTTCCCTAAGTTTACTACATCTTCACTTATGTGCCTAAATTTTCCTAAGTTCAAGACATGAATAATTTCTACTCATAGAATCAGTTTTTCCTCCTACCGGACTTAATCAACAAATACGAGATAGCTCCTTAGCCATATCTCCGAATCATTCCTCAAATCTTTTCTTTTAATAATGCCGGTACCGAGGTCTTACTAATTCTAAGTCATAAACTTTCATGTACAAGAAAACATGGGTATTCACACCCTTTTGTAATCATGTCTTAAACTTATATAATTTCATCTTTCAATTCACTTCACAAAAATAATCAAATCTTGTCTTAACACTTATCCACATAGTAATCATTTCATAGTCTTGCCACTATTCGTGATCTAGTTATTCATAATAAATAATAATTCATTCACAATTTCAAATTCATACGATGTCTCATTTTAACACACTTCAATGTCTCATCTTTAGCATTAAACATGATTTACTCATTCACAACAAAATCTTTCATGATCTCAAAACTTAATGCCTAATGCATACCATTTCTACACTAGGATGACAGTAATGCACACTTGTTCGGATTCTATGCATCCCATACTACATAGGTCCGAGGGCAAGCGCCTACGTTCTCCACAATAAAGGGCTCGATCCCTCGCCATGAAAACTACCCGGTAGCAAAACAAAGTTCAGACTATTCCACGAATGTGAATCCCAGCCTTGGAGTCCACCGCCAGCTGTTATAACAGATTCCATATCGTACGAACCGTCCCGTATGTGACCCTCTAGCCCAGTATATATATATATACATTGGAGACGGTAAACACAAAAATCCATCCGTCCGACTACTCAAGATCCCGGAGTCCACCGCTGACCCGTCCTCATAGTCCCGGACTAAAATATAATAATCCGTCTCCCACAGGGCAACCTCAGTCCACCAACTGGGTCTATAGTCTTGGAGTCCACCAACAACTATATAGAGCGCCCCACTTACGTTTCCCTAAGTTTACTACATCTTCACTTATGTGCCTAAATTTTCCTAAGTTCAAGACATGAATAATTTCTACTCATAGAATCAGTTTTTCCTCCTACCGGACTTAATCAACAAATACGAGATAGCTCCTTAGCCATATCTCCGAATCATTCCTCAAATCTTTTCTTTTAATAATGCCGGTACCGAGGTCTTACTAATTCTAAGTCATAAACTTTCATGTACAAGAAAACATGGGTATTCACACCCTTTTGTAATCATGTCTTAAACTTATATAATTTCATCTTTCAATTCACTTCACAAAAATAATCAAATCTTGTCTTAACACTTATCCACATAGTAATCATTTCATAGTCTTGCCACTATTCGTGATCTAGTTATTCATAATAAATAATAATTCATTCACAATTTCAAATTCATACGATGTCTCATTTTAACACACTTCAATGTCTCATCTTTAGCATTAAACATGATTTACTCATTCACAACAAAATCTTTCATGATCTCAAAAGTCACATAACTCAACCATATTGCATTTCTAGAAATAAAGAGATTTCAATTCACCCTAAATCATTATTTTGTAAATTAAAAGTCATGCTCTTTACTAATACTTTTGTAGTCATTCATTTTTCTTCCTATCTCAAATCCTCGTTAAAACTTATCAATTACACAAAAACAATCTTTAAGAATAAATTCTTCATTTATGTTTTATGAATACTAAAATTTACCCAAAATGAAACACTTTTGAAAGTTTTTACCCAACTGACCCACTCTCGAAACTATTTACCAAATTGACCTACTCACTATCAAAATTACAGATCTAGTTCCCACGGAAGTTTTTACCAAACTGACCCACTTTCGAAACTATTTACCAAATCATTTTAAAACCCCAAAATAAAATATAAGTCATGAGAGAGTTTTGAACCCTGACTATTCTCAACCAAACCCAAGTTTATTACGCTAACCAGTAAGTCTATGTGTAATCTCTGTTTAAAAAAGCACAAATATTCTTTTGTTCAACTATCCACAAAGTGTGTCTTTTTCCATAAAATGTGTTCATTCTAAAAGATCAATTCTTTCACAATTTTAGAAATAATCCTTTCCATGATAGTAACTAATAAAAAGATAGCAACTAATAAAAAGATAGTAACTAATAAAATTTCCAATTATTTTAAAATTACTATTTTTCACTTATTTAAAGAAATTCCTTTTTCTCATCTTTTGCAAAACTTAGACTTTTCTTTAGGAACTAAATCCTACAAAAGAAATGAAAACTAGTATCCATGTCTATTTGATTAAAATCTCAATTTGACATAAATTATATTTTATAAAAATAAAAATTGCTCTTTCACACAATAGTTCCCATTCTTTTAAAAATAGAACCTACTCATGTCGACATATTATAAACTAATCGAAATTTCATTTTTATTTTATTATAAAATCTAATATGGTCAATAATATTATAAGCATAAAAAATTCTACAATTTACCAACATGGTTTATACAAGAATTTGTCTTTTTTTTTTCATTAACATGGTAATTGTCACAATAAGACTACTTTCGCAATTATGATAGCATGATTCCCATTTGTAAATTTCACATCAAAGTTATTCTCATATATTAACACTATTGTAAACACAAGACTAAGCAAACATATTAGCATGGTTCACAACAATCAAGTAATTCTCTTTCTTTAGTTAGCATGGTAGGCTTCCTTTTTCTACTTAATCACAACATCACTTTAAACTAACATGAATTTTATCTATTCATAACAAGATTCTTCACAAAAATATTTTTGCAAAAGAATGTATTCCCAACATTTTTCAACAAATTTCTCATACAACCACACACTTTTAACATGCATAACATTTTACAAGTATTCTAACATGATCTATGGCATTAGCTCTTTAGTCAAAAATTCCTATTATTTGTTTAATCATAGCAATAGCATGTAACACTAACATGAAATTTTAACTACACATCAAAATGTTCATATATTATCACTAGCATGCATAGTTCTAAATTAGAAAGCATGAGAACCCACCTTATGTTTGAAGGTTGAAAACTACAAGTGAATGGCTCCTTCTTGCTCCTAGCAACTCCTAGTCCTCTCCTCCTCCTAGCAAATGCTCCAAGCAAGAGAACCTCCAAGCACAATATCTTTCTTACTCTCTTTCTTTTTCTTACACTCTTTTCTTTCTCTCTTGCTTCTCTTTTCTTTTCTTTTCTTTCTCTTATTTTTCTCTCTTGTTTTAATTCTAATTTTTTGTGTGTGAAATGAAAAGGGTAGGGTGCTATTTATAGGATTTTGGGAAGGTGTATTTTGTAAAATTTCACCTCTAATAAATTACTCTATTTAATTCTTACAACCCTTCCAATTCTAAACTCCCATAACCTACAACTCTCCACCTCCCCATTCTTCCAAATCTTAACTCACATTCACTCTCTTCTCTTCCCCACTACCATAACCGGCCACACCCAAAAAATTTCACACAGCACACAAGTGTGTTGTGTTTGTCAATGGGCCTCCACTCCTACTTCATCTCACTTATCATATATATATATATAACCATGGGCCCATCTACTCCAACTACAATTATTCAACCTACTTCCATTCCATTCACCCTATAAGCCATATATATATATTACCAGCATACTAGTGCTGTTCAAGAACCCAACCCGTGGCCCAATCTTACACCACTCCTTACACATTTATATTTATAAACTATTAGCCCATTTACATACATAACTATATGTGTGTGTGTATATATATATATATATATATATGTGGACACTATTCACTATTAAGCAAAAATTTGTTAAATTAAATTTTATAATGCAAAAATAAATGAGCACATATTTTATTAAATTTATTTCGAGAAAGGATGCGCGCACCGAAACACGTGCGTCGCACGTAAAATATCAAAATGCGAAAAATCGATTTTATTGATGAAAATTTTATTAAATATAATCGAAAATAATATAAGAAAAATATATTTACTAATTTTATGTATTTCATGATGAAATCTCAGCACGTAGAAAGCACGTGCATTATACGTGCAGAAAGTCGAAAAATGCATTTTAATCAAAAAAATGGGAAAATAAATTTTCGTTTTATAAAATAGATTTAAATACATAAAAATAAATAATTTAAACCTATAGAAAATATTATACGTAGTGGTGAAAACACGTGCATCAAAACACGTAAAAAGCACGTAAATCCCAGGGATTGAAATATTATATTTTAGTTGACTAAAATCAATACGAAAAATGTATAAATAGTACGAATCCAAAATATGTAGTGAAATACATTATAAAATATACGTGCGTAACACCCAGGGGCAAAATTGTAATTTTCAATTTTGCGGGGTGTTACACTCTCCCCCCCTTAGGGTAGTTCCGTCCCCGGAACTCGCTAAGGTAAAGATTGTATTTTGTACATGTCAAAGAAAATATTTGTATTTAGAAAACTGCAACTTTAAGAAAAATAAATGTAGTATACGCAATAAACAAGACAAACTCTTTATAAGAAAACTATGATTATTAAGATGTTACAAGATGGAACAAGAAAATTAGGAAAATGGCATAAGAACTGAAATGTGACAAGAGATAGAATAGTTGGAGAGAAATTTTCGTACACAAATAGTATTATGTAAGCTATTAGATAA
Source organism: Hemerocallis citrina (assembly GCA_017893485.1). Lineage (NCBI taxonomy): Eukaryota > Viridiplantae > Streptophyta > Magnoliopsida > Asparagales > Asphodelaceae > Hemerocallis > Hemerocallis citrina. Next base: position 153,944,984 of record CM030367.1, on the reverse strand, counting down.
AAGGGTGAAGTCAATTAAGTCGTTACCTTCGAAATAGTTCGGAAAACATTGTGGCGAAGAAAGCATGGTCAATAGGTAATTTAGAAAAATTTATCAATGTAATAAACGGTAGAAAATTCGCAAAATTAGCAATTTAAAACAAGACCATTGAATAAGAGTTTGGAAAAATAAATGGGAATGAGACTTGGTTGAAAGTATAGATAACATAAAAAGACTTTGTATACCAGTTAATAAAATAATTTGTAAGGTAACTATAACAATTATACACACAATTTGAAAAAAAATAGAAAGCATACGTTGAAATACTTTGTGAATATACAAAATTTTGTAGTGATGAAAATATTTTATAACATTAAGACAAAATAGTGTAAAGCACATACACGAGATGAAAACACAATTGAAAATAATAATTATATAGTGTAGCAAATTAGGAAGTGTAGCAAATTAGGACAATAGACATAAACAAGTATATGCAAAAGTATTAATGTAATTAGATGAGGGTAAAATGATATGTATAATAAGAATATTGAAATATATGATACATATAGAGATCATTGGAAAAAAAAATATAAGTAATAACTAAGAATGCAAAGACAGTTAAAATTTGAGAAAAGATAATGTATAAATAGTGAGTATATACATTATATTAAAGATGTGTAAAACTATAAAAGTAATGAGTAGCGATTAATAGTAAAAATCAAAACAAATATGCAATAATAGTACCGAATGTAAACAAATAAAACCAAAAATGGTAGGTCATATTTATATAGGTAGAAAATTTCAATCTTGTTAATAAGATATTATAGTATCATAGAAATCAAAATCATATAAAATGATTGCTCCTAAGGAAACTTCATAAGAAAAATCCAAAATAATAAATGAAGAAAATATTGGTTGCAATATTAATTTAATAAACGGCAATTTAAAACTTGACAAAATACGTAAAGTAATAGTAGATATAAATGGGTAAATATAAAGTGACATAAATAAATGAAAGACAAAATTTTAAGTTTGAAAAATAGGTTTAAAATATCAAGACTAAGGAAGATGGACAAATAATAAATATTCAAATCATAAAAATATTTATTTGAAAAAAAAAATATGGAGAAAGTAGCATGATAAAAATCTACAAAATAATTTGAGAGGAAAGTGTGTAAGGTATCATGAATGACGGTCCAAGCTACCACGCTTCCACTGCGCCACTCTGATACCCAGGGGCAAAATGTGCTCGCATACACTCTCATATCAATGTATACAAGGAGGACATCATGACGACTCCAGCCATCCAAAAGAGAGAGAAAACATCAGTGCATAGAGCAACACAAATGTAAATCACTTACATTTAAATCTCTATAGACTGAAACTCACACTCTAGTGTCTGCAGGAATAATATTGTAACTACTCAATAAGGTGTCACGGGTTCTAGACTATAGTTAATGATCTTACTACTCTTCCTAAACAAATCTTTAGTCTATCAAGTTCGGATTTACTTGGGTTAGCCGTAAGAGTCGGTTCCCAGCTAGCGGTGGTCCGAAGACGCTTAAAAACCGTGTCGCTTAGGGTTGTTTACACCCGGTTGACAGAAGGACTCTTTTGGTTTGTTCCCAAATTTATCGTCACTTTTTATCGTTCCTTATAAACTTGTACTACTTGTGAAGCATGCTCTGATACCATCTGTAACGCCCCGAATTTCAAACAAGGATAAATTCGAGATTTCACAGGATCTTTACTTCACTTCGTACAATTTTACAAGGAAAATTTAAAACTTTTTATTCACAATACATCAGAGTTCAATTACAACTTGGTTTTACACAGCGGAAAAATGAAATTTACAATAAAACATTTACAACATCTTTAAAAATAAAACAGCACCAGCATATCCACTTTATAGCTTCGCGAATAGTCCATTACCTGCATGTTAATCTGTGGGCACGTCAGTTACTTACAACTGACGAAATGTTATACACGGCTATCCTCTCTATGCCGGGAATAGTATAACGGTATCATACTTTAACAAATTACAAAAAGATTGAATGAACAAATAAAGTGTCAAAAGTGATTATTCTAAATATAAGTGTATGTCATGCCTTAATGCCTAATGCATACCATTTCTACACTAGGATGACACTAATGCACACTTGTTCGGATTCTATGCATCCCATACTACATAGGTCTGAGGGCAAGCGCCTACGTTCTCCACAATAAAGGGCTCGATCCCTCGCCATGAAAACTACCCGGTAGCAAAACAAAGTTCAGACTATTCCACGAATGTGAATCCCAGCCTTGGAGTCCACCGCCTGTTATAACAGATTCCACATCGTACGAACCGTCCCGTATGTGACCCTCTAGCCCAGTATATATATACATACATTGGAGACGGTAAACACAAAAATCCATCCGTCCGACTACTCAAGATCCCGGAGTCCACCGCTGACCCGTCCTCATAGTCCCGGACTAAAATATAATAATCCGTCTCCCACAGGGCAACCTCAGTCCACCAACTGGGTCTATAGTCTTGGAGTCCACCAACAACTATATAGAGCGCCCCACTTACGTTTTCCTAAGTTTACTACATCTTCACTTATGTGCCTAAATTTTCCTAAGTTCAAGACATGAATAATTTCTACTCATAGAATCAGTTTTTCCTCCTACCGGACTTAATCAACAAATACGAGATAGCTCCTTAGCCATATCTCCGAATCATTCCTCAAATCTTTTCTTTTAATAATGCCGGTACCGAGGTCTTACTAATTCTAAGTCATAAACTTTCATGTACAAGAAAACATGGGTATTCACACCCTTTTGTAATCATGTCTTAAACTTATATAATTTCATCTTTCAATTCACTTCACAAAAATAATCAAATCTTGTCTTAACACTTATCCACATAGTAATCATTTCATAGTCTTGCCACTATTCGTGATCTAGTTATTCATAATAAATAATAATTCATTCACAATTTCAAATTCATACGATGTCTCATTTTAACACACTTCAATGTCTCATCTTTAGCATTAAACATGATTTACTCATTCACAACAAAATCTTTCATGATCTCAAAAGTCACATAACTCAACCATATTGTATTTCTAGAAATAAAGAGATTTCAATTCACCCTAAATCATTATTTTGTAAATTAAAAGTCATACTCTTTACTAATACTTTTGTAGTCATTCATTTTTCTTCCTATCTCAAATCCTCGTTAAAACTTATCAATTACACAAAAACAATCTTTAAGAATAAATTCTTCATTTATGTTTTATGAATACTAAAATTTACCCAAAATGAAACACTTTTGAAAGTTTTTACCCAACTGACCCACTCTCGAAACTATTTACCAAATTGACCTACTCACTATCAAAATTACAGATCTAGTTCCCACGGAAGTTTTTACCAAACTGACCCACTTTCGAAACTATTTACCAAATCATTTTAAAACCCCAAAATAAAATATAAGTCACGGAGTTTTGAACCCGTGACTATTCTCAACCAAACCCAAAATAAAATATAAGTCACCAGGGAGTTTTGAACCCGTGACTATTCTCAACCAAACCCAAGTTTATTACGCTAACCAGTAAGTCTATGTGTAATCTCTATTTAAAAAAGCACAAATGTTCTTTTGTTCAACTATCCACAAAGTGTGTCTTTTTTCATAAAATGTGTTCATTCCAAAAGATCAATTCTTTCACAATTTTAGAAATAATCCTTTCCATGATAGTAACTAATAAAAAGATAGCAACTAATAAAAAGATAGTAACTAATAAAATTTCCAATTATTTTAAAATTACTATTTTTCACTTATTTAAAGAAATTCCTTTTTCTCATCTTTTGCAAAACTTAGACTTTTCTTTAGGAACTAAATCCTACAAAAGAAATGAAAACTAGTATCCATGTCTATTTGATTAAAATCTCAATTTGACATAAATTATATTTTATAAAAATAAAAATTGCTCTTTCACACAATAGTTCCCATTCTTTTAAAAATAGAACCTACTCATGTCGACATATTATAAACTAATCGAAATTTCATTTTTATTTTATTATAAAATCTAATATGGTCAATAATATTATAAGCATAAAAAATTCTACAATTTACCAACATGGTTTATACAAGAATTTGTCTTTTTTTTTTCATTAACATGGTAATTGTCACAATAAGACTACTTTCGCAATTATGATAGCATGATTCCCATTTGTAAATTTCACATCAAAGTTATTCTCATATATTAACACTATTGTAAACACAAGACTAAGCAAACATATTAGCATGGTTCACAACAATCAAGTAATTCTCTTTCTTTAGTTAGCATGGTAGGCTTCCTTTTTCTACTTAATCACAACATCACTTTAAACTAACATGAATTTTATCTATTCATAACAAGATTCTTCACAAAAATATTTTTGCAAAAGAATGTATTCCCAACATTTTTCAACAAATTTCTCATACAACCACACACTTTTAACATGCATAACATTTTACAAGTATTCTAACATGATCTATGGCATTAGCTCTTTAGTCAAAAATTCCTATTATTTGTTTAATCATAGCAATAGCATGTAACACTAACATGAAATTTTAACTACACATCAAAATGTTCATATATTATCACTAGCATGCATAGTTCTAAATTAGAAAGCATGAGAACCCACCTTATGTTTGAAGGTTGAAAACTACAAGTGAATGGCTCCTTCTTGCTCCTAGCAACTCCTAGTCCTCTCCTCCTCCTAGCAAATGCTCCAAGCAAGAGAACCTCCAAGCACAATATCTTTCTTACTCTCTTTCTTTTTCTTACACTCTTTTCTTTCTCTCTTGCTTCTCTTTTCTTTTCTTTTCTTTCTCTTATTTTTCTCTCTTGTTTTAATTCTAATTTTTTGTGTGTGAAATGAAAAGGGTAGGGTGCTATTTATAGGATTTTGGGAAGGTGTATTTTGTAAAATTTCACCTCTAATAAATTACTCTATTTAATTCTTACAACCCTTCCAATTCTAAACTCCCATAACCTACAACTCTCCACCTCCCCATTCTTCCAAATCTTAACTCACATTCACTCTCTTCTCTTCCCCACTACCATAACCGGCCACACCCAAAAAATTTCACACAGCACACAAGTGTGTTGTGTTTGTCAATGGGCCTCCACTCCTACTTCATCTCACTTATCATATATATATATATAACCATGGGCCCATCTACTCCAACTACAATTATTCAACCTACTTCCATTCCATTCACCCTATAAGCCATATATATATATTACCAGCATACTAGTGCTGTTCAAGAACCCAACCCGTGGCCCAATCTTACACCACTCCTTACACATTTATATTTATAAACTATTAGCCCATTTACATACATAACTATATGTGTGTGTGTGTATATATATATATATATATGTGGACACTATTCACTATTAAGCAAAAATTTGTTAAATTAAATTTTATAATGCAAAAATAAATGAGCACATATTTTATTAAATTTATTTCGAGAAAGGATGCGCGCACCGAAACACGTGCGTCGCACGTAAAATATCAAAATGCGAAAAATCGATTTTATTGATGAAAATTTTATTAAATATAATCGAAAATAATATAAGAAAAATATATTTACTAATTTTATGTATTTCATGATGAAATCTCAGCACGTAGAAAGCACGTGCATTATACGTGCAGAAAGTCGAAAAATGCATTTTAATCAAAAAAATGGGAAAATAAATTTTCGTTTTATAAAATAGATTTAAATACATAAAAATAAATAATTTAAACCTATAGAAAATATTATACGTAGTGGTGAAAACACGTGCATCAAAACACGTAAAAAGCACGTAAATCCCAGGGATTGAAATATTATATTTTAGTTGACTAAAATCAATACGAAAAATGTATAAATAGTACGAATCCAAAATATGTAGTGAAATACATTATAAAATATACGTGCGTAACACCCAGGGGCAAAATTGTAATTTTCAATTTTGCGGGGTGTTACACTCTCCCCCCCTTAGGGTAGTTCCGTCCCCGGAACTCGCTAAGGTAAAGATTGTATTTTGTACATGTCAAAGAAAATATTTGTATTTAGAAAACTGCAACTTTAAGAAAAATAAATGTAGTATACGCAATAAACAAGACAAACTCTTTATAAGAAAACTATGATTATTAAGATGTTACAAGATGGAACAAGAAAATTAGGAAAATGGCATAAGAACTGAAATGTGACAAGAGATAGAATAGTTGGAGAGAAATTTTCGTACACAAATAGTATTATGTAAGCTATTAGATAAAAGGGTGAAGTCAATTAAGTCGTTACCTTCGAAATAGTTCGGAAAACATTGTGGCGAAGAAAGCATGGTCAATAGGTAATTTAGAAAAATTTATCAATGTAATAAACGGTAGAAAATTCGCAAAATTAGCAATTTAAAACAAGACCATTGAATAAGAGTTTGGAAAAATAAATGGGAATGAGACTTGGTTGAAAGTATAGATAACATAAAAAGACTTTGTATACCAGTTAATAAAATAATTTGTAAGGTAACTATAACAATTATACACACAATTTGAAAAAAAATAGAAAGCATACGTTGAAATACTTTGTGAATATACAAAATTTTGTAGTGATGAAAATATTTTATAACATTAAGACAAAATAGTGTAAAGCACATACACGAGATGAAAACACAATTGAAAATAATAATTATATAGTGTAGCAAATTAGGAAGTGTAGCAAATTAGGACAATAGACATAAACAAGTATATGCAAAAGTATTAATGTAATTAGATGAGGGTAAAATGATATGTATAATAAGAATATTGAAATATATGATACATATAGAGATCATTGGAAAAAAAAATATAAGTAATAACTAAGAATGCAAAGACAGTTAAAATTTGAGAAAAGATAATGTATAAATAGTGAGTATATACATTATATTAAAGATGTGTAAAACTATAAAAGTAATGAGTAGCGATTAATAGTAAAAATCAAAACAAATATGCAATAATAGTACCGAATGTAAACAAATAAAACCAAAAATGGTAGGTCATATTTATATAGGTAGAAAATTTCAATCTTGTTAATAAGATATTATAGTATCATAGAAATCAAAATCATATAAAATGATTGCTCCTAAGGAAACTTCATAAGAAAAATCCAAAATAATAAATGAAGAAAATATTGGTTGCAATATTAATTTAATAAACGGCAATTTAAAACTTGACAAAATACGTAAAGTAATAGTAGATATAAATGGGTAAATATAAAGTGACATAAATAAATGAAAGACAAAATTTTAAGTTTGAAAAATAGGTTTAAAATATCAAGACTAAGGAAGATGGACAAATAATAAATATTCAAATCATAAAAATATTTATTTGAAAAAAAAAATATGGAGAAAGTAGCATGATAAAAATCTACAAAATAATTTGAGAGGAAAGTGTGTAAGGTATCATGAATGACGGTCCAAGCTACCACGCTTCCACTGCGCCACTCTGATACCCAGGGGCAAAATGTGCTCGCATACACTCTCATATCAATGTATACAAGGAGGACATCATGACGACTCCAGCCATCCAAAAGAGAGAGAAAACATCAGTGCATAGAGCAACACAAATGTAAATCACTTACATTTAAATCTCTATAGACTGAAACTCACACTCTAGTGTCTGCAGGAATAATATTGTAACTACTCAATAAGGTGTCACGGGTTCTAGACTATAGTTAATGATCTTACTACTCTTCCTAAACAAATCTTTAGTCTATCAAGTTCGGATTTACTTGGGTTAGCCGTAAGAGTCGGTTCCCAGCTAGCGGTGGTCCGAAGACGCTTAAAAACCGTGTCGCTTAGGGTTGTTTACACCCGGTTGACAGAAGGACTCTTTTGGTTTGTTCCCAAATTTATCGTCACTTTTTATCGTTCCTTATAAACTTGTACTACTTGTGAAGCATGCTCTGATACCATCTGTAACGCCCCGAATTTCAAACAAGGATAAATTCGAGATTTCACAGGATCTTTACTTCACTTCGTACAATTTTACAAGGAAAATTTAAAACTTTTTATTCACAATACATCAGAGTTCAATTACAACTTGGTTTTACACAGCGGAAAAATGAAATTTACAATAAAACATTTACAACATCTTTAAAAATAAAACAGTACCAGCATATCCACTTTATAGCTTCGCGAATAGTCCATTACCTGCATGTTAATCTGTGGGCACGTCAGTTACTTACAACTGACGAAATGTTATACACGGCTATCCTCTCTATGCCGGGAATAGTATAACGGTATCATACTTTAACAAATTACAAAAAGATTGAATGAACAAATAAAGTGTCAAAAGTGATTATTCTAAATATAAGTGTATGTCATGCCTTAATGCCTAATGCATACCATTTCTACACTAGGATGACACTAATGCACACTTGTTCGGATTCTATGCATCCCATACTACATAGGTCTGAGGGCAAGCGCCTACGTTCTCCACAATAAAGGGCTCGATCCCTCGCCATGAAAACTACCCGGTAGCAAAACAAAGTTCAGACTATTCCACGAATGTGAATCCCAGCCTTGGAGTCCACCGCCTGTTATAACAGATTCCACATCGTACGAACCGTCCCGTATGTGACCCTCTAGCCCAGTATATATATACATACATTGGAGACGGTAAACACAAAAATCCATCCGTCCGACTACTCAAGATCCCGGAGTCCACCGCTGACCCGTCCTCATAGTCCCGGACTAAAATATAATAATCCGTCTCCCACAGGGCAACCTCAGTCCACCAACTGGGTCTATAGTCTTGGAGTCCACCAACAACTATATAGAGCGCCCCACTTACGTTTCCCTAAGTTTACTACATCTTCACTTATGTGCCTAAATTTTCCTAAGTTCAAGACATGAATAATTTCTACTCATAGAATCAGTTTTTCCTCCTACCGGACTTAATCAACAAATACGAGATAGCTCCTTAGCCATATCTCCGAATCATTCCTCAAATCTTTTCTTTTAATAATGCCGGTACCGAGGTCTTACTAATTCTAAGTCATAAACTTTCATGTACAAGAAAACATGGGTATTCACACCCTTTTGTAATCATGTCTTAAACTTATATAATTTCATCTTTCAATTCACTTCACAAAAATAATCAAATCTTGTCTTAACACTTATCCACATAGTAATCATTTCATAGTCTTGCCACTATTCGTGATCTAGTTATTCATAATAAATAATAATTCATTCACAATTTCAAATTCATACGATGTCTCATTTTAACACACTTCAATGTCTCATCTTTAGCATTAAACATGATTTACTCATTCACAACAAAATCTTTCATGATCTCAAAAGTCACATAACTCAACCATATTGCATTTCTAGAAATAAAGAGATTTCAATTCACCCTAAATCATTATTTTGTAAATTAAAAGTCATGCTCTTTACTAATACTTTTGTAGTCATTCATTTTTCTTCCTATCTCAAATCCTCGTTAAAACTTATCAATTACACAAAAACAATCTTTAAGAATAAATTCTTCATTTATGTTTTATGAATACTAAAATTTACCCAAAATGAAACACTTTTGAAAGTTTTTACCCAACTGACCCACTCTCGAAACTATTTACCAAATTGACCTACTCACTATCAAAATTACAGATCTAGTTCCCACGGAAGTTTTTACCAAACTGACCCACTTTCGAAACTATTTACCAAATCATTTTAAAACCCCAAAATAAAATATAAGTCATGAGAGAGTTTTGAACCCTGACTATTCTCAACCAAACCCAAGTTTATTACGCTAACCAGTAAGTCTATGTGTAATCTCTGTTTAAAAAAGCACAAATATTCTTTTGTTCAACTATCCACAAAGTGTGTCTTTTTCCATAAAATGTGTTCATTCTAAAAGATCAATTCTTTCACAATTTTAGAAATAATCCTTTCCATGATAGTAACTAATAAAAAGATAGCAACTAATAAAAAGATAGTAACTAATAAAATTTCCAATTATTTTAAAATTACTATTTTTCACTTATTTAAAGAAATTCCTTTTTCTCATCTTTTGCAAAACTTAGACTTTTCTTTAGGAACTAAATCCTACAAAAGAAATGAAAACTAGTATCCATGTCTATTTGATTAAAATCTCAATTTGACATAAATTATATTTTATAAAAATAAAAATTGCTCTTTCACACAATAGTTCCCATTCTTTTAAAAATAGAACCTACTCATGTCGACATATTATAAACTAATCGAAATTTCATTTTTATTTTATTATAAAATCTAATATGGTCAATAATATTATAAGCATAAAAAATTCTACAATTTACCAACATGGTTTATACAAGAATTTGTCTTTTTTTTTTCATTAACATGGTAATTGTCACAATAAGACTACTTTCGCAATTATGATAGCATGATTCCCATTTGTAAATTTCACATCAAAGTTATTCTCATATATTAACACTATTGTAAACACAAGACTAAGCAAACATATTAGCATGGTTCACAACAATCAAGTAATTCTCTTTCTTTAGTTAGCATGGTAGGCTTCCTTTTTCTACTTAATCACAACATCACTTTAAACTAACATGAATTTTATCTATTCATAACAAGATTCTTCACAAAAATATTTTTGCAAAAGAATGTATTCCCAACATTTTTCAACAAATTTCTCATACAACCACACACTTTTAACATGCATAACATTTTACAAGTATTCTAACATGATCTATGGCATTAGCTCTTTAGTCAAAAATTCCTATTATTTGTTTAATCATAGCAATAGCATGTAACACTAACATGAAATTTTAACTACACATCAAAATGTTCATATATTATCACTAGCATGCATAGTTCTAAATTAGAAAGCATGAGAACCCACCTTATGTTTGAAGGTTGAAAACTACAAGTGAATGGCTCCTTCTTGCTCCTAGCAACTCCTAGTCCTCTCCTCCTCCTAGCAAATGCTCCAAGCAAGAGAACCTCCAAGCACAATATCTTTCTTACTCTCTTTCTTTTTCTTACACTCTTTTCTTTCTCTCTTGCTTCTCTTTTCTTTTCTTTTCTTTCTCTTATTTTTCTCTCTTGTTTTAATTCTAATTTTTTGTGTGTGAAATGAAAAGGGTAGGGTGCTATTTATAGGATTTTGGGAAGGTGTATTTTGTAAAATTTCACCTCTAATAAATTACTCTATTTAATTCTTACAACCCTTCCAATTCTAAACTCCCATAACCTACAACTCTCCACCTCCCCATTCTTCCAAATCTTAACTCACATTCACTCTCTTCTCTTCCCCACTACCATAACCGGCCACACCCAAAAAATTTCACACAGCACACAAGTGTGGTGTTTGTCAATGGGCCTCCACTCCTACTTCATCTCACTTATCATATATATATATATAACCATGGGCCCATCTACTCCAACTACAATTATTCAACCTACTTCCATTCCATTCACCCTATAAGCCATATATATATATTACCAGCATACTAGTGCTGTTCAAGAACCCAACCCGTGGCCCAATCTTACACCACTCCTTACACATTTATATTTATAAACTATTAGCCCATTTACATACATAACTATATGTGTGTGTATATATATATATATATATATATATATATATATATATATATATATATATATATATATATATATATATATATATATATATATATATATATATATATATATATATATATATATGTGGACACTATTCACTATTAAGCAAAAATTTGTTAAATTAAATTTTATAATGCAAAAATAAATGAGCACATATTTTATTAAATTTATTTCGAGAAAGGATGCGCGCACCGAAACACGTGCGTCGCACGTAAAATATCAAAATGCGAAAAATCGATTTTATTGATGAAAATTTTATTAAATATAATCGAAAATAATATAAGAAAAATATATTTACTAATTTTATGTATTTCATGATGAAATCTCAGCACGTAGAAAGCACGTGCATTATACGTGCAGAAAGTCGAAAAATGCATTTTAATCAAAAAAATGGGAAAATAAATTTTCGTTTTATAAAATAGATTTAAATACATAAAAATAAATAATTTAAACCTATAGAAAATATTATACGTAGTGGTGGAAACACGTGCATCAAAACACGTAAAAAGTACGTAAATCCCAGGGATTGAAATATTATATTTTAGTTGACTAAAATCAATACGAAAAATGTATAAATAGTACGAATCCAAAATATGTAGTGAAATACATTATAAAATATACGTGCGTAACACCCAGGGGCAAAATTGTAATTTCCAATTTTGCGGGGTGTTACAAGGACGATGCGGTCTAATCCTCTGAGGGATGATGATGCAAGTTTGGACAATGAGTTGGCTTGACTATTTTGTTCTCTTGGGATCCATCAGACCTCCGCCTGCTCGAAGAGCTGCAGGAGCTGCTTCGCGCGTGCCAAGTACTGGGTCTTCCTAGTGTCGCGGGCTTCATACTCCCCGGTGATCTGATTGACCACGAGTTGGGAATCACTAAAGACCCGTATCCGTCTTGCGCCTGCCCGGTATGCCAGGACGATCAAGGCTTCATATTCCGCCTTGTTGAAGGCCAAAAAATTTAGCCAAAGTGAATATTGTCGCTTAAAGTCATCGGGACCCTTAAGGATGACGCCAACTCTGCTCCCTACCTCGCATGATGATCTGTCCACAAAGACGTCGCATGCCGAGACGTCCTCCTGAATTTCTGGGGACTCAGGGATGGTGCACTCTGTAATGAATTCTACGAGAGCCTGACCTTTGATGGCCATTCGAGGATGGTAGCTGATGTTGTGCTGGCTGAGCTCGATTGACTACTTGATTAAGCGGTCAGAGTTCTCGGGCTTGTCGAGGACCGCTTTGAGAGGATGATCTGTAAGGACGTGTACGGAGTGAGCCTGAAAGTATGGTCGAAGTTTCCATGTGGCCATTACCAACAATTAGGCGATCTTTTCCATCTTTGGGTATCGGACCTCGGCGTCGTGCATGACCTTGCTGACATAGTATAAGGGCTTCTGCACCCCGTCCTCCTCTCTAACCAACATGGCACTGAGCATGTGTTCCTTGGAGGCCAGGTAGAGGAAGAGGGGTTCGCCCGGCTCTGGCTTGCTGAGGAGCGGCGGGGGGGGGGGGGGGGGTGGTGGCCAGGTAGGCCTTCAGATGGTCAAATGCCTTTTGTTGAGAATCCGTCCACTCGAAGCTTTTCTCCCCTCGGAGGGCCTTAAAGAATTGGAGTGACTTCTCTCCTGACTTGGAGAGGAAAAGGCCGATGGTCGCCACTCATCCCGTGAGCCTTTGGACTTCTTTGGAGGGTCCATGTCAAGTATGGCCTGAATCTTTTCGGGGCTCACCTCAATGCCGCACTGGCTTACCACAAATCTAAGAAATCTACCCGAGGAGACGGCGAAGGCACATTTGGAGGGGTTGAGTCTCATATTGTGAGATCGCAGGACCCCGAAAGCCTCCTCGAGGTCGCTGACATGATCCTCACCTCTGCGACTCTTGACGAGAATATTGTCAACATACACTTACATGTTCCGGCCTATCAGCTCTTTGAAGAACCGATTGACGAGCCTTTGATATGTGGCGCCGGCGTTCTTCAGCCCGAATGGCATGACTCGGTAACAGTAGAGGCCTTGGTCGGTCACGAAGGCGGTCTTCGGTATATCCGAAAGAAACATTCTAATCTTGTTGTAGCCTGAAAAGGCATCCATGAAGCTCAACATCTCGTGCTCCGATGTTGCCTCGATCAGAGCATCGATGTTCGGGGAAAGGGAATGAGTCTTTTGGGCAGGCCTTGTTGAGGTCTGTGAAATCTATGCTGATTGTCCATTTTCCGTTCGTCTTTTTCACCATTACGATATTGGCCAGCCACTCTGGATAGCTGACATCCTGTATGAACCGTGCCGAGAGTAGCTTACCCACTTCTTCCCTTACCTCCTGCTGCATGTCAGGGACGAACTGACGTCGCTTCTGCTGGACTGGCTTCGAGTCTGAGTGGATGCTTAGCTTGTGCATTATGATGTCTTCAAAAATCCCAGGCATGTCGGACGGCGTCCATGCAAAGAGGTCGATGTTCCGACGAATACATTCGATGATTGACAGCTTCAGTTCTGGGGTTCGGGATTGGCTTACTCGAACCATTTGGACTTGTCTCCTTTGGCGAAGGAGACGTCCTCCAGTACGTCTACGGCCTCCTAGCCTCTATCGGATTGGAGTTCTGCCGCGTCAAGGGAAAGATTCCGCCCCCCACTGCTGTCATGAAGCACGAACGTGCCAATTCTTGATTACACTGGACTAAACTGATCCCATGATCAGTGGGGAACTTCAGCTTCAAGTGATAGGCGGAACCGCCTGGAGTGTGCACAGGCTGGGTCTGCCGTGGATAACATTATAGGTGGCATTAATATTGACTACCATGAAGTCCATTGATTCGGTCCGAATGGGCGGGGCCGTCTCGGTGGTTACGTCAAGTGTGACCCTCGATCTGGACAGGAACGCCAGAGAACCCATGAAGCGTGTACCCCACCGGCTTCAACCTTCGAGGGAGAGTTTGAGATTTTCGAACGCGGCCAGAAATAAGATATTGACCGAATTCCTATTGTCAACAAGGATACGTCGGACCTCATGGTTTACCATGCCAAGGCTTACCACCAGGGCATCGCAATGAGGCAGTCAGACACCTCCAAGATCTTCGTTGGAGAAGGAGACCGCCAGCCTCTGGTCCCTGGGGGCGAATAGTTGTGGACCGAGTTTACTTCTCGCACGAAAGCTTTGCGGGAGGTGTTTGATTTTCCTTCCATTGGTCCGTCGTGGACACAGTGAAGGATAGCCGCCCCCCCCGGCATCCTCGAGCTCGGGCTCGGGCCGCCTGCTGACCGTCCGAAGAGGAGGTGAGGGTTGCTGATCCCTCTGATCCCTGGGTTGGTTCAAGTGAACTCCCTCAAGTACCCCCTCTAAATGAGGGCTTCGATTTTGTCTTTGAGGGCGCGGCAATTATCGGTCTCGTGCCCGTTGTCCCGATGGAACCGATAGTAGAATCTCTGGCCCCTCTTCTTATTACTGTTAGGTTGGGGAGGAAGGCGGACGATCCCCTTGTCTTCGATCTCCAGGAGGATAGCCGATACATTTTGGGTCAGCGAAGTGTATCTCTCGAAACGGGGGACCGGTGGGGAGCGTTTCTGGGCAAACACATCTTTCTAAGAATTCTTCATAGGCTCAGAGTCTTCGGTCTTCCTCTTCCCCTTAGCTGGGGTTTCTTTCAGTCCTGCAGGGTGCAAGGCCTCCTCGGCTCGGATGGATTTTTTGACCCTGTTGAGAAGGTTGGGAAAATCTATGGGCGGTTTCTTGGCCAAGGAAGCCTTCAACTGGCCGTGGCGAACATTGTGCCGAAAGGCCACCGAGGCGACACGGTCATCAAGGGAGGAGACCACCCTAGCTTCAGTTGTGAACCTCCGCACAAATTCGCGGAGGGGTTCTCCTTCCTTCTGCTTGAGGTCCAGGAGGAACACGCTCGTCTTCTCAATCATCCGGCTAGTCACAAAATGGGCAAGAAAGTTCGCATCGAGCTGGTTGAACGAGAAAACTGAACCAGGGGCGAGCTTCTAGAACCATTCCTGAGCGGGGCCATGCAGGGTAGCTGGGAAGGCGCGACATAGGAGAGGATCCGATGCGCTGTGAATCTTCATGAGGGTTTTGAACCCCTCCCTGTGATCAGCTGGATCACTCTCGCCATTGTAGGTCTCGAACTGAGGCGGTCTGAAATCCTGGGAATCTCAGCGTCTAGAATTTAAGAAGAGAACAGGGGTCAACTTGGTTGGTGCGCCCGGCCAGATTGCGGTCCTCCCTCGTTAATGCGGGCGAGGCGATTCTCCATCACCTGGAGGCGGTGGAGGACGGATTCGTTCAGCCACGGTGGCTGAGACGAACCATGAGACTCGGGACCTCGACCCTCTTCGAGCCTCGGGCGGACATTTTGCTGTTCGAACCTGGGCTGCCTCCAAGGGCTCAGAGGATCTCGTTCCTGAAATCTCGAAACTCGGCTCTCGTTACCGGAGCTTGTTCGCCCTGACCGGGCGGAGGTTGCCCACCCCTCGGGGAGCGGCTGCGGTTGCGCTCTCGGCTTCGGGATGGGAGAGTGCTATGCGTCGGAGTTGGGTCGGAAGGGATTGCCCAGCTCCTTGATCGGCTGAGCTGGAGCTGAAGGTCATCTACGGGCTGCCGCTGGTTGATGATATGCCTTAAGTCTTTGGCAACCGAGCGTGAAGTGCTTGGACCCGGTCCTGTTATGCCATTGACAGGTGGTCGGTTTAACCCTCGAGTGTTCACACGATTGTGAGAGTGATGGGGGTCTGGACGACGTTCAGTGGTGGCTCTTCTGGCTTTGGGAGCCATGGGAGGGCTCGACTTCAGGAGAGGTCCGAGCTTGAGAATGAGTCAGTCTGGTTCCCACAGACGGTGCCAACCTAATGCTACTTGTTTTCGGTGCTGGAGCAACAGGCGTGAATTCTTGTAATTTGTGAAGTGGAAGGGATGGACATCGACCTCGGCTCGGGTCTATTCCTGGAGGTCGGCTCGGAAGAGCTGCTGGAGCTCAGACGGCCGAAGTACCTGCAAAAGGCTTCGAAACACTGGAAGAAATCTCGGCGACAGGCCCTCTGACGATCTAGTCAGTCACTGAAAAAGAGACTGAGCAGCTAGGGTTCAGGTGGAGAAATATTGATTACCTTCGGCAGTGAGGAGGGGGCTTGGTATTTATAGGTAGGGGCAAATGGGTATGTGACCCTAATGAGCCGGGTCAGACCCATTTATCTGTGGGCCTGAAGTGGTAGAAGGCCCGTTGGACTTGTTGACTAGATGATATGGGATGAGCGAAATCTGTGGAGACCCGATGGTCCTGATTGGGCCACATCATTTATACCACATCAGTGCCTATTATTAATATCTTTCACATACCCATTTAATTCTAATGAATATTAAACCCTTTCTCATATGCTTCTTATTGTGCTCTGTAATAGACAGTTTCCGAGTTGGAAGATACTGTAAAACGAAAGAACCTGGTCATAACAAGGCTGAATTGGCAACTAATATTCTCTATGACATGAGTAGCTCAAGCCCGTCTTCTTCAGATTCTGATTCTCCAGTTGAGCATAAACAGCGTCAGCCACAAATATCGGTTGATAGTCAGTCTCCGCCATCAAGGAAATCTGTCGCTCATTCCAACTCATCAGTGAAAAAACCCCATAAGACCCAACTCAAGCTATTACGAGATTTGACTCAACTGGGGCATTGCGACCCAAGCGCTTGATGTCTACTAGTAGTGTGGAGAAAAGTAAAAAACGTATGCAGCAGGAAACTTGTGTGGTTACACAAAGGAGATGGTCTTAAAATTCACAGTATCATCTAGGTAAATTGCTTTCATTTATCTTGTTTTACACTTGTTGCCGTAATTCTCAAATTTTGCAATTTTACTGTGAAATGTCAGTTCACTTAATAAGCAACATATTGAAAAATTAGCATCATTAAATTCTAGTTAGGTGATCTGGAGGTGCTACATACATCAATCAACTCGTGTACTTGTGAAGTACGAATCAATCGAGCCATATAACGAAATTTATACAGCATAATAAGTGGCTATATCATATGTACATCAATTTGACCAAACAATACTTGATGATTGGTATTTTGCTGTTAAGCTGCTCCTAAACCTGGCTCAAGCAACCATCATATAATGTCGATGAATTGCTATAGATCATCATTTATACATTCTTCGGATTCTCTCAAGATATGTAATTCCTAATTACTTTAATTACTATAGATAAAATAATATTCAATGTTTAATGGCTAGTAATCAAAATTTTTAACTCCCGCCCTCCATCTCCCTCCACATGTCCCATCCCCTCTAGCTGGGAAAATTTTGCCGTACTAGGCCACTTTTTGATAGTATTTGCGTTTTTAGGCCAGGTCTTAATCGAATTCGATTAAGTTGGTTGAAGAGAACATTTAAAAATTTCATAACCAACAATTCCAATGATTATGATATTGAATGCTACACTAGGGCTTATTTGATGACAGTATTCGGAGGTGTTCTCTTTCCCAACTCCACGGGTGACGTTGTGCTTATAATGTATTTGCCGCTTATTGGTAATTTGACAAGAGTTCGGCAATACAGCTGGGGTAGTGCAGCGCTAGCCTTATTATACAGAAGTCTTTGTAATGGGGCACTGATGGGGAAAGAGATGACTGGTCCGATACTGCTACTCCAGATCTGGTGTTTAGAACACTTACACTTAGGTAGACCTCGCATCACCCGGCAATCAGGTGGGTGGATGAGGGACGCAGCGAATGCTGATATGATGGCTCCCATCGCAGTATATTGGTCCGGGGGGCATACGTGGAGAGATAACCCACGTGGGGTGGTAACCTACTATAGAGATGAACTGGATATGTTGAGAGAGGAGTTTGTTGTTTGGGAACCATACTCCAACAACCGATTGGAAAGGTTACCTCCCATCTGCACCGAACATAGCAATCTTTGGTTGACCAGATCACCGCTTGTCAATTTTAGTATTGTGGAGATGTACTTCCCCGACCGTGTGCTTCGTCAATTTGGACTACAACAAGACATCCCCCCACCGCGATCATACGACACTCTCCTGCACAAAGTGAAAGGGGTTGGTCGTGTCCCCGACCATGAATGGGCTTCCCATCATCAAGTTCATGTGAACTCTTGGAATGAGCAGAGGCATGCTACTATTATAACGGGTATTCCTCCATATGATGGATCACTCCAAGCTGCGTACCTATCTTGGTATCAACGTATCACCCGTTTGTATGTGGCGCCCCGTACATCAATGCCCATTGGTGTCCAACTGCCTATACCAAGTGCCGAGGCCGAACCCGCACCCGGCCATTCCTCTTTGCAAGCCATGTACCAACCGAAGGCATCTTCGAGTCGAAAAATTGTATGATAGATCGTTTATCTTTTTCTTGATTCACATAATTTTATTTTTGTCAAGTTTGCTTATTTAGTACTTGTTTAATTGAATAGTCCATAGTAGATTCTTAATCTTTTTGTATTTCTTTTTGCAGGTTGACCAAGTCTGGGTTATAGCACGGAAATGCACACAAGTACTTGGCAGTAATGTCGCTTAAGCCGCAAAGGATCTTGCACGCGAGATTCTCGCACCGTGTCATATGGCTATTGAGGAGGTTGGTGAGGTGGCGAGATTTGACGCAATGCTAAGCTCCCCCATTCACAGCACATCAACTCGTAAGCAAAGGAAGAAGAAGAAGGCAACACGATCAAGCAAACGTCTCGAAAGACGTGTCGAAGAACGGGAAGAAGAACATAGTGATGAGCAAACGGATGAACCACAACGAACGGTGCAACATGCACTAGTTATCTGTGAACAAGAAATAGAACCTGAGCGGCCGCTTATTGAGCAAGCACAATCTTCACATGAAATTGAGGAAGAAGTTCCAGACGAGATGCTAATTTCCCAAATTACACAAGTGACTCGTAAACGGGTGCCCGTGCGTAAGAGAACCAAACCCAATTACTATACCCCGTCGTAGCCTTGTAGTCTTATTGAAGAATCCAATCTAATATTAGTGTATTTTGCCGTTTCAAGTTTGTAACTACATTTATGCTACTTTTGTTATATTCTTAATGTGTTAGTGGTGGACGACTGTTATGATAAGTTTGGTATGTTTAAATGTTTGTTTAAATATTTATGTTTATATGGTGTTGAAATGTTGGGTACACTCCCATTGTTGTGAGGGAAGTGCACGTTCAAATGTTTGGGTAGCGAGATGATTATATTAAATGTGGTGTTGAAATGTAGCAACTGAAGTAGCAAAACCATATTTGTATTGAGGAAGTGATCAACTACTGTGGTTTGTAGGCTAATTATGTCACTACTGTGGTCGCTAATGCCAATCGCGACCACAGCCAATATAGGTCGCGAATGGCATCAGCGATTATGCTGTAACCATAAGGAATATGACTCAAAATGGGTCTTTACTGTGGCCGCGAGTGCCATTAGCGACCACAGCGAGTGCCATTAGCGACCACAGTTAACTGAGGTCGCTAATGGCATTCACGGCCACAGTAGAGACCCATTTTGAGTCATCTTCACAGAGAAGAAGTAGCTCTCGACCTCTTCTCTGTAAATATGACTCAAATTGGGTCACTACTGTGGCCGCGAGTGCCATTAGCGACCACAGTTAATTGAGGTCGCTAATGGTATCCGCGGCCACAATAGTGACCCAATTTGAGTCATCTTCACAGAGAAGAAGTAGCTCTCGACCTCTTCTCTGTGAAGATGGCTCAAATTGGGTCACTACTGTGGCTGCGAATGCCATTAGCGACCACAGTTAACTGAGGTCGCTAATGGCATTCACGGCCACAGTAGTGACCCAATTTGAGCCATCTTCACAGAGAAGAAGTAGCTCTCGACCTCTTCTCTGTGAATTTAACTCAAAATGGGTCACTACTGTGGCCGCGAATGCCATTAGCGACCTCAGTTAACTGAGGTCGCTAATGGCATTCGCGGCCACAGTAGTGACCCATTTTGAGTTAAATTCACAGAGAAGAAGTAGCTCTCGACCTCTTCTCTTGGGTTGTTTTTGACACGAAACAAACTTCATCTTGTTTTTGACACGAAACAAACTTCATCTTGTTCCTCAACTCTTTGTTACCAAATTTTGAAAAAAAATTCGTGGCAAAATGACGCATGCAGTAACGGTGATAAGCATGTGGCTCATTTCACGCTCCGTTTTGCAACTCCATGCACGAGAGAATACCGGCATGACGATCGGAGATTACGCATAGCCCTTGACGGTCCGTGACGTAGTATCGAATACAGCTCATGAACCCAGTCCAACTTTCTATACTTTCTGCATCGACTATGGCGAAGGCGAATGGAAATAGCCGATTACTAGCATCAGGGGCCACCGCTATCAGTAAACATCCCTTATATTTACCGTACAAATGTGTACCATCAATACTTATTACCGGTCTGCAGGACTTGAATCCTTCTATTGAAGCTGCAAAACTCCAGAAAACTCTCTTAAATGTCTCCTCACCTGGTCCGGACGGAACTTTATCCCATTTTACATATGTACCCGGGTTTGAAGCTTGCAGTGCTGATAATAGAAGAGGCAACTTCGTATATGCTTCGGCGAACCCACCATAGAGCCTCTCAATCGCTCTTTGTTTCCCCCGCCATGCCTTGTTGTAAGAAATATTATAATTGACGTCTTTTAACACTATCTCAATGATCGTCTTTGGAGTTATACTTATTTGTGCCTTCACAACATGCAAAATTAAATATGAAACTAATTTGGAGTCAACTTTCCTGTGATCCTGTGTCAATGTTGGATTAATTCAGGTATGAGAACCTCCTAATTTCGTCACAACAAAGTGGGTCTGTCTAGTTGGAATCATTGCACGAAATCTCCAAGGACAGCCTGGATGTACCACATCGGGATGTGTTCTTTGTTCCGATATTGTTCTAACCCTTGGTGCCATTTTACATTTAACATCAAATATGGTTTTGTTTGATCTGACCGTAACATACTCTCGATGTTCCTTGATGTTGAAAATTTTCACTGCATTTATCACGGCATCTTTGCTTGTGAATTTCTGGCCAATATACAAGTCACGTTGATCAGATGATGTGGATGACTCTTCCCCAAAGTGGTATACTCTAGCAATGTTACCCAATTCAACCTGTCCAATATCATGAACAGTTGATGAAACCAATTGGGTCATCGGGACTACGTGTTCCACATTTTGTTGCAAATCATTAACTACGTTAGCTACATTAACGTAAGGATTCGCATCATGGACGTCCACATTTTCTTCTTCATCATCTTCACCGTCCACTACATCTTCAACCTCTTCTTCATGTTCTTCATCTTCTATGAGGTCATTGTTAACCAAAGCATGCTCGAAGGTTTCAATAATATTTTCATTTTCAACGAGATTGCGTATAAAATTGGAAGGAATTGGGATTTCATCTTCTGTAAGACCAAATGTACTTTGAGTTGTCAATATTTCACCATGTGGAGGAGACAAGCTGACAGTCAAATGTATCGGATCATTAAGATTCATCTGAGAGGTCTGTACTTTGGCTATTGGAGTTGAAACATGACCAACATCTGCACTACGTGTGTGAATCTTGGCTTGCTCTACATATAATTCTATTGCAGACCAACTACTGTATGGATCAAGCGACCTAGCTATCATTGCAACTAATGAGTCATCATTAACTATAGGTACTGACATAAAAATAGGGCCTCCTTTGCCTCTTCCAGCTGCATACCTAGCTTTAATATGAACACTCCATTCACTCTTATCCCATTTAGTAACTTCGTATACCTTGTCTACCAATTCTTGCATTTTTATATTCCGATTGGCCCAAACTATCACCGGTTGTACACCTTTATAGCAAAATCCTACAGTTCGGTCTTCAACTATTTTCCCCCCATAATACAACCAAATTGGAATTTTATAGTTCATACCTATACATTAGTACACAAATTTGGATTCAATATACAATCGTGTACAAAAATATTAAAGACCGAACTAAACAAATATGAAGCATGGCATTTAGCCATTTCATATAAATATATGTGTGTGTGCGTGTGTGTGTGTGTCTGTGTCTGTGTGTCTGTGTGTTTGTGCGTGTGTGCGTGTGTTATATTCATAATAGCATGGTCAAAGTGAACACACTTGTTATGCGCATCACCCTTACATAGTCACATGCACAAGCTAACTTCATACTGAGAGACACAAATAACCGAAGATGATAATCTTGAGAGGAGAGAAATATATATAAGTATGTGGCTATGCACAAGATATCTCCTAACACTTCGTCTACTCACACAATTGTCAAGTGTTTTTCACAAAACCAGTAGAAGCCATCTCCAACAAGTACATCTTTATTTCAATTGTGCATGTTACTATATATGTATCATCATTTATATTCATTTCAATCTCCACACAATTCATCTTTATTTCAAATGTGACGTGTCACATTATAGAATGAGATTGTAACCAACACCCACAGTCAACCCTTCAACAATCAATTTGATGTTGATACTTTTCGGTCTACTTGTAACTCTAATACATTCAAAACTAAGTATTCCTCAATATGTATCCAATTCCTCAATATATTCTCCATCAAGGAACAATCAATTTGGGTCACATTAGTAACAACAAGTGCAAAAAAAATGTAACCAACACCAACAATAAACCATCACAATACTATACTAGGGATACCTCGAATAGTCTTTGGGGATTGGATATGAATTGGGGATTTCCAAAATCCGTCGTGAGGAGATTGATTTGGATGAAGACGAAGTGTGAGGAGGGGGGTTTTGGGTGAGAAAATTATAACTTGGATTAATGGGGATTTGGGTGAGAAATGAGGGAGTTAGGGTTTTGGGAGATAGCCAGTTATTTGGGGAAGAGGGTTCCAATAAAAGAAATAGGGAAACAGTAGGGTAGTCGTAAGTTAGAAGCGTTCGGGGGACCCATCTGTGGTCGCAATTGCCACTAGCGACCTCAGTTAGCTAAGGTCGCTAGTGGCACTAGCGACCACTTCATTAGGTCTTCATTCCAAATCCCCTTCGTACACAGCCAAGTGTGGGGGCACAAAATTCCTATCTATGAAGAGGCCGCTATTCCCAATAGCGGCCGTTGCTGACGTGGCAGAGGCTAGCCCACGAACGCTAATAGTTTGGGACCTGGCCTAAAAACGCAAATACTATAAAAAAGTGGCCCAGTACGGCAAAATTTTCTGGGAATTGAGTATATATTCAAAACACTTCTTTCATTTATAATTTGTTTTGTCTTAGAGCATCCACAGTCGTTTTCTATAAATGCCATTTTGCCATATTATAGCAAACGAACCTCTGCAATCGTTTCTCATTTTGCCATTTTATGGCAAATGTTCTATATTCGTTTCTCATATATGAGAAACAGAATAGCGATTCTCAAATTATAAAGGACGGGATATCATATCCCGTCCAATGAATTTTAATATATTCTAATGGCTTCAGACGGTACATTATATACCGTCTCTCCTTTTTTTTTATTTTTATTTTTAAAAAAACTCCTCAGACGGGAGATGATATCCCGGACGGGAGATCATATCCCGTCTGAGAGTTTTTTTTTGTCTTTTTCCTTTTTTTTTTTTAATAAATGAATGGCCAGGATTGCCGATTAGAAAAAAAAAAAAGGTACACTCCTCATGTACCGTCCGGGAGATGAAGAGCCGTCCAGGATTAGTGCTGAGTGGGTAGGTTTAGGAGTAGTAAATAGGTTTAGGTAGTTAATTAATTAGGTTTAGTTATTATTATATTATTTAATTTATTTAATTAATATAGTTTAATAGTTAATAAGTAATTAACTTTTTTTAATTTATTTTAAACGATGAGACGGTATATCATATACCGTCGCTCGCTTATTTCTAAAAAATGAGAAACATATAGAAAACGACCACTGCACGATCGTTCCCCAATTGCTATTACTGTAGCTGCCATTTTATAGCAAATGAGAAAAACGACTGTGGATGCTCTTATGGCCCAATGGTTAAAGTTTTGATTTCCAATTCCTACATTCCATATTTATATATTTATATATCTATGACCTGGCAGAGTAAAATCATTAAAACCTTTTTATGTCACTTTATGGCCTGGTTGTTATGACCTTAAATCAGAATGAAAGAGAAACGTTTTTCTTTTTGGATATAAATATATGGGCTATGTCACATAAATGATATAGAAATTAAAAGAAAAAATAAAGAAAAACAAATTCTTGATCTCTTCTAAAATATTTTTCCAAATTGTTGAGCAATTTTTTACTCAATGTGGTGCAAGTTGGTACGTGCTGCTATGTGAGCATTAGACAGCACTGTAGACAGAAACGGGATAAGTGTTTGGTGATCAACGATTCATCTCCAGAATCGGCCAAATAGTTTCCTAAAGAAAGTGCAATCCACGGTTCGAGCCATTTTTCTTCC
Organism: Hemerocallis citrina; assembly: GCA_017893485.1. Lineage (NCBI taxonomy): Eukaryota > Viridiplantae > Streptophyta > Magnoliopsida > Asparagales > Asphodelaceae > Hemerocallis > Hemerocallis citrina. Next base: position 153,919,958 of record CM030367.1, on the reverse strand, counting down.
TGTTGCAGATCAACTCCAGATCCTTTCTCAGAAGTTCATTTGGTGCACACAGGTTTACCCATCCCTTTCTTAACAAAACTTTCGACGTCTTTCTTACCAGCGAAGAGGCTTACTAGTTGACCATACTGTCACTTGCACTTTGGTTTAGATCCACTTTACCTATCTGGCTATATTAAAGCATTAACATGTTCAGCATTAAAGAGAAGCAGGGCCGGCCTTGAGTTCCCGGGAGCCCGAGGCGAAGTCCCGAAATGGGGCCCTCCATACACCCACAAAAAAAAAACATATCTATACAAAAAATTTACACATTGTTGAAAGCAAAATATGCAAAATATATAAATTTGTTTTAAATCACTCATATTCAAAGTCTCAAATTCAATTCAAGTCTTCAAGTCTAAACTCAAATACTTTTAAAAAAAAAATTAAAGGCTCAAATAATTATTTTTGGGGCCCCTAATAATAATAGTATTTTTTTAACGCCCAAAATATGTGCCTATATTTACAAAGAAATTACAAATTTGGATGTCCCTAAAATTGAAAAAATGCCGGGGGCCCAAGGTGGCCGCCTCACCCGCCTCAAGGGTGGGGCCGGCCCTGAAGAGAAGGACATCAGTGCCAGCATGGGTGCAGGAGATAGAAGGAGGATGATGATTAGGTTGCTGTAGTGCAGGTGAGAATGGCGGGCAGGGAGATGGTGTTCGGCTCTTGCTTGTCTGGTTTGATGCATTTTGCTCTTTAGTATTGGAGCCTAGACTCTTTGTTATATTTATTTTTCTTCATCTTGATCCAGTCAGTTGGGGGCCTTGTCTCTTCGGCTGGGAGAGATTCCTGTAATTTCGGTATATTCTCTTGTTTTGTTTGTCATCTTGGATCGCAATTGCATCTCATTGTATGCTTATTTTCATTAACTTCTAATTAATGAAATACAGATTGTCCTTTTGGATCCTCTTTCCATTATATATACTAGTATCATGCACGTGCGATGCACATGGAGAGGAATGAAAAGGATAAAAAAAAAACTATAATGCACGTGCGATGCACGCGGTGGGAAATGAAAAGAGAAAAAAAATACCAACACGTGCGATGCACGTGGAGGGAAATAAAAAGACAAAAAAAACCATAATGCACGTGCGATGCACGTGGAGGGGAATGGAAAGGAAAAAAAAGAAAAAAAAAGGCCAACACGTGCGCTGCACGTGTTGACAAAATGACAAAATGACAAAAAAAAAAAATGGTGACAAATGACACTAAGCCCTTCTCCCATTATAATAGTAGATAAAAAACATGTTTATTGTGTCATAACAGAAAAAGTATGATTGCGTGCTCATATATATTTCAAGTATAAGTGCATCACTAAAACATGATTTGGTTTTTCCATCTAAAATTTCAATTTGTGAAGTGATTTGAGATTAAATTGTTTGTTTTCTTGAAATAAGAATGAGATATTGAAGGAAACTAAATACTCTACGATATTGATATTTATACATGTGAATTAGTTCTTAATCATCAATATACAAAATTAAATTGAAGGGAAAAAAATCATGAAATCATAAGCTAATAAAAATAACAAAGCAAAAGATACTCCTAACTTTATAGTAGTCTGGAAGCTTATCAATTACTTGCTTTATAGTAGTCATGGAGCTTATTGACCACTTCACAACCTAGATAGAGAAAGACCAATCATTTTGGAAGGAAAAATCAAAAGCTTATTTCACACTGAATTTCAGTAGGAATGTCTTTACTATTTAAGACAATGACGGGTTTCTCTTTGGAGAAAAATATAATTCATATAAATTTCAAAATGAAAGAAAAAGAAAAAGAGCCATTCCTCAATCTATTTTGGCCCCGCCTAGTTGCATATTGCATATTATCGAGGTAGCCAATTAGGCTCCTATTAGATTTTGTAGTTTTATAATATTTGGAGTAACTAATTTACGTTCATATTAGATTTTGTCTATTAGTGGCAGTAAAATCATTTCGGTGCATGAAAAGATGGATTGGAGCAACAAAAAACATTTTCAGGGTTATATGTTATATATTTTTTTTAGTTCGTCTATATTGATCAACTAGGTTTGCCCGTTGACACGTGCTTACAGTACGTCTTCGGAATGGTGTACCTTATTTGATCATATAAAATAGTTTTGGAGATCCAGCAAATTAATTGAAGTAGCAAATATATTATATGAGAAATATTTGGGGGTTCAGCAAAAAACATATTATATGGGGTTTTTTTTTTGAATAATTTTTAAAGTTTTTAAATTTTAAATTTTTTTAGTTTTTTAATGTTTTATTTTAAAAAAAATTAAATTTTTTTATTTTCTTAATTTTTTGAATAGAAGAGGGAGGAAGAGAGAGAGAGAAAAAAAAAATTAAATAAATATAGGAGTTGTTTTGGGTGGGGATTTGAATTTGAGTTTTGGGGAAAACTTTTGGGAGGAAAAATATGTTTTTTTAGGTTAGATCTGGACCTTTGATTTTTGGAGAATTGAAGGAGAGCCACTTGATAGCTTTCTTTGTATTTTATTTTATAGATATGCAATCTGAATAACAACCAATCTTAATTAAGACTGTCTGGCAGCATTTCTTTTGCGGTGAAGGGGTCAATTGCTGTAGTGATTTTAGATAGTGTTTAGTTCATTTCCTCGGTACACTTAAAATCAGATAGCTCCTCCTTCATCCAGGTTCTGATTTAGTGATTCCGGATGTGCTACACAAATCAATCAGTTGGTGTCCGTATGAACTAGGAATCAATCATGCACCTAACAAAACTTATTAGAAAGCAAAAGTAGCTATTATGTATATGGATTTGAATAATAAAACCAACATTAATTGATGTAGATAAGTATTATGCCAAACAATACTTGAGACAGGCTTTGTGCCATCAAGCAGCCCCGTAATGGCTAAAGCAGCCATCATATTGTGCAGATGAATTGCAGTGATTGTAACATATAATGCTGACGAATTGCAGTGGTATCGGAAGTTACCACCTTAGTATTATGCATCATGCCTTGTGGTCCAGTCCACGACTACAAGTAGCGGCTGATTTTCGTGATTATTTCCTAGAATTTTATTAGAGGGTCACCACAGGTCCATGACACTATACCCTTCTCCACGAGTATGTTTGGCAAGTTACCTTTGTAAGGGAAAACACAAAAAATCTCTAACCCATTGCTTCCTGACCTACTATGTTGGAGTTCCCCACTTTCGCTTCAAATGCCATCCATCGCGATTCATAAGGTGGTAGGTAGAACCCATCCCCATTAGCATGGTAATAGTCAACACACTGTACCCAACACAAAGTTGTCACCTTAGCGTCACCCCCATTAGCATGGTAATAGTTAACACACTGTACGCAACACAAAGTTGTCACCTTAGCATCACGCATCCTACCTTGTGCGGGCCAGTCCTCTTCGAAATGATCCACATAGATCAGTTCATCTTAATCAAAATATACAAGCCACTACACATCTTGATCTGCATTCCATCTTTGTTTAGTTCAATAGATACGCAAAGAGAAAGCTAGAAGAAAAAAGTTCAGTATCAACAAATTCACGTCAAGAAGCTAGAAGCTGCGGGCGGAAAACTTTCCCCTTGATAAACAATTCTAATCACATGGGCTTCCGTCGTGGCAAAATGTATTAAAGACATCATAACAAAAATAGATAGACATATGGTTATATCTTGTCTCGCAGTTCTCCGCATTATCCTCGCTCTCTGCCTGAGAAAAAGCCTAAGCTTTTTGTTTTATCTCTTCCTCTTCCCTCCTCTTCCGGAACTCTGGCTTCCTCTCTCAGCTGGAGCTTTTGCTCTACTTGTAGGTGTCTTTTTTGCACTCGATTTCCCTTTCACATCGGTTTTCAAATCAAGCTGCACTTGAATTCCTGGCGAACATAACACGTGAAAGTAATTGGTTTGGAGCATTATGCAAAAAGAGAACCAAGATTAATTGACAAACCTTTTGATCTATCGCTCTGCAGATCCAGCTTTGGCTTTGCCTCTCCGTTAAGCTTAATGCCATCATCTGCAGATACTCAAAGATACAAGTGATTTAATAAATTTGTGAGCTACTATTCTGAAATATTTATTATATAAACAAAACTCAGTTGAAGATAAAAATTGCACATGAATACATGAAACAAAGGATGTGTCAAATCTAATGAAACAATAAGATTACACATATAATAGTCAACAATTTGGTAACACATGTATTGCGGCCATGCCACTGTTTTCTAGCTTGGAACTACAGCAGTTGTATCGAAAGTAAGTGATCTATTAATAAGTGTAGGATGTAAAATATCATCTTGGGTTCTCAAGAATAGAACTCCTTTTGACATCAGGGTAATTATTTACTCAAATTATCTTCTTCAATTAAGGGGAGGAAAAGAGTGAAATAAATTGAAAAGCAATTCAAGCTTAAAGCATGTCTTGGTCAAATGAAGGACTAACCATCTTCAGCATCAGAAGAATTCTCTTCTTCACTATCAGCCAAAGTGTCTCCATTTTCTTCAGGGAAGCCATTCTCCACCGACTCCACAGGCTCCAGAATTGCTGCAATCCTCTTCTTTGGAGGCTTCTTAAAGCCAGGAAGCGTGATCAAGTCTGCAGCCCGCACAGCACCAGAACTACTCTTATATGCCTTGGTCAATGCAGCTTTCACCGCCGGTTGGACTCCTTCCATTGGGTTTGGGTGTCCCTAAAGTTACAAGTACAAGATCATATTATTTATGAAAGACTACAAAAATAAACAGTTGCTTATATAGCAAGTCATTATTAAGAATCAGAAGAGCAGAACAGTCAAGAGGGGAGAAGACCAAGAACTCAAACTTGCTTAACAAAAGAAGACATCAAAGAATGGACCAACAGAATACAGATGTCGTGTTCGCTGTTTATTCATATTGACAATATTTGACAGATGTAAAGGTGTCATGTCAAACAAAAATATATCTCATCTAAAAAATCTCTCAATTCATGTCAAACAAAAGTATCTGTCTAGATAATGTTTTCATACATCATATATAAGATGATGTACAACAACAACAAAAAAAACTTTCACCCAAATTTTTGGGGTCGACTATATGAATTCTTCTCCTCCACTCAACTTTATCAGATGATATGCCTAACACAAATAACACTATTTATAACCAAATGAAAGAGGCCACAAAATTCAATTAGTTGCAACCAAATTACCAGTTCAAATATGCAAACATAAAACAACCAATATTTCGGAGCGAGACACTGAGAGACTGAGGAAGAAAGTAAAAGTAGTACCTATTCTTCCTGAGTGGACTGCACAACATGCTACTTCAAGAGAGGGAGAACAGAGAAGCGAAGAATGCTCCTCCATGGTCTATGGGACTACAAAATAGCAAAGATAAGGATGAAGAAAAAGAAGAGGAGAAAAAGAAGAGAAGTAAAGGGAGATGGCAGAGGATGTTGGAGTCATGGTGGAACAAAAGGGACAAAAGAGAAAAAAAATTATAATGCGCTTCGAGGCCATTTGGTTTGAGGTAATGAAAAATGAATAGTAGAATTATGGAATCGTTGTTTTTCTCGCGCCCACAATTTGATAATTGGTAGGAGTTGGTAGAAACCCCTTTTCCATAAAAACTCCATTTGTTTTGAATAGGACAGGAGTGCGTAATTGGTGAGTGGACCCAAGTTACCCAACTAAGAAACATTTTACAATAAACTCTACAAAGGAAAATTGTTGGTTGGATACGCTTTTTAATTTTTTAAATATTATAAAACTGGAGCCCAACCCAATTCGGACGAAAAAATTGCAAAATTGGGAGTGGTCAAATTCCTCAATTTGTGGTGGGTCCCCTTTCTCCCCCCATTCCTCTCCTATCTCTTCTTTCCACCCTTTCATCTCCTTTTACGTGGTTCCAAACAACCCTAACTCCCTCCATTTTCCTACACACCGGATTTCAGTGCCATCAAACTGCTACCCAAACTGAAACTTCAAGAAAAGAAAGAAAAACCGCAATTGTCAAAGCCGAATGCCATGCATTATGTCATACTACATCAAACATGTAGCTGACGTAATCCTGAAAGTAACTTGTAGTTGTCTTTCCTTCTTTTTTTTCTCCTGCATTTTGGTAAGGAGACACTATTGCAACATGCCAACCGACTTTTAGGCCACTGACAAAGACAGTAAATGACCATTGGGACCAATTGATGCCTACACAAAGTAGACATAACAGTTAGATGCAGTTGATGTCTTACCCAAAAAGTATACCAAATTCCTATTGAAGCTGAGCAGTAGAAAAGCTTAAAGCACAGCAGAAGGAATGCATATCCAATCAATAAAATAAGACCAATCAACAAAATAAGACAGTGGACAGAAATGTCTTTGTAGCTCCATCACGGTATAAAACAGGTACTCTTTTGTTGCTAGTAGTGAGGAGGTTGGAGAATTGCTAACTTAAACATTTTTGAACAAGGTGCAGCACCGTTCTAAAAGCATCATTCCGACGTGCACTACCTACACGAAGAAACCCTCCGTCGACCAGGAGGGAGATGTTCATCGTTAAACAAGGGATATTTGGAACACGCCACAATATGCCTAGTCAGTACTGAGATATCCTTTGCTAAAGCAGAAATATAGGATGAAAAAAACTTCTCTCAAAAACAAGATGAAGAGAAATTGGATGCAGTTGTGATGGACTCCTGAACGGCTGAGGGCACACAATAGGCTATAGCGTCATGAAGTAGGGAATAAATTGCAACAGCAGTGCAAAAGTTTCGATAAATCTAGGAAGTTTTAAGTTTCTATAAATCCAGGAAGTTAGAAAAGGCATGTATAGGTATATTTAAGTTTTGATGCATCATGAGACATGACAGAAGAAATTTGTAGTACAAGTGGGACAGGTAATAGGTAGAGAAAGAATTGCTGAAAAAGTGAAGAGGCCACAAATATTTTAGATTAGTTCTCCTCTTGAAACATAGATTTTGTGCTTGAAAAGGTAAAACCCCCTAATTTTAAAAAGTGGACTAGGGCAGAGAATTGACTGTCTTTATCTGTAGGCATTACTGGACTTTGGTACTAAGGAGCAGGTACACAAATAGGCTTTTTAACCAGCAGACATGTAGGCACCCAAGAGGGGAAGTTGACGTGAAACATTGCCACAGCAAAGGTGCTTAATGCATGTCTGAACAAAAAGACAATATGAGGGATATGAAAATTGATAAACATTGGAAGAAGTTTAAAATGATCCGATCGATGCCTACCGAATTGTTGTTGGTATGTTCCATACAATGTGAGTCACTACCAGTCGGTTACGGATGGTAAGTGCTTGTTTCTTCATTAATTGGCAGATGTTACATATGAAATAATCCTCAAAACATGTAAAGCGTGTACAAACTTTACAGGCCGTAGGTCATGGCTAGAAATGGACTCTCTAACTTCTACTTGGCAACAAATTTTTACCAGGTAGCTATAAAAAATATACACGTGTATAAATTCAAGAAGTTTTGCAAGCAAAACTACATGTATTCACATGATCCAGTTACAAGCAAATATGCGCATAGATATATTTGAGCATAAATATGCATCTGAGAATACGAGTATGAAAGTAAGAAAGATATAACATTGTTGGGGGGAAAAAGAAGAAAAGACAGACTATTATGAAAAAGCAACATTCTCAAACCTTATATTCAGCAACGGTATTGCCAAGGATCCTCAAAAGTTTCCATAAAATAAGTCAAGAAATAGACCAACCTGGAACTTAGATAGCTCAATAATTGTTTCAAAGTCCTCTTGGCTTAGAGAATACTCCTCCATGAACTTCACGACCTCCTGAACAGCAGCATCCTGACATTGATTTGACATGTAAACATAAATTCCTTGCAGTTCGCATTCCTTAAAACTTCTCAATACTAACAAAACAAATGATAACCAGACCTTAGGCATAGTTTTCAGCGGCTCTGTCAGTTGCCTAAGAAGAAGAGAGAGATAATCTAACCGCAAGGTAACCCTGCCACATAATAAAAAATAAATAAGAGGATAGGTAATAGGTTCTAATTACATAAACAAATACATAATCATTGACATACAAATGAAATTAGAAGGCTCAATAACCACAATACAAAAAAGCACAATCCAAGCGGCGAATTTCAACACCACGCGGAACAGAATTTTTAAACTAATGAATTATCAAGTAGTTGTCACCAAACCAAAAGACATTGTACCAGCCACTACTTTTCACTACGGACTTTCACTTTCCTGCTAAGTTCGGTGATATACAAAATCCTTGTAGTTGTAGGTATGCTTTATAAAAGAAGAGGGTCACAGTCCTCATGGACTCTGGCATTCAACTCAATTCATGAGTAGGAAACAGTAACTACTGAAACACATTAAGAAGAAGTACAGTTTTCCCATTCCGAGTAACAACTATCCACATGAGAATGAGCAGTTGCAATTAGATTCAAGAGCTCAAGTCATTAAGATGAGAAAAAACTGAAGCTTAACATGAGGAAGGTGCCACAGCCAAGAAATAGTAAATAACTACTGAGTAGACAGCTTTCTTATATGACTTCATACAAGAAAGAACATAGCACATCCTAGTAGTTGGATGTGTAATGGGTGTCCCTTTTGAGTAGTATATTGAGCCTAGTAATCTAGTTGATGGTGCCTCACCTTTTCATTTCTCATTTCACTACTTCTTTTCACTAAGACCTTTCTCATTCCTGCTACTTTCACTATAAAAAATCATTGTAGGTATTCTTTATATGCGGGATGGTATGAGTATCATGCCCCAGTAGGTTAGTCCCACCGTAAGAATTGATGGTTAAAAATGAAAAAAGGCGCTTTTATCACTTGAAGATCGGAAACCAACTTTGACTGATCAGCAGGACGACATCAAATGGGGGCTTTGATAAAATCAGGGGTTTTCCCAACTGACTCAGTTTACGTGTTCCTCAATGATGGTGGCATCAGGGATCATTGTCCCCTTTAGAAATCCACGACGGTGCTCAGAGTAAGGACTTTCAACTACCTCGCCAGTAAAATGGCAAGGTCCCATCGTGTGAGACGTGTAGGCTTCATCCGTGTCAATCACCTTCTCCCATGTGGAACGTCTATCAATGCGCTCTCCAAACTAGTAATAGCCAACCGGAGTTGGTTGGAGTACTTTGGGACAGATGGGAGGGTTAACTATATTAATAAAGAAGAGCTAAAATTAGGACATCCTCATAGTAGCTATATGCTGGGTCATCTAGGTTGAGAGAAATCGCATAACCATTAGGACCACTTCGATGCATTTTTCTAGCATTCTCCATTTCATCAAGGCTAATACTATTTTCTGGTTAAGCCCAGGAACTACACTGATACAAAACAAGGCCAAAGAAAGGTTTGCGCATCAACATTTGAAGCAGAATCAGATGAGAGAAAGAGAGAGAGGGGTGGGGGTGGGGGTGGCCAAGGCCGTAACCTCACACACTTTTTTCTTTTTCTCCATAAAGGAAAATGATGCAAGTGGGATTCAAACTCCCGACCTCTCGCTTACTAGGTGGGGGTGGCCAAGGCCGTAACCTCACACTCACACACTTTTCTTTTTCTCCATAAAGGGAAATGATGCAAGTGGGATTCAAACTCCGGACCTCTTGCTCACTAGCTCGCTCACTAGCAAACATGCTTGACCAACAGACCCTAGTAGCACTTGCAGTAATCGCTCCTTTGGCTGTACTCTTTTATTGGCACTTCTATTTTCACGTCTTTTTCATTTATCTGATGTACTTCTTTACTTGTAGTTGACCATATTTTGCGGGGATGAAGAACACAAATAAAGAGAATACAATTTATTAGCCTTTTTATAAGAAAAACTTTAATAATTTGACAGGAAAATATATTGCATATTGACTTACTGGCAACAATCGTAAGTAGATTTTTTTTAATAATTAACAATTGTGTATAGGAGTAAACTTTGAAGTAACTCAGGGTAATATGGAACAAACATCGCTAAAAACATGCACCACACGTGTCATTGTTTCAATCATTAGTGTCCATGCAACATTGATTACATAAACAGCTACTCTATAACCACAAAAAGAGGTTGCAAAGCTGTATCTCATTCAAGTATGGCATCGTCCGCTGCTGTTTAGGAAGGTAGATTTTTTTTGTTTTCTAGATGCGCACCAGTGTACTTTTTCCTACCTATTCACACATTCGGAATTGGTGTACTTTACTAAGAGTCTCATGTTCAATAATGTTGACTATTTACTTATGTGTGCATGAATTGGACTTCTCTTTAGTCTTTCCAAGGCACACATGTTGGTAGATAGTGAATATTATTAAATGCATCATGCTTTATCATGTAAACTAATCCCTACTTGTGCATAAAATTGGTACCAAAAAATAAGAAGAGAAGAAAACACATGCACAAGTAAACAAATACAGCGGTGTTAAAAAACCTAATTAAAATTCTCGTTGTGCTAGTATTAAAACTAGAGAACAAATGGATATATAAGGGACCATCTGAGTCACTATGTCGCACCATTTTAACCTCAGTTGATGCCTAGCTCTAAAAAATCACAAACACACCCACCTAGCTTTTTAGTATTTTTCCACTCATCCATCTTGACATACTTAATCTAAATATGCTCATATTATAGGACAGTTATTTCGTGATAGCCTGAAATTAGATTACATGAACTTCGCAGTGATTTTACTATATAGAAAATACCAATCTGACAACTATATAATTATTAAAACAGGGCAAAGGATTATAAGCAGAGTAGTTAATAGGAAAGAAAACATTCCTTCATCTAGTAAATCCACAAGCCAATAAAATTCTGGTACACTAGGCAAGTAAGCATACGAATGATTGGTAAGGATCTTCATACAGAGGATCTTCGCAAGTGCAGCAAGAAAATTGTTTAAAAAACAAAACAAATAAAAAAACTAAGAGACCTACCTGTCCAAATTGGAACACTGCGAAGCAAGAATATGTACATGAGCATCCTGCAAAAGCCTCGAATTCTTTCCCATTGTCGAATTCTTTCCTAACCATCCACCAAACCTGTTATAATTACGTTCTCCCTGCCCAGCCAAAAGAATGTACGTCAAAATCCTCGTAAATTCCAAAATTAAGTAATTTAATTTGAAAAATTAGTCATTACAGCACAAAAAAGAATGGGATAGTATAGCATTCTTAATAGACTGTAGAGTGTGCCAAGGGAAATTAGATTGACCTGCTCTTAACTACATTAATAGAAAACAGAATAAATTCTCTCTCAAAATTCTGTATGCAACATCATGCATCGACCACATGTCCCGCAAACATATACGAGAGTTCGCAAACAGCTTGCCTAGCATCTGTCATCAAAACATTGCCTAGTTACACAATGTTATGCACATTATAAGTATGTCACAACTATGATCACATTGATGTGTTAGAATTTCAATATATGGCCTCCACGACAACTAATTTTCCTAATTAGTCACATTGAGACAGTGATATCGATCTTTAAACTCGGTAATATTACATTTTATAACTTTTATTTGTTGGAAACGAATCAAAGACCAAAAAAAGAAAAGAAAAAACCTTTAAAGTGGAAAGGTTTGTTTCCATACATTGTAAATTAGTTATTTTAAAAAGTAGGCCTCTCTATAAAACATATAGCTATAACTTAAGTGAAAACAAATCAAATACAAACTCTTTAAAATAAACTTTTCCCACAATCCTTCTGGGAAGTAAAAGAAGAAAATAATCTAACAAATAACTTTGCATAACTACATATATATCAGGTAATTGAACTTTATATGAGGAATTTTCATTTAGGAAAGAAATTTGAAATGAGATATAGCTTCTCAAATCATAGCTTTAAGTATAAACTCCACAGCATTTAGCTATGACTTAAAATTAAAGATTTGCAAACATATTCCTCCAAAATCCATTTTACATGCAAAACCTTTCCAGATAGATCAATTGTGCCTAAACAAGACAATAGTTTCAAATAAGAAATGGTGAATGTTAACTGCATGTGGCAAAAGCTAACAACAGCTTTTGGTTAGCTGCAACAAGGACCTTTGCGGTTGCAGCTGCAATGTTCGGCCAGTTTGACCTAATTGCAACTGCAGCTGCAACATGCATCCATATACCTTGCTAGTTGCCTCTTGCAGCTTACGGCCTGAGGTACTGTAAGGATTGCAAGCACTTTTAGCTTGCAGCCCAATAAACAACTGAAACCGATGCCAATTGCAAATTTTCACTTGCAAAGAGCAAGGTTGCAGCAAACCAAATGCTAAGATATAATGTAAGCATATTTTCGAACCAAAACTTTAGATATATGATATAATTCAAGAGTGAACCTTTAATAGGGATTAGATTGAGGATATAATTAAACTACAGAGTGAGGTTCTAAATATCAGGTGCAGGAATGAAGTGGAGGGAAGTTTTACATATCAGACAGCAGATATCAAAAAAATCTCAAGAATACAGCATTACAGCAGCTTTTTTATCGAACACGCTATATATATGATGGCAACATTATATACTATACTGTTTAAATGTCATATATCTAATACAATATAAAACAATTATGCAGAAACATGATTTAAGCATGTTCTAAGGGGTAAAAGAGAAGCCGCAAAGAAGCGAGAGAAAGAGGTAGATCGGATGATTAATAGCTAGCCTAGTAAATATCAATATCTATTCATACCATCATAGTTAAGCTACTCAGTATTGTTCATCATTAGCTAGTTCTAGGATCATAGTTTTACTTATATTCTTAACTAAATACTAAGGCAATATGAAAAGGAAGCAATGAACCCAATGAGTAACAAAAAGTTATGAAACATATAGTAACAAAATGAAAAAAACAACACTTCGAAACATAGTATACTTTAAAAGCTGAGAAAATAAACAGTTTTAGACTAGAAAATAATCGTTGTATTAAATACAAGAAATAGGCATTGAATGTACCGGCTCCAATGTCTCCCTTTGTCCATGCATCAAAGCAGCCCTGATGAGATTAGGGAAAGATGAAGATTTTAATAAAGTTAGCTAATACCTTCTGCAGTAACATCAAATATATAAATAAACTATTATGTGCATGAAGAGTCGACATACGGAATAATACTAGAGGCAAATGAACCCGCTTGTGATAATTGCCACTGTCGATATCTTCTAATCTGAACATTGACTATGTCTCCATCTCCAATAGACTCAGCTGCACGAGCAAGAAAATTCAATCTTTTGACACCACTCTCATCCTTGCCCATTGAGGCTGGTCGATAGTTGATATAGTTTTCCTAGCAGTAAGAAATAGAAACAGTAAGAAATTAGCTAAAGGGAAAAAATCTACGCAGAGAGCAGAATGAACTATTATAAACAGATTCTAGAAATGTATTCACATTAGGATATCAATGAAGGCTTGTTCAGATTTACTCAATATGAGGCAGTAAGCAGTAAGCCATCTATGGAATCACAAGTTCCTTACAGTGTACTGCCCTATAGAGGGTTCTTAATGCTGATTTAGCATTCATTTTGCAACTCGAAGAAGGTATAATTTGAATTAAAAAGTGAAACAGGACCTTTTAAACATATCAAATACATAGTCATTTATCTTATTTGCTTCAATATACTTTTGGAGCAATTAAATATCACAACTCTTTCATATTTGATGATATATATATGACTTCGTTGAATTACCCTAGTCTCTCGCACCATGTAAAGAAACAAGAAGCTTAGAAACATCTGTTTGCTTACAAACTATTCTGCTCGAGCTTATCCTATTCAGCAATGGCAATACAATAAGCATGTGGTCAAAATTCGGTCAATACCCAAAACATAGGTAGATTCTCTCCCTCTACCCAAAAGTTTTCCTATTTTTTTGCTTTCTTCACTTGCTTCAAAGTCAAAATTTTGCTGGTGATGGCCTTGATAAATTATTTCAAGGCAAGGTGTCATTGAATAGCTTTGCTCTACAGCCCCTACCTTTGGCATGTAAGCCCAATAATCTAGGCCGATCCCTACATTGAAGCCTTTATTTCCCTATGCTCAAATAAACATTTTCCAATAAATTCGCAGTAGCTTGCCGACCATGTAATGGAAACCTACAAAATACCTGTCACTTAATGTGTTTTGGTCCTGCATCCCCCCAGCGATACCGCATGTACAGCGTATATGCCATGCATACTCAGTCAAACTTTTGTGCCAGAAACAGCACAAAGGAATATGTGCCCAGTATGTGCCGATGTGCAGGCGCATATAGCAACACTCACCCACATACTGGGTGCAATTTCTTTTATGCACTTGCATAATTGTTTTCCTCCATGTTATGAAAATCGGCCAAAAGACCTTAGTTTTTTTGGCTGCATGTTTTGCTTTTCATCTATTTAGCATCCATATTGATTATTCTATTGTCAGCTCTATATGTTATAATCATCATCAAGCTTTCCTGAATATATCTGATGCCATCTTCAGCTATTCAGCTGCACCTTTGGTTGAGCTAATTCCACCTTCACACACCACACCCCACCCCACCCACCCACACATCCATTATAAATCTGGGGAAAATTCAGATTCACATGAACCAGTTACCATCCAACATTAAATCTGGGAAAATTCAGCTTCACTTGAACCAGTGCTATGTGGTCATTGGATTAAATTGGTTTGCCCCCCAAAGTATAACTTCCACTTCAATCCAATGGCTATAAAGCATAGGTTAATGTACATGGTGCATACATTTTATTTCCCAAAATCCAGCACATAATAATTTGTTAACGTAGTTGGGAAAAAGGCTTTGTTGTTATTGTAGGCATCCACAATATATATCCCACTTGCCAAAGTTATGAATATATCCTTCTTCATCAATACTTTGTGTTTACTGCTTTTGGTGAAATTTCTAATGCTTTCAGTGCAACATTTGAGAAAAGAAACATTACAAACCTGAATGATAAGAGGGACCAGGTCAGGATCACTCATGCTCAAATCAATCCTCTCATCCATTCGCAACTTCCCAGCATTGAAACCAAACAACCTACAAATGAAACATTTTAGAACATGCGTAGGTTTTAATAATTAGTTTATGTCACAGGATTTGGGTAGGAGATGTACCATAAATAAAAACAGAAAATGACAGCAATGATATCAGTCGCAGATAAATGACAAAACCTTTAAGTCACAAAACTTATAAGAATTACCATTAGCGAGTCCAATTGGGACGATACAACAACAATAGAACTACTGATGAGGACATCTTTCCTGTTTAGTTTATTTCAGTACCATTTTTGTTTCTAGCAATTATAGCCATATGTAATCGTTTTTGTATTTTTTTAGATTCTGAGAATATTTTGGAGATTTGTATCAAGATATATTTTGAGCCTATTTAAAGGCCTTGAGATGAATGAGAAGAGATGCCATTATTGATTAAAAAAATCTGTGTTGAGTTTTGCTCTTCCTCCTCTTTTGTGTGATACAACTGAGATCTACATTAGGGTTTGTGATAAATCCTAATCAAATTTTAGAATTTGTGATAAAACTCTAAAATCTACTCAAAATTAAAAATCTCAAAGTACAAATCCCTAATACAAACCCTAATCCCCAAAATCCTAAACTAATCCCCCCCTCTACAGCCGCCCCCTTCTTCTTCACCTTCGTTTTCCTCTACCCCCAGATCCCGATCACAAGAACAGAGAACCCAGCCCTTCGTTTTCCTCTTCACCTTCTTTCATGCTTGGATGTTTAAAGTCCCTTTTTATTAGCAAGTTAGTATCTTGATTAGTAAATTTACATTGATAGTAAGCTCCTAGCATTGTACTAATAATGTTAGTAAGCTTAGTTGAAATGATTAGTATAAGTTAATAAGTTAATATGTTAGTATAGTAGTGAATTAGTAGAATAGAATGGTAGAATGCCATGATAGTGAGAAGTTAGAAAGTTAGAAATGTAGACTTGACCTCGTAGTAACCCAATTGCTAACCAATTGTTTATGGTTAGTAAATATACATTGTTAATAAACTACTAGTTTTGTGTTAGTGAGCTACTAACATTGTATTAGTAAGCTACTAATGAGTTAGTAAGCTTAGTTATAATGTAGTAGAAAAGATTACTCCTCACATGATTAAATTGATGTGATTGCATGAAACTACACATTTGTAGTAATATGCCTAGTAGTTGTAGTTGCATGCTTAGCTAATTAGAAACCCATGATAAAGTTAAGTAAATTGTAGTAAAGAACTATTGGTTGCATAGAAGAGATTGTAGGCATGAATACGGTGATTGATGGAATGTCGTATGCTTGTGTATGCGGGTATGCATACTTGAAAATTTACATATGGTAATGTTTTGTGCACATTGAGTGCACTAGTGTGGTGCATGTTGGGCCAACCTCTTAGCATGATTGGAAGCTAAGTTGAACCCAATTAAATCTAGATGAGACTTGTTGTGTTGGTGAATTGAGAAATTAAACTAGAATGATTGGTAAGGACAGACACTAGTTGGGCGTGTACTACTCACCTGTCAAGGAGACACGTGCGGCGTCGTCTCGTCTGGGACATGTGCGGCGTGGTCTCGACTGTTAATTTCTGGGATTTAGTGATAAGAACGGGATGCAGACGTAAGTCACAATTCCTGTCGGAACTTAGGAGAGGGACTCTTAAGTTTCCGTCTATGTTCTGGGTTATCAATACGAACAAGGAGCAAGAGTGTGACTCTAAGTCTCTGGGCGGAGTAGGGGTGGCCCTACCGATTCGCCTTGTGTTCATGATAACTTTGGTAGGGGCAGGAGTGGAGAAGGACCATGATTCCGGCAGAGCTGATGATTACCGGCCTGACCGGGAATGGAGAGGAACCACGATCCTGTCGGAGTGGAGAAGGACCACGATCTGAACGAACAGGCTGACACTGCCGTTCAGAGTGGAGAAGGACCACGATCCGACTGCAGGAGCGGAAATGGACCGCAGGTACTGCAGACTCTACCAGTCACTAGATGAATGTCAGAAACAGGAAGGAGCACAAGAGTAGAATGCATGGCGAGGGATTGAACCCTATTATCTGGAGAATACGAACACGATTTGGGGAGTATGTAGTATGGGATGCATACGTTTCCAAATCAAGTTTGCATTAGATTAAGAGCACGGTGTGCATATGAATTGCGCATTAGAATCTAGAACATGACATACACCGACACTTGTGGTTTGACTTTCACGTTTCTTTTCTTCTGCATCAAATATTGATTGTTGAGGATTTTGAAGATTGTGGTTTTCATCCGCGTTGCGTCAGTTGTATTCAACTGACGCGCCCACAGTTTGCTAATTGCAGGATCGCTGATCGTGGAGCGGAGGACTCGTGCTGCGGAAAGCATCCAGGTGTAGGATAAAGTGTCCATGTGCAATGTAAGTTTCTAATTTCCTGTAATTTTTCTGTGTTGTGTACTCATTGAAGTAAAGATTCTGGGTAAGTGTCACGAGCTCCCAGTGTGTGGATCTCGGGGCGCTACAGGATTGGTTCGGATTGGTTGGTTCGGATAATAGTTGTCCACCCCTAGAACAAAGTGAACGGCATGGTGAAGTGAGTGATGGTCGGGAGATGGTGATACATATGGAATTCCACTGATAAAGACAAAGTAGAATTGACATGCTACTTTGTCTTGAAATGGTGTAGGAATTTATTGTCATCAAACCTATTGACATGTTATTGTGTTCAACATTCCCACGCCAAACTTAAATTACATTTAAAATTAATATTTTTTACATGTATAATTACACAATCGACTATTCATCTTCCTCGAACTGTGTACATGGCACAAATTCTGGTGTTGCCAATTGTGATACCTCGGTATTTAAGTAGTCTATATTCCTCTGCAATCCCCATTGTCTTGACAAGGATGGTCGATCCCCAGATACATATCTCCTACAAGAAATAGATTTAGGAACATATTCTTTCAGCACTATTTCTGATAAAATAATACGCCGTAACTGAGCCTCAATATTCGAATGTTCCTGGCAACGTCAGTATAATTCCTCATGTCACAATATTTATCAATAGTAGATACAGTGATATTTTTCCAATAAATGATTTAAAAATACATAAATGTTTACTTTATTTCTGTAACATGGGCCATTAAATGCCTTAACTTTATTTCTGCAACATGAATCAAGAGATATACACAACAGTGCTAATGCAGGACTACCCCAATCACATGTGCCCACTTTCACTTTAGTAAGATCTTCAAGTACTGCAAGCCAACCACATCTTGCAACTGAAGCAGAATTGGAGAAAAGAAATTCTTCAAAGAACATAAAGAATGTTCGTGCAACCGTCATAGCTATAGTATTATCAACTTTTGCTGCCTCGATCATACTGGTATGAAAATACATCTTCAGGAACGATAACCGTATTCCCTTTTTCAATCAGCTTCAGTCATTTCTGGAAAGAAGCGGGTCTGAACTAATTCGAAAGGATAGTCTTCATCGTTGCATGGAGGCTTTTCACCGACTCCGATGGATATTCATGTTAGCATTCTCCAATCCAACCGGGTGAATCCCAACTCACCGCACGGCCAGTGAAATATGTGAGTAGTGTCCCACCATCTTTCGACTAAGACCTCGACAAGCCGATGAGATGACTTCTCGGTATCAACGTAAAAAAACGGTGTCACCCCGCATTATCAATTATTTGTTTCACTAGTGGGACGCGAGAACATCACATGTATGCTTTAATTGGACTATTCCAATTTTTCCTAAATGTACAAAATCTGTCAAAAGAGATCTCGGTAATATGCTTACAAATATGAGGGCGGTCGTTGACTACCCATTTCCACATTGTTGGATCGCTGAGATCCATATCTGGAGTATCTGTTCGCCTTCTTTTCTCCTGCTGCCATGATCTAAACCGGCTTGACTCTTTGATTTAATCCTACCAATAAACGTTCGGATCGACATGACGTTATCGATTAGATAAACCAGAGAATGAATTAAGACGAAGGGAAAAAAGTTAGTTTGGACCGAGGAGTGAAGTCAAAGAATGAAGGAGTGAGCCTGTATGAAAGAGTTCAAATTATATCATTATATCGAGTCTAGATTCAGATAGTGTGAAGGGTAATTTAGGAAGAGGAAAAAAAATGTGGGACCAAAAATTTTGATCGGACACAATATCATTTTGCGTCCGTTCAAAATTTTTTTATAAAATTTGAATCAGACGCAAGATGATATTGCGTCTGAGAGAATTTTTTTTTAAATGGCATCGGACACAAGATGATCTTGAGTCCGATGCCATTTTTTAAAAAATAAAAAATAAATATGGTCTCAGACGCAATATTATCTACTGTTCGATCATTTTTTTTTCTTTTTAATTAAATTTAGTAGGGACGCAAGATGATCCCTCATCCCGTATATTTGTACATTAAAAAAACAGAAATATTGAACGGGGTGCAAGATCATCTCCCGTCTGTCATTTTTTTAAAAAATCTCATATTTTGAGTCGAAACGACTCCAACACTAAGTCAAATTTCTTATTTCTTAAAGCCAAATATGAAAATTTTGAGTCTCAACAACTACAGATGCTCTAAGTGACTACTGGTTCTATCAGATTTCTCCTCGTACACACGCATGTCTTGCATTGTCATACTAGCTCATACTAAATGAAATAAATAGTATAAACCAAAACTTAGTGCATACGCCTAAAATGAATGCATCTTTGCTTGGCCAGATGAAGTTAATATCTAAACCATTTACCAGACTCACATGAGCCAAGACAATAGCAAATCTTATATGTCAACCCAACCTAAATTAACTTAAATTAACATGTGGTATGCTGTAAAGTATATCAAATCTTACTACACCACTAATACCAAATAGCTGTAACTTCCTTCAATGTATTATATTATTGGCATGAGATATTTCCCAAATCGAATAGGCCCCACATAGGCGGAGCCACCTCTCCGGCTGCTTTGTTGGGCCCTAGGAGGCAGACCTAGCCACCTAGGTGATCGTTGCAGATCTTAAACATAAAATAATAGAAATAGAGAGGACAAAAGCACCAGTCATTCACCTTGCTGTAACGAGTGAGATCAACACAAGAACAAGGGCGGGGGGTTATGTGAATGAAAAAAACAAAAACAAACAAACAAATCACATTCTCTAATTTAAGTAACGTCAGATCAGGTCTACCATTTTCACTTTAGTTAGACCTCGATGTTGTTGATATGCAGAAAGGGCTGTTCCTACTCCCATCCCCGGGTACAAAAAGGCCGTGGTTTTAGAACATACAACAAAGTTTTGTTGACACCTGAAACTGACATTTTTACTGAGGGTGCATTTATAAGTGAAACTAGTCATGCTTTGCTTAAATTAAAGAATACGGTTAGGGTTCTCTTTTCTCCATCGCCTCCCTCTCCCTCTTCCTCTTGCGCTGGTCTCTCTCACGATAGCAGCAGCGGCAAGCGGCAAGAAGCGGCGGTGACTACAGAAGTGAAACACCAAGAAGAGACGATGACAACAGTGGTGAAGCAGAAAACAGGTACTTCCTCTCTCTCCCTTTCGATCAACAGTTAGGTGGCTACCCGCGGTGTAGACCCTTTGCTGCCCCGTACTGCTTATCCGCTCACAGAAACCATGCATTTCATTTCTAATAGGATGGAAAAGGTTTCAAGAATTACGAAGGTGAATAGTAAGAAATTGGCATGCTTATTTTATGACCAATGTCAAATAAGGACGACTAGATAATCAGAAAGGGCATCTGACAATTAACCTACATTGTAAGCCATAGTCGCAATGCATTGGATTCTTCGTCAAAGGAGATCTCTTCCAAACATGTGATTTAGAGCTCAAGTATATTAAATAAACAAAACGATTTTGGACAATTGACCATTCTCCTTGGTGGCAAAGAATAACAAACTGATCAAAGACCATCAATCACACATCTCTCTCTGACCATAGGATTGTGTTGCGAATTTGAGAAGTAAAAGACCAAGTGAAATTTACCAGACTGGTCGTTTATTACAACCTCGGTCATGTGACCTCTGATTTATTCTCCACACATATCCTATTGATGAATCTACAATTTTCATGGCAATTGTTTGATAGACATTCTCTTCTAAATTCCAATGCTTGTCTATTTTCAGGAATTTGCCACGAACAGAAGAATGTGAACTATCCAAATATAAAGCTATCTATCTGTTCCTGCTACACATTGAAAATAGATCCTTGATATCCATAGAAACAATCACATTGATCTTAGTGAGACCTAGGGTGCGTTTGGCCTAGCTTTTTTTAGCTTTAAAGCTACTTCAGAAGGAGAAGCTAGAAAATACAGCTTTGAAATTAAAAGCTGAAGCTGTTTGGATAGTCAGCTTTTTTTTTTAACTTTAAAGCTACTTTTAAGCTAGAAGTTGTTTGGTCAAATATCAATTAAAAGCTACTTTTATACATCAAAATTTTTTTATTTATGGGAACATAACATCTAAACATCTATTCATATCTAAAAACAATATTGTCTAAAGACTCCAAAAAAATATTTAAAAACATCAAAAATATATATATATATGAAAAAAACCATCTAATAAATTTAGTTATGCCTATAATGGAATCTGAGATCTCAAACTGGAGTCCCATCACCTAGAACAGTGAAGTATATAAAAGCAAAAAAGAATCAAATTGGAAATTGCATCTGAAGCATACATAACTAGACCACATGAACAATAGGATTTTAAATGGTCCGCTTACATTTGCTAAGGAGACGATAGAGAAAAACATTCATTGAACAAAACAAACCAACCTTGGGTTCCATCAATCCAAAATCAAGGCAAGGAGTAGGAATATAGTTATAGCAGAATTGGAATAAACCTAATAGTTCAAAACACTTCCCTCCAAAATTGGGGACTTGGGTTTCGACATGGAGATGGAGAGGGCTAAAATCGGGGACTAGGGTTGACATCAAAGGGATTTTGAAGGGACGAAGAAGAGGACAGCAAGAGGACAAGAAGAGGACGGGAGAGAGAGAGAGGACAGCAAGAGGACGGGAGAGAGAAGGGAAATTTTTTTTGACGAAGAAGAGAGAAAGGACAAGAAGAGGACGGGAGAGAGAGAGGACAGCAAGAGGACGGGAGAGAGAAGGGAAATTTTTTTTGATCCAGAAGCTAGAAGCTAGAAGCTAGAAGTAGGTTTTGGGAGCTTCTTTTAGAGCTCCTTTTCTTCATAAAAAAAGCTACTTTTTTTTTTATAGAGCTTTTCAAAATGTGTGTTTGGCCCAGCTTCTCCTTCTAAAGGAGAAGCTAAGCTAATTTTAAGCTGGGCCAAACACTACCCTAAACAATATTTGACAGGCTCTTTCTGTACACGGTGCACCTAGAGTGAGAGTCTGAGACAGCTGAAATTGAATAGAGTGATAAATCTCCATCGCTCAAGCATTAAACCAAAGCAGTACAACTCATTCCTATGTTTTCCACGGAAACCTTCAAAAGTTATCTATACTATGAATTTTTATGTACTTAAAAATGGTCATCAATGTCAACAAGTATGTCTTATACAGGAATCTTTTGGGGTGTACCAAACATATGGCAGTACTTGATGAGTACAATTTATACATAATTTTTATTAATCTTTTATGCATTAAAATTGCAAGTTCTCGTTGATTTATTTAACATTTATCTTATTTCTACTCAATAATATATATTTGTTTGTTTTTGTAGGATTGAGATGGATAAGTGCAAAAGGTGGACATTTTTGGTGAAATCATGGAAGAAAACAAGGTTGAAGACTTAAAAATTTGAGTACTCAAATGCGCGTGTTTACAAATTGGCCCATGGAAGAATCAATAAAAATATTTCGGTCAACTAGGGGGTGGAATAAAATTTTGTATTAAAAGTTGAGTGAATTTAAATTAGGGTTAGTAAATTAACTAACTAGTTTAAAAAATTAATTAATTAATTAATTATCTAATTATAAAAACTAACCCTAATTATATACCTACCTACCTACTACTACTCCTCCTATATATATAAGAAAGAGATGCAGCAAATAAAGGGGTTGGCGTGAAGGAAGAAGCAAAGGGGTTGGTAGGTGGCTAGAGGAGAAACGAAGAGGTGTGGCGGCTCATGAAGGAAAAAAAGGCAAGAAAAAAAAACATCAAGATTGCAGCGTGAAGGAGGGGGTAGGTGTGTGGCAGGGCGTGACGTCAGCGGCCGCTGACTTTGCAGTTGGGCAGCTCGGTTTCCAAGGCAAGGAGAGAGAAGGAGGAAGACTGAAAGTGGGTTCTGACTTTGCGGCACGCAAATCGAGGCATCTCGGTTTGGAAATTTTTTCTACAAAACAGAGTTCTTTCTGTCCCTCTTTTCTTTCTCTAATTTTTATAATGCAATCCAAGACAATATTTGTTAATTGCAAATTTATTATGAACTAATTTTATTTTTCTAGGATTTCGATGTAGCCTAGTTTTGAGAACACAATTTTAATTCCATATTATTTTTCTATTTTTCCATGGTTGTGTATTTGATTTTTGATCTTAATGCTTACAATTGGTCAACCGACTTTTGCATGATCTATTAAATCATGAAGAGACCGAACTGGTAATTTGTGATTTTGAAATATAGAATTAAACACCATTGAATAATTAAACACCATTGATTGACCGAAATTAGAGATGATTTACCGCGATTGATGTGACCGTTAAGAAATCCACAGAACTTAATGAGTCTTCAATTAATTAAATTTGTGCATGCACTATGACAAACGGTTAGTTGGAGATATTTTTGGTGTTTGTTCGAGAGAAAGCATTGAATACTTAGGAGATTTTGGTCTACAACTTGGAAAAATAATATTTCTATTCACATGGAGTTATAAATTGTGTGATTAACTAGGTGAAATCAAAAGTCTTAGAATTAATTTTGCAATTAATAAACAACAAAATTTAAGATTCGCTCATTTTTGATTAATTTTGTTAGTTCTTTAGATTAATTTAATTTAGTTGTTTTCTTTATTGAAGTTCGATTTTCCAAATAGTAGTTAATCTAGTAAATTCGGTACTCTGGGTTCGACACTCTTTTCACTTAACTAAACTACTTGTTGCGATTTTGTACGCTTGCAAAAATTCACATCAGTACTTCCAACACTGATCAATAGTGTGGCTCTATCAGTGTAGTTGCAGCCACACAAGTGTGAGCATAGTTATTGTAGCAATGTGAATCAAACAAGTCTTCGGAAGAAGTATAAATGCGTTTCTATCAAGAACTTGGAACTAAGCTCCTAGAGGGAGAAAATGACATGTGATCTTCAACATTCGAGCAGCCAATGTAAAACCTCAATTGGGTATAAGGACTATACGCTATTCAACATTGAGGTTACATTTGAAAATATCAAACTGTCAATTTAACATAACCAAAACACCTTATAATTTATATAAAGAACAAACACTAGTTGCCATACTTCTCTTCCAGATTGGAACATAAATTTTAAATGCAGTGAAAATATAACGAGCTGACTACCTATAGCAGTCTAAACAGAGAGAATGTTGCATTCATATACGTTATCAGCGTAACTATCCGACTATCTGGTGAAACTATAATAAAGATATAAAAACTGACTGGATATATAACAAGCAGATCTGACTAGAAGAACAGTGACTAAATAGCCGTGTCGACATGAGATAAAACTACGGAAATTCAGGAAGTATTAAGATTTACTTGTCCACTGCTGTAAAGGGTGAAATATCTTCATCTTTCGAACTATTGAGAAGACGTTGTCTTATATCATCATAGTTAATCGCTGATTGCGAGAGACTCATATATTGTAATTGATTTATTGCCATCCTCATATCTCCATTGACCCTATCAGCAAGTTCTTCAAGAGCAATCTGTTGCAACAACCAATATATAAGGAACATGCAGCCAATTAATCATATTTGTAACAGTATAGGTTTTCTAAGACATGCCCCTACAAAATCTTCCTCAGTGTGAAATAACCAACATAAATCTCCAATATTTTATATAACCATTTCAAATGGTAGGGTAGATTATGCGAGGCACTCTGAAATGGAGCGCTATCTCCTCCTTAGCTCCCCCCCCCCCAAAAAAAAAGAAAAAAAATAAAAATAAATGATAATAATAATAATAATAATAATAATAATAAAATAACTGTTCAATAGCTGAAATTGTGACACTTGCCTGTCCAAATCACCAGCCCCTCACCTTCCTTATACCTAAAAATAAGTGTTTTTTGGAAAAGAGAGGATACAGGCAAGATGTACGGACAGCCAACACATACACATGTAGCATGGCATAGTGACTCTGACACGGAGAAAATTTTGTCTTACAGGAGGTCTGAGATGGTTTCCAAATATTAGTGTTTATGATGTCATACCATACGAGAAGAATTTTTGGCTAATTAAGAGGATACTTGAGGTAACTTGAAGATTTCAGGAAATTATACTGAACATTGAACATTTGTGTAGGTATAGACCATAATAAGGAAAATTTGCGAGGTGGCCTATGTCTAAAAAGCACCAATAACAAATAATATACATTACACGCTCAACAATATTTATATTAAAATTTAAAATCTCCTAACTTTAAGTCTGTTTATCAAGGACACAATGAGATGGAAACGTAGCTGAAGAGTAACAATAAGTAAAAAACAATTTGAAGTTCTAAAGAATAAACAAACCAAAACATTAACAATTTTTTTTTGAGTTTTTCTAATATACAAGAAAAGAGATATATGCATAACATATCTTTTGATGTTAAAAGTCAAGCAATAAAAATAGTTATATCATAACTATGCTTAAGGGTGATGTTTGGTTTAGGGGATGTTGCAAGTGCAGGTGCAAATATCAATTGAAATCACATCTTATAACTGCACCCAATCATTGACTTCAAACTTTTATTCAAACATCATTTCCCTCCAAAATTAACATATAGAATTTGGAGAGATTGTATTTGAATTAAAAAGTTTGGAGACGATGATTGAATTCAATTATGAGATGTGATTTATATAAATATTTGCACTTACACTTGCAACAGTCATGCAAGGAATCACACACACCCAAAAATACAGTACCTCATCAGTTTTGAGCCCTTCAGCAGTTGCAATTTGCATCAACCTCTTTGCCATCTGTTGAGTTTGAACTAGAAATCAATTATGCATACCAATAGAGCAAAAAGTTACACGTATGAATACAGCAAAAGCAACATCTCCAAACAACTACATTTACTTCTACTAAAGCATTGATAGCCCACAAATTAACAAATCGAAGTTAGCTCACAATTAAATTGCATTCAAAAGTGCTTGGTTAAGAACCAACCCAATCGTTCAACTAAACAGAAAAAAACCAACTATGAGATGCAAGACTCTTCTGCCTACATTGTCCGCGTAGTAGACACGACATGCTCCTTCTCCCGTTCTCCGTGTCATAACTTTTTATACCTCCAGATATTAACATGTGTCTCATGCTCCTTTAGGGCTGAAACTAAATCACTTTACTCTTTAGGTTCTAAAGTTTGTAAAGAGATGTGCCTTTGCACCTCAAGCGTCCAGGCTAGCCTTGCCTCATACTGAGTATATCAGAGACAGACACAAGTATCTTAGGCCCTGCTGTACTCACGGCGATTACTCAAGCGCCCAGGGCAGGTAATTTTATGGAGAAAACAGGCGCATGAACTACCCAGGCAAATTCTACTAAAATCACCACATTAGATAATCTTATAAACGTGAAATTTTAGAGGATAGTTATTATCAAAACTCATATTTTTAGGTTGCTTTTTGCAAATTAAACTTGCTTAAGTATAACAGTAAGCAACAAAGTAAATTTGTGTTTGAAAATGTCAGTGGGATATATGTGATTCTTTTTTGTCTTCCTCCTCTTTTCATTGTCCCTGATAGATAAAACAAAACCTTACATCTTTTCTCCCCAAAGCCTCCATGATCTTTGCCAAGCCTTGTTCAGTTCCAGCAACTCTAACCTCCTTCAAGTACCATTCTGCAGCTTGACAATTGGTTTTCTTGATCTTTAATAGTTTGTTCATTTTTTTAAATTTTGTATTAAATTCTAGCATCTTCTCTCAACAATACCGATTTATCACTAAGACCCTCACAGGTCACAACCTTCACTAACACTTGATGGCACTGAAACACTCGACGACCAGCAGAATCTAGTAAGTTTTTTAAATCAGATTTTCAAGTGATTTAAGTTTCTTTTTCAACCTTATTGTGTGATTATTTCTGTCCATGCTAAATTTTCAATTTTTTCACATTAAATGAATTTCTAATTTGCTTGTTGCATCAAAAAGCATTCAAATTAAGGAAACGCTTCAATGGTGACTGAACTGATTCTCTGTTGGCTCAAGTTTTAATCCAGCAATGGATTGAATTTAAATTCAGCAAAAAAAAAAGTTAATAAACTATCTACTTCATTTACTTGAATTTATAATGTTTGAATAGTTTTCTCCATTACATATTTGGCAACCAATCCCAGTAACTAAAAAAATGATAAATTTTCCATTAAGATTTTTGCACAAGCCTGGTACACAAATGCACATATATGTAGAAATGACATATTTATTCATGTCTGTATTCTGGAGAATTCAAGTGGTTGATATACTGTTAAGTATGATATAAATGTCCAGCTAGAAATGATAGCAAAACAAAAATATCAGCTAGTTACACCATGTTGTGAATGGTGGACTGGAATGCCACCTAACTGTCAGCTTAAGTGAAGCAACCCCTAGGTCAAACAGTTTAGCTTTCTGCCAAAGCTTAGTAAGTGGCATCACCACAGTGACCTTTAGGGTTTAGGCACACCATGCGCTACTGCTTGCCTAAGTGATTCATTGATTAAATATAACTGGTTGGAAAGAATTTATTTTTAAACTTTCAGTCAAAGCCTGTTAAACTCAATTAAACCTAACTCTTAACTCCTTGGTTGCACAGTTTTTTAGATTTCACTTTAAGGATTGTAACCTTAGTTTTTTAATATACAATTCTAATAGCCTCTATTCTTCATCATCCGCACAGGGATACAGGGAATTAACTAATTTAAAATGAATCCAATACTAACCAACTTTCAAATATGAAAGAAAGGTTATTTTTATTTTATTTTTAAAAAGTGTGACACAAAAATCAATACTCTTATTTAAAATGGCCAGGTACGAAATTAAAACCGATACCAAGATGTTGAACCTATGTTCTGTTATCACCATACCTTGTAACAGCCACCACTAACAATTTAACGATATAAGATAGTAGGCCAACAATTAACCTTCTTAACTATATCATTAGTGTAAATCCAAAAACAGAAGCCAGTGAGCCACTAATATAAGAATATTTACAGCGACAGATTATTGACCTTTCAGGACACCAAACATCATATTTGTTACCAAGGGCATCTTACAATATAGCATAGATCACAAAAATATAAACAGAGTTAACAGCAGCTACCCTAATCAATTTAGGTATCTAAAAAATCAGGTCGCAAGCTCTATCGGAATTCTGAAGTATTTCAATGTGAAAGTTGTATGTTTGAACAGATAAACAACTACCTATTTCCAAATGTATCAGCCCGGGGCCATTCCACCACCCAAACAGAGATAGATGGTTTCTCTTAATCAATGACTGAAAAAATATATTGGGCTCAGCACTTTTGGTTGTAGATTATCAAGATATGAATATTATGATAAGAACTTCTATCAAAAAGATAATTCTGATTATGACTTCTATCAAAAAGATAATTCTGATTATGACATTATATTTGGTTCTTTGCAGTCGTATTTCAATTATTATTCCATGTTAACTTCGACTAACCAAGAAAGTATTATTAGCCTATGATTTATCTTTAGAAATTCGAAGTATTAACTTATTTATTCACAGATACGAAATTTTCATTTTTTACAAAAGAGCCAAGTCTAACCTAAAAAAATCCATACACACACTAGGATTCTCAAACTTGCTAAAAAAAGAGTAACTGCAATTTATTTGATGATTACCACATCTCAACCTTAAACAACAGGCATTGTCAATTTTGCAGAGTGTGCAGATATATTAGAGCCTATAACCAGGGGGAAGAAGGAAGGGAAATGTCAAACACATTACTCGAAGAGAATAAAATGCAAGTCACGTACCTGCTGTTTAGTCGGCTTCCTGAAGGTAAGCAGTAAGCAGTGGTTAACAAGACTCTTCAATTTCTGGCTGTAACGATCATTACAGATACAAATAACAGGAATCTTAGAAATTTTAATACTAGCGATAAGATCTGCAACTCCACCCCTGTCTCCAGCAGACATTCCATCTACCTCATCCATTATTAGTACAGTCTTTGGATGCTTTGACCTGAAATAGCAAGCAACAAACTAAACATATAGCTTTTTAAATCACCGACAGAAATTGACCATGCAATACAAACCAATTCTTGCTTCCCAGGGCCTCATTGTTAATGAGTTCTTTGATAGAATTTGAAGTACTTCCACCTACTCCTTTAACAATTTTAGAATCAGCCTTCCCACGGCTATCACTAGCATTAACCTGAACGTGAAAACCCAACATTCCAAATCAATAGCATGCTTCATCCAGGACTGACATGACATAATAACTTCTAGCAAATAAGCATTGCAAATTATTCTAAAAGTACCTCAATTGGTTGGAAGCCCAGCATAATACTAATCAACTTTGCTGAAGTGCTTTTCCCAATCCCAGGTGTTCCACTTAGCAGCACAGCCTTTTTTGATCCACTGTCGTTCTGCTTTTTCCCTTTCCCCTTTTGACCACTGTGCAGAAACTGATTGTGCCAGTTAGATAGCCAATCATGTAGTTGCTTAACCTACATATGAGAACCATAACATTCAGAATTTTGAAAGAAACCAAATCCAGAACAAAATAATAATCAAAGGCCGAAGTTCATACAATAGATTGGTTGCCGATAATCTCATTTGGAACTTTTGGTTTGTATTTTTCCGTCCATGTCGATGAACTAAAAACACCAGTTCGTGCTTTTTGCTTACTAGGAGACACCTTTGACAGTAGACTTGCATTGCTTTTACTTGTTATGCCCTGTTGAGCATCTAAAGCAGAACATAAAGAAAAACACATGAGAATCAATAGACAGTAAATAACTTCAACATTACGGAACTATCACAGTTTCTGGCCTTCAGAATAAAATGCTTGCTTATAGCAAGTTAATACAGGATGACTAATTTATATTTCAGTAACAATAAATTAGACAGCTGGACAATTTCTTAACCAACAATGAAGTGAAAATGTAAGGAACAAAGATAATAGTAAGACTATAACATATCTGAGACATTTTTTATCAGGTAGCACCAAGGTGCCATATGCACATAATACGGGGTGCTTATAAGAGAAGAGATTTAGTCCACCACCACTTCATCATCCAAATGTTTTTGCCATTAAAACAAAATTGGTATGGACTGCATAGCCTTATTCGAAAAGGATGCTTGGAAATATTTTGACAACATCTCCTTTGTCTTGGGGAAGTCCTATAGGCAATGATTTTCCCAACTGGGAGAAGAAGATATTCATCCAATCTTTACCTAACTGGCAGTAGATAAAGTACAACAAGATTGAGCAAACACCAATTTAAAAAACTTGATTGAAAATCTAGTATACTCATTGCTCCTTACGTCTACTGAATACCCTTTGGGATAAATTTCACTGCTATCATGCTATCACTCTAATAACAAAATCAAAAGTTCAGCCGAACAAACCTAAAGACCATTTTGAAATGCAATCTTAAGAAAATGCAACTAGAACAGTGGTATCACAAACCTACATTCACAAAATGAGCTAAAACTTGTTTACACATTCTACAGAGAGAGCGTTTACAAGGACTGGATTATGACCTGTGAATTCCGTCAGACTTTCTGAGAATTACAAGTAGACACTAGATTAATATGCTGTTTGAATATGAAAGATACATAAAAACCTCCAAGTACCAGAGCAATAAACTTCACGTATGCAGCCAGCTAAAGAAATACCTTTAGCTTCAACCTTTACTGGACTGCTCTTTATCGGTGATTTGTCTGCCTTTCCTACAGAATTATTCTTAAGAACTTCTTTTACAGGAGCTTTTGCAGGCTTTGATTTCCGGATCATATCAAACAATCCATCCTCAGTTAGAAACTTCGTACTGCAAGAATAATACATTGAATTGAGGGAAATTGAATCGGAAACCAATATTTGCTAGCAAATGAAGAAGAAATGCATTAAACATACCCAAGCTCTTTAGCTTTTTCAGATTTCCTTCCACCAATATCCTCGTCAGCCAAAAGATAATTCTGCAAAAAGACCCCAACAATCACAAGCCAAAAATCATTTTAAAACGCAAGACTAAAAACAACCTCAAAAGCACAAATAATTTACCGTCTTCTTGCTAACTGATCCTGTAACCCTCCCACCATGCCGTTTGATCAAATCTTCTGCCTCCTCCCGTTCCAAACTGCAACAATAAACCACAGCCTATAAATACCAAGAAACTTCAACTATAACAAAAGCAACTACATTTACCACATGCCTAAGAAGAAAGAGACATAATGTTTCTAAAACTAATGCAACAATGTAGTTACCTATCAAGCGTGCCGCTGATGACAAACGTAAGCCCCGACAAGCAACCAGGCGCACCATCTGGTACTTCCTAAACAAAACAAACCACACAAATTAACAAAGCCACAAAACTAACAACACCACCACATCCCATTATCATCCAATCAAATCATATACCTTCTCTCCTTTATGTGGGGGATCCTTCCTCTCCCCAAAGTTCATAAAACCTCCCCTCCCACCACCTCCTCCTCCTCCTCCTCCTCTCCCTCTCCCACCGCCACCTCTACCTCTCCCAGCCGGTTTGGTTGGCGTCTTCACATCTTTCTCCTCACTGCCTCCAACATAATCGTCGTCGTCATCGTCACTTTCCTCCACCACAACACTTTTCTTTCCTCTCCCTCTCCCTCCACCCGCTGAACTCGCCCCTCTTCCACCCACACCTCTCCCTCTCCCAGCGGCTTTCACCGGTGTCTTCACCTCCTTCTCCTCCATCTCCTCATCACTCTCATCCTTCTTCAATTTCTTGGCAGGTTTCACCTCCACCTTCTTCTTCTTCTCACTCGCCCGTTCAAAATCATCATCCTCCCCATCTTCCTCCACCTTGCTGATCTTTCTTTTCGCAGGCGACGGCTTTATACTGTCTTCATCTTTATTCTTGGTTTCCGGCTCTTTCGCAAAGTACTTGCTGGTCTTCCGTCTCGCCGCCGAAGTCTCTTGATCCTAATTTTCGATGCGAAAAAATCAGGAATGTGATGGAAATTACTCAATTAGGGTTTAAAAGGGAGACCAGTTATACCGGATTTTTTGAAGGAGGAGGAGGAGGAGGCGGCTTCTTGTCGGCGCCATTGTTGTTCTTGTCGTGTTGCTTCATGAACCATTTGCGAATGTCGGACTGCGATAATTTGCAGTAATTAGTAAACAAATTATTGAAAAAGAACGATAAAGGGAGGGCCTTAAACCCTAGCTTACCATTTTGGGGGAGTTGGGGGAAATTCGCAGAATCGATCTTTTTTTTTTTTTAATTATTAATTTTTTTTTTCAGGGGAAGAAGAGAAGGAGAGGCAGGGGCCGCGGATCGGTTGGGAATATTAGGGTGGGCTCTAAGCTTCGGCAGCCCACCCCCATATATGTTTGGGCCCAAGCCCAACTCTATCCATTATTCCATGACTAGGGTGGATCACTTATATTTTAAAGCCCACCTTCCATGAGTATAAAGTGCTTTCTGAGAGCATCCACTGTCGTTTTCTAAAAAGATTTTCATTTTTAACTTTTAGCATTTAGCTTTTAGCAAGTAGCGCGTTATTTCTAAAATTTAAATTTAGCTTTTAGCAAGAACGGAGCATGTTAATCCGTTTGTTGTTTAAAATTTTTTATTTTTTATTTTATTTTTGGGCGTTGAAAACAATTAAAAAAAAACCAACAAAACAAACCAGACGGATGTTTTGTTTGTTTTTTAATTGATTTTTTTTATGTAGTGGGCTGAATGGCCTTAATGCCCCTCTCATCTGTTTTTTTTTAAATGTTTTTTTTTAAAAATCGATGAGAGACGGAATACCATCATCCGTCTCTCATCTGTTTTTATTTTTATTTAACCACAGACGGCACAACTTTATCCGTCCTTTCGCTCAAACGGATGAATATCGTCCGTCTTCTATATTTAGCAACTAGTTAAAGCGACTGCTAAGTTTAGTAAGAAACTGTTCACTCCTATTCTAAATTATGGGTTTTTAGCAAACGACTGTAAGCACTATTTCTGAATCGATTTCCATTGTTTGGGTTTTTTAGCAGACGATGGATGCTCTGACAGACCCATATTGAAGTTCTCAGGATTTTTTGTGTAGGAACTTACACAAGAAACGGCAGATATCGTGCTCCCAAATTGGTGGTAAGCCATAAATTCTGACATATAGTAGTAACTGTGAGTAATCCAAAATAATCAAATATAACATAAAATGAAAGTGATCCAAAGATTATTCACTAAAAATTGGTATTACAGATAATTCACATAAATAAATCGAACAAAAATTTCCCTAAGACAACTAGTTAGAGGAATAAGTAAATATATCTAACTAACATAGGACATCTCTGATCTCTAATCTCTAATCTCTAATATTATAATGGAGAAGGTCTTAGTTTCTGATATGGCTAAAAACGGGGTTTAATCGGAACCGTCCAAATCGGACGCGAATTTGAGACCTGGGGGTAAAACGGTAATTTCCCCTACAAGAAGGACCAAAAAGGATATTGGGCCTTCCCTCCTAGGACCCAATAACACACAAATGGATCCACCAGCAAGAGGGTGCGGGTTTTAACCCGCTGCGTACCCAATCCAACAAGATAGAATCAAGGTCCCTGATTGACCACGATCAACGGCCCTGATATACATCTATCTATTCACTGGGATTTGGGGATTAAATTCCTTATCTGATTACGAGGAATATACCTTATCAGATTACATTCCTAATCTGTTGAAAAGGGGAATATTCCCTATCAGATCACGGGGATTACATTCCTAAACTGTTCCGTGAGACGCCTATAAATACCCCCATCCATCTCCATTAAGAGGTAATCAATCTTTCACCAGTTTTTGCGCTCTTTCATAGTCTGCCAGATTACTGACTTGAGCGTCGGAGGATGCGTCGCCAGGAACAACCCCGGTGTCTCGCACTTTTTGCAGGTGCACGGCAGGAACGACGATCGACACCCGACGGAACAGGTACACAGGTTTTCTATTCAGTTTCCCTAAGAATCCACAAGTTCTATCTGTTTGCCCCCACACCAAATTTAGCGGCAACAGATTGGCGCCGTCTGTGGGAAACTAACGAATAGAAACCTCTCCTCTTCCCCGAAAATAGGTCTTCTCCAGCCATGCCGCCTCGCAAAGTTAGGTCAAGGGGGTCTAATCGAGTACCCAACCCTGACCAGCAAGAGGTCCTTCCTGATCCCGCTCAGCAACAAGGGCAACTTCCCCCTACCACGGAAGAGCCGCTCCAACAGAACCTTCCCCCTCCTGATCCAAAGGGTCCTAACCATCAGAAACAGCCTCTTCACCAAGAGAACCTCTCCATCCACAATGCCTCCACTGACTCTATGGCCTCCCATCATCCCCGAGCCTCTGGTCGCCACAATGCCGCCCCCAAACGCCCGAAAGATGATGACCTCCGTCGTCATCTGGATGAAAAGCGGGCTCGGGAGGAAGCCTCCCGCCAGCAAGAGCGATCCCCTCGTCACCGAGAGTACAGGAGGTCCCCCATCCGAAGAGGGAGGAAGGACTCCCCCGATCATTACCGAAAAAGGCACTCTCCCGCAGGTCGGCAACAGCCCAGGAACAATGAGGCACCAATCACCCGTGCCGAGTTCCAGCAGTTCCAAGCGATCGTCCTGCAGGCCCTCAACCTTCGTCAGAATCCTATTGAGCCGAAGCTCCCATCCCCTCCTCCGGTCCGAAGCCCTCGCCGACGGTCCCCCTCTCCTCGACCCGCTCCTACCAACTCCAGGCGCACTCCAAGTCCTCGTCGTTCTCGAAGTTACCATCGCCGCAGCCCTCGCTCCCCCTCATACGAAGACGAGTCCCGTGGCTCGGCAGATTACCGTCGGAGAGATGACACCGTGAACCGCCGTCTTAACGAGGTAGAAAAGCTCCTGGGTCAGATAAACCGAGAAGAGGAGCTCAGGGGGAGGACCCTACGTCCTAGCCGACCCCCATTCTCCCGGACCATAGTGGATGCCCCTGTGCCGTTCGGTTTCAAACCTCCCCAGTTCGAGAATTACACCGGGGAGACCGATCCAGTTGATCACATCGAAAGCTTTAAGACTTTGATGCTCCTCCATCAAGCTTCCGATGCCCTCCTCTGCAAAACATTCCCCGCAACTCTCAAAGGCCCAGCTCGAGAATGGTACTCTCGCCTTGCCCCTGCGTCAATATTCTCCTTCGAGCAATTCGAAACCCTCTTCATCACCCATTTTGTCAGCAGCCGAAGGGCTGAGAAGACCAGCATCTCACTATTGCACCTCCGTCAGCAGAAGGGGGAGAAATTGAGGGACTACGTGAAGAGGTTCACAGTTGAAGCCAGAACCATCGCATCCCTCGACCAGTCGGTTGCTACCGCAGCGTTCCAATCCAATATCCTCAATTCCAACCTCCGCTCCTCCCTCGCCAAGAAGCCACCACAGGACTTTTCCGACCTCCTCCTTCGCACAGAAAAATACATTCGGGCTGAAGAGGCCGAGCAACGACCCAACTGGGAGGTGCCTGCCTCCGGGTTTAAGAGGAAGGGAACGGAAGAAGAAGGAGCCAAGAAGCTCCAGAAAGATAACGCCGGCCAGCGCCGACCTCCCCCGAGATTTGAGAAGTTCACTCCCCTCACCACTAACATCTCTGCCATTTTCATGGAAGTCGAAAAAGAAGGGGTCTTGCCTCCTGCTCCGAAGATGAACACCCATGCCAAGAGAAGAGATAAAGAGAAATGGTGTCGCTATCACCGGGACCATGGGCATGACACCAACGACTGCCGTGCACTAAGAAACGAGATCGAAGCCCTTATCCAGAGGGGGCAGTTGACGAAATTCGTGAGAAAGGACTGAGCCGAGCTTCCTCCCCAGCCTCGGGGGGCTAACAAACGTCCGGAACGAGAAGAGATGCCAGAGTTTGAGGAAGAGCGAGTCCTCCACCTCATCCATGGGGGTCCAATGGGGGGCTCCTCGAACTCCTCTCGGAAAGCTTTTATTAGAGAAGTGAACTCGGTCCGAGCCACCCCTCCTCCCAAAGGCCTCGGAGTGCCCGTCACCTTCTCTGACGAAGATCTCGAGGGTGTCCGCACCCCTCATTGTGACGCACTTGTCATCGGTCTTCACATGGCCAATTTCAAAGTTGAGAGAATCTTAGTGGATAACGGTAGCTCCGTCAACATCCTCTTTCTCGACGCTTTCAAGGGCCTGAAGCTCTCCCGAGACAGACTCAAGCCCGCCGGCTACACGCTCCATGGGTTCACGGGAGTACCGGTGACTATTGAAGGGGTGATTACCCTCGATGTCACAGCCGGCAAAACTCCTACTACCCGCACGGAGTCGATGGATTTCATGGTCGTAGATGTCCCAGCAGCCTACAACGTCATTTTGGGTCGGCCCGGCCTAGCCGCCCTTGAAGCCGTCCCTTCCGCCTATCATCTCAAAATGAAATTCCCCACCCGGGCCGGAGTAGGGGAAGTGAGGGGCAATCAGGAGCAGGCCCGCAAGTGTTATATGACCTCCACCCTCGGGCCCGTTCTCTCATTAGAAACACTGGAAATTCCCCAAGATGCTGCTCGGCCGACTTCCGAGCCGGTGGACGAATTGGAGGAGGTGCTCTTCTCGGAGCACGAGCCGACCCACAAGTTCTTCGTTAGCAAGACCCTCCCGTCCGCCCTATACTCAGATATCGTAAAATGCATCCGGGCCAACCAAGACCTCTTCGCATGGTCAGCTGCAGACATGCCCGGTATCTCCGAAGAACTTTTGGTCCACCGTCTGAGTGTTGATCCGGGGTCCAAACCGGTTCAGCAGAAGAGGCGCAAGTTCGCCCCCGAGCGTCAGCTCGCTATCAAAGAGGAGGTAGAAAAATTGTTGAAGGCCCGATTCATACAGGAGGTAAATTATCCTGAATGGTTGTCAAACGTAGTAATGGTAAAGAAGTCCAATGGGACATGGAGAATTTGTATTGATTTCACCGACCTCAATAAGGCCTGTCCCAAAGATCCTTTCCCTCTGCCGAGCATCGACACTCTGATTGACGCAACCTCGGGACATGAGCTCCTAAGCTTCATGGACGCTTTCTCGGGTTACAATCAGATAAGAATGTTCCGCCCGGATATCCCTAAGACATCTTTTGTAACCGATCAAGGCCTTTATTGCTACAGAGTCATGCCATTCGGCCAAAAGAATGCGGGGGCGACGTACCAACGCCTCGTCAACAAGGTATTCCAGGCCCAGATTGGCCGGAACATGGAAGTGTACGTGGATGACATGCTTGTGAAAAGCATCCGAGGCGTTGATCATGTGGCCGACCTCCAAGAAGCATTTGACATTTTGAGAAAGCACAATATGAGACTCAACCCGAACAAGTGTGCATTCGGCGTCTCATCAGGGAAGTTCATCGGCTTCATGGTTAGCCAACGAGGAATAGAGGCAAATCCGGAAAAGATCAAGGCCATATTGGACATGGCCCCCCCTAGAAATGTCAAGGAAGTTCAAAGATTGACTGGTCGCCTAGCCGCCATTGGGCGCTTTCTGTCGAAGTCCGGGGAGAAGTGCCTCCCGTTCTTCAAAGCCCTCAGGGGGGCTAAAGGATTCGAGTGGGGGCAGCAACAACAAGACTCCTTCGATTCTACTTGGCTCGATTCTACTTCGCAACACAATGGTTCCGGAGTCCAACACTTGGCTCGATTCTACTTCGCAAGTTCGCTCCTAAGCGAACAAGAAGTAGTTCGCCATTCAGAATTGCTCCCACAGCCGTTGAATGATACGGAGTCAAACACTTGGTTCGATTCCACTTCGCAAGTTCGCTACCAAGCGAGCTAGAAGTGATTCGTCATTCGGAATTGCTCCTACACCTCCTAATCTAACAATGGTTCCAGAGTCCAATATTTGGCTCGACTCTACTTTGCAGGTTCCCTCCTAAGCAAACTAGAAGTAGTTCGACATTCGGGATTGCTCCCCCAGCCGTTGAATGGTCCGGACTCCAACACTTGGTTGCCGAACATTCTTGACACCGACCGCATCGCGGGCGTAAGTTCGGCACCCGCTCCGAACGTTCTTGCCTCCGACCGTATTACGGGCTTGAGTTCGGCAGTCAGGATCCCTAAAAAATTTCCAAGTCTCAAGCCTCGGCACCAGCTGCCGAGCGTTCTTGACACCGACCGTATTACGGGCTTGAGTTCGGCGCCCGCTCCGAACGTTCTTGCCACCGACCGTATTACGGGCTTAAGTTCGGTAGTCAAGACCAGTTAAAAAACGCCAAGTCTTAAACCTCGATTCCACAACTCCACGACTAGAGCGAAAATTGGGCAACTACGATACGACAACGATTAAATCGATTCCAATTTTATTTAAAAAGCAACCTTTACATACATCAACATTACAAGATACTAAAGATTACAAGGAGCTGAAAAGCAAAAATCACAAGACACCGAACTCAGAGCCATCAACGCTTCCGAGGCGCAGGGATGCTCCTCTTCAAGGACACTTGAGGTCGGCGACGTTTGCCTCCGGAACCTGATCCCAGGCCAGCAAGTTGGGACGTGTCCTCGGCACTGCTTCTGGCAGCCACGCCGACGGATGCGCCGCTCGACGAAATGGCCACGGAACTTTGCGCATCTCCCGGGCTTGGATGGCCGAGGGGAGGACGGGTCGCCATCTCGTAAAATGAAATGCCACGGTCGCTCTCCGCACGAGTACATGAAGTGCTCCTGACATTGATTGGCCCCGAACGTGGTCTGAGCCGAGCTACCTCCGCCTCCAGTTCTGAGAGCCGGTCTCGCAGCGAGCCGTCCCCGATGTCGACCCCGAAGCGAGGCGGCGTTGCGGAACTCCGGGCATCGGAGCGATTCGCCACGATACGCCGAAGGTGAGTAACCTCGATGCCCCTGTCCACCGTAGCCCTCTTTAACACATCGACCTCGGCAGTAAGCTCATCCCGCTCGGTAGTCAACTTGGCCACCGTCGAGGCTAACGCTTCTCCCTCAGTCCGAAGCCCCGCCTCCACGGTTCGTAGATGGTGGATCTCCGAGAGCAAGCCATCCCTCTCCGCCGTCACCTTCGACAAAGTATGGCGAAAACACTTGGTCCGAAGCCCCTTGGTAAAGGCAACCAGCGAACCATCTTCCCCTCCTGAGGTGGTCATCTCGGCAATCCTGCCCTCCAAGCGCTGGATGTCGAGATCTCGCTGACCAAGTATGAGCTGAAGCTGGCTCCGCTCTTCCTCGGCTCGGCGCAATCCGAGCTCGACTTCGAAAAGACTCTCTCGACACTTCGCCAAGCACAGCCTCGTCGCCTTCAAACCAACTTCGGTCCCAACCCTACTATCCGAGCGAGGGCGCTCGACGTCACAAGTTACCACCGCGAGCTGAAAAGAAGACACAAACAAGCAACAAAAATTCAGACGTCGTCTAAGTCCCGGACCTCGGGAGTTCTTTCGAACAAATGCTCGAGCGTTCGACAGTCAATGGACAAAAACACGAGACCGAGCCCAAAAAGTTGTGTTTTTCATTCATTTCAAAAGGAAAAAGGGGTAGCGGTGGCCAGTCCGCTATTAGGCATTACACGTCAAAAACAAAAAAAAGAGGAAACAACAAAACGGAGTCAGGGCTCGACCTCTTTCCCGGGGCGGCGGGCGGGGGTCGGGGACGACACTTCCGAAGGGGCCACTGTCGCCAATGGGGTGACCACCGACCCCTGAGCTCCGACGGGGGGATCCGCCACAGGATCGTCGTCGCCCCTCTCCTCCTCTTCTTCTTCCTCTCCCTCCGATTCGGGGTCGAAGCCTTCAACGTGCCCCGGGAACAGCATCCAGCCCGAGCAGTCCACGTGGGGGTATGCCTCCGTCACCCGGGCGATAGCGTCGGCGAAGGCCTTGGCCATTGATATGGCTAAAAATGGGGTTAAATCGGAATCGTCCAAATGGAACACGAATCTTGAAGCACAGGGACAAAACGGCAATTTCACCAACCAAAGGGTCCGAACCGGGTGTCGGGTCTTCACCTCAAAAACCCAATAACCCACGAATGGATCCACCTCAAAGTGGGTGCGGGTTTTAACCCGTTGCGCACCCATTCCGTCGGGATGAAATCAAGGTCCCTGATTAACCTTAACCAACGGCCCTGATTCACATCCCTCCTACCACTGGGAGCCAGGGATTAAATTCCTTAACTGATTAGAGGGAATATACCTTATCAGATTACTTTCCTTATCTGATTACAAGGAATATTACTTATCTAATCACGGGGATTACATTCCTAATCCAGTCCCTAAGACGCCTATAAATACCCCCCATCCATCTCCATTGCGAGGTAATCAATCTTTCACCAGTTTTTTACGCTCTTTCATAGTCTGCCAGATTACTGACTTGAGCGTCGGAGGGTGCGTCGCCGGGAACAACCCCGGTGTCTCGCACTTTTTGCAGGTGCACGGCAGGAACGACGATCGAGGCCCAACGGAACAGGTATGCAGGTTTTCCTATTCAGTTTCCCCAAGAATCCACAAGTTCTATCTGTTTGCCCCCACACCAAATTTAGCGGCAACAGATTGGCGCCGTCTGTGGGAAACTAACGAATAGGGACCTCTCCTCTTCCCGGTGAACAGGTCTTCTCCCGCCATGCCGCCTCGCAAAGTTAGATCTAGGGGTTCCAACCGAGCGCCCAACCCTGACCAGCAAGAAGTCATTCCTGATCCCGCTCAGCAACAAGGGCAACTCCCTCCTACCATGGAAGAGCCGCTCCAACGGAACCCTCCGCCTCCTGATCCAAAGGGGCCAAACCCCCAGAAACAGCCTCTTCACCCAGAGAACATCTCCGTCCACAACGCCTCCAGTGCCTCCATGGCCTCCCATCATCCCCGAGCCTCTGGTCGCCACAATGCCCCCCCCAAACGCCCGGAAGATGATGACCTTCGACGCCATCTGGATGAAAAGCGGGCTCGGGGGGAAGCCTCCCGCCAGCAAGAGCGATCCCCCCGGCGCCGAGAGCACAGGAAGTCCCCCGTCCGAAGAGGGAGGAAGGACTCCCCCGACCACTACCGAAGGAGGCACTCTCCAGCAGGCCGGCAGCAGCCTCGGAACAATGAGGCGCCCATCACCCGTGCCGAGTTCCAGCAATTCCAAGCAATGGTACCACAGGCCCTCAACCTCCGTCAGAACCCCAATGAGCCGAGGGCCCCATCCCCTCCTCCGGTCCGGAGCCCCCGCCAACGGTCTCCTTCTCCTCGACCCGCTCCTACCAATTCCAGACGCACCCCGAGTCCTCGCCGTTCTCGAAGTTACTATCGCCGCAGCCCTCGCTCCCCCTCATACGAAGACGAGTCCCGTGGCCCGGCAGATCACCGTCGGAGAGATGACACCATGAACCGCCGTCTAAACGAGGTGGAAAAACTCTTGGGACAGATAAACCGAGAAGAGGAGCTTAGGGGGAGGACCCTACACCCTAGCCGACCCCCGTTCTCCCGGACCATAGTAGAGGCTCCTGTTCCGTTCGGTTTCAAACCTCCCCAGTTCGAGAACTACACCGGGGAGACCGATCCAGTTGACCACATCGAAAGCTTTAAGACCTTGATGCTCCTCCATCAAGCTTCCGATGCCCTCCTCTGCAAAACATTCCCCGCAACTCTCAAAGGCCCAGCTCGAGAATGGTACTCTCGACTTGCCCCGGCGTCGACATTCTCCTTCGAACAGTTCGAAACTCTGTTCATCACCCATTTCGTCAGCAGCCGAAGGGCCGAGAAGACCAGCATCTCACTATTGCACCTCCGTCAACAGAAAGGGGAGAAATTGAGGGACTACGTGAAGAGGTTCACAGCTGAAGCCAGATCCATAGCTTCCCTCGACCAATCCGTCGGAACGGCCGCCTTCCAATCCAATGTCTTCAATTCCAGCCTCCGTTCCTCTCTTGCTAAGAAGCCTCCACAGAACTTTGCCGACCTCCTTCTCAGGTGTGAAAAGTACATTCGGGCCGAAGAAGCCGAGAATCTCCCGGGCTTCGAGGAGACATCTTCCGGGAACAAACGGAAGAGCACGAGCGAAGAGGGGTCCCAAAAATCTCAGAAGGACAACAATGGGCAGCGTCGCCCGACTCCTCGGTTTGAAAAGTTCACCCCCCTCGTTGCCAACATATCAGAAGTTCTTATGGAAGTGGACAAGGAAGGGCTACTCCGCGCTCCCCCTAGAATGAACACACCTGGAAAGAAGAGGAACAAAGATAAGTGGTGCCGCTTCCACAGGGACCACGGCCACGACACGGATGATTGTCGAGCTCTCAAGGAGGAGATCGAAGAACTCATATAGCGGGGACACCTGACCAAGTTCATCCAAAACGATGGAGCCGAGCTTCTCCCCTGAGGAGCCAACAAACGAACGGAAAGGCCCACTGAGCTTCAAGACTCAGAACCTCCCAACTCTCGAGAGGTCTCCACCTTATCATAGAAGTAGGATCTTGATTTTCAATAAGGCCGATGCTTGTAACCCGGCCAACAACATGTAATAACGGCACGCTCTATTGAAGCAGCCACTTAGCTTATTTCAATAAAACCTTACGTTTTTCATTGGAAATTGTTGCTCTCGTTTCATCTCTATCTCTCCGAGTCACGACTCGCTAAAAGGTGAGTTCGGAGTCCAGCTTCTTCTACATGGCTGCTCCCATAACTTGCTGACATCTTCTCAACGAGTTCGGAGCGCACCACTCTCTCCTAGAGTTGCTCCTCAAACTCATCACAAATGGCTCTCTTCCAGAGCCGAATTCTTTGCTCCGCACACCTCTCAGGCGGACCTCATCTCAACGGGTTCGAAGTCCAACACCTGGTTCGATTCCACTTCGCAAGATCGCTACTAAGCGAACTAGAGGTGGTTCGCCATTCGGAATTGCTCCTAC
Organism: Hemerocallis citrina; assembly: GCA_017893485.1. Taxonomy (NCBI): domain Eukaryota; kingdom Viridiplantae; phylum Streptophyta; class Magnoliopsida; order Asparagales; family Asphodelaceae; genus Hemerocallis; species Hemerocallis citrina. The sequence goes on along the minus strand of CM030367.1, from coordinate 153,876,866 downwards.
GCCTCATAAATTAACGATGGTTTCGGAGTCCAACACTTGGCTCGATTCTACTTCGCGAGTTCGCTCCTAAGCGAACTAGAAGTAGCTCGCCATTCGGAATTGCTCCCACGCCCTTAATCTTACGATGGTTCCGGAGTCCAACACTTGGTTCGACTCTACTCCGCAAGTTCGCTCCTAAGCGAGCTAGGGGTAGCTCGCCATTCGGAATTGCTCCCACAACCGTTGAATGGTACGGAGTCCAACACTTGGTTCGACTCTACTCCACAAGTTCGCTCCTAAGCGAGCTAGGGGTAGTTCGCCATTCGGAATTGCTCCCACGCCCTTAACCTTACGATGGTTCCGGAGTCCAGCACTTGGTTCGACTCTACTCCGCAAGTTCGCTCCTAAGCGAGCTAGGGGTAGCTCGCCATTCGGAATTGCTCCCACAGCCGTTGAATGGTACGGAGTCCAACACTTGGTTCGACTCTACTCCGCAAGCCCGCTCCTAAGCGAACTAGGGGTAGTTCGCCATTCGGAATTGCTCCCACGCCCTTAATCTGACAATGGTTCCGGAGTCCAACACTTGGCTCGATTCTACTTCGCAAGTTCGCTCCCAAGCGAGCTAGAAGTAGCTCGCCATTCGGAACTGCTCCCACAGCCGTTGAATGGTACGGAGTCCAACACTTGGTTCGACTCTACTCCGCAAGTTCGCCCCTAGGCGAGCTAGGGGTAGTTCGCCATTCGGAATTGCTCCCACGCCCTTAAACTTACGATGGTTCCGGAGTCCAACACTTGGCTCGATTCTACTTCGCAAGTTCGCTTCCGAGCGAAACAGAGGTAGTTCGCCATTCGGAATTGCTCCCATGCCCTTAATCTTACGATGGTTCCGGAGTCCAATACTTGGTTCGACTCTACTCCGCAAGTTCGCTCCTAAGCGAGCTAGGGGTAGCTCGCCATTCGGAATTGCTCCCACAACCGTTGAATGGTACGGAGTCCAACACTTGGTTCGACTCTACTCCACAAGTTCGCTCCTAAGCGAGCTAGGGGTAGTTCGCCATTCGGAATTGCTCCCACGCCCTTAACCTTACGATGGTTCCGGAGTCCAGCACTTGGTTCGACTCTACTCCGCAAGTTCGCTCCTAAGCGAGCTAGGGGTAGCTCGCCATTCGGAATTGCTCCCACAGCCGTTGAATGGTACGGAGTCCAACACTTGGTTCGACTCTACTCCGCAAGCCCGCTCCTAAGCGAACTAGGGGTAGTTCGCCATTCGGAATTGCTCCCACGCCCTTAATCTGACAATGGTTCCGGAGTCCAACACTTGGCTCGATTCTACTTCGCAAGTTCGCTCCCAAGCGAGCTAGAAGTAGCTCGCCATTCGGAACTGCTCCCACAGCCGTTGAATGGTACGGAGTCCAACACTTGGTTCGACTTTACTCCGCAAGTTCGCCCCTAGGCGAGCTAGGGGTAGTTCGCCATTCGGAATTGCTCCCACGCCCTTAAACTTACGATGGTTCCGGAGTCCAACACTTGGCTCGATTCTACTTCGCAAGTTCGCTTCCGAGCGAAACAGAGGTAGTTCGCCATTCGGAATTGCTCCCAAGCCCTCAATCCTACAAAGGTTCGGACTCCGACACTTTGTTGCCGAAGTCGTTCTACGGGCGCGAGTTCGGTACGATCTCGGCTCGGTTCCATTAGCCGAACACTCGTGCCACCGATCGTTTCACAACCGTGAGTTCGGCACGTTTCCAGCCCGCCACAGTTAGCCGAACACTCGTGCCACCGATCGTTTTACGGGCGTGAGTTCGGCACGTTTCCAGCTCGCTACAGTTCGCCGAACACACTCGTGCCACCGATCATTTTACGGGCGTGAGTTCGGCACGTTTCCTGCTCGCTACAGTTCGCCGAACACACTCGTGCCACCGATCGTTTTACGGGCGTGAGTTCGGCACGTTTCCAGCTCGCTACAGTTCGCCGAGCACACTCGTGCCATCGATCGTTTCCCAGCCGTGAGTTCGGCACGTTTCCAGCTCGCCACAGTTAGCCGAACACTCGTGCCACCGATCGTTTTACGGGCGTGAGTTCGGCACGTTTCCAGCCCGCCACAGTTAGCCGAACACTCGTGCCACCGATCGTTTTACGGGCGTGAGTTCGGCACGTTTCCAGCTCGCTACAATTCGCCGAACACACTCGTGCCACCGATCATTTTACGGGCGTGAGTTCGGCACCTTTTCAGCTCGGCACGGTTAGCCGAACACTCGTGCCACCGATCGTTTTACGGGCGTGAGTTCGGCACGTTTTCAGCTCGGCACCGTTCGCCGAACCTTCGAGCCACCGACCATATTACACGCTTAAGTTCGGCGGTCATCACCAATCAAAAACGCCAAGTCTCAGACCTCGGTTAAACGACTCCACAATCAGAGCCAACATCGAGCGACGATGATATGACAACAGTTAAATCGATTCCAACTTTATTAAAAACAACCCTTACATACATCAATATTACAAGACACTAAACGATTACAAGGAGCTGAAAAGCGAAGATTACAAGACACCGGACCCGGACCCATCAACGCTTCCGAGGTACAGGGATGCTCCTCTTCAAGGACACTTGAGGTCGACGACGTTTGCCTTCGGAACCCGATCCCAGGCCGGCAAGTTGAGACGTATCCTCGGCACTGTTCCTGGCAGTCACGCCGACAGATGCACCGCTCGACGAAATGGCAACGGAGCTCTGCGCATCCCCCGGGCTCGGATGGCCGAGGCGCTCTCGGGTCGCCATCTCGTAAAAAGTAATGCCCCGCTCGCTCTCCGCTCGGGTGCATGACGTGCTCCTCACATTAATCGGCCCCGAACGCGGCCTCAGGCGAGCCACCTCCGCTTCAAGCTCGGAGATCCGACCCCTCAATGAACCATCTTGCGCCTCGGCCTCAAAGCTGGCCGGTACGGCCGAGGTCGGAACTCCGACATGGCTCGCGATGAGATGTCGAAGATGGGTGACTTCGATGCTTCTATCAACGGTGGCTCTCTTCAAAACATCGACTTCGGCCGCCAATTCATCTCGTTCAGCCGTAAGATCGGCCACCTTAGTTGTCAGCTCCTCCCCCTCCGTCCGAAGCTTAGTCTCCGTAGATTGCAAGTGCTGAATCTCCGAAAGAAGGTCGTCCCTCTCCGCCGTTACCTTTGACAGCGCGTGGCGAAAACACTTGGTCCGAAGGCTACTAGTGAAGGCAGATGGCGAGGCATCGCCTGCACCCGAGGCCGTCATCTCGGCAATCCTGCCCTCCAGACGCCGGATATCGCTGTCCCGCTGCCCTAAGATAAGCTGAAGTTGACCTCGCTCAGTTTCGGCTCGGCGCAGTCCTAGCTCGACCTCGTAAAGTCGCTCTCTGCACCTCGCCAGGCTCAACCTCGTCGCCCCGAGCCCGGCCTCGGCTCGAACCTTGGCATCCGACCCTGCGCGGGCTCGAACCTTGGCATCCGACCCTGAGCGCTCGATCTCTTGGTCTACCAGGGCAAGCTGAAAAGAAATACAGACGAGCAACAAAAGTTCAGACATGGCCCAAGTCCTAGACCTCGGGGGTTCTAGTGAACAAATTCTCGAACACACAACAGACAACAGACAAGTGCAAGAAACCGAGCCCAAAAAGTTGAAGTTTTTCATTCATTACAAAAAGTAGCGGTGGCCAGTCCGCTATTAGGCATTACAAAAAAAACAGACGGAAAGAAAAAAAAAACAGACGGGATCAGTGCTCGACCTCTATCCCGGGGCGGCGAGAAGGGGTCGAGGGGGACGCCTCCGAAGGGGCAGCCGTCGCCAAGGGGGTAACCACCGACCCCTGAGCTCCGGCGGCTGGATCGACCAAGGGCTCGTCGTCGCCCCTTTCCTCCTCTTCTTCTTCTTCCCCCTCCGATTCGGGGTCAAAGCCTTCGACGTACCCCGGGAAAAGCCGCCACCCCGAGACGTCGACAGTGGGGTAGGCCTCCGTCACCCTGGTGAGAGCGTCGGCGAAAGCTTTGGCCATGTTCACGGCGAGGTAGCCCTGCGCCTTCTCCAAAGTCGCCTCCTCCGCTTTTTTCACCGCCGCCGCTTGGGCCTCGGCCGCCTCCGTCATCTGCTTGGCCGCCTCCTCCTTCTGCTGCCGAAGCTGGTCCTCCAGCGTCTTGACCCGGTCCTCGAGGTAGGTCGCCCTCGCCGACTTCGCCTCAAAGTTCAGCTCGAGTTTGTCGAGCTCGCCCCGGATCTTGTCCCTCTCCTTCCGGGCCTGGTCGTTCTCCTTCTTCATCTCCTTCTCCTGGGCCGCCAACCTCTCGGTAAGGTGCCCGAAGTGAACAACGATCTGCGAGTAGAATGCAAAAATTCACAAAAATTACAAACTTAAGAAGGTCGGCATGAAGAAGAAGGAGCTCGGCTCAACACTTACCGACACCGCCGAGCACGCTATCTCGATGATGTCGTCTCCCTCTCGTCCGGCCTCCATCGCCGCGCGAGCCTTCGGCGTGGCGAGGTGCTTGACGGCCTCCATGCTCGCCAAGGAATTACCCAGGAACCCGTCGTGCTTCCGAACCTGCCAGTCCGGGACGTGGATCCTCTTATGAGACTCGGTCAGAAGCTCCTCGGCCGCCTTTGTCAACGGCGGCGTCACCATGGTTAGGACCTCGGTGATGGGCAACTCGCCGACTCTGGCCGACGACGAAGCGGCCCCGACCTCAACAGCGGGGGACTCTAAGATCTCCACCTCTTCGGCCACCGGCGTAATCTTCGGAGCCTTGGGCGCCGGCTGCTTCGACGCCACCCTCTTCCTCTTCCTCGGAGCCTTGTTGGCAAGGCTCGTCCTCAACCCCAGCACCGCTTGATAGTCCATTTGCTCTGCATTAAAAGACAAGTCAGTTGGTTCGGAACAAGACAAGGAAAAGGAAGTAAAAAGAAAACGAAGACAGTAAATAAAAGCAGCGTACTGGGGTTGACATGAGCGAGCCCTCCCTCATACAGAACGTCCTCGGTCAACTCCCTCCAGTCGTACTTCGGCCGATCAAGAAGCGCCCGTACGGCGTCATCGTCTTCGGGTCGAAGCGCCGGCATCGCTTTCACCCTCTTCGGAACACCTTCCACCCAACCAACGGGAATAGGCCAGGCCTCCGCGCTACGCACCAGAAGATACTTCTCACGCCAGAACTTGATAGAGTCCGGACAGACGACAAGCCTTCTCCCATGCCTCGGAGTCAGATAGTACCGGTAGGCCGACCTATTCCCTTGGTGCAGCTGATAGATGGTCCGAAGCACATTCAACTCCGGCTGGATCCCCTCCGCCTGGCAGTGAAGTATGAAGCCATTTATGACTCTCCATGCGTTCGGCATAAGTTGGATGGGGCTGACCCCGAACCAATTTAAGACCGTCACCGCGAACGGATGGAGAGGTAGCCGAGCCCCGGCGATAAAGGCGTCGACCGGCCAGCAACATATAGTCACCGGCAACGGCGAGTTGGCCCTAACCCCGGGGGCCGGCAGCATAAGCTCGTACTCCTGCGGGATCTGGAAGCAGTCCCGAATTGCCACTAAATCCTCTTCGGAGAGAATCGACACCGTCTCGTCGGCCTCCGTCGTCTCCCTCGCCGCGTTCTCCTCGAACGACCTTGCCCTCCCGTACACTATCCGTTCCGCCTTATCCTCTGGGATTTCCCGAACCCTATGGAGCCCCGTCAACGGTCCCGGCAGCTGTCCGAACGCCCCCATGCGCTTCGGATCCTGAACAGTGGAGTCCTTGCCGAACACCTTCTGGCCCTTGGCAGCTCGACTCGAAGTTGGAGCTCCGTCAGCTCCGAGGGAGGGCTCGGACGAAGAAGAAGTGTGGGAAACAGACATGCTTAGAAGATAAATATAAAGGTTACCTTGAAAGGGGAACTCGTCGGAAACTTCGCCGGAAAACAGTCGGTGATCACCTGAAGCTCTCTCACAGCAGACTCAGACGCGAACGAAAAGATTGGAAAGTAAAAAATGAGGAGGGGGTGAGGATTTTTATAGAGAAGCCAGCGCTTCAACCGAGGTAGATGGGCCTCTAACGCAGGCCCACCCCCACAAAGCGACAAAAGGAGACCCCAAACGTCACCTCGTTCTCCACACCTATCCAGACGGTGCATTAATGACCATCTCGCCTGGCGGAAGGCCAGGAGGCGGCATTAATGGACGTCGCGTCTGGCAGAAGCCCAGGAGGCAGCACTAATGGGCGTCACATCTGTCAGAAAACACAGACGACGTCACATCTGTCAGAAAACACAGACGACGTCACATCTGTCAGGAAACACAGACGACGTCACATCCGTCAGGAGCGCAGAGGGTCACATCCGCCAGAACCGCCAAAACTCCGCCCAAAAGAAGAAACGAACAAGTACGAATCTTCGGCGCAAGCCGCCGAACACTCGTGCCACCGATCGTTTTACGGGCGTGAGTTCGGCACCTTTTCAGCTCGGCACGGTTAGCCGAACACTCGTACCACCGATCGTTTTATAGGCGTGAGTTCGGCGCGTTTTCAGCTCGCCACAGTTAGCCGAACACTCGTACCACCGATCGTTTTTACGGGCGTGAGTTCGGCACCTTTTCGGCTCGGCACGGTTAGCCGAACACTCGTGCCACCGATCGTTTTATAGGCGTGAGTTCGGCGCGTTTTCAGCTCGCCGCAGTTAGCCGAACACTCGTGCCACCGATCGTTTTATGGGCGTGAGTTCGGCACGTTTCCAGCTCGCTACAGTTCGCCGAACACACTCGTGCCACCGATCGTTTTATAGGCATGAGTTCGGCACGTTTCCAGCTCGCTACAGTTCGCCGAACACACTCGTGCCACCGATCGTTTTATAGGCGTGAGTTCGGCACGTTTCCAGCTCGCTACAGTTCTCCGAACACACTCGTGCCACCGATCGTTTTATAGGCGTGAGTTCGGCACGTTTTCAGCTCGCCGCAGTTAGCCGAACACTTGTGCCACCGATCGTTTTACGGGCGTGGGTTCGGCACGTTTCCAGCTCGCTACAGTTCGCCGAACACACTCGTGCCACCGATCGTTTTATAGGCGTGAGTTCGGCACGTTTTCAGCTCGCCACGGTTAGCCGAACACTCGTGCCACTGATCATTTTACGGGCGTGATTTCGGCACATTTCCAGCTCGCTACAGTTCGCTAAACACACTCGCGCCACCGATCGTTTTACGGGCGTGAGTTCGGCACCTTTTTCAGCTCGGCACGGTTAGCCGAACACTCGTGCCGCCGATCGTTTTATAGGCATGAGTTCGGCACGTTTTCAGCTCGCCACCAGGCACCGAACGCTCGTGCCACCGATCGTTTTATAGGCGTGAGTTCGGCACGTTTTCAGCTCGGTGCCATTCGCCGAACTCTCGTGCCACCGATCGTTTTATAGGCGTGAGTTCGGCACGTTTTCAGCTCGGTCCCATTCGCCGAACGCTCGTTTTATATGCGTGAGTTCGGCACTCATTCAGCTCGGCACCGTTCTCCGAGCTCTCGTGCCACCGACCATTTTACGGACGGGAGTTCGGCACTAAGTCAGTTCGGCACCTTCCGCCGAACGCTCGTGTCCCCGACCCTCTTACGGGGGTGAGTTCGGCACCAAATGAGTTCGGCGTCAATCACCAAATGTCCGCGGCACCGGGTGCTTCACGAGCATGACTTCGGCTCCCTTCGCACCAGCACCCAACAAGCGGAAACAACCAAAACCGCTAACTAAGAAGAGCACGACGACGGCTCAAGAGTTCCGTCTGCAGGAAAGATCACCGTACCACCTCCTTTGTGATTCAGCGATGCTCCGTTTAGTTCCCGATAGAACCCTGATAGCCAGTGAAAACAGTGAAACTACTCCTCGAAGTCTGATTAAACATCAATCTTCGGGAGTGGGGGGCTCGTGATATGGCTAAAAATGGGGTTAAATCGGAATCGTCCAAACGGAACACGAATCTTGAAGCACAGGGACAAAACGGCAATTTCACCAACCAAAGGGTCCGAACCGGGTGTCGAGTCTTCACCTCAAAAACCCAATAACCCACGAATGGATCCACCTCAAAGTGGGTGCGGGTTTTAACCCGTTGCGCACCCATTCCGTCGGGATGAAATCAAGGTCCCTGATTAACCTTAACCAACGGCCCTGATTCACATCCCTCCTACCACTGGGAGCCAGGGATTAAATTCCTTAACTGATTAGAGGGAATATACCTTATCAGATTACTTTCCTTATCTGATTACAAGGAATATTACTTATCTAATCACGGGGATTACATTCCTAATCCAGTCCCTAAGACGCCTATAAATACCCCCCATCCATCTCCATTGCGAGGTAATCAATCTTTCACCAGTTTTTTACGCTCTTTCATAGTCTGCCAGATTACTGACTTGAGCGTCGGAGGGTGCGTCGCCGGGAACAACCCCGGTGTCTCGCACTTTTTGCAGGTGCACGGCAGGAACGACGATCGAGGCCCAACGGAACAGGTACGCAGGTTTTCCTATTCAGTTTCCCCAAGAATCCACAAGTTCTATCTGTTTGCCCCCACACCAAATTTAGCGGCAACAGCCATATTCTTGGCGAGGAAGCCTTGCGCCTTCTCCAAGGTCGCATCCTCCGCCTGCTTCACCGCCGCCGCTTTGGCCTCGGCAGCCTCCGCCAACTGCTTTGCCGCCTCCTCCTTTTGCTGACGAAGGTTCTCCTCCAACGTCGCAACCCTGTCCTCGAGGTAGGCGACCCTCGCCGACTTCGCCTCGAAATTCAGTTCGAGCTTGTCGAGCTCGTTCCGGATCTGGGCCTTCTCCCTCCGAGCTTGGTCGTTCTCCTTCTTCATCTCCTTCTCCTGGGCCGCCAACCTCTCGGTAAGGTGCCCGAAGTGAACGACAATCTGCGATTAGAATGCAAGGAATTCATAAAAATTACAACTTAAGAAGTTCGGCATAAAAAGGGGGGGGAATAGATCCAACACTCACCGACACCGCCGAGCGCGCTATCTCGATGACGTCGTCTCCCTCCCGTCCGGCCTCCATGGCCGCCCGATCCTTCGGCGTGGCGAGGTGCTTGATGGCCTCCATGCTCGCCAAAGAATTGCCAAGGAACCCGTCGTGCTTCCGAACCTGCCAGTCCGGGATGTGGATCCTTTTGTGAGCCTCGGTCAGAAGCTCCTCGGCCGCCTTCGTCAGCGGCGGCGTCGCCATAGTGAGGTCCACGGCAATGGGAAATTCGCCGACCCTCGTCGACGACGAAGCGACCCCGCCCTCAGGGGCAGGGCTCTCCAGGATCTCTACCTCCTCAGCCACCACGGTAGCCTTCAGAGCCTTCGCCGCGGACAGCTTGGAGACCACCCTCTTCCTCTTCTTCGGTGCCTTGTTGGCGAGGCCTGCCCTCAGCGCCAACACTGCCTAATAATCCATAGACTCTGCACCATAAGACAAGTTGATTAGTTCGGAACAAACCATGAAGAATGAAGCGCAAGAAGTAAAACAACAATAATAAATAGAGGAAGCCGCGTACTGGGATCGGCTTGAACGAGCCCTCCCTTAAACAGGACGTCCTCGGTCAGATCCTTCCAGTCAAGCTTCGGCCGACCCAGGAGTACCCGTACAGCCTCCTCCTCTTCGGGCCGAAGTGTCGGTAGCGCCTTCACCTTCTTCGGCACACCCTCCACCCAGCTAACGGGAATGGGCCAGGCCTCCGGACTACGTACCAGAAGGTACTTCTCGCGCCAGTACTTGATGGAATCAGGGCACACGACGAGCCGACCTCCGTGCCTCGGAGTCAAATAGTACCGGTACGCCGACCTGTTCCCTTGATGTGGCTGGTAGATGGTCCGAAGCACGTTCAGCTCCGGCTGAATCCCAGCGGCTTGGCAGTGAAGTACGAAGCCGTTTATCACTCTCCATGCGTTCGGCATAAGTTGGATGGGGCTGACCCCGACCCACCTTAATACAGCAACCGCGAACGGATGGAGAGGCAGCCGAGCCCCGGTGATAAAGGCGTCGACCGGCCAGCAACACACGGTCACCGGCAGCGGCGAGTTGGCCCTAATCCCAGGGCCCGGCAACATAAGCTCATACTCCTCCGGGATCTGAAAGCAACCCCGGATCACTCCCAAGTCCTCTTCGCTGAGGATCGACACCGTCTCGTTGGCCTCTGTCGTCTCCCTCGCCGCATTCTCCTCGAACGACCGGGCCCTCCCATACACAATGCGTTCGGCGTCCTCCTCCGGAAGTTCCCGAACCCTGCGAAGCCCAGTCAGCGGCCCCGGTAATCTGCCGAACTCCGGCATGCGCTTCGGCTCCACCACGACAGAATCTTCGCCGAACATCTCCTTGCTTTTGTGAGGTCGGCTAGAACTCGGAGCTTCGGCGATTTCAAGGGAGGGCTCGGACGAGGAAGAAGAGATGGAAACAGACATGTTTAGGAACTAAAATATAAGTTACCTTGAACAGAGATGTCGTCGGAAAGCTCGCCGGAAAAAGGTCAGCGATCACCTGGAGCTCTAGCAAATTCAAGCAAAAACAACAGAGCGAAGAGTGGAAAAGTGAAAAATGAAGAGGGGGTGGGGGTTTTATATAGAGCCAGCGCGTCAATCGAGGCTAATGGGATTTTACCACAGGCCCACCTCCACAAAGCGACAAAAGGCGACCCCAACCATCACCTTGTTTGCCACGCCTGCCCAAACGGCTCATTAATGACAGTCACGTCAGCAGAAGCCCAGGGGACGCAGCATTAATGACAGTCACGTCAGCAGAAGCCCAGGGGACGCAGCATTAATGGATGTCACATCTGTCAGAAACCCAGGGGCCATCACATCCGTCAGAACCGTTTAATCTCAAGCCTCGGTACCAACTGCCGAGCGCTCTTGACACGGACCGCGTTACGGACGTGGGTTCGGCAGATTCCCAAAACTTTTTCGAAGAGAGCAAAAACTCTTTCAACTTCCTCTGCTTTGACGAAGTCAACAAGTCTCAAGCCTCGACACCAGCTGCCGAGCGTTCTTGACGCCGACCATATTACGGGCTTGAGTTCGGCACCCGCTCCGAGCATTCTTGCCACCGACCGTATTACGGGCTTGAGTTCGGCAGTCAAGACCTCCAAAAAATTTCCAAGTCTCAGGCCTCGGCACCAGCTGCCGAGCGTTCTTGACACCGACCGTATTACGGGCTTGAGTTCGGCACCCGCTCCGAGCGTTCTTGCCACCGACCGTATTACGGGCTTGAGTTCGGCAGTCAAGACCTCCAAAAAATTTCCAAGTCTCAGGCCTCGGCACCAGCTGCCGAGCGTTCTTGACACCGACCGTGTTACGGGCTTGAGTTCGGCACCCGCTCCGAGCGTTCTTGCCACCGACCGTATTACGGGCTTGCGTTCGGCAGTCCAGACCTCCAACAAATTTCCAAGCCTCAAGCCTCGGCACCAGCTGCCGAGCGTTCTTGACACCGACCGTATTACGGGCTTGAGTTCGGCAGTCGAGATCTCCAAAAAATTTCCAAGTCTCAAGCCTCGGCACCCGCCCCGAGCGTTCTTGCCACCGACCGTATTACGGGCTTGAGTTCGGCAGTCAAGACCTCCAACAAATTTTCAAGTCTCAAGCCTCGGCACCCGCTCCGAGCGTTCTTGCCACCGACCGTATTACGGGCTTGAGCTCGGCACCAGCTGCCGAGCATTCTTGCCACCGACCGTATTACGGGCTTGAGTTCGGCAGTCAAGATCTCCAAAAAATTTCCAAAGTCTCAAGCCTCGGCACCAGCTGCCGAGCGTTCTTGACACCGACCGTATTACGGGCTTGAGTTCGGCACCCGCTCCGAGCGTTCTTGCCACCGACCGTATCACGGGCTTGAGTTCGGCGCCCGCTCCGAGCGTTTTTGCCACCGACCGTGTTATAAGCCTAAGGTCGACATTGACCGCCAGACGCCCTTGGTCTCGACCCCCTGCACATGGGAAATCTGGCCTTCGGACTTCGGCGAGCCCCCTCTCCAGGCTCGCGACCACGCCGAGGTCCCTCTCCCCATCGGAAAGAATCGCCGAACCGATCTCCGACCTCGGCATCCTGGTCGTCGAGCTCGGGGAAGGGTTGGAGTTGAGGCGCCGGTAAACGCAACTCCCGACAGAGGGAAACGACAGAACTGCTCACCGAGAGATTACGAAGCCGAGAAGATATTCACACAAGAACACCGCCCGGTCATAAGGAATTACCACTCTACCTCCCTCAAGATTCGCAAACCCTTCATTTGAACTCCGATACACCTCCGCTAGCCATCAAAAACAGCTAAACTACTCCTCAAAGGCCGACCAAATTTAGCCTTTAGGAGTGGGGGGCTCGTGATATGGCTAAAAACGGGGTTTAATCGGAACCGTCCAAATCGGACGCGAATCTTGAGACCTGGGGTAAAACGGTAATTTCGCCGACAAGAAGGACCAAAAAGGATATTGGGCCTTCCCTCCTAGGACCCAATAACACACGAATGGATCCACCAGCAAGAGGGTGCGGGTTTTAACCCGCTGCGTACCCAATCCAACAAGATAGAATCAAGGTCCCTGATTGACCACGATCAACGGCCCTGATATACATCTATCTATTCACTGGGATTTGGGGATTAAATTCCTTATCTGATTACGAGGAATATACCTTATCAGATTACATTCCTAATCTGTTGAAAAGGGGAATATTCCCTATCAGATCACGGGGATTACATTCCTAAACTGTTCCCTGAGACGCCTATAAATACCCCCCATCCATCTCCATTAAGAGGTAATCAATCTTTCACCAGTTTTTGCGCTCTTTCATAGTCTGCCAGATTACTGACTTGAGCGTTGGAGGGTGCGTCGCCGGGAACAACCCCGGTGTCTCGCACTTTTTGCAGGTGCACGGCAGGAACGACGATCGACGCCCGACGGAACAGGTACACAGGTTTTCTATTCAGTTTCCCTAAGAATCCACAAGTTCTATCTGTTTGCCCCCACACCAAATTTAGCGGCAACAGTTTCATTTGTAAATTTACCACTTAATCTTTAAATCTACCACTTTACGTGTAAAACTCTTCTATTATACACTTTATTTAAATCTACCAATTTACATGCATTACACGTATAACTCAAATTTTCTAATTATACATTTTATATTACTTTAAAAAATATGTATTTATTAACACGTGCTATATTATATTACTTTAAAAACTCTACATTGATTAAAACGTGCATCGCATGTTTAACTACTAGAATAGAAATAAATGACATTTATACAAGTAACTAATGATCAACCCAATAGCTTATTGGACTTTCGATATGCAGTAACCCGAAAAAAATGATATAGAGAGCAACAAAACTAACCAACTAATAAATGTGATTATATTGCAACTAAAATCAGAGTTGACAAATTCAAGTACAATAGTTAAAAGCATATATGTACATTGAGTTATAAATCACTCACACGATGAGTAACTTCGTTTTCTACAATTTATGTTAGTTTAGTGTTAGTATACTTTCTCTGTATCCTCAGTTTCAAAGAGCCGTAAGAGGATTCCAACTTAATTTACTATCGCAACCTTTAGCGAAAAAGTCGAAAGAGCCATGTGTTCACATCTGTTTGAATCCATATAATATTATGATTTGAAATTTTCAATATATTACTATCCATCAAGAATGATTTGTTTAAATGTCGATGGATGCCCTCAGATGGGGTTCACACCAATTTATGAATTATGCATTACTTCGTTCCGGACGTTTTGACTACTTGCAACGATTATGTGGACTATTGAGTCAGAAGTTATGACCATTTGAAGCTTGACCTAAATCATATACGTTACGGTTTTCTTTAGGGATACGAAAATTATGAAAATTACTTTTGTTTCTATTCTTTAAGCGATGAAATATAGCTGCGGCATGTGATGACTGGTTCACATTAAAAATTAGTATGGAAAGTGGGTCATTTCGAGAATTAGTTTTGAAACGTGGGTCATTTTGGAAGAAAAAAATTCCGAACTACGATTATCTACTCCTCCAAACCTGATCTCCTCCAATCCAATCTTTTTTTAAAAAAAAACAATCCAGCCCCCCTCATATTTCAATCCTGAATCCGCTGCTGGGGAGAGGAGAGAGGTGGGTTTTGCGGAATCTTTAAGAGAGAAGGAGATGATGGATCGATTCGATGTGTATATGTTGTTGGCGCGAATCTTGATGCTGCAGCAAACTGTTTGGGTCTAACCATGCCACTTGGACCCGAACAACCGAGATCAGGCGCAGCATTCTCTTTTAGGGCTGTTTGGATTTGGTTCCTGTTAGTCTCAACATGAAAGATGAAATATGTACTTTCTGTCAAGGGGCTGTTTGGTTCTCGGTACTCTCGAAATAATAAATGAAATATGTACATTTTTTACTTTAAAAAAAGGTTGTTTGGTTTAGTTTGTTATTGGTATGCAACTCCAGTTTTATAGATTGAAGATGACTGCAGGTTGCAGCTAGAAAGGAGGATGACCGTGTGCGTATTAACAACAATGATGATGGTCATGTAACATGTGCATCGGCATACATGTTTGCAAGTGAAAGTATCATTTTTTTATATTAAAAAAAACTTGTAGGGAGGAGATTTATGTGGTGTGGTCTTAACAGTTATTGATGAATCTTTTGTATTTGTCACGGCAGAAATGTGGACAGTATCTTTCATGAGAATATGCATAGGTGTTTTGGGAATAAAGGAGGGTAGCTTAGCATATGAAGTTATATTAAACTTATGATCGGATAGCTTGTTTTAATCCATTTTTGGTTTCCCATCAACCACAACATATATATACTAGTAATTACACTGCGATGCACGTCTTAATAAATATATATTTTTTTAAAGTAAAAATTTCGATGTAATCTAGCCTCGCACCTTAAACCTCTTCTATATTAGTTATGTACGAACAATGTGCATCGTAATAATTTTTTCTAAAAAATAAAAACTCTGATGTAGTGATGACTCGAACATGAAATCTCTTCCATATTAGCTATGTACGTACGTCACATGCGTTGATAAATTGACAAATGACAATAACGCCTTGTCCCAATATAATATTAGAGATTAGAGATATATGGTGTAATTTTTCTAACATTGTAAAGGAAATACAACTAAGATTCGACATTCCTGAATGGTAGAAACAAACGCCCACATAAGAAAAACAAATAGCATAAAGAAACCCCACTAGATGTAAGGGGTAGGCTATATCTGCATGCTTCTTTGTATAACCTCATTGGGTGATTAAGAGGATTGATCAACTTAAAACATAGTATCTTTTGAGATGGCTTATAAGGATGAGGATAATTGGGGAGTCGGAACTATGAAGTACTGGGAAAAAAATATGCATACCCAAAGAGAAATAGTGATAGGAAACTAAAAGCCTTCACTAATGTCATGCATGTTGGGGAAATAGGGATGAATGTTGCCTTGATCGAGATCATACATATCTGACGCGCTTACATCTTTACATTTTACTTCGTCCTTAGGCAAGTTTAAACACTCTTCTTTACCCTCATCTTTTTGAAAAGCCATTTTTTCTCTGCAACATAATGTGCTCTTCATGAAAGAATGTAGATTCTCGGACTCTCTTATTTGGTCGCATAATTGGGTGGATGGATTGAGCATTTCAAACCCATTCCCTCAACTTGTAGAGATTGCATGGGAAATTTGATGCTCTTCCACTTTCCTGCTTGAGGATAGTGGCCAGCCAGTCATGTTATAAGGAAGATAATAATAGTAAACTTCTGTATCTCATTACAAAACTTGCACCTTCAGTTGGCTTTTGGAAAGTTTCCACGAGGAAGCTAGCTAACAACCTCATGTATTTAACCAGGCAAGTGAACCCATATTTTTTTTCCCAACAATGGAGGTATTAGATCATCATAGAATGCAGTCACTCTGAGGAGTTATGCTCCTATCAGCTTTTTATTTTATTTTATATGAGTGCTCAGTTGGAACATGTTGAATTTCAAAGAGTCCGAACATCCCCTTCAGTATAAACTTCAATGTTGTTATTGATATGGCTAAAAATGGGATCAAATCCAAATCGTTCAAATTGGGTACGAATCTTAAAGCTCACAGAGGCAAAACAGTAATCTCACCTATAGACGGGTCCGAAATGGGAACATGGTCTCTTCTCTATGGCCTAACAACCCACGAACGGATCTGTTCAACTGGGTACGGGTCCCAACCCGTTAAGAGATAGTTCAGGAGGATATGGAGAAATCTTGATCCGACCTTATCCTTAGGAGGTGGTTTTAACCACTTCTATCCAGCCACATTGGGGAGTAGATTTTCGTTCTTATCTCGAAGCGGATCCCTACGACAACTATAAAAACCCCCTACCTCCTACCGTTACAAGGTGATCACTCTTTGCCTACCTAAAGCTCTTTCATATTCTTTTCTGAGTACTGATAAGAGCGTTAAAGGGTTCGTCGCTGGGATCAACCTCGGTGTTTCTAACTTTGTGCAGGTCAGCGGCAGTAACAAGGAGCCAGCCTAACAACAGTGGAAGTGGTCAGGTTTGACCTTTTCGATTCCTCTCAAACCCACAAATTCATCTGATTGTCCCCACACTGAAATCAGCGGCAACAGATTGGCACTGTCTGTGGGAAATCGAATAGTAATCCGATCCTACTCCATCAACAAAAGCCACTCCTAGCTATGCCTCCGAAGAAAGGGAAGTCCGCGGCCTCCAACCGCAGAACGACTTCCATTCCTCCTCCGCCAGTCCAACCGGCCCAGCAACTCGAACAACCGATCCTTCAACCCGTTCAGCAGCCTCAAGGGCCTCAAGTAGTTGTTGGAGAACCCTCTCGCCGGAGTCGCCAGAGGCAACCCTTGCATCAGGTCCATATCTCCGTACATAACCCTTCCTTCGACTTCATGGCCTCCCATAGCCCTCAAATGCCGAAAGATCTGCTAGATGTTCTCAACCACCAGCAGAACGATATAGATCTTCGAATCCGCTTGGACGAGAGGCAGACTCGTGACGGGAACCCTCGCCGGGAGCATCAGAGGGACCGGTCACCCCGCAGGACAGATCGCAGAGGGTCCAACTCTTCCAGGAGGCAGAGAGTCGCCCCAGCATTGCCAGAGAAGAAGTCGTTCCCCAGCTGACCGTCCTGCCCTTCGAGCTCATCGGGAGCAGGAGGCCCCCGTCACGAGGGCAGAGTTCCAACAGTTCTAGGAGGCAGTCTTACGGGCACTCAACGTCGCCCCTAACAATGACTGACGGGCTCCCAGTCCTTGGTCCCCTCCCAACCATCGCCGCCGCTCTCCCAGTCCTCGGCCAGCTCTGAGCCATCGCCATCGCTCTCCCAGTCCTCGGTCGGCTTCAAGCCATCGCTGTCGCACCCCCAGTCCACGACCTACTTAAAGTTATCGCTGCCACAGCTCCATCCCTCTTCTACATGAAGACGAAGCTCGGGGCTCAGCGATGCATGACCGAAGGGAAGACTCGGTCTACCACCGTCTCCACGAGATGGAGAGGCGCCTTGGCCAGCTCGATAGAGATGAAGAACAACAGGCGAGGAACCTCTGCCCGAGCAGGCCCCCATTCTCCCGCACTATCATGGAGGCCCCCGTCCCATAGAACTTCAAGCCTCCACACTTTGAGTCTTACATCGGGGAGTCGGACCTCGCTGATCATATTGAGAGTTTCAAAACTCTCATGATGATCCATCATGCCTCCAACGCCCTTCTCTGCAAGACCTTTCTAGCCACGCTCAAGGGGCCCGCTCGGGAGTGGTATTCCAGACTTGCTTCGGCCTCCATTTTCTTCTTCGACCAGTTCGAAGGTATCTTCCTCACACACTACGTGAGCAGCAGCCGCTCCGAGAAGATGAGCATCTCATTGCTCTTCTTCAGCCAAAAGAAGGGCGAGCAGCTGAGGGATTACATCAAGCGGTTTACCGCGGAGGCCAGGTCTATCGCCTCCCTGGATCAGTCTGTAATGGCCCGATTTTAATTTAATGAAAATTATTTATTTTGCACGTAGTGTGCACGTGCAATATTTTGGTAATTATTTTCATTATGATGAGTATAGATATTTATATATGTGCTCTTTAATTATTTTTATATAAAGCCCTTTTTCAAATAGACAAAAGCCTTTCTTTTTAAAAGCCCAAATCTAATTTATTTGTTATCTTTTTATAATTATTATTTTGGCCCATAAACTAAAGCCCATGAGCTATTTTATTTTTAAATACAACTTGTAATGTAGAATACATTTTAAAGATTATTTTTATGTAAAATATAATGTACAATTTTTTAAAATGGAGACAAGTTGCTTGCACGTGCATTGCATGTACACGTGCAAAAGCACACATGTGAGGCCGGTTTTGCTTAGGAGGGAAAATGAAAATTTTGAGTGGAGTCATGGGTGGTGGTTACTTGATCATGGTTGGTTATTGTAACTCCTCCTTCAATCCTAGCCTTTTAATCCTAACTCCTACTTCAATCCTAGCCTTCTATTTTCCTAAATTTTTAGTATAAATACCCCCCCTAGCCTAGTTATTCTTGCGCTAATTATTCCTCCAAATCTATAGTTTAAAATACATTGCTAGCAGTTTAGTAAGTGAGTTAAAAGATTGAGAGTTTGTGTGAGGATTTGTGCTTGCACCAAGGAGGAGAGGCCGGCACTAGGAGCTCTCGGTTTTGGCATTGTGGAAGGCTCGGGTGCGCGCATCCAGGACGAGGATCGCTCTTTTGGCAAGGACATTGGTTTAGGAGGTGTTGAAATTTGACTTCTCTCCAAATAAGGTGGGTAATTTTCCGTATTTCTAATTAGGAAGCATGCTAGATTTGAATTGAAAGAATGATGCATGAAAAAGATTAATAAGAGTACACATTTAATTGAAAAAATGACCTATTGATTGATTGAAATGTTGATATGCAATTGTATGTGGTTCTATTATTAAAATTTAAGTTGTGTGCGAATTGATTATAGCCACGGATTGTTTGAAGAAAACTTCATTATTAACATTAAAAATTATATGCAAGAATTAGTAGATTGACAATGTCGCTTTATGTGCTTGAATAGACTTTTCATGATAACGTTGTAATGAATGAATTAGAATATAATTGGTGTGTTTGTGAAATGAATAAAAACAGAAAATTGATGTGGAGGTTAGTGAAATTAAAATTAGATAAGAAATGTCGAAAAAAAGAAACATATTAGTAGTAGCTTGTAAAGTCGAATTAATTGTATGGGAAATATATGTTTAATTATTGAAAAAAATTACTTTTATATACTGGAGTATAAATTATATTGGGAATAATTAATCTGGAATTTTACAGTGAGTTTAATAAAAACAAAATCAAATGAGAACTTGTTGAACATCGAAATGTTTTAATAAACCGAGAGTATTGATTCAGTAGACTTCGAGTTGTATCTATGACAACCCGAGCCTATAGCTCGAGTGGTCGGGATGCTCTTGATTGCTACGGTGTTGTGCGGCTTCTCAGAGGTTGAGGGTTCGAATCTTGTTAGCACCGCATATTTTGTTGCATTTTTAAAAAAATAAAATGAACTGCAGCCGAGAGCATTTAAGCATTTAATGCTCTCAGCCTTCTTTATAACGTCTAGCGCATTCGGCCTAGTGGTCTATGCCTTCGGTTGGTTTCCCTGTGGTCGCTGGTTCGATCCTTGGTCTCGGCCTGTGTTTATGTTGTGGGAAAAAATAATTTTTTGGGGTGTTTTGATGATTGAAAAATTATGGAAAAAATATGGTTATTATCCTAAAAATATGTGGGATTTATGAAAATTAATTTGGGAATTATTTACATGAAATGGAGTATGTTTTGAGAATAAATGTATAATTTAGAACTATGGTTATACACTTGTATGATATGAAAGTTGCACTTTGCAAAAGGACTTGAAATAAAATGTTAGAAAAGAAGTGTAATAAAGATAGAAATTATATGTAGTGATGTGATGTGAATTATTCTTATTGGAGAATAGTGTGAAAATTACGAAATGTGAATATTCATTTAGTGATGTGATTTTAATGTGAAATTGATATTTGATGAAATATATAAGGAATAATTGAATTCCATGTATGGCTATGGACTCATGAATAAATTAGAAAACATGCTATTGAAAAAGAAAATCTATTATGGTTATGAAGATGAACTTATAAGCTGGAAACGCTCAATTTTGGAAATTGTGAATCGGAATTGAAACAAAAGAGTAGCTAAGTCTTCCCCGGCAATTGGAAAGAAATGAAATGAAATTTGAAATGAAAGACCAAGGTTGGTCACGTTTGAATGAATGAATAAGTCTGGTTTAGTGGAGAGGCTAACTCTAGAGCTTTGATTTTGTTCATGATTCTAATAAAAACTAAGGATTAGTACATAGTGGAGATGTAATGAAAGTGAGAGAAAAACGCAAGTATGAGAGCTAGAGTTTACGGTGCAGGTGTGAGCCACAGAATGCATGCTTGATGAGTCAAGACATGGCGTGGGCACTACTCAGTAATGATCGGACTTTAGCAACGCTTGTGGGATGTTTGGTGACTGCAAGAGGATCGTGTGCCATGAAGGAGGCTGAATTGCCACAGAATGCATGCTTGATGAGTCAAGACATGGCGTGGGATTTCCCTTCAGGTTTTCTGTACACGAGCTTGTACTCATAGATCATCTAGGATACTTACCGTAGTTACCGTAGTAGATTAAGTCATGACGAGGGATTGAACCCTACAAAGATGAAGAACGAATAAGAGGCTTGCCCTCGGACCTATGTAGTATGGGATGCATAGAATCCGAACAAGTGTGCATTAGTGTTATGTAATATAAATAACTGCATTAAGGACTAAGTGCACAATCACAACACGACATCAATAGGGTATTCCCTTTAGTTTGATATGTGACAAGTTTGTGTTTGTTAAATATGGAAAATGATTTATACTATTTCCGGCATGGAGAGGATGACCGTGTATAATATTCGTCGGTTGAATAAACTGACGTACCCATAGTTTTGTGTGCAGGATAAATGACATGGTAAAGATTAAAGAGGAACCGATGCTTAAAGATTATTCAATGTTGTTGTACATTTATTTAAATGTTGTAAATTTACTTCCGCTGTGCAATGTAAAGTGTAAAGTTCCATGTAAACTCTGATGTAAAGTGAAAAGTTTTAATTTCCTTGTAAAATTGTACTAAATGAAGTGTAAAGATCCTGTGGAATCTCAAATTCAGTGTATTTTGAAATTCGGGGCGTTACACAGTCAGTAGCTTTGGTTGCTTTCCAATCCAATGTCATTAACCCTGATCTCAGAGCGTCCCTGACCAAGAAGCCTCCTCGGGACTTCTCAGAGCTCCTTCTCAGGAGTGAGAAGTATTTCCGGGCTGAAGAAGCTCTTAACCGCCCCACTCTTGAGAGGTCATCTTCTGGGAAACGGAAGACTGCTGAGGAAGAAGGAGCTAAAAAGCTCCAAAAAGACAACGGAGGTCAACATCGCCCTCTTCCACGCTTCGAAAAGTTCACTCCGCTCAATGCGAATGTCTCCGCCATCTTAATGGAAATTGGGAACGAGGGTATTCTACTGCCACCTCCAAAGATGAACACCCCCGGGAAGAAGAGAAACCAGGATAAGTGGTGCCATTTCCACAGGGACCACAGACACGACACAGATGACTGTCGGGTCCTGAAAGACGAGATCGAGACCCTCATTCAGAGAGGGAAGCTCACTAGGTTCGTAAGGAGGGACAGGACCGATCCACCTCCACCCCCAGGGGGCTAACAGACGAACCGAACAACATGCAGAGACCCCGGATATCGAAGTAGAAGCCATCCTACACCTTATACACGGAGACCCAATGGGGGGAGATTCCAACTCCTCCCGAAAAGCCTTCGTTCGAGAAGTGAACGCCGTGCAGAGCAATCCCCCTCCGAAGGGTCTTGGGGTCCCTGTCACGTTCTCCGATAGAGACTTGGGGGCGTCCGCACGCCCTATTGCGATGCCTTTGTTATTAACCTCCGAATGACCAACTTCGACGTACACCGGATCTTGGTGGACAATAGCAGTTCGGTTAATATTTTTTCTTGGAGGCGTTCAAGGGCCTCCAGCTCTCGAGAGATCGGCTCAAGCCCATTGGCTACACTCTTCATGGATTCATCGGGGTGCTGGTGACGATCGAGGGAGTTATAACCCTTGACGTGACTGTTGGAAAAACTTCGGTCACCCACACGGAGCCGATGGACTTCATGGTGGTAGATGTGAAAGCCGCTTATAATGTTATCCTGGGTCGACCAGGTCTGGCCGCACTCCAGGCCATTCCTTCGGCCTATCATATGAAGATGAAGTTCCCCACCCCCGCAGGAGTGGGAGAAGTAAGAGGGAGCCAGGAGGCGGCTCGCAAGTATTACATAACCTCGATGGGAGGCCCGGTCCTCTCCCTGGAAGCCCTCGAACTCCCACAGGAAAGTAGACAGACCATTTCCGAGCCAGTAGACGAGCTGGAAGAAGTGGCCTTCTCTGAAGGAGATGCCACTAAGACATTAAGTGGCTTTCTCAGAAGAAGATGCCACTAAGACATTTCAGATCAGCAAGGCTCTTTCCCCTTCCATTAAGAAAGACATCTCCCAATGCATAAGGGAGAACCGCGATCTCTTTGCCTAGATCGCGGCGGATATGCCTGGGATCTCAGAGGAGCTCTTGATGTACCACCTCAGCGTTGCCCCGGGAGTCAAGCCCGTCCAGCAGAAGCGATGTAAGTTCGTTCCTGAGCGCCAACAAGCGATCAAGGAAGAGGTCGAGAAGCTCCTGAATGCCCGATTCATCTAGGAGGAGAACTACCCCGAATGATTATCCAATGTGGTGATGGTTAAAAAGCCAACGGGAGCTGGAAGATATGCATCGATTTTACCGACCTCAATGAGGCATGCCCAAAGGATCCATTCCCCCTTCCGAGCATCGATGCTCTCATCGATGTGACCTCCGGCCATGAGCTCCTCAGCTTCATGGATGCCTTCTCGGGGTATAATAGATCCGGATGTTCCCTCCCAACATCCCTAAAACCTCGTTCGTGACTGACCAAGGCCTGTATTGCTACCGGGTTATGCCATTCAGGCTGAAGAATGCGGGAGCTGCATACCAGCATCTAGTCAACAAGGTCTTCCGAGATCAGATTGGCAGTAACATGGAAGTCTATGTGGATGACATGTTGGTCAAGAGCATCAGAGGGCAGGAGCATGTCCTCGACCTCCAGGAAGCCTTCGGGGTGTTGAGAAGGCACAACATGAGGTTGAACCTGAGCAAGTGCGCCTTCGGCGTCTCGTCTGGAAAATTCCTCGAATTCATGGTGAGCCAGAAGGGTATAGAAGCCAACCCTGAGAAGATCAAAGCCATACTCAATATTGCCCCTCCCTCTAATGTCAAAGAAGTGCAGAGGCTCACGAGACGCCTCGCAGCTATAGGGCAATTTCTCTCCAAGTTAGGCGAGAAATGTCTTTCGTTCTTCAAAGCTCTGAGGGGAGCGAAAGGCTTTGAGTGGGGGCAATAACAGCAAAAGTCCTTCGACCAGCTGAAGGCTTACCTGGTAAAACCCCCACTCTTAAGCAAGCCGAAGCCTGGCGAAACTCTCTATATATACCTGGCAACTTCGGAGCAGACCCTTAGTGCCGTCTTGGTAAGAGAGCAGGAGAGGATGCATGCCCCATCTACTACGTGAGCAAGGTCCTTAGGGACGCAGAACTCCACTACCCGAAGGTGGAAAAGATGGCATACGCGTTGGTCATGGTGGCAAGGAAACTTTCCCCGTATTTTCAGTCTCATTCGGTGGTCGTTCTTACCGACCAGCCGCTGAAGCAAGTTCTCCACAAGCCCGAGACGTCGGGACGCTTGATGAAATGGTCCAAAGAGTTGAGCTAGCACGACATCAGCTACCAATCCCGAACCGCTATCAAGGCACAAGCCCTAGCAAAATTTATTGTGGAGAGCACTATTCCTTACCCCTGTGAGATGGCTAAGAACCCCTAGTCTGGACTGTTTATGTTGACGGATCCTCGTGCGCCGACGGAAGTGGGGATGACGTCATCTTGACCGGCCTAGACGATTTCGTTCTGCAGTACCCCCTCCGCATAAACTTCCGTGCATCAAACAATGAAGCCGAGTACGAAGCCCTCATAGCGGAGCTCTGCATGGCTTGCAAAGCAGGGGCCAAGCGTATCCAGGTCTTCAGTGATTCGCAGTTAGTCGTGAATCAAGTGTCTTGGGAGTACGAAGCAAGAGATGAGCGCATGGCCAAGTACCTGGCGAAGGTAAAAGGACTACTGGCTTTATTTGAAGACGTTCGACTCCAGCGGATTCCCTAAGAGGAAAATCCACAGGCAGACACCCTCTCAAGGTTCGTTTCCTCCTCCCTCCAGGGTTTGGAGCGAACCGTATTGATAGAGGTCCTCCAGAGACCAAGTATTGACGAAGACAGCTTAAAGCCGATGGAGACTATGCCCCTCACACTTAAGGAGAATTGGATGAAGCCCTTACTCGAGTACCTTAGATACGAAGTTCTTCCAGCAGAGGCAAGAAGGGTCAGGACAAGACCCGAGCGGTACACACTCCTTGATGGAGTCATGTACAAATGCTCCTACACTCAGATCGACGGCAGACCCTACCTAAGGTGTCTCTCCCCCGAAGAAGCACTCTATGCCCTGAAGGAGGCCCATGACGGTATGTATGGCGCGCACTGGGGAGCGAGATCCCTCGCCCGTAAACTCTTCAATTACGGTTACTTCTAGCCCACATTACTTAGTGACTCTGAAAAACACGTCCACCAATGCGATGCCTGCCAAAGATTTTCTCCGATCCGTCGCCTACCACAAGCCCAGCTCTCCTCTTTATCCAGTCCGATCCCTTTCACAATGTCGAACAAACGTGTTTCCGAGCTTAAAATAGCCAAAATGATGTTGACCAGTCAACGCTCGCCTAAGCTCGACACATCGCTCGCTAAGCTCACCGCAAATGTCGAACAGATGTGTTTCCGAGATAAAAATAGCCAAAATGGTGTTGACCATTCAACGCTAGCCTGATGTTCGCCAAGCCCGATACACCGTTCGCCGAGTTCGACACACCGCTCGCCAAGCTCGCCGCAGATGTCAAACTGTAACACCCCGAATTCCGAATACAACTGAATTCAAGAGTTCTACAGGATCTTTTCACTTCTTTCGTACAATTTTATAAGGAATTTAAAACTTTTATTTCAACAATAATTACATCAGAATCTTTTACATCAATACGCAGCGGAATCAATAAAATACAACAATAATAAATGTACAATTGTTACAACTTTAACATTTAAGTAATCAACAGCATCATTAATCATCTTTATATCTTCATGTAACTCCATTTCCTGCATATAAAACTGTGGGCGCGTCAGTTGCTTACAACTGACGAAATATTATACACGGCCATCCTCTCTATGCCGGAAACAGTATAACGATTCTCAAATACTTTAGCAAACACAAACTTGATCACAAACAGAACTACAAGGGACTATCCTATAGATGTCGTGTTGTGCAGTGCACGTAGTCCTTAATGCAGTTATTATATTACATGACACTAATGCACACTTGTTCGGATTCTATGCATCCCATACTACATAGGTCCGAGGGCAAGCCTCTTAATCGTTCTTCATCTTTATAGGGTTCAATCCCTCGTCATGACTTAATCTACTACTGTAACTACGGTAAGTATCCTAGATATTTTCTGACCTACGAACTCATGTCTAGGCACTCTGGAGGGAATCCCATCGCTGACATGACTCATCATGCAGACATCCTGTGGTAATTCAGCTCTCACCATAGACATAACACCACCCGTAGTCTTCAAACATCCCACGAGCGTCACCACCGGGACGGTATTCTGGAACAGTATCCTCACCCAGACTCATCATGGGAATTCCTGGGATACTCTCTCGCCGCTACCCAACAGCTCCCATACTCAATGTTTTTCTCTTACTTTCATCACATCTTCACTATGTATCTATCTGTAATTTCGGTAAGTATCATAGATGTTCCATGATTACAAGCACGTGTACAGAAAACCTGGAAGGGAATCCCATCGCTGACATGACTCATCATGCAGACATCCTGTGGTAATTCAGCCTCACTTCATGGTACACGATCCTCTTGCAGTCACCAAATATCCCACAAGCATCGCTACCAGGATGGTACTCTGGAGTAGTATCCACGTCATGCCACGATGCATCGTGAAGACAGCCTGTGCATACCCTCAACAACACCCATCCAATGGCCCTCAACTCGTGTTTTTCTCTCACTTCCATCACAGCCTTACAAAATTTGTTTTAAAAGAAAATCATCACAACCTAGAGCTAGCTTACCCTACCGGACTTAAATCAACAATAGAGACAGTCAGCCTACCTGGCTACTTCTCGAGAGACACTAAACCCTCAACGGTTAGCTCTCAAAATCATAAATAATACTGCCGGTCACTAGGGTCTCGCCTAGCCTCTAGATTCCAACAACTATCTCTTTCTAGATATCAACAATGATTCATAATCAATCTTCAATAATAATTCCATTTCCTTTGTTCACAAATCTTTTTTCTCAAAACATTTCTTTTATAATCTCATAACATGAGAACCATTCAATTTGATTTCTTTATCAATTTCATCTTTCATAACCTGGTGTGCATTTCACAATAAAACTCAATCACATATTAATAACCATAAAATCTCATATTCAACTTATTTAACTTTCATTTGTCAAAATCAAATCCAAACTCAAAACCCAAAATAAACAGTTCGGTTCAGTCGACTGGTGACAGTATCAGTCGACTGTTCGGTGAACATCAAAATATCTCAGTCTGTTCAGTCGACTGTTGACAAGGAATCAATTGACTGTTTTACGAAAACTTTAAAACATCAATAATACACAGTCGGTTCAGTCGACTGTTCCGCGAATGCTTTGGAAATTCAAACATCAAAATTCATGACAACAGCAGTCGACTGTGAAAGTAGTCAGTCGACTGTCCTGCCGACGAAAACCCAATTTCTTATACTTGACAGTCGACTGTGGAAGTTAGACAGTCGACTGTCAACTTCACCAATTGCATCTTTGCATATATTCTTCGACCTTTTAATCGATTTGTACTTTCATATACAAAATATAAATTATTTCCAGAATATATTCCTTTTAAAACAATATCGTATATGTTATCAAATTCTCAAGTTTCTCATTTTTCAAATGAAATCCTTAAAATGCATCAAAACATATATTCAATCAATTTTTCAAATAGACTGTTTTCTTTTATCAAAATCACTTTACAAAAATCTCTATACTTGTATAAATAACATTTAGAGGTTATAATCACACTTCTTTGCCACATTCTCAACAAACAACATATTTGCATTATTCTAATCATGTCTCAACATGTATCAATTTCATGCAATCACTTCAATTCTAGCATTTCAACTAGCAATCATAACAATTTAAGGAATAGCATAGCAATTTGCATTTACCACAATCAATCAAAATTTAACGATTCATTAATGTGCATGTAATCTCATAATACCAATTCAATTTCAACTAAATGAATCATATATCAACTATCATGCAATTTCTACTCCTAAATTAGAAAGTATTTAAGAAACACTCACCTAAATTGAAGACTTGTACTCAATTGAACTCCTAGAATTAGCTAGGAGCTCTTAAAGAAAGCTCCAATTGCAAACTCCTCGAACTCCGCGCACCAAGGCAAGCCTCCAAGCTCCACATTTCGGCAAGCATCCATCATCAAGAGCATCTCCATTCCCACTCCATTCGGCAACAACGAGGACAAACTCCCATCTTCTTTCATGTACACATACTATGTATGTACATATATATACATTAGTATATGTATATAGGCAAGTGGGATAGATGATTAGGTGGAGAATGGACAAAGTCTTTGCTGGTTTGGGATTGCTTCTTTTCGGAATGGCAGGAGAGAAGAGAGAAAGGAGATGAGAGAAAGAGAGACTAAGGGTGCACTTTTATAAGAAAGCTAATGGGTAGTTATAGCAACCACCCCACATGAACTCCACTAACCCCATATTTAAACTTGTAACTTGTTTTTCCTCCCATTTCAAAATTAAATGTTCAGGTTTTCCCTCTCCTCATGAGCAGCCCGGTCCCCAAATTGTGTGCACATCGCACGTGTGCACGTACACGTGCTTTGTGTAAAAAAAAACAATTTATTTATTTAATCCCTTTAAAACAACTTATTTAAATTTGTAATAAATATACAAAATTAACTTTAAATTATACTTTTCATGCACAATAAAATGGAAAGAAACATTTCATGAAAATTTATTTTGAAGGAAGAACGCACTTACAACACGTGCACCAAAACACGTGCGTCGCCCGAAAAATCTCAAAATACAAAAATTGACTTTATGAACCGAAAAATATTTATAATCAATTGGAATGCAATAGAAAGTATATTTAATATACATATTGATAATATACTCAAACGTACAGAAAACACGTGTATTGCACGTAGAAAATTTATTTTAATAAAGATAGTCAAAAAATGAATTTTCGTTTACAAAACAAATTCAAACATGTTTATAAAAATAAATGATTGAAATCCATTGAAAACTTTGCACATAACGGTGGAATACCCAAAATCGACACGTGCATCGATAATACGTAAAAAGCACGTAAAAACTCAAAGATTGAAATTTAGTATTTGAGTTGTTTTAAATGTGATATTAAGAATACGGGATTGCATAAATAATCAGAATTCAAAATACATATCAAAATGCGTTATGGATATAGTCAATAATAGTACAAAATGCACGTGCGTAACACCCGAGGGCAAAATTGTCATTTAAATTTTGCGGGGTGTTACACAAACAGACGTGTTTCCGAGCATGAAATAGGCAAAAAACCATTGACCAGTCAACGCTCGCCTAAGCTCAATACATCGCTCGCCAAGCTCGCCGCAAAAGTCGAACATACGTGTTTCCGAGCTGGAAATAGGCAAAATGTTGTTAACCAGTCAAAGCTCGCCTAAGCTCGACACATCGCTCGCCAAGCTCACTACAAAAGTCGAATAGACTTGTTTCCGGGTTGAAAATAAACAAAATGCCGTTGACCAGTCAACGCTCGACACATCACTCGTCAAGCTCACCGCAAATGTCGAACAGATGTGTTTCCGAGCTGAAAATAGCCACAATACTGTTGACCAGTCAACGCTCGCCTAAGCTCGACACATCGCTCGCCAAGCTCGCCACAAATATCGAACAGGCGTGTTTCCAAGCTGAAAATAGCCAAATGATGTTGACCAATCAACGCTCGCCTAAGCTCGACACATCGCTCGCCAAGCTCGCCGCAAATATCAAACAGAAGTGTCACGCCCTACTTCCAAAAAATACGGAATGCAAATACGTGACACGGTCCAGCGAATGACTTGCATCATCCATAGGCTGTTATTGATCCAACTCAACAATATAAATAAGAAATAAAACAACCACACATGCAATAAAAGAATAATAACGTAAATAACAACATTGGAAATTAAGCATAAGAATAACCAACATCAAAATAACCCAACATCTGGAAATTTAACAAACAACATTCGGATCGAATCCCACAATACAAAGAAACAACATTTGTTCAATTTTATTAGAGTTCTCAAATAAAGCAACATTTATTTAAGCAGCGCGGCAAAACATCTCCTTCACCATTGTTGCTCCCCTAGTCCGTCAGGTAAATCTTCTTGATTACCTGTAAGCTGTTCATCTAAAGAGAGGAAAAAGTCCTTAAAGCAAGTTGTGGACATGCAAGTAGAGAAACAGAGAAATATTGACAATGGCGGTATAGCAATGAATTCAATGAACGATGAAATCAATAATATCGAACAATGGCAATACGATAGTAATACAATATGCAATGATGACGATTTATAACGATAATGATAAACAATAACAATAATGGTAACAATAATAATAACATTATTCAACAAAGATGACAATATACAATAACAATGTGGTGAAAGTCTTAAGTCTATTATTCATTTTTAATCCTAGCTAATGCACGTACTACTGTGTCCCATGTGTGCCTACCACAGGTTCGATGCATACAATCAATTTCGTTTAGACTAAGGTGGTAGATTCTATAGTTCATGTACTTGCACAATAACAATAGCAATTTCTTGCACAATAACGCTAACAATAGTTGGCACGATAGGTCCTTAAACAATACACGATGAATTGGGATACTGCAATTAGTAATCCAACAATAAATCGATAGTACTAGCCGACACAATATTTTGGGAACAAAGCCCACATTACCGAGTACAATCACTATATTATCAATTACCCTTGTCAACCCTTCACCCCGGCTTGATTAATATTCTTTATGCAATTAACTGTTAATAATGCGATTAATAAGGGACACTAGAAAGATGACAAAACAATCCTAAGATCATGCAATATACTCTATACAATTAAATACACCAAATATAACATTATAGATTCAATTATATATTTTAAACATAGGAACCCAATTCTGGACAGCAGTAAGTTGTTGTACCAAAATCAGAATTCCCGTTGCTACAGGATAGCAAATGCATATCCGTCAGAAGTTCTTGAAACTAGAGAGGTTGCGTTTGGTTTGTTGTTTTGAAAATAGTTTTCTGAAAACAGTTTCTGAAAAGAGTTTTCTGAAAATAGTTTTGTGAAAATAAGAGTGTAAAAGCTGTTTGGTAATAATTTTTTATGAAAACAGTTTTTTGAAAATAAGAGTATAATGTATGTATAGGTTTGGTTATATGTATATACTGTATACAGTATATATACTCTGACATATACATACATACTGATATATAATAATATAAAATATTTTATTATAATAAACATATTTAATAATATACATATATATAATAATATATAATAATTATAATAATATATATGTAATAATAATATATTCAAATTATATATTAAACAACTTATTATAATAATAATAAATTATATAATAATATATATAATAATATATAATAGTAATATATAATAATAATAATAATATTATTATATATTATAATAATGGAGATATATATTATAATAATAGATTATTATAATAGTATATATAAAATAGTATATATGAAATAATAGTATATATAAAATAATAAAATAATATAATATATATATAATAATAATATAATATAATAATAGTATATATAATAATAATATAATATAATAATAGTATATATAAAATAGTATATACAAAATAATAATACATATAATAATATGATAATATAATAATATAATAATAGTATATAAAATAATATATATAAAAGAATAATATATTATAATAATTGTATATTATATAATATTATGAAATAATTTATTATAATAAACATATTTAATTATATATACATATATATAATAACATATAATTATTATAATAATATATATTAATATTAATCTATTATAATTATATATTAAACAATTTATTACAATAATAATAAATTATATAATAATATATATAATATTATATAATAGTAATATATAATAATAATAATAATATATATTATAATAATAATAGATTATTATAATAGTTGTTGCCGCTAAATTTGGTGTGGGAGCAAACAGATGAATTTGTGGATTCTTAGGGAAACTGAATAGTAAACCTGTATACCTGTTCCGTCGGCTTCGATCGTCGCTCCCGCCGTAGACCTGCAAAAAGTGCGAGACACCGGGGTTGTTCTCGGCGTCGCACCCTCCGACGCTCAAGTCAGTAATCGGGGAGATTATGAAAGAGCGCAAAAACTGGAGAAAGATTGATTACCCCTTAATGGAGATGGGTGGGGAGTATTTATAGGCGTCTTAGAGAACAGATTAGGCATGTAATTCCTGTGTATAGATAAGGAATGTAATCCCCAATCCCCAGTGAAAGGATAGATATGAACCAGGGCCGTTGATCAATGTTAATCAGAAATCCTAATTCTATCCTGCTGGACCGGGTTTGTTGCGGGTTGAAACCCGCACCCAGTTGAGGTGGATCCGTTCGCGGGTTTACTGGATCTATGAGAAGGAGACCCAGTACCCGCTTCTGGCCCGTTTGTAGGTGAAATTACTGTCTTGTCCCCAGGCTTCAGGATTCGTGCCCAATTTGGATGGCCTCGATTAAGCCCCTATTTTTAGCCATATCACGAGCCCCCCACTCCTAAAGGCTGAGAGTAATCAGTCTTTGTGGAGTAGTTTGACTGTTTTAGTGACTAGTGGAGCTGTATCGGAGTCCAAATGGGTGTTTTTGGATCCTGAAGTGGGTGGTAAGGTAACTCCTTCTTCTTTCTTGAAGCAATATGGTGTATCGGATCTTTATCTATTTTTTCGGGCTATTTATTTAATTTTGCGATGTGTCAACTAATTGTTCGGGGGTCTTAGCCGTATGTTCTAGGCAATAATTGTTCGTTCGGGGGCTCAAAAATATCCCCCCGAATTTGTAATTATTTCCTAGAATTTTTAACTAATTTTCCCAAATTTTTAGCGATTTTTTCGCAATTTTTAAATAAATAAAACGATTTAAATAAATAAAAATCGATTTTTAAATACCGATTTATGACGTGGCGTCATCTGGGCCTTTGATCAACGTGGAGCACGAATTTCTAAACGATCAGACGGTTCTCGTTCCTCGGCAGACTTTTTCACCGTATACGAGGGTCGGCACCTCGGCTCGGAGACTCGACTCCTCGGCTAGATGGGTCGGTGCCTTGGTTCGGAGGATCCGAGGGGCGTGGCGTCATCTGGGCCGTCCATCTCAGCGTGGATCCCCGTAAAACGTTATCTTGTCGTTTAGTGGACGTGGCAGAATCTGAGCCGTCCATCATGACGAGCACGTTTTTTCGCGAGATCCAATGGTTGATATGGGTCGGAGTGTTTTTTCGCCATATACGAGGGCCGGTACCTCGTCACCTCGGCTCGGCCTTGCATTCTACGACGTGCATGGGTCGGCTCGGGGGATTGGTTCCTCGGCTCGGTGGATTAGCGCTTCGACTCGGAGTGTCAGTGCCTCGGTTTGGAAGATCCGAGGGACGTGGCATCATCTGGGCCGTCCATCTCAGCGTGGATCCCCATAAAACGCTATCTTGTCGTTTAGTGGACGTGGCAGAATCTGGGCCGCCATCATGACGAGCACGTTTTTTCACGAGATCCAACGGTTGATATGGGTCGGCGTGTTTTTTCGCCATATACGAGGGTCGGTACCTCGTCATCTCGGCTCGGCGCATCAGGGCTGTTTGGCCGAGGTGCCGAGTTGTGTTTTGAAGGAAGTATCTCTTGAGTGTTCCACTCCT
This sequence comes from Hemerocallis citrina, assembly GCA_017893485.1. Taxonomy (NCBI): domain Eukaryota; kingdom Viridiplantae; phylum Streptophyta; class Magnoliopsida; order Asparagales; family Asphodelaceae; genus Hemerocallis; species Hemerocallis citrina. The sequence continues at coordinate 153,843,599 of CM030367.1, read as the reverse complement.
CTGTGCCCAGTAGCTCGGCTGCTCGGCTGAGCTGTTCGGTAGCTCGGCTGGGCAAGCCGATGGCAGGCAGCTCGAAAGTTTTGCGTGGCCGGATCTGGGTCGTTTATCATGGCGCGCATCACGAGGATGGGGTTCAGATCACGAGAAAACGTTATCTTGTCGTTTTGTGGGCGTGGCACGATCTGAATCGTCCATCAGATTCTGTCGCGAATTTTGGAGAGATCCGACGGTGACTTCGCCTCGGGATGATTTTTTGCCATATACGAGGGTCGGTACCTCGTCATCTCGGCTCGGCGCATCAGGGCTGTTTGGCCGAGGTGCTGAGTTGGTTGTTTTGAAGAAAGCGTCTCTTGAGGGTTCCACTCCTCTGTGCCCAGTAGCTCGGCTGCTCGGCTGAGCTGTTCGATAGCTCGGCTGGGCAAGCCGATGGCAGGCAGCTCGGAAGTTTTGCGTGGCCGGATCTGGGCCGTTTATCATGGCGCGCATCACGAGGATGGGGTTCAGATCACGAGAAAACGTTATCTTGCCATTTTGTGGGCGTGGCACGATCTGAACCGTCCATCAGATTCTGTCGCGAATTTTGGAGAGATCCGACCGTGACTTCGCCTCGGGACGATTTTTTGCCATATACGAGGGTCGGTACCTCGTCATCTCGGCTCGGCGCATCAGGGCTGTTTTGAAGAAAATGTCTCTTGAGGGTTCCACTCCTCTGTGCCCAGTAGCTCGGCTGCTCGGCTGAGCTGTTTGGTAGCTCGGCCGGGCAAGCCGATGGCAGGCAGCTCGGAAGATACGCGTGGCCGGATCTGGGCCGTTTATCATGGCGCGCATCACGAGGATGGGGTTCAGATCACGAGAAAACGTTATCTTGTCGTTTTGTGGGCGTGGCACGATCTGAACCGTCCATTAGATTCTGTCGCGAATTTTGGAGAGATCCGACGGTGACTTCGCCTCGGGACGATTTTTTGCCATATACGAGGGTCGGTACCTCGTCATCTCGGCTCGGCGTATCAGGGCTGTTTGGCCGAGGTGCTGAGTTGGCTGTTTTGAAGGAGCGGAGTGGCTCGGTTGCTCAGTCGAGCTGTTCGATAGCTCGGCCTGGCAGACCGGTGGCTGAGTCGTCGAGTTAGTGATTTGGAGAGTTTTTTGCTTCTCGTAACGTCGCCACTTTTCTGCTTGTCGCTTTGGCTTCTTGGTAGGCTTTTTACGTTTCCCAAGGAGGCCCAACATTTTAGGGGTTATAAGCTTTCACCCCCACTCCCAAGCTCATTTCTTACTTTTTACTCTCAAGTCTTCACTTTCGTTCTCTAAGTTCTCTGCTAGCGGCGACTTTCGCTCCAAGGCGTTGCTGTTAGCTGTCGCGTGGGCCAGGCAATTTCCGGCGAGAGCACTCCGACCGTGAACGTCACTTCAAAGGTCAGTTTACTTAGTCTAAACAATTTTTCTAGAGATGTCTCGAGTGAACTCAGGGAGTGGGGCCTCGTCTTCGGGCGATGATGGTGCCGAGGAGAGGAGGAGGTTGGAAATCCGGAGAAAGGGTAAACAGGTCGCCGAACCGTCTGTAGCCGAGACAAGGCAGGAGAAGAAGAAGAGGAGGGTGGAGACCCAATCTCCCGTAGTGGCGGTGATTGTGGAAAACCCGAAGCAAGCCCCGAGATGGGACGATATCCTTCTGTCCTGTCCGGGCATTCGGGGATCAGGCAGTACGAGGTCGACCTGTTGGAGAAGGCGATCTATGGGAAGTCGAAGATCGTCGAGGAACCTAACCCGGCCCTTCCCACCGAAGCCGACGAGCTCATCTCGGTGTTGTCCGAGAAGGACCTACTTCGGATTAGAAAGGCCTTCGCCATCCCTCCGGAGTACAAACTGATTCTCCCTGGTCCCGGGATGCGAGCGAATTCCAAGCTGCCGTCGTCGGACATGTGCATGTTCGACGTCGACTCCTTGAATGCCGGGCTACATTTCCCGCTGCATCCTTTCATCCTTCAGATCCTCGGCTGGTTCTGCCTCGCGCCGACCCAATTCATGCCGAACACATGGCGCCACATGAACGCCTTTTTGCTTCAGTGCTACAGAGCCGAAGTAGAGCCAGATCTAACGGTCTTCCGAGGAATGTATCGCGTAAACCGGCAGCACAAGACGGAGTATCGATACTACTTGGGGCCGAGGAAGGGTGTTAGGATTATAGAAAACCCCGACTCAATTAAGGGTTGGAAAGAAAAATATTTTATAATAAGGGGCGAGGCGATTCGGCCTATTCCGACCCGGTGGAAAGTGGAGGTGCCGAAATTCGCGCGAGCCGACCCTGTTTTGTCTGAGGCCGAGGAGGAGGTGGCGAGGAAGATAATGGCCCTTCCGCTGTTGAGTTGGAGGGAGTTGACGGAGGAGGTGTTGTTCGGGTCCGGCCTAAGCCCCATCGACCCGAGTATGCTCCTGACATCTCATTTATTTTCGTTTTTCTTTCAAATTTTTAGTTCGTCTCGCTAATTTGTTTTTTGTTGTCTGATGCAGAGGCGATGAAGATTGACTTCAACTCTATGATGGCCGACAGGTCCAAGTTGGCCGGGGGGAGAAAGAGGAAGAGGGCGACCGAGGCTGCCTCGTCGACTCCGCAGCCCACTGTCGCCTCTACCATCGCTCCGCCCCCTCCGACTACTGAGGCGCCCTCGGAGGTTGTTGTTGCCGAGGAGACCTCGGTCCCCGTGGCCCCTGGCATGATCGAGGGGGCCTTTGACGTCAACGCGGCGCTGTCGCTTGAGGCTCCACCGTTGACGAAAGACGCCGAAGAAATCCTGACCGAGCAGCACAAACAGTTGTTTGTGCCGAACTGGCGGGTGAGGAATCATGATGGATTCCTCAGCAACTCACAGATGTTCGTGCAGGTCGTCAAGCACTTGGCGACCCCGAAGGACAGGGCCGCGCTGCAGGCGGGGACGGTCGGCGACGACACCTATGAAGTCGCTCGGTCACTCGTGTCGGTAAGTGTCTTGCAAATTTTTTTAAGTTTGTTGCTCGGCTTGCGCATCACTGATAGTTGTCTTTGCAGGCCACTTGCCACTTCGGCCACCTCCTCGAGACATTCGCCGAGCAGGAGAAGGAGCTGAGGGCCGCCAGCGACAGAGACAGGTCGGCAAAGATTAGGGCGGTCAAGGAACTCGAGGCCGAGCAGAGGAGAGCCGAGGCCTTGGAAGTCCGGGTGGCCGACCTTGTTGCCGACCTGGAGAAAGCCAAGGGGCGCTTCGAGGCGGAGTCTGCCAAGGCCGCCAAGGCCGTCGAAGAGCTGGCTGCGGCGATGAAGTCCTTGGCCGAAGAGAAGGCGGAGAAGGAGGCCTTGGCGACGAAGATCAGGGCCGAGGTGGAGAAGGAAGTCGAGGCCGAGGCGAAGAAGCACATGGCCGAGAACATGGAGCGGTCTTATCAAACGGCGCTCGATCATGTCCAAGAACGGATCCCTGGCTTCGAGCGGGTCGGCTACCGACTGTGGCCAAGGTCGTCTTCAGGCGACGAGGGGGAGGAAGGCGAAGGCGACGAGACCGAAGGTGAAGACGAGGAGGAGGAGACTGACCGACCGGTGGCGGACGGCCAGGTCGAGGGGAGGATCGAGGGGCCATCTGTCAATGCGCCCGTGGTCGAAGCGGCGACGCAGGTGGACCCCTGATCCCCTCGTTAAATTTTTTGTAGTTTTCGTTTTGTTTTTTCTTCCAAGCATTGTAATGCCTTTTGCGGACTGACCACCGCTTTTAATGAATGAAAAATATTTTGACTTCTAAATTTTTGTCTAAGTGTTTGGTTCGGCAATATAGTACTTCAATGCTATCCCTTTCTCATTTCAGATTGCCGAGCAGACTCTTATCACCTCGGCTGATCGGCGCCGAGCCGAGTTGTTTAAGCGATCTCGAGAGGATCGCCTCGAGGGTGAGGTTCACCTGACGAGGAGGATACTTTACAATTTAGAGATTAGGCATAGTGAGGCATTGGCCGAACTGCACCACCTACGGATAGTCGAGGCTGAACTATCTGCTAAGGAAGAGGAACTGGCGCGAGTTTCGGCGGAACGAGATGACTTTGCGAAGAAGGTAGAACAGCTGCAAAGGGTGACGGTCGACAAGAGTATCGAGGTGACCCACTTGCGCCGCATTATATCCGACAGCGCCGAGTATCCTGGTTCGGCAAAACTTCCTCGATTTAAAGTGATAGTAAAGGATGACACACTGAAGGATCGGATCGTCGAACTGGAGGAAGAGGTTGCTCGGCTCAAGCCTCAGCCAGTGAGGGCTAACGTCCGGAGCACCTCGTGCACTCGCGAAGAGATCGAGCGAGGGATCACGTTCTATCAAGCGGCGAGCCGGACTCCTATCGTAGGCAGGTCAGCAGCCGACGCCCAAAGCGGTGTAGCGGTGTCTTCAAGTGGTGCTTCGATTGGAGCAACTGTCAGGGTCAGCGGTGAGGAGGCGTCTCGGTTCGTTGGACTGGAGACGAGCTCGGAGGTCAAGAAGCGCCGACCCAAAGTGTCACTGAACCGGAGCATACCCCTTCCTCGGAGGCAGTAAACGGGTCGTGTCTTGTCTTCGGATTTTGCAAGCTTTTCGTTGTTGTAATCCATTTTGTAAATTTATCCAAGTTATTAATAGAATTGGAGTTGTTTTATCTGAACTGTTCTCTGCTGTCTTCTTTTTTGTGCTCTAGTTGCGCTAACTAGGGTAGGCTCGAAATGAACCGCGAGGCAGGTGTTCGCATCGTCGAGCATCTTGGCCTCGAAACTCTTTCTTTTGCCGCGCTTCTGAATCTTGCTCGGTCCCTTCAGGTGCGGCTCGGTTCGGCCGCTAAGGTGCAGTTGTTTCTCAGCTGTGCCCACGTGGCCTGATCGTAGCTCGAAGACCGGAGTGACTTCTGCCGAGCGAAGTGAAGCGATCCGAGCCGTTTGATGATTGCACGAATCTTGAGGCGGGTCCAGTTCCCAAGAAAATGCTATCTTGTCGTTTTGTGGACACGTGGCTGAATTAGATCCGCTCATCACGCCCTAGCACACTTTCTGAGATGATCTGATGGTGGTTTCGTCTCGGGAGGTTTTTTTGCCATATACGAGGGTCGGTACCTCGTCCGCTCGGCTCGACAGTCGCGGGGCAGGTTGGGATGGCCATCTAACTCCGGCCCGTTTGAGGACGAGCCGGTGAGATAAAGTCGAGCCATAGGAGAGGTCCGATCGTTAGATTAGTTTAAGGGTTGTGGGAGCAGTTCCGAATGGCGAGCTACCTTTAGATCGCTTAGGAGCGAACTTGCGAAGTAGAATCGAGCCAAGTGTTGGACTCCGAACCATTCAACGGCTACGGGAGCAATTTCGAACGGCGATCTACTTCTGGCTCGTCTATGGGCGAGCCGAGGAAGAAGAGTCGAGCCGAGTGCTGGACTCCGAACCATCGTGAGGTTAGTTTAAGGGTTGCGGGAGCAGTTCCGAATGGCGAGCTACTTCTAGTTCGCTTAGGAGCGAACTTGCGAAGTAGAATCGAGCCAAGTGTTGGACTCCGAACCATTCAACAGCTGCGGGAGCAATTTTGAACGGCGATCTACTCCTGGCTCGTCTATGGGCGAGCCGGGGAAGAAGAGTCGAGCCGAGTGCTGGACTCCGAACCATCGTGAGGTTAGTTTAAGGGTTGCGGGAGCAGTTCCGAATGGCGAGCTACTTCTAGTTCGCTTAGGAGCGAACTTGCGAAGTAGAATCGAGCCAAGTGTTGGACTCCGAACCATTCAACGGCTGCGGGAGCAATTTCGAACGACGATCTACTTCTGGCTCGTCTATGGGCGAGCCGAGGAAGAAGAGTCGAGCCGAGTGCTGGACTCCGAACCATCGTGAGGTTAGTTTAAGGGTTGCGGGAGCAGTTCCGAATGGCGAGCTACTTCTAGTTCGCTTAGGAGCGAACTTGCAAAGTAGAATCGAGCCAAGTGTTGGACTCCGAACCATTCAACGGCTGCGGGAGCAATTTCGAACGACCATCTACTTCTGGCTCGTCTATGGGCGAGCCGAGGAAGAAGAGTCGAGCCGAGTGCTGGACTCCGAACCATCGTGAGATTGAGGAATTAAAAGCAGAGAGATATAACAGTATCGAAAATATGGAAAACTTTATTTATTAATATCCAATGGTCGGCTGCTTCTAAAGTTGCTAGCCGTTATTACAATGAAAAAATAAAGGAAAAATCACTACTAGTAACAGGAAGGGAATGGTTCGACATCTCGAGTTACTTAGAGAGGCATAGTTGCTTTCTCTTGGTATTTCAAAAGATGGTCGGCGTTCCAAGTCCTGGGAATTTCTCTGCCTTCGAGATCTTCTAGCTTGTATGCACCGGGGTGGATCACTTTTGAGATTTTGTATGGTCCCTCCCAATCCGAGGCCAGTTTGCTTTTCTGTCCGGGGAACGAGATGGCCAATTTTCGGAGGACTAGGTCCCCTTCTTTGAGGTCCGTTGGGCGGACTCTTTTGTTGTATGCTAGCTCAATCCTTCTTCGGTAGCTCTGTTGCCGTATAGCAGCTCTTTCTCGGATTTCGTCTATCAAGTCTAGGCTTGCTCTGAGTTCTCTGGCATTCTGCTCTTCTTCAAAAGCTATCAAACGAGGAGAGGGTATCCCAACTTTTAGGGGAATGAGGGCCTTGGACCCATAGGTGAGATTAAACGAGCTCTCGCCTGTTGGGGTCCACTTCGTGGTACGGTAGTTCCATAGCACGTTGGGCAGCTGATCGACCCACAAGCCCTTGGAGCACTTGTCTAGTCTTTTCTTGATGCCTGAGAGGATCTGTCGGTTGGCATTTTCGGCCTGGCCATTTGACTGGGGATGTGAGACGGAGGAGAAGCAGTGTTGTATGGCGAGGTCCTCACATAAGGCTCGGAAGGCAGCCCCAGTGAACTGCGTTCCGTTATCTGTAACTATGACCCGGGGAACACCGAATCGGCAGATCACATTTTTCCAGAAGAATTGAACGACCCTATGCTCGGTGATTGTAGCCAGGGGCTCGGCCTCTATCCATTTCGAGAAATAGTCGACTGCCGCGACTAGGAACTTTAACTGTCCAGGAGCTGGCGAAAATGGCTCTAGTAAATCCATCCCCCACATTGCGAAGGGGATCGGACTTGATAGGGAGGTTAGTGGTGCTTGTGGAAGGCGTCAGATGTCAGAGTACTTCTGGCAGGAGCTGCATTGCCGAACGTGTCGTTCGGCGTCCCGTAGGAGAGTGGGCCAGTAATACCCTGTAGTTCAACACTTTGCGCGCTAGGGCTCTGGAGCCGAAATGGGCTCCGCCGATGCCCTCATGAAGTTCTTGCAGGGCATAGTCGGCTTGCCCGGGGGAGAGGCACCTTAGGTAGGGCCGACCGTCTACCTGGGTGAAGGAGCGTTTATATAGAATGCCTTCGATTAATATATAACGCTCGGCTCGGGTTCTTATCCTTCGTGCTTCCTTCGGATCCTGGGGGAGGAGTCCGTCTCTTAGAAATTCGACGAGGGGTTTCATCCAATTGTCTTCGAGGAGGACAGGCAATGTTTCAACGGAGTCGAGTGCATCGTCCTCTATGCTCGGCTTCAGGAGGACTTCTATCAAAACAGTCTGTTCGAGGCCTTGAAGGGAAGAGGAGGCTAGTTTGGATAGGGCGTCGGCCTGAGCATTTTCTTCTCTGGGGATCCTTTGGATGAGGGCCTCCTCAAACAGTGCCATGAGGCTTTTGACTTTAGCCAAGTATCTAACCATCCTGTCATCGCGGGCTTCATACTCGCCGAGGACCTGATTGACGACCAACTGAGAGTCGCTGAAGATCCGTAGGCATTGTGCCCCTGCATTTCGGGCCATACCAAGGCCGGCTATGAGCGCCTCGTATTCAGCTTCGTTGTTCGAGGCTTTGAAGTTTATATGGAGGGAGTATTGGAGGATAAAGTCATCTGGGCCTGCCAGGATGACCCCTGCCCTGCTTCCCTCGTTACAAGAGGACCCGTCGACATAGACCGACCAGACGGGTGGTCCCTTCATTGTTTGGCTGGACTCAGGGATAGTGGTTTCAACTATGAATTCGGCCAGTGCCTGTGCCTTGATCGCGGTCCGAGGCTGATAAGTTATATCATGTTGGCTCAGCTCGATCGACCACTTCATAAGGCGACCGGAAGTCTCGGGCTTGTGAAGAACCTGTTTCAGCGGCTGGTCGATAAGAACGACCACCGAATGGGACTGAAAGTAGGGCCGAAGCTTTCTCGCGGCCATTACCAGGGCATAGGCTATTTTCTCAATCTTCGGGTACCGGAGCTTGGCGTCCCGAAGCACCTTGCTGACGTAGTAAATGGGCTTCTGAGCCCTTTCTTCTTCTCTGACTAAGATCGCACTAAGCGTCTGTTCGGAAGCTGCCAGGTAGAGGTAGAGTGGTTCGCCAGGTATTGGTTTGCTAAGAAGAGGTGGATTGACGAGGTAAGCTTTAAGCTGGTCGAAGGAGTCTTGTTGCTGCTGCCCCCACTCAAATCCTTTAGCCCCCCTGAGGGCTTTGAAGAATGGGAGGCACTTCTCCCCGGACTTCGACAGAAAGCACCCTATGGCGGCTAGGCGACCAGTCAACCTCTGAACTTCTTTGACATTTCTAGGAGGGGCCATGTCCAATATGGCCTTGATCTTCTCCGGATTTGCTTCAATTCCTCATTGGCTAACCATGAAGCCGAGGAACTTCCCTGATGAGACGCCGAACGCACACTTGTTCGGGTTGAGTCTCATATTGTGCTTCCTCAAAACATCAAATGCTTCTTGGAGGTCAGCCACATGATCAATGCCTTGGATGCTTTTCACAAGCATGTCATCGACGTACACTTCCATGTTCCGGCCGATCTGGGCCTGGAAAACCTTGTTGACGAGGCGTTGGTATGTCGCCCCTGCATTCTTTAGGCCGAATGGCATGACTCTGTAGCAATAAAGGCCTTGGTCGGTCACAAAAGATGTCTTCGGGATATCCGGGGGGAACATTCTTATCTGATTGTATCCTGAGAAAGCATCCATGAAGCTGAGGAGCTCATTTCCCGAGGTTGCGTCAATCAGAGTGTCAATGCTCGGCAGAGGGAAGGGATCTTTGGGGCAGGCCTTGTTGAGGTCGGTGAAATCAATACAAATCCTCCAAGTCCCGTTGGCCTTCTTTACCATCACTACGTTTGACAACCACTCAGGGTAGTTTACCTCCTGTATGAATCGGGCCTTCAACAGCTTGTCTACCTCCTCTTTTATAGCGAGCTGACGCTCGGGGGCGAACTTGCGCCTCTTCTGCTGAACCGGTTTGGACCCCAGATCAACGCTCAGGCGGTTGACCAAGAGTTCTTCAGAGATACCGGGCATGTCTGCAGCTGACCATGCGAAGAGGTCTTGATTGCTTCGGATGCATTTTACGATATCTGAGTATAGGGCGGACGGCAGGGTCTTGCTAACAAAGAACTTGTGGGTCGGCTCTTGCTCAGAGAAGAGCACCTCCTCCAATTCGTCCACCAGCTCGGAAGTCGGCCGAGCTGCATCTTGGGGAATTTCCAGTGTTTCTAAGGAGAGGACGGATCCGAGGGTAGAGGTCATATAACACTTGCGGGCCTGCTCCTGATTGCCCCTTACTTCTCCTACTCCGGCCCGAGTGGGGAATTTCATTTTGAGATGATAGGCAGAAGGGACGGCTTCAAGGGCGGCCAGACCGGGCCGACCCAAAATGACATTGTAGGCTGCTGGGACATCTACGACCATGAAGTCCATCGACTCCGTTCGGGTAGTAGGAGTTTTGCCAGCGGTTACGTCGAGGGTAATCACCCCTTCAATAGTCACTGGCACTCCCGTGAACCCGTGGAGTGTGTAACCGGCGGGTTTGAGTCTGTCCCGCGAGAGCTTCAGGCCTTTAAAAGCGTCGAGGAAGAGGATGTTGACGGAGCTGCCGTTGTCTACTAAGATCCTCTCCACTTTGAAGTTGGCCATGTGAAGACTAATGACGAGTGCGTCACAATGAGGGGTGCGGACACCTTCAAGATCTTCGTCAGAGAAAGTGACGGGCACTCCGAGGCCTTTGGGAGGAGGCGTGGTTCGGACTGAGTTGACTTCTCTGATAAATGCTTTCCGAGAGGAGTTCGAGGAGCCCCCCATTGGACCCCCATGGATGAGGTGGAGGACTTGCTCTTCCTCAAAGTCTGGCGTCTCTTCTCGTTCCGGACGCTTGTTAGCCCCCCGAGGCTGGGGAGGAAGTTCGGAACGGTCCTTTCTTACAAACTTCGTCAGCTGCCCCCTCTGGATAAGGGCCTCGATCTCGTTTCTCAAAGCACGGCAATCGTTGGTGTCATGCCCATGGTCCCGGTGATAGCGGCACCATTTCTCTCTATCTCTTCTCTTGGCGGGGGTGTTCATCCTCGGAGCAGGAGGCAAGACCCCTTCTTTTTCGACTTCCATGAAAATGGTTGAGATGTTAGTGGTGAGGGGAGTGAACTTCTCAAATCTAGGGGGAGGTCGGCGCTGGCCAGCATTATCCTTTTGGAGCTTCTTGGCTCCTTCTTCTTCCGTTCCCTTCCTCTTAAACCCGGAGGTAGACCCCTCCCAGTTGGGTTGTTGCTCGGCCTCTTCGGCCCGGATGTACTTTTCACTGCGAAGGAGGAGGTCGGAAAAATTTTGTGGGGGCTTCTTGGCGAGGGAGGAGCGGAGGTTGGAATTGAGGACATTGGATTGGAACGCTGCGGTAGCAACTGACTGGTCGAGGGATGCGATGGTTCTGGCTTCAGCTGTGAATCTCTTCACGTAGTCTCTCAATTTCTCCCCCTTCTTCTGATGGAGGTGCAATAGTGAGATGCTGGTCTTCTCAGCCCTACGGCTGCTTACGAAATGCGTGACGAAGAGGGTTTCGAACTGCTCGAAGGAGAATATTGAGGAGGGGGCGAGGCGAGAGTACCATTCTCGGGCCGGTCCCTTGAGAGTCGCGGGGAAGGTTTTGCAGAGGAGGGCATCGGAAGCTTGATGGAGGAGCATCAAAGTCTTAAAGCTTTCGATGTGATCAACTGGATCGGTCTCCCCGGTGTAAGTCTCGAATTGGGGAGGTTTGAAACCGAACGGCATAGGTGCATCTACTATGGTCCGGGAGAAAGGGGGTCGGCTAAGACGTAGGGTCCTCCCCCTGAGCTCCTCTTCTCGGTTTATCTGACCCAGGCGCCTTTCTACTTCGTGAAGACGGCGGTTCATGGTGTCATCCCTCCGACGGTAATCTGCCGAGCCTCGAGACTCGTCTTCGTATGAGGGAGAGCGAGGGTTGCGGCGGTGGTAACTTCGGGAGCGACGAGGACTTGGGGTACGCCGGGAGTTGGTAGGAGCAGGACGAGGAGATGGGGACCGTCGGCGAGGGCTTCGGACTGGAGGAGGGGACGGGACCTTCGGCTCATTAGGGTTTTGACGGAGGTTGAGAACCTGCAGGACAGTCGCTTGGAACTGCTGGAACTCGGCACGAGTGATTGGTGCCTCATTGTTCCTGGGCTGTTGCCGACCTGCGGGGGAGTACCTTCTTCGGTAATGATCGGGGGACTCTTTTCTCCCTCTGCGGACGGGGGACCTGTGGTACCGGTGGCGAGGAGACCGCTCGCCCGGATGGTGTTGGCGGGAGGCTCCCTCTCGGGCCCGCTTTTCTTCCAGATGGCGGTGGAGATCATCATCTTTCTGGCGATTAGGGGCGGTATTGTGGCGACCAGAGGCTCGGGGGTGATGGGAGGCCATAGAGTCCGTGGAGGCGTTGTGGATGGAGACATGCTCTTGATGAAGGGGTTGTTTCTGAGGGTTAGGACCCTTTGGATCAGGTGGGGGAAGGTTCTGTTGGAGCGGGTCTTCCGCGGTAGGGGGAAGTTGCCCTTGTTGCTGAGCGGGATTAGGGAGGACTTCTTGCTGCTGATCAGGGTTGGGTCCTCGGTTGGACCCCCTCGATCTGACTTTCCTAGGAGGCATAGCTGGAGGAGATCTGTTCACCAGGAAGAGGAGAGGTCTCTATTCGTTAGTTTCCCACAGACGGCGCCAATCTGTTGCCGCTAAATTTGGTGTGGGGGCAAACAGATGAATTTGTGGATTCTTAGGGAAACTGAATAGTAAACCTGTATACCTGTTCCGTCGGCTTCGATCGTCGCTCCCGCCGTAGACCTGCAAAAAGTGCGAGACACCGGGGTTGTTCCCGGCGACGCACCCTCCGACGCTCAAGTCAGTAATCAGGGAGATTATGAAAGAGCGCAAAAACTGGAGAAAGATTGATTACCCCTTAATGGAGATGGGTGGGGGGTATTTATAGGCGTCTTAGAGAACATATTAGGCATGTAATTCCTGTGTATAGATAAGGAATGTAATCCCCAATCCCCAGTGAAAGGATAGATATGAATCAAGGCCATTGATCAATGTTAATCAGAAAGCCTAATTCTATCCTGCTGGACCGGGTTTGTTGCGGGTTGAAACCCGCACCCAGTTGAGGTGGATCCGTTTGCGGATTTACTGGATCTATGAGAAGGAGACCCAGTACCCGCTTCTGGCCCGTTTGTAGGTGAAATTACTGTCTTGTCCCCAGGCTTCAGGATTCGTGCCTAATTTGGATGGCCTCGATTAAGCCCCTATTTTTAGCCATATCAATAGTATATATAAAATAGTATATATGAAAAAATAATATATATTATTATAATAGTGTATACATATATATATAAATAAACCAAAATAATAATATAATATAATAATAATAATAATAATAATAATAATAATAATAATAATGTATATGTAACATAATATATATTATAAATATATATATATAACAATATTTTACATTAATAGTATATTATATAATAATAAATATAATAATATATAATAGTAATATATTATATATTAATATATATAATAATATGTAATAATAATATATATAATAATAATATAATATAATAATAGTACATATAAAATAGTATAAAATAGTATATATAAAACAGTATATATAAAATAATAATATATATAATAATATTATAATATAATAATAGTATATATAAAATAGTATATATAAAAAAATAATATATTATAATAATTTTATATTATATAATAATATGAAATAATTTATTATAATAAACATATTTAATTATACACATATATATAATAACATATAATAATTATAATAATATATTTAATTATAATAATCTATTATAATTATGTATTAAACAATTTATTACAATAATAATAAATTATATAATAAATTATATAATAATATATAATAGTAATATATAATAATAATAATAAAATATATAATAATAAGATAATATAATAATAGTATATATAAAATAGTATATATAAAATAATAATATATATAATAATAATATAATATAATAATAGTATATATAAAAAGGTATGAATAAAATAATAATATATATAATATTAATAGTATATATAAAATAGTATATGTAAAATAATAGTATATTATAATAATTTTATATTATATAATAATATAAAATAATTTATTATAATAGACATATTTAATTATATACATATATATAAAAACATATAATAATTATAATAATATATTATAATAATATATTAAATAATTTATTATAATAATAATATTATATAATAATATATACAATAATATATAATTGTAATATATTATATATTAATATATATAATAATATGTAATAGTAATATATAATAATAATAATAATATATATAATAATAATATAATATGATAATAGTATATATAAAATAATAATATATATAATAATAATATAATTTAATAATAGTATATATAAAAAAGTATAAATAAAATAATAATATATATAATAATAATATATATAATATTAATAATATATATAAAATAGTGTATATAAAATAATAGTATATTATAATAATTGTGTATTATATAATAATATAAAATAATTTATTATAATAAACATATTTATTTATATACATATATATAATAACATATAATAATTATAATAATATATTATAATAATATATTAAATAATTTATTATAATAATAATAAATTATATAATAATATATATAATAATATATAATAGTAATATATAATAATAATAATATACATTATAATAATAATAGAATATTATAATAGTATATATAAAATAGAATATATGAAATAATAATAAATATTATAATAATAGTATATATATATATATTAAATAATAATAATAATAATAATAATAATAATAATAATATATGTAATAAGAATATTTTATAAATATATAATAATAATAATAATAATAATAATAATAATAATAATAATAATAATAATAATAATAATAATAATAATATAAATATAAATAGATTTAGAAAGAGGGTGTTAAAAAACAGAAAATAGGTGAAGTGGAGTTTTGTGAAAACTGTTTTCAAAAAACAACATAACCAAACGGGTTTTGAGGTTTTGGAAAACAAAAAAAAGGAAAAAACAACAAACCAAACAGACCAGACTGTCTCCTTCCTGGTTCCAGCGCATGTTTAAAGTCTACATTCCGACAACAGTAGCTAGGTGAAATTCAGTGTTCTTTACATATTTTAGTTTCTGGCTAGTTATCGATATTGACTAATTTCAGTTGTAAGGGCGGTAAATATTCATCGTAAAAATCAGTAAAAATAATTTTTTATTACCCTAAGCATGTTATCTACTAATCTGAAATTTATCATGGCCATATTTGATCATTAGTTCACTCAATTCATCAGCCTAGCATGGTATGTACAAGAATCTGAAATTACAGCGCAGCAGTAGAAAAAGGGTCATAACTCAGGGAAAACAAGTCGGAATTAAAAAATTCTGGATGTTATTGACAACTAGACACTTAGGGCTACGTTTCATATTCAGAAAGTGACTGATTTTAATGACATTATCTAGGTTGAAACATCACGACAAGGTTCATGTTGGCGTAAATTTTCAGGGTGTCAACATATTCTTAATGAATAAAACGATTAAAATGTTAAGAACGACGAATTGGGGTTTAACAATCATAAACCATAGCAAGTCATTCCTATGTGAACATGGTATTAAGACATATAATGTCCATAACTCTACCAATTACAATCAACTAATTTATCATTATCAATCACATGAACAATCAACCCTAATATACAATCTACCATAGTTGTGTATAATGTCATGAGATGAAATGTAACAATAATTCTCTATTCTTATATTCAATAACTAACTACATGAGTGCATGTAAGATCCCTATATATTAGAGGTAAAAAGACGGCACGAAGTCAAGACTACCACTTGGACTCGCTCGTGTAAGTTCATGGTATCCCAACGATAGATAACAATAACATACGATGTTCAATATGGATCTACTTGCGAAATTCAATAAATGGTCTCGAACATGACACAATACAATTCGAGTATGATGACTTGCCATTAGATGACGTTAGATCCGATATTTTGAGAATAACGGGATCAGAATCCCGGTGACATGGCGACGAGCAAACGATCACGATGATCACGATCGGGCACGGATCTCGTTGATCAAGATGGTGATCAAGATGAAGATCAAGTGAATCCAACGACTGAGATTGAAAATGAAATATATAAGAATTAGAAAAGTACCAAAAGAGTAAATATACCATGATTGATAATTTGATGAATGAGAACAAAAAGTGGATCAAATGTTTAACTCACTAAGTAGAAGACGAACGAGACGATCGAGACGATCAAGGACCGAGATCAAGTGTGATTGGTCGATCAGACGGCTGAGATCGAAGATCAAGATCAAGATCACGATCGCGATGATCAAAGGAGATCCGACGGTCGAGATCAAGATCTTGATAATGATGATGATGGTGATGATGATCGATGCAAATCCAACAGCCAAGATCCACGGATCAAGAAGCGATCGACGGCCACGGTCCAACATGATCAAGATGTGATCAAGATGATCAAGAAGAGTTCGACGGCCGAGATTACTCGATGGTGATCAGCCCAAGAACAGAGGAGTGGCTGTTGTCTATCGGAAATCAGGAGGGAGCATAGGGAGTGCGGGAGTTGGTGCAGCACTGGGGCGAGGGCTTCGCTGGCGTTGGCATTGCTCAGGGGAGGGAGCACGGGAGACAAGGTGTAATGCCCCGACTTTTCATTTAATGAAAAATCATTTATTTTGCACGTAGTGTGCACGTGCAATATTTTGGTAAATATTTTCATCATGATGAGTATAGATATTTAAATATGTGCTTTTAATTATTTTATACAAAGCCTTCTTTCAATTAGACAAAAAGTCTTTTCTTTTTAAAGCCCAAAATTTTAATTCATTTATTTTCTTTTATAATTATTATTTTGGCCCATAAACTCAAGCCCATGAGTTATTCTTATTTTAATTACAACTTGTAATGTAGGATACAATTTAAAGATTTTTTTTTTTTATATATAATGTACAAATAAATGGAGACCAAGTTGCATACACGTGCACTACACGTACACATGCAATATGCACAAAGGCATGGCCGGTTGTGTCTTGGAGGGAAATCAAAATTTGAGTGGAGTCATGGTGGAGGTGGTTACTTGATCATGGGTAGTTAGTGTAACTCCTCCTTAAATCTAAGTCATTTGTTCCTAACTCCTACTTCAATCTTAGCCATCCATTCTCCTATTTTTTTTGTATAAATACCCCCCCCCCCCCCCCCTTTGGCTAGTATTCTTGTGCTAATTATTTCCTTCAACCTATAGTTCAAAATACAATTATCTAGTAGTTAGTAAGTGAGTAAAAGATTGAGGTTGTGTGGGATTGTGCTTGCATCATCAAGAAGGGGAGAGGCCGGCTATCAAGGGAAGGTGCTCTCGGTTTGGCATTGTGGAGTGCTCGGGTTGGCTTGTGCACGTCGACGAGGAGGGGAATCACTCTCGTTGCAAGGACATTCGTTTAGGAGGTTGCTAAGTTGTACTTTTCTTCAATAAGGTGGGTAAATTTTCCATGTTTCTAATTAGGAATGCATACTAGATTAAATTGAATGAATGAAGTATGAAAAAGATTAATAAGAGTACACATTTAATTGGAAAATGACTTATTGATTGATTGATATATGGATGTGCAATTGTATGTGGTTCTAGTAGTAAAGGCAAAATTGTGTGTGAATTGATTATAGCCATAAATTGTTGAAGAAAGTTTCATTATCTACATTACAAATTATGTACACAAAAGTTAGTAGATTAACAATGCTACGTTATGTGTGAAATGAATCTTTGTGTTTTATTGAAATGAATGAATTAAAAATATAGATTTATATGTTTAGTAAACGATTAAAATCAGAAATTAATATGAAGAATTGCTAGTAAAGAGATTTGAGATGTTAATTGTTAAGAAATGTCGAAAGAAGAAGTGTGGTAGTTATAGTGTAGAATCCGAATTAATTGTATGATAAATATGTTTTATTGTTTAAAAAAAAATTTATTTTTACATACTGGTGTGTAAATTATGTTAGGAAGAATCAATCTGGAATTTTACAGTAATTTTTATAAAGGCAAAATGAAATGAGGATTTGTTGAATATCGAGTTGTTTAAATGACAGAGAGAATTGTTTTAAAAAGACTTTGAGTTGTACCTTGACAATCTGAGCACGTAGCTCAAGTGGTCGGGATGGCTTTAATCGCTACAGTGGGCTTTCGGTTTGAGGTTGCTGGTTCGAATCCCTGGGGCACCATACTTTTGTTTCCTATTTTTTTCAAAAAATTATAAAACTGCAGCCGAGAGCATTTAATGCTCTCAGCTCTCTTTCATACCGATGGCACAATTGGCCTAGTGGTCTGCGCCGTGGCTCGTTTTCCTCTGGTCGTGGGTTCGAAACCCAGTCTTGGCCTGGTCTTTAATTTGGGAAAAAAACATTTTTTTTGAGGTTATTTTGTTAGTAAAAATTATGGAAAAAATATATTTATTATTTTAAAAATATGTGGAGTTTATGAAAAATACTTTGAGGATTATTTGCATGAAGTGGAGTATGTTTAGAGAATAAAAGTACAATTTTGGACTATATGTTCTACACTCGTATTTTTATAAAGTTGTACTTTGCAAATAGACTTAAAATAAAATACTAGAAAAGAAGTGAAATAAAAATAGTAATTATATTTTGTGAAGTGATGTGAATTATTCTCAATGGAGAATAGTGCGACAAATTATGATGTGTAAATGTCCATCTTTGATTGAATAATTAGTGATGTGGGCTTTAATATTATTCTATGAGTTACATGATGAATAGTTGAATTTAATGTATAATTATGGACTATTGAACGATTTAGAAATCATGATTGGAAAAAGAGAAATACTTTTGAGTATGATAACTCAACATGTGAACTTATGAGTTGGAAACATTCAACTTTAGAAATTGTGAATTGGAATTGAAACAAAAGAGTAGCTAAGTCTCCCCCGGCAATTGAAAAGAAAGGAAATGAAAATTGAAATGAAAGACCAAGGTTGGTCATGTTGAATAAATGAATAAGTCCGGTTTAGTGGAGAGGCTAACTCTAGTGTTTTGATTTTGTTCACAATTCTATTTCATTAGAACTAAGGATTAGTTACATAGTGAAGACGTGATGAAAGTAAGAGAAAAACACTGAGTATGAGGGCCATTAGATTAGCGGCGAGAGCGTATCCCAGGATGTCCCATGATGAGTCATGATAGGGCGTGGATACTGCTCTAGAGTACCGTCCCGGTGGCGACGTTCGTGGGATGTTTGAAGACTACGGGTGGTGTCATGTCTATGATAGGAGCTGAATTACCACAGGATGTCTGCATGATGAGTCATGTGTCAGCGCGTTGGGATTCCCTCCAGGGCACCTAGACATGAGTTCGTAGGTCAGAAAACATCTAGGATACTTACCGTAGTTACAGTAGTAGATTAAGTCATGGCGAGGATTGAACCCTACAAAGATGAAGAACGATTAAGGACTTGCCCTCGGACCTATGTAGTATGGGATGCATAGAATCCGAACAAGTGCGCATTAGTGTCATATAATATAAATAACTGCATTAAGGACTAAGTGCACCATCACAACACGACATCATTAGGGTAGTCCCTTTAGTTTGACATGTGACAAGTTTATGTTTGTTAAATATGGAAAATAAGTTATACTGTTTCCGGCATAAAGAGGATGGCCGTGTATAATGTTCGTCGGTTGAATAAACTGACGTACCCACAGTCTTATATGCAGGTAAGTGGCATGATAAAGATTAAAGAGGAACAAATGCTTAAAGATTATTCAATGTTGCTGTGCATTTATTTAATTGTTGTAAATTTTACTTCCGCTGTGCAATGTAAAGTGTAATGTTTTTATGTAAACTCTGATGTAAAGTGAAAAGTTCAAATTTCCTTGTAAAATTGTACTAAATGAAGTGGAAAGATCCTATAGAACTCTCGAATTCAGTTGTATTTGGGATTCGGGGCATTACACAAGGGGGATCGCGATGTTGTTGTACTGTCGAAGGAGGAAGGGCACGCACAGGGGGGAGTGGCGCACAATGGGGAGAAGCTGCGGCTGTGCTAGCTGCTGTCGTCAGCAAAGACGCGAGGGAGGCAGGGGATGAGGTGGTCAGGGATGCAGGCCGTCACTGAGGTAGGAAGCACAGGGAGACGAAGGACAGTATGGTTTTGGGTAGACGGGAAAGGGGAAAGAGAGGGGAAGGTGTCGAGGCGACTGGTGGGATTAGGTTTACATAGGAATAGGGGGTAGGGTTAGGGTATTAGGAGAGGGTATTTATATATAGGGATATGGGTATTGGGTAGAAAATCCAATAGGAGAATGGGTATAGGGTTTATGGGTTTGTAAAATATATGTATACATATACAATAAATCAAGTAATGAAATACGTATAAATAAAACAGAGAATGTTCGGCTTTTACGAAAATAATAAGAATAATAATAATGAAGATAACAACATCAATAATAATAATACTAATAACAAATGTACTAAAAATAATGAAAATGAAAATAATAATAATAATAATAATAATAATAATAATAATAATAATAATAATAATAATAATAATAATAATAAATAATCGTGATAACAACAATAGTAACAAAAATAATAGGACTTAAATTACAATATAAATTCATTGGAAAAATAGCCACAAATAAAATTATCGATTACAAATAGACTTTAACATAAGATCGAGAATACATTTTAAAAAGGATTTGAAGGCAAAAAAATAATTTACAAGAATTTTAAATATAGAAAATATACAGGAAATCCGTAGTTACGAAAACAGGGGTTACAAATCTTACCCACCTTACAACAAAATTTCGTCCTCGAAATTTGCTTAGGCGGTACATAGGACAGGGCAAAAAAAAAAACTTGGGAAATAACAAAACGAAGAGTTAAAGGGAAAGGAACAAAGCAGTGGCAACACCAGAAAAAGACGGAAGTGGATAACAACGATGTCAAATGGAATGCATGAAAGAGAATAACAGTATCAAAAGGAAAGAACATCGCAAGGTAACAAGGCAAGGAGATGAAGAAAAAGATAGAGCTGGAATTGAAGAACGGATGGACAAGGAAGAGTTGAACCAAGCAATGAGTCATCGGATGAGGACGAATGCAAGGAATAAAGGAAAGCAAACAATACAAAGAATTAGAAGCAACAAGGGGATCCTGGGACCTGTGGGTTATAGGCCCACCACGCTTCCGCTGCGCTATTCCGATGGTGATGTCCCAAGCAACATACATGTCACTGTAGACCACATGACACCAATCGGTGATCCGAGCAGGAAGACAAGAATGAGACACCAGGATCAAGGAGAGTATGGGCTCAAGATAGATATAAATAAATAATGCAAAATGAATATAAAGTTGGCTTCAATTTAAATAATTAAAAGATATGCTATAGATCAAAACTAATGGACTTTAACAAAAATAATAATAACAACAAATATTAATAATAAAAATAATAATATTAATAATAATAAAATAATAATAACAATAATAATAATAATATTAAAAATATTAACAATACTGGTAAGAATAAGAATGCAAGACAGAATATAGTTTGGGTTCAACAATTTTTTTTTTTGTATGAAAGTAATTTAATATCAACAACAATAATAGAATAATGATAATAATACTAATAATAACAGCAATAGTAATATCAATAATAATAATGATACCAATAATAATAACAAAAACCATAGCAATAATAATAATAGTAGTAATAATAACATTATAAAACAAAATAAGAATTTGGCTTATCAACTCTATAAATAAATCAAACAGGAATATATATAATCGATCGATTATAAATAAAAAGTGAAGTCAAAATACACCATTAATATCCAATCGTAAGAAAATAGGAAGACTATTCACATAGAATAAGAAGTCAAAAGTTAAGAGATAAAACCCAAATATAAAAAAAAAGGTTGATAACCATACAATCAATAAAGGAACTCAAACTTTTAAAGGTTATATAAAAAAATAGTTTTAGGAAAATAGCCAGTCAAGATACATAGAAATACAAACAAATTTAGCTAAGTAAAGAAATTTTAATAACAATAAATATAAAAGACATATAATAATTAGTGAATGTTTACATTATAATCAATACTCGAAAAACACATTAAAGGGTAACGAGCAAAATAGGCTAAAATATATATATGTAAGAAGACTTTAAAAGGGAGTTCATTAAATATTACAAAAGTAAGCATTAAATCATTAATTAGGACATAAAAACAAAAGTAAGTGAGAAATCTAAAAGTTAAAGAATTGGAAAACAGTGGCAATAAATAGTAATTCACAAAAGAACGAAAACTTAGACTATAGTTGATGTACCCAATCTTAACATAAATGTAAAAAAATTTGTAAACACAAAATAGAGTAAAATCAACTATATCAGTTCAAATTGTATGCAATATAAAGTGTAATTGTATAAACAAAATGTCATAAAGAAAATATTTATTTACCATTAGTTTCATTATATAAGTAAAAAGTCTTGAAATATCAATTAGCAAATAGGTAAAGCATCTTGCCTCCTTAACATCAAGTTGCATGTTTGCCTTCACGACATCAGGTGGTTGACGTTTGGATATTCGGTTGCACATTTTGCCTCACCGACATCCAGTTGCAATTTGCCTCCGTTGACATCGAGTTGCATATTTGCCATCTCAACATTAGGTTGCACCGAAGTGGTGAAATGAAAGATGTAACCTTCCATATGCACAAGGATATGTGACATTTAATTTAAGTATGATGTTATGTTTTAAAATTCGTGATATAAAAATAGTAGAAAAGTAAGAAAAATAGGTGTATAGATTATAAATATCAAACACAATAGTACAAAATAGTAGTAGTGAAAATAATTTATAAAAGCAGGGAGAAAGATGGAATGAAATACATGCATAAGCACAATGCAAATGTGAATGAGAAAATAAATATGTAGTGTAGCAAATTTACACAATAAATATATCATAAAAATATACAGTAACGTTGAATTAAATAAGCCTCTAACATGTCGTTGAAGATCCACCGATGCCGATCGACAAACCAAGTGGGAAGAAAAGAATGGACAACTCCAGAATCAAAGGAATATAGGCATAAAAAATGAAATTATATCCAGTAAGGAACTAATGAATGTGAATGAATGGATGGGACAGAACTACTAAGAAATGAAGGAGCTGAATATGAAGGAATCAAAAAGTGGATCAAAAATGTTGGAATCCAGATCATATGTTGGTTATCAATTATCCGTGTGATTCACGCATGTTGTACAAATTGTTGAGTCAAACCGGTTTAACCCAACTAATCAGGGTCCAACCCCAAACTAGTTAGAGTCAAACCTGGCTCTGATACCACTAAAAACCTTGTCACGCCCTGCTTCCTAAAAATACGGAATGCAAGCACGTGACACGGCCCAGCGAATGACTTGCGTCATCCATAGGCTGTTATTGATCCAACTCAACAATATAAAAAAGAAATAAAACAACCACGTATGCAATGAAAGAATAATAACATAAATACCAACATTGGAAATTAAGCATAAGAATAACCAACATCAAAATAACCCAACACCTGGAAATTTAACAAACAACATTCGGATCGAAGCCCACAATACAAAGAAACAACGATTGTTCAATTTTATTAGAGTTCTCAAATAAAGCAACATTTATTTAAGCGGCGCGGCAAAATATCTTCTTCACCATTGTTGTTGTAACACCTCGGATTGTACGATACCTAAATATATATATATGTATATATGTATATTGTCTGTATGCGTGCACATGATTGCAGTGTTTTGGTTGATTTTGCTATCGTTGATGTGCGGCTAGGTTTGCGGGGCGGTTCATGAGGATGGTTGCGTTCTAGAAGAAGCACGAGAATGGAAAGGACCGATACTGATATAAACACTAGTTTTTGGTACGACACCTATGCAAATATAACATTGTATGACACTACGATGGGTATATCTTGCGTACACTCGATAAACCCCTCGTCTCGCATCTAAGAACCCATTTAAGAGCTAAATTGGGCAGCTAACCTGTTGTACCCCAAAACCATTGGCTAGACCATGGTTTCCACCCAAAACCACCCTACACCCTACCCCTACCCCTAGAACCCCCCCCCCCCTCTTTTCCCTTTTTTTCCCTACTCTTTTTCATCAAAAACCCTTTCATTCTTCTCCCTTGTTCTGAAAATTTCAGAACTCAAACCAAGAAAAGAAAAGAAGAAAGATTGAAGAAGGAGCTCTTGGAGTGATTCTTGAGGAAGGGAAGCTCAAGGATATCAACTACTCTAAAATCAACTAAGGGTTGGGAGTTTCTCTAAACCTTTATTTTTGTTTCTTGATTGATTTCTTGCATGCATGTGTAGTAGTAAGTGTTAGAATCAATGTTTAAGAAGATTGGAAGTTGAAATCAGAAACTAGAACTGGAATCTTGATCTGTATGCTATTTTCTAGATTTTCCCGAGAGCAAACCACATGGAATTTGATCATTAAATTTTTACAGATTGTTCCTTTATATGTCTAGATGATTCATGAATTATTTAGGATTTGTTTGAGATTTTTTGGTATTTTAATAAAACCCACTAGTGGAACAGTGCCGTAAGGCAGTAGCAGAAATTGGTTACTATGATGCCTGAGATTATTGGATTTTTCATAATTAATTGGAGTAAGATCTGTTGGGTTTTCGGGGCATAAATGCAGCGGATTAAAACAATAAAATCGAAACCCAATCGCAGGATCCATGCAAAACAAGATGTTTAATTCGTAGTTATGAATGTTTACCTTAAAACGAAGCTTTAACAGTTGAGAAAAGGATGACTAATGGAGGTCCAAGCTTCTTGAATCACCACGCATCCCGCTCACGCGATCTACGCTCTATCGGTATCCACACGAACACTTGTTTTTTTTTTGAAGGAGCGATGTACTAGCATCCGAAAACCAAATTCACTCTATCTCCATCTTCTTCTCTCAAAACGGCTAGGGTTTTTTTTTTCTCTTAGCCATAAAACCCTAATTTGAGAGTTTTAAGATCTTTATATAGAGAGACAAATCTGTTTTTCTAAAGCCCAATCCTATTGGGCTTTTATTAAAATTAGAATTCTTAATTAAATAAATAATTAAGTCAAACTTAATTAATATTCTAATATAATTCTAATTCTAATCATTAGTAAATTTGAAATTATATTTAATTAATTAAGTCCCACTTAATTAATAAATAAATTCGAATTACTATTTAATTTAAATTCATAATTTAAATCAAATCTCCTTCAAGCGTTCTTGTGTGTGACCCTTTAGGTTATTATTACGTTGGAAATAATTTTAATATCCAATAATAAAATTATAAACAATGAGCGACATCTAGTAATACATCATTGCTACCCAAGTAATAATAATAATTGGTGATCCAATAAAACCTTTCGTGATTAATGTTTCCGTGTAATATAATCCCTTTAACCAAATATTATAGATTAAACTCGAGGCATGTTCTCAGTCATCCTCTTCAACATTTAATCCGGGTTTCCTTGATCAATGAGTAGACTATTAAAACAAATCATTATTTGAGCATGGCCATGCATTTCATAGTCTCACTCAATCAAGAGGCCAATAATATCTCTCCTAATTATAGGAGGGTTAAATCCTTTATCTATCATTCATATTTCTCATACGACTCATAATATACCCGATGTCCACTTTTATCATCACCCGGTCAAAGGTAACTTTTAATGTAGTCAAAGTATATTAATCCTCGTATAGAAATATAATGATCTCAAGTCAGAGGATCATTACACCATTATCACTGTGAGTCTTTCTTATGACTTTATTTAAACATGAAGAATCTCACTGTGGGTCTATCCAGTGCCATGTAGAATCTTACATGCACCTATGTTCTTGACTTTAGTATCACTATACCTATGACCAATGAGATGTGGTCATCAGTCAACAAACATACTAATCTTTATGCATTATTATTGTCCCATAATGACAATGCTTGATTAGGGATATTTAGGAATATAAACACTATTCATATAATCTCATTTTTAAGTCACATACTTAAAGATATAGAATACGTATTATATATTCCAAGGACATTTATTACTCTAACATTTTTATCGCAGTAAATTAAGACATAATAAATTAACATATAATAATCAATAGAACACAATCATTAATTAACAAAAGTATTTCCTAGAAGCACAATCACATTGTCTCTAGGGCACTTACACTAACAATCTCCCACTTGTACTAGAGCCAATCACTCATGTATCTAATACCCATGGAACTAGTGTGACCTTCGTGCTTCTGCTGCGACAAAGCCTTAGTCTTGTGGGTCCGCAACGTTATCTTAAGTATGCACTTTACATATGTATGTATTCTGACTTAAGCCGATTAATCTTTTAGATCTATCTCTATAGATCCTGATCCCTAAGACATATGTATCATCGCCAAAGTCTTTTATCGAGAAACTATTTCCCAACCAAATCTTCACAACCTGTAGATTAGGAATGTCATTCCTTATTAATAATATGTCATCTACATATAATACTAGGAATGACACATGGCTCCCACTAACCCTTCGTAAACACACGACACATTTTCATTTTGCATGAAACCAAACTCTTTGACTATTTCATCAAAACGAATGTTCCATCTCCTCGAGGCCGGCTATAATCCATAAATGGACCATCGCTTCTCACAGACCATTCTAGCAAACTTTGGATAGACTTGACATCCATTTGCCAGATTTCATAGTCATAGTAAGTTGCTGTCGCAAGCAAAATCCTGATGGATTTGACCATAGCCACCGGTGAGAAAGTTTCATCATAGTCACTACTATGAATCTGCTTCGAAACCTTTCGCCACTAGTCTTGCTTTGTAGGTCTGTACATTACAATCCACGTCAGTTTTCTTCAAGAAACCCACTTGCACCCTATGGGTTTTACCCCTTCGGGTGGTCCAACCAAAGTCCATACTTTGATTTTCATACATGGAATCCATCTCAGATTTCATGGCCTCCAGCCATCTCTCAAAATCTGGACTATTCATAGCATCTTTGTAGGTGAGAGGCTCATCATCATCTATGATCTTCACATCGCCAATTTGAGTCAGAAGAAATCTACGATATCTCTCTGGCTCATAGCGAATCCTACTAGATCTACGAATAACCTGTGTTTCTTGAGCAGTGTTGTTATCAACATCTTGAGTCACATTCTGCTCATGTTCCAACTCTGGTTCAACATTATTCTGTGGTTCTCGATCCTCATCGAGATCTATTGTCCTCCCACTGTTTTTCTTAGAAAGTAAATCTCTCTTTAGAAACATAGCCATTCAAGCAACAAACACTTTGTTCTCGGAAGGTTTATAGAAATAATACCCTTTTTGTTTCCATTGGGTATCCCACAAAATCTGATTTTGGTCCTAGCTTGTCAGAGATCATACGTTTCACAAACGCTTCATATCCCCAAATTTTCATAAATGACACGCTGTGACGTTTCTCAGTTCATATCTCATATATGGTGTCTTTTGAACTGATTTAGAAGGAACTCGGTTTAGTGTTTCCGCAGCCGTCTCTAGGGGCATAACCCCAGAAACTAATTGGAAGATCCCCTAGACTCATCATCAATCGCACCATGTCCAACAAAATGCGATTTCTCCTCTCAGACACACCATGTCTTTGTGGTGTTCCAGGAGGAGTGAGTTGTGATACTATACCACACGCTTTTAAGAAATTTTAAGCTTAGGTATTCTCCTCTACGATCAGATCGTAGAGTTTATACTTTCGCCTATTTGTTTTTCTTCTTCAATCTCTTACTCTTTGAATTTTTCAAACGATTCGGATTTGTTCTTCAAAAGATACACATATCCGTATCTACTAAAATCATCAGTAAAGGTTAAAATTAGTAAAAGCCACCTCTTGCCAACATACGCATTGGACCACATACATCACTATGTATCAATTCCAATTGTTTGGTGGCCCTCTCACCTTATCCGGTAAAAGGAGTTTTAGTCATTTTACCAATGAGACATAGTTCACATTCTTCGTATGATTCAAAATCAAACTTATCCAAGTATCCATCCTAATGTAACTTGGAAATGCGATTCTCATTTATATGGCCTAAATGACAGTGCCAGAGGTATGTTTGATTTGAGTCATTTATCTTTAGACGTTAATTATTTATATTATAGATAGGAGTATCAAAATCAAGAACATATAAACCATTAAACAAACGTGCAACCTCATAAGTAACATTATTTAATGAAAAGGAACAACAATTGTTCTGAATCAAAAAGGCAATCTTGTCCAAACAAGAAACCAAAATAATGTTTCTGCAAATTGCAGGCACGTAAAATAGTTCTCAAGTTCTGAAATAAGCCCCATGGGCATCGATAAATAATAAGTCCCTACAGCTAAAGCAGCAACCTTTGCTCCATTGCTAACATGTAGGTCGACTTCTCCTAACGCCAAAGTTCTACTCCTTCGCCGTTTATGCACATTTATACAAATGTGAGAACCACATCCAGTATCTAATACCCATGATGTAGAAGTAGACAAATTTGACTTCTATAATATAAATACCTGAATCAGAAATCTGAACAGCCTTTAGTTTCTTCAGATCCTCCAAATAAGTTTGACAGTTTCTCTTCCAATGACCCGGCTTCTTGCAATAGTGACAATCACCCTTTGCCTTTGCCTTTGCAACACCTCCAGTAGGCTTCAAAGCCTTAACAGCGGGTTCTGGATTAGCAGGCTTAGATCCAATCTTGTTCTTGCCTTTCCATTTACCCTTTCCTTTAGCATTCCCTTTGTTGACCATCATTATGGGAGCAGGGGACGCCTTCTGAATGTTGGTCTCAGCAGTTCAACATAGCCAACAATTCGGTAGGTGTCTTGTCTATCTCATTCATATTGTAATTCATTACAAATTTGAGCATAGTCGCTGTTCAAAGATTGCAAGATTAGATCTATCTGAGCTTCCGGACTGATGGCGGAACCCAGAGTAGCAAGGTACTCCATATATCCAATCATCTTTAGAACATGCGGTGCAACTGGATCACGATCACCCTATTTACACGCATACAAGGCTTTACTTGTATCAAACCTCTCTTGATGAGCCTGTCCTTCAAACATACGTTTAAGGTGCTCTATCATTATATGAGCATCCATATGCTCATGCTGTTTCTGAAGCTCAAGACTCATAGTCGCAAGCATAAGACAAGTGACATCCGAGTCATCATCGATATGTTTCTGATAAACATTACGTTGATCAACCGATGCACCTACAGGGAGAGGTCCAGGGCGACGAAATGACATAGATCTTTCACTCTTACCTGAGGACTATCCTCAAATTCCTTTGCCAATCGAGGAAGTTTGTTCCTGTCAACTTGTCCTTCTCAAGGACAGATCGTACAGAGAAGTTATTTGAGTTGTTTGCCATTAGAATATCTATAATGTAAAAATGCATAAAAGAATTAGTCTACGGAATTATTAGTTTATGTTCAAATGATTATTCATATATATTCATAATATATATCTCCCACTATTTTGATCAAATTAATAGCCCTTACTATTAATTCGGAAAGCATTTATTATATATCTTTCTAGTGAGCCAAGATCCATATTTCATCATGTCTTGAGTCAGCGTTGGCCGAAACTCCCAAAACACAACTATTTAGGTAGACAACATTTGTCAATTATATCACGTATATAACTCTTGGATAGTTTGGTGAACAACTATTGTTCTAATTTATCTAATAAATTTTTCGCCAAACTCTATGCTTCTAAGTTCATAATCTTATTGTGACGACTTAGTTAAGTTAGGCCCAATGAATCAACATAACGAGTATCACATTTACTCTTTCGCACCTCACCACGATTAAAAGGAGCACTCTGCTTTGGCAAACCCACCCCTTATGATCTAGGCCTTGATGAGTGTTATTCATTGGAAAGCATCTTGTTTAACTTAATATTTATTAAGGGATTTACTTATAAACGATCATGATCCCATCATAAAGAGATTCTCAATTTTTTCCTTGAATCAAATATTTCAAATCAAAATTCGTTAAATGAATGATTTCCAGATCAGAGGTTAACGCACAGACGGCATTATTGGCACCCCTTTTCTTACAGATTCGTAATCGGTTGTTGACAAAATCATTCAATCGTTGAATAATGAAAATTCATATTTAATTACCGTATTTCATAAACACAAGAATCTCATGATCGTTTATTTAATGTTCATCTTAAATCGTTATAGATTTTATCTTGTTTAAGCATGAATGGGGTGTCGTATCTAATACATTCATCTTAATCTAATTAAGCATGCATCTCTTAAATCGTTATAGATTTTATCTTGTTTAAGCAGGCATGGCATGGGTGATGTATCTAATACATACATTAATACATTATTAATCTAATTGAAGCATGCATCATAATGTATTCTACACAGACATTCACACATCAATATGTAAAGTGCAGTATGTAAACGTGCTTGGTTATGGCCTTTATCCTACATGATCCTTTCAAGCTAATGAAAGGATCGAGGTCAATCTATGGTGGAAAATATAAATACAATTACATGTCTTCATTCTCCTTGGTTGCTCCACTTCTTGGATCGTCCTTCAATCTTCAAGTACATTACATTGAATAATTGAAAACAACCTATACTAATGTACTTATGTACTTACATAATGAAACTCGAGTTACATTCGAGATTATACAATTACAAGAATGAAGAAAACGACATGCAAGTCGAATTTACAAAACCAAAACCATAAACCATTAATCTAAGGGTCTTAAGGCCATAACCAGCACCATGCTCAAGTAAACAATTAATAGACATCATCATATGTCACCATACATCAATACATAACAGTACATATCATATCCAATATGATCATATAAGATACATCTCAGAAAACAATTTTCAGAAAATTCGAAATTAAATCAAAAAAACCATAAATCGCTGTTTACAGGCAGTAAGCGGCGTTAAACGGCTTACAGATGCAAACCTGACTTTGTCAGTCTTGCTCAGTGGCCTGATTTCAGTCAAAAACCATATATGGTTTGCAAAAATCGGATACAGTACGCAAATTTCACTAAATCTGCGCAATTTTTCAGAAACCGTATCGTATACAATCTACGCGATAAGAACAAATATATAATATTCAAATAATATCATATATTATCTTATCATGTTATACCATATCATATTTCATCATGATCCAATCATAAAAATCATATAAGGCATAATTCAGAAAATTGAAATTAAATCTGAAAACATAAAATTGCATATTTCAGGCCCTAAACGGCGTCAAACGCCTTACAGACGAGTCGGTGATAGCATAAGCTATCAGTTTTGTTCAGACGCTCGTTTCCCTTTCCGAAAAGGTACTCATTTGCAAAAATCGGACACTAGAAATAGATTTCAGCAAATCTGCAGCAGCCGTTTCAGAATCCATATCGAATACGATTCTCGTAATTAGAACAAACATAAATCATATACATATCAGTATACATACAGATTATAAGATCATCATATGATCATCCCAATCATCATTAACTTACAATTTATGCATATATATCAAAACTGTAACAAATAAACGAATTAAAACGTTTTCGCAACCTGGCTCTGATACCATTGTTGGGTTTTCGGGGCATAAATGCAGCGGATTAAAACAATAAAATCGAAACCCAATCGCAGGATCCATGCAAAACAAGATGTTTAATTCGTAGTTATGAATGTTTACCTTAAAACGAAGCTTTAACAGTTGAGAAAAGGATGACTAATGGAGGTCCAAGCTTCTTGAATCACCACGCATCCCGCTCACGCGATCTACGCTCTATCGGTATCCACACGAACACTTGTTTTTTTTTTGAAGGAGCGATGTACTAGCATCCGAAAACCAAATTCACTCTATCTCCATCTTCTTCTCTCAAAACGGCTAGGGTTTTTTTTTTCTCTTAGCCATAAAACCCTAATTTGAGAGTTTTAAGATCTTTATATAGAGAGACAAATCTGTTTTTCTAAAGCCCAATCCTATTGGGCTTTTATTAAAATTAGAATTCTTAATTAAATAAATAATTAAGTCAAACTTAATTAATATTCTAATATAATTCTAATTCTAATCATTAGTAAATTTGAAATTATATTTAATTAATTAAGTCCCACTTAATTAATAAATAAATTCGAATTACTATTTAATTTAAATTCATAATTTAAATCAAATCTCCTTCAAGCGTTCTTGTGTGTGACCCTTTAGGTTATTATTACGTTGGAAATAATTTTAATATCCAATAATAAAATTATAAACAATGAGCGACATCTAGTAATACATCATTGCTACCCAAGTAATAATAATAATTGGTGATCCAATAAAACCTTTCGTGATTAATGTTTCCGTGTAATATAATCCCTTTAACCAAATATTATAGATTAAACTCGAGGCATGTTCTCAGTCATCCTCTTCAACATTTAATCCGGGTTTCCTTGATCAATGAGTAGACTATTAAAACAAATCATTATTTGAGCATGGCCATGCATTTCATAGTCTCACTCAATCAAGAGGCCAATAATATCTCTCCTAATTATAGGAGGGTTAAATCCTTTATCTATCATTCATATTTCTCAT
Organism: Hemerocallis citrina; assembly: GCA_017893485.1. Classification (NCBI taxonomy): domain Eukaryota; kingdom Viridiplantae; phylum Streptophyta; class Magnoliopsida; order Asparagales; family Asphodelaceae; genus Hemerocallis; species Hemerocallis citrina. The sequence goes on along the minus strand of CM030367.1, from coordinate 153,811,537 downwards.
ACGACTCATAATATACCCGATGTCCACTTTTATCATCACCCGGTCAAAGGTAACTTTTAATGTAGTCAAAGTATATTAATCCTCGTATAGAAATATAATGATCTCAAGTCAGAGGATCATTACACCATTATCACTGTGAGTCTTTCTTATGACTTTATTTAAACATGAAGAATCTCACTGTGGGTCTATCCAGTGCCATGTAGAATCTTACATGCACCTATGTTCTTGACTTTAGTATCACTATACCTATGACCAATGAGATGTGGTCATCAGTCAACAAACATACTAATCTTTATGCATTATTATTGTCCCATAATGACAATGCTTGATTAGGGATATTTAGGAATATAAACACTATTCATATAATCTCATTTTTAAGTCACATACTTAAAGATATAGAATACGTATTATATATTCCAAGGACATTTATTACTCTAACATTTTTATCGCAGTAAATTAAGACATAATAAATTAACATATAATAATCAATAGAACACAATCATTAATTAACAAAAGTATTTCCTAGAAGCACAATCACATTGTCTCTAGGGCACTTACACTAACAAGATCTTAGTCTGAAATTTTTACCTTGTTTTTCCACTTGTATCTAGGCTCTACATACAAATCAAGAAAATATTGGGATTAAGTTACAGGCATGTTAAAAATTTATCTATCAACGGTAGCTAGAGCTGTAACTGAAGAACAGGATGATTTTTGTGCTTATTTTAAACATGAAGAACTATGTGTAGACTTAGAATTTGGACTTGAAACCTTTTGCATGTTGTTAATTATGTAGTCTAGTTTCGTTACTGAAACTTTTGTGTCTATTGGATGAGTATAGGGTTTATTATGATTTTTATAGCACGTACTGTGCTGGATTCAGTCAGATTCGACACCCTATAGAGATAACACAATTGAGGCACCTTAAGAGCAAATTTTGAAGAAGTATTTCCTTAGATTATTGTAGTAGACATCAAGACCTTTCTAACAAAACCTATTTGAGGTATTTCAAGTAAGTGGTTGATTTATTATGATTTTTGGAATACTGGACAAAGACCAGGATTTTGAGCTGAGTGCTCTGATTGAGAAAGTCTTAGTGTGTGACTTGGTACACTTGTGAGTAATGTGTGTGTTAGGGTGTTCTATTGGTATATATTGGAGCTGGGAGGTTCTGAGTCTTGAAAATCGGCGGGCCTTTCTGTTCGTTTGTAGGCTCCTCAGGGGGGAAGCTCGGCCCCATCTTTTTGGACGAACTTGGTCAGGTGTCTCCGCTGTATGAGTTCTTCGATCTCCTCCTTGAGAGCCCGACAATCATCCGTGTCGTGGCTGTGGTCCCTGTGAAAGCGGCACCACTTATCCTTGTTCCTCTTCTTGCCAGGAGTATTCATTCTAGGGGGAGCACAGAGTAGCCCTTCCTTGTCCACCTCCATAAGAACTTCTGATATATTGGCAATGAGGGGGGTGAACTTCTCAAAACGAGGAGTCGGGCGACGCTGGCCATTGCCGTCCTTCTGGGATTTTTTGGGACCCCTCTTTGCTTGTATTCTTCCGTTTGTTCCCGAAAGATGTCTCCTCAAGAGTAGGGGGGTGAGAGCCTCTTCCGCTCGTATGTACTTCTCTACCCTAAGTAAGAGTTCTGAAAAGTCCCGATGAGGCTTCTTGGTAAGGGATGCCCTGAGGTTGGCATTAGTGACGTTGCGCTCGAATGCGGCAGAGGCTACTGATTGGTTGAGGGAGGTAATGGATCGGGCTTCAGTGGTGAAGTGTCGAATGTAATCCCTTAGGCGTTCACCGTTTTCTTGGTTGAGGGTCACCAGGGATACACTTGTTTTCTCGGCCCGGCGGCTTCTCAAGAAATGAGTAAGGAAGAGCCCTTCGAACTAATCGAATGAGAAGATGGAGACTGGGGCAAGTCGAGAGTAGCATTCTCTCGCAGGCCCCTTCAACGTGGCAGGGAAGATCTTGCAGAGGAAGGCGTCCGAAGCATGGTGGATCATCATGAGAGTTTTGAAACTCTCTATGTGATCCGCAGGATCCGACTCCCCGGTATATGACTCGAAGTGAGGCGGCTTGAAGTTCTCTGGGATGGGGGCCTCCATGATGGTGCGAAAGAATAGAGGTCTGCTCGGGCGGAGGTTATCTCCCGTTGTTCTTCTTCCCTGTCAATTCGGCCGAGGCGCCTCTCCATCTCGTGGAGACGGCGGTAGACTGAGTCTTCTCTTTGATCATATCTTGCCGAGCCCCGGGACTCATCTTCGTACGAGGGTAGACTGGGGCTGCGGCGATGGTAGCTTGGAGAAGGACGAGGACTGAGAGTGTGAAGGCGGTGGCTCCTAGCTGGCTCATGAGTAGGTGGCCTCTGGTCATTCTTTGGGGCGATATTGAGGGCCTGTAAGACTTTCGCTTGGAAGTCTTGAAGATTTGCCCTTATGACTGGTGCCTCTCCAGCTTGGCAGTCCCTATGTGTGGCTCGGCTCACTGGAGAATGAGTTCTCCGCCGATGACGCTGAGGGGACTCTCTTCGCCTCCTCGGGGGAGGGGATCTTCTAGTCCTCGGTCGGCGGGGGGTCCGGATTCTTGAGGCCCCTGGGTGCTCGGGTTGATAGACTCCACCAAGGGCTCGCCATCCATTCAGACGAGTTCTGAGGTCGGCCCCTGTGACAGTGTAAAAATGGCCTGAGGCCCATCCAGGGCCCAATACAATTCCTACTCAGGAAAGCAAGAATAACAACCCGGTTCGGCTCCAGACCCCTTCAGGGTCGGCGCCGAACCTCGTGTTTGCCCTCACAGTGTCGGCTTCCCCGTACGGACGAGCCTCAGTATCCCCCGGGGTCCGATCTGGGGCAGCCCCTCAGGCCGTCCCCCCTCTCTGGCGGGGCGGAAGGATGACCTGGCGCAGCCTAGGCCCTCCGATTCCCCCAGAGGCACAGAGGACTCACGATGGGCCACGTCAGCTCCAAATACCGCCAAGGGTTTCGCCACGTCAGCCCTATACCACTCCTGGTATCACCACAACCGCCCTAAACCCCCTGGGCCTTCTGCCACGTCAGGCCCATGGGCTTTCGAATCCAAACCCGGCCCCCAAGCGGAACCAAACCCGGTTGGGATTCTCTATAAATACTAGACCCTCACCCACCTTTTGGAGGTAATCAATCTTTTGCCACTTAAATATACCTAGTTATTGCTACTCTCTCACAGAGACTGACTAGAGCGTCGGAGGGTCCGCCGCCGGGACAAACCCCGGTGTTTCAGGACCGTCTGCAGGTACACAAGACCTCGGATCCGACCCTTCCGATCCGAGCCCAACCCTCAACGTCTTTCCGAGCTCATCGGAGGCCCCAGAAGGTCAACCGAAGGTCGGCAGACGAGCGGCAATCTCCTTCAATACAAATTGAGTTCGAACTCACACCTGGTGCTTCCACACGTGTCTCAGAAATAAACAGCATCAGGTTGGCGCCGTCTGTGGGAAACAGCTGCTCCAGAAGCCGATCCGACCCAGACCCTCAAAGGCCATCGACAGCCGAATCCTCATGGCCTCCAAAGGCAAGGGGGCTGCTTCCTCCGTCAACCAACGGGACTCGCCCCCACCCACCAATAAAGCCAGGCCACGCCCGTCGAAACACAAGGCTCCCTCTCGGGAGTCCCAAGGGAGCGTCGGCCGGCCAGCCCAGCCCGACCTCCGGGGAATAATCCTCAACCGCAAGATTACCCGCAGCAGGGGAAGGGCCGCTTCCAACCCGGTCCCGAACCACCCGAGGCCACCGCCCGAGGCGCGCAGACCCGCGCTCAGCCAAGTCGGAAGACAACCCTCGGACCGACCAAACCGGGCCGAAGGAGCCCCCGTCACTCATAAGGAATTCCAAGACTTCCGAAGAGAAATGCTGGGAGCCCTCCGACGGGCCCCCAAGGAAGAAACCCTCCATTCCCAAACAGGGTCGGACGCCGAAGCCAGCGCGTCCCGCCCTTCAACGATCCAACCAGAAGACGACGACGTACTCCTAAGACGCCTGCAAGAAATGGAGGACCGCCTCGATCACATAGGGGACGACGGCCAAAGAGCGCCTCAGGGGTACAGGCCTGTCCGTCCTCCCTTCTCCGCCCCCATCCTCCAAGCAGAAGTACCCCGGAATTTCCGACCCCCTCAATTCGAGACCTACGATGGCGAAGGGGATCCTGCTGATCACATGGAAGGTTTCAAAACCCTCATGATGATTCACAGCGCCTCGGATCCCCTGCTCTGCCGAGCCTTCCCGGCCACCCTTCGGGGTCCTGCTCGCGAGTGGTTCTCGAAACTCGCCCCCGGCTCCATTTACTCCTTCGACCAACTCGAGGGGAGTTTTCTTGCCCATTTTGTCACTAGCCGGAAGACCGAAAGGACCAGCGCCTCATTACTCGGGCTCAAACAGATAGAGGGGGAATCACTCAGGGTGTTCGTCCGAAGATTTACCGCAGAGGCAAGGTCGGTCTCCTCCCTCGACCCAGGCGTCGCTTCAGCGGCATTCCGACACAACGTCCGCCCCGGACAGCTGAAGGCTTCTCTGGCCAAGAGACCCCCCGTCGACTTTCCCGACCTCCTTAATAGGGTCGAGAAATACATTAGGGCAGAAGAGGCCCTAAATCCCGAAGATGCCAGGGATCCCACCGGGAAAGGAAAGCGGAAGACCGAGGAAGTCGAACCACCAAAGAAAGCTCCAAGGGACCCGGGGGCCATGAAGAAGGTCCCGCCAGTCCCCCGCTTCGAGAGGTACACCCCCCTGACGCATAACATATCCGCCATCCTCTTGGAAATCGAAGACAAGGGCATTGTCCGACTACCCCCCCGATCTAATAACAATAAGAATCGAGACCAGCGCTTTTACTGCCGCTTCCACAGAGATCACGGGCATGAGACCGACCAATGCCGAGCCCTGAAAGACGAAATTGAAGAGCTCATTTCCAGAGGGTACCTCCGAGAATTTACCCGAGAAGGCCCACGGGATCGGCGAGACGCTAGGAACCGGAGGCAATCGACTCCGAACCCTCCTCCAAACCAGACCCAGAGTCGGGACCCCGATTCCGAGGGAGCCGCAGATATCCCTTTTATCTTGCACTGCGTCCACGGAGGGCCGACGGGAGGTGAATCAAAAACTTCCAGAAAAGCCTTCATCCGAGAGGTGAACGCTGTCAGAGACAACCCCTCGCCCAAACTACAATCAAGGCCGGTCTCCTTCTCAGGGGAAGACCTTGAAGGAGTTCGCCTGCCCCACTGCGATGCCCTCGTCATTAACCTTCACATGGCTAATTGGGAGGTCCGCAGGATCCTCGTCGACAACGGTAGCTCGGTGAACATTCTCTTCCTCGAAGCCTTCGAAGATCTCAGGTTACCCCGAGGCAAACTCAAGCCAGCCGGGTACACCCTACACGGGTTCTCGGGCGTCCCTGTCGTGATAGAAGGAATTGTTACCCTCGATGTTACCGCCGGATCGACTCCTATCAAGAGGACCGAATCCATGGACTTCATGGTGGTCAACGTCAAGACAGCCTACAACGCCATACTTGGCCGGCCTGGACTATGCTCCCTACAAGCGGTGCCTTCGGCTTACCATCTGAAACTCAAGTTCCCTACCCCTCAAGGAGTCGGCATCGTCCGAGGCAGCCAAGAAGCGGCGCGATCATGCTACATGACCACCGTCGGGGGAGGTGTGTTCCCCCTCGACGCCGAACGAGCATAGGTTATGACCCGGCTAAATGTAAATCTGCTTTTGTGTAAACCCTCATTTGTAAAGGGCTGCCTTAGCGGCCCTCCCTACCTTATGCTAAAAATATCCCTTTTTGTCCGAACCCAAATGTCTCGATAATCTCAATACGAGTCCGGACCAAAAGTCCTTCCTAAAGCCCCTCTTCGATCCCTTGCGGAACGATGGAGCCAGACCTTACCTCCGACATTGCGTACTACACTACTGGCCGGAGCGAGGAAGGAAAAGGATTCTCCTTTCATACCCCTTTACTCTCGTTCCAAAGAGGAAAAATAAAACGAAAGGAAAACAAGGACCGATACAAGACCGCTCCACTCATCTCAAATCAGGAAGATCAGGGCCCCTCGGGCCCAACGAGGCACGGAAAGTATTTCGGCCAAGCAACTAGGGGCCCCTCCCCTCGTTATGGTGCTCCTTAGCCTCTGCCACATTCGACCCTCCAGCCACAGAGCTCAGGGCATCATCCGGTCGCGCCCACTGCAACAGCAGCAGCGCAGAAGGAACCCCCTCCGCCTGTCGACCCACAGAGGCAGAGAACGAGGCGCCCGACATCACCTTGTAACAAGGCATCCCCATCTCCTTCTCCACAAAGACGTCGCGGGGTAACCCCCCAGGAGAGGACCTCGGCACCAAAGTACTAAGCCCGGCCTGTCTAAGGTCCGCGCCGCCGAGCTCCCGATCCCACACCGCTCTTCTCAACCGGCGCGCCTCCGCGCTTAAGACGGCGAACTTGTTCCGATAAAAGTTACAAGCCTCATCAGTATTCCGAGCCCCCCTTCGATGACGAGCCAGTGCGGCCTCCAGGACCTTAACCTTACCCCGGAGCCACGCCACATGGAAACTGCAACCTACGAAGTGAGCCAACCCGAAGCACCTAAGCGGGGGAACCCGGAAACGACTGGCATCAAAACCCATGGCAGGTCCGAATTACTTTTATATATAGGCACAAAAAGGCGGGGGCCAGTCCGCGGGAGGCAAATACAATCGAAAGGAGGAAAGAAGAAAGAAAAGCAAAACTATACATCTCGGTTTCCCTCCTCGACGCCGATCGGGCTCACAGAACGATCATCGGCCGGGTGGTCCCCGAGCCCCTCTACGGCAGGGACCTTCGGAGTCCCGTCAAGCTCCATGTCATACTCGAAGTTCGACAGATCGAGGGTCGGATAGAAATGCCCCACGTGACTGAGCGCCTTCGCGTAGCACTCATCCTGGGCGGCTATCACCATCCGCTGGCCCGCATCCGTCAGCTCTTTCCTCTCCTTGGCAAACGCGGCCAGTAGCTCCCCCTTCTCCCTGGCAAACTTCCTCTTCAAAGAGGCCACCCCCTTCTCCCACTCGGTGTCCTTGGCCTCGAGCTCCAGCTTCATCTGCTGCTCCCTCTGACGCGAACCCTCGAGCTCGATCCGCATCTCCTTCATCTCTCGTCGGCTCTTGTCCGCCCGAGCACGCTCTTGTAACAGGGATGCTTCGTAGAGATTCTTTACATTAGCCCCCTGCATATAAGCCTGCGGCCGAAAGAAACGGATTAGAAGCAAACTCCTAAGGCAAGACCAAACGGAGAGGGGAAGGTCGACGAGCTTACCGACACGGTGGCCTGCGCCAGGCGCGTGAATGCCACCTCCACGGGCTCGTTCTCCATCATCTGGCGATCGCGAGGCGTTGCCAGCTTCTCCACCACCTCTACGGCCTGGGCTTCCTCGGTCAGACAGTCGCTCATCCGAACCGACCAGTCCGGCACCCACCGCTGCCGCAACAACTCCACCACCGGGTCCTCCTCCTCGACCCCTACCAAGGGACCTTTCCCCTTGTCAAGATCGGATGCCCTCGCCGGGCCCTTACCCCTCAAAGAGGCACCCCCCTTGCCTGTCTCCGAACGAGTCCTCTTAGCCCTCGGCTCAAGCGGTACCTCCGAGATAACAAGGGGCAGCTCCCTCGGCCTCTTCACCGCCTTCTTCTTCTCGGCATTTTCCTTCTTCATGACGAGCCGCCTTGCTTGGATTGATGCCTCATCCATATCTGCAGAAAAAGCCATTAAGGGCAATGAGCAAGAATGTACGAAAGGATCGAGGGAAAAGAAACAACTACATACGGAGAACGGCGGGGCTCAGTCCAACGCTCGCCAGGCGAACCTCCGTCACCTTCGACCAATTAATACTAGGGGACGAACGAAGACGCTCGACAAACCCCCACTCCTCGACCGTCAGATCCCCCTGCCCCGGCGCAGGATAACTCGGCTTGGAGTAATTCCATCGAGTCGGAATGTCCCAGGGCCATTCACTCCGGATCACCAGATACTTTTTCCTCCAGTCCTTAATAGAGTCAGGATGGCTATGAACAACCTTCCTCCTGCTCCAGGGGGAGATATAGTAAACCCCCTCGGCTGCCGAACAAAACATCAGCATCGCTCGGAACACGTTCAAGCGCAAGGGTACCCGTTGTTCCTCGCACCTCAGTACAAAGCTGATTATCTGCTCCCAAGAGTTCGGCCCGTACTGCATCGGCGCCAAGGAGGCCCAGTTCAATACTTCCCGAACAAACGGATGGACCGGCAGCCTCAGTCCAGAAATAAACGCGTCCACAGGGAAGACACAATACCAAGCAGACAGGGGATCGGTTGGGCGAAGAGTAGAGCTCGGCAGCATCAATTCGTAACTAGGACCTATGTGGTACGCCAACTGCAAGACTTCCAAATCCCCGCCGTCCAAGGCGGTCAGAATCGCGTCCATCAACACTCTCGGCCGACTCGGCGAAGAGGCCTGCACACCAAAGAGCTCCTGGTCGGACAGGTCGTCAGGATATTGACGGAAATGCTTCGGTTGCGCGGGCGAACCAGTCCCCTGGCTCGAGCCACCGGTCCCCAACCCTACCTTCCTCGGAGCCTTCTTCCTCTTCTCGGATCGCTCCGACGAGGGAGTGAATAAGGGCCCCCGACCAGTCAGCATGGAACTCGGGCCTGCCCCCGGAACCGTGGATCTCCTTACAATGCCGCCCTCGCCTCTCTCACCCTCGGTAGCCGGCTCCAAAACACGGACGTCGTCCGAACCGTCAGTCGCTTCCTCCGACTCACTGCTCTCCACCACGAAGGAACGACGGGAGCGCGACCGCCTCGCACCATATGCCACCTCCTCAACCACCGGTTCCTCCCACGAAACCGTGTCAGAAGACTCGTCAACGTACACTGACTCCTCCTCGAGTACGGGCTCCTCCCAGGACGTCGAGTCAGAGATAGGCTCCACCTCCCCCCGAGACGTCGACGCTGATGAGCCGGACTGAGCCCTGTCCATCTATGCCTAGGCCAAGTAGACTTGCTAACTCACCTGGGGTCACTCCGGAAGGGCAAGTCTGGTACAGCAAGACGCGAAGATGAGCGCTGAAGTGTTGAAAAATTTTATTTTGAAAGAGAAAGGAGTGAACAAATAGGGGAGAGGGGGGACTATTTATAGGAGATAGAAGCGACTCCTCGATTCCCGCGAATACTGTTCACCTATCCAACATGCAACTGCCGCCTAAGAACTCGCGCCACATCCTCAAAACGTGCGACGCTGACATCATCCATTAACAGGCGGGCAGCCAGTCAAGGAGGCCAGCGTGGAAGAAGTATTCGGAAGAGGAAACATTTTTATTTTTCAGATTTAAGGCGCCGTCCTCAGACAGACGCCCCGGGCTCCGAGACTGGGTCGGTTCCCCTTTCACCCGCGAGCAGCTCGGGGCTTACAGCGTCATCGGCCGAAGACCCGAACTGTTCCCGGGTGAGACAGAAACCGCCTCAACCTGGAGCCCTATTGGGACACAGAATAGTCAACCTCCAATCGGAGAACTACTCATCTGCCCGGGGCCCAAAGCTTCAAGACGCCCCCCTCAGAAAGCACACCGGTCAAAAGCAGATCAACACCCGAAGGCCGAAAGAAGTGCTCCATTCCGAGCCAGTTGATGCAACTGCAAAGGCCCAGCCTACTCCAGCAACCGAACCCTCGCAGTTGCAAACAACCGGCCCGGAACGCCCTTCATCCCTCTCGGAAGGATAGAACCTCCGCTATTGCAGACGGCTCACCCTTCGACGTTCGGTCGTTATCCCTCTCGCCCGGACCCCCCCTGGATCTGACCGCCGCATCAGGGCCATCAGATCCAAGAGAAGATCGGGCGACAAAGAAACTACCTCTCCGACAAAACCGGGGGCAAGAATTTGCAAAAAACAGGCGTCCGCCGAAGCAGACACCTTTATGGGCCAAACAGACCACCTTTGCCTGGATTTGAACCACAACGAGAAAGGGGGAGGTGGGTACTTATAAGCCCCCTCCAGGGGCCAGCCATTATGATGTGGGGAAAACCAAACGACGGAAGACCATGCGCCATACCGTTATTTAGCGGCGCCATTAACGCACCTAGGAAATGGGAATCTTGCACAGGTCCCAAGGCGCCCCCCCAAAAAAAAAATGCTTCGCGAAAACAACGGACCACGCTACTCAGAACAACCCCAAGGCACAGCGGTTCGCCCCATAACGGCCCGTAACTCCCCCTCACCAGCTCGAGGTCCGGTCTGGCACCAGGATACTCTTCTCAGGAAGAAACAACGGCTCGCCTTCGCCCTCACCGACCCGTAATCCCTCGCCCGCTCGAGGTCAGGTCTGGCACCTAGATACTCTCCTTCGGGAGATCCACCGGCTGGCCATCACCCTTACCAGCCCATAATTCCCCCTCGTCTCGAGGTTCGGTTTGGCACCGGGGTACTCTTCTCAGGAAGAAACAACGGCTCGCCTTCACCCTCACCGACCCGTAATCCCTCGCCAGCTCGAGGTCGGGTCTGGCACATGGGTACTCTTCTTCGGAAGATCCACCGGCTGGCCATCACCCTTACCAGCCCATAATTCCCCCTCGTCTCGAGGTTCGGTTTGGCACCAGGGTACTCTTCTCAGGAAGAAACAACGGCTCGCCTTCACCCTCACCGACCCGTAATCCCTCGCCAGCTCGAGGTCAGGTCTGGCACCTGGGTACTCTTCTTCGGAAGATCCACCGGCAGGCCATCACCCTTACCAGCCCATAATTCCCCCTCACCTCGAGGTTCGGTCTGGCACCAGGGTACTCTTCTCAGGAAGAAACAACGGCTCGCCTTCACCCTCACCGACCCGTAATTCCTCGCCAGCTCGAGGTCCGGTCCGGCACCTGGGTACTCTTCTTCGGAAGATCCACCGGCTGGTCATCACCCTTACCGACCCGTAATTCCCCCTCATCACGAGGTTCGGTCTGGCACCGGGGTACTCTTCTCAGGAAGAAACAACGGCCCGCCTTCACCCTTACCAGCCCGTAATCCCTCGCCAGCTCGAGGTCCTGTCTGGCACCCGGGTACCCTTCTCAGGAAGGCTCAATGACTTACCATCCCGTTTTTACAACCATGAGCACTCCTCCACGGCTAGCTCCCGCACCCCCTGCAGGAGTGGGGGGCTTGTGTGACAGTGTAAAAATGGCCTGAGGCCCATCCAGGGCCCAATACAATTCCTACTCAGGAAAGCAAGAATAACAACCCGGTTCGGCTCCAGACCCCTTCAGGGTCGGCGCCGAACCTCGTGTTTGCCCTCACAGTGCCGGCTTCCCCGTACGGACGAGCCTCAGTATCCCCCGGGGTCCGATCCGGGGCAGCCCCTCAGGCCGTCCCCCCTCTCTGGCGGGGCGGAAGGATGACCTGGCGCAGCCTAGGCCCTCCGATTCCCCCAGAGGCACAGAGGACTCACGATGGGCCACGTCAGCTCCAAATACCGCCAAGGGTTTCGCCAAGTCAGCCCTATACCACTCCTGGTATCACCACAACCGCCCTAAACCCCCTGGGCCTTCTGCCACGTCAGACCCATGGGCTTTCGGATCCAAACCCGGCCCCCAAGCGGAACCAAACCCGGTTGGGATTCTCTATAAATACTAGACCCTCACCCACCTTTTGGAGGTAATCAATCTTTTGCCACTTAAATATACCTAGTTATTGCTACTCTCTCACAGAGACTGACTAGAGCGTCGGAGGGTCCGCCGCCGGGACAAACCCCGGTGTTTCAGGACCGTCTGCAGGTACACAAGACCTCGGATCCGACCCTTCCGATCCGAGCCCAACCCTCAACGTCTTTCCGAGCTCATCGGAGGCCCCAGAAGGTCAACCGAAGGTCGGCAGACGAGCGGCAATCTCCTTCAATACAAATTGAGTTCGAACTCACACCTGGTGCTTCCACACGTGTCTCAGAAATAAACAGCATCAGCCCCCTTTTGGCGGTTGGCAATCACTTAACGAAGATCCCGCTCGGGAGGGCTTTGAGAAGCCATAGATTCAACTGAAGGATTGGGACCCGCGACATGGTCATGAGGAGGATGTTGCTTCGGATGACTCCGACGGGAGCCTCCCTGGGCAACCCCCCGAGACCCTGGAGGGGCCTGTTTAGGAGGAGCACCTTGAGCTGGAGGAGGGGGAGGAGGAAGAGAAGTGGTTTTTCGGTTGGAGACCGTTGCCTTCCCCTTCTGTTTTGGATACATGGCTTGAAACTAGTATCGCTGATGAAGTTAGGTCGGGTTGCTTTTTCGTTTCCCACAGACGGCGCCAATCTGGTGTGGGGGCAAACAGATAGTATTTGTGGATTCTTAGGAAAACTGAATAACAAAAACCTGGAAATTTCTCACCGGAGTTTGACCGTTGACTCCCACCGTTCACCTTAAAAAAGTGTGATACACCGGGGTTGATCTCGACGACGCACCTCCGACGCTCAAGTCAGTAATCAGAGAAGATTATGAAAGAGCGTAAATTGGCAAAAGATTGATTACCTCTTAATGGTGGTGGATGGGGGTATTAATAGCCGCCTTAGGGATCAGATTAGGAATGTAATCCCTAATTCCCAGTGAAAGGATAGATGCGAATCAGAGCCGTTGATTAGGACTAATCAGAAACCCTAATTCTATCCTGCTGGACTGGATTTATCACGGGTTGGAACCCGCACCCAGCTGAGACGGATCCGTTTGCGGGTTACTGGGCTTTTGGAAAGAAGACCCAGTACCCACTTCAGACCCGTTTGTAGATGAAATTACCATTTTACCCCTAAGTCTTAAGATTCGTGCCCGATTTGGACAGTTCCGATTTAGCCCCATTTTTAGCCATACCACATGGTTGTGTACATTTGTTATATTCTTGTTATGATGCTGAGTCGATCCTACAGCTCATGAATGATGAAAATCATTCGCTGGGCTTTGTCATGCGCTCGTATTTCATGTTTTTGGGAAGCAGGGCGTGACAAAGACTATTCATGGACTTTTAAATTGATTTTTTTTCTCATCTCTCTTCACATTTCTAATAAAACAACATCACCTACTCATCTACAATAATTTTTTACTACTTTTTAAATTTTCTCTCTCTCATCTCTATCGTATACTACAACTAGTATAATGAATGTGCGATGCACGTCTCCAAATAAGTATATTCATCAAATTAGATGAATATATATCGAATAAGAAAGGAAATAGTTTATACTTGAATGTTTTGATTTTGGCTACACGTGCCGTGCACGTTTATATTTGTTGAATATAGTTTGGACGTGTATTACAAGGGTGTGTTTGGTTACAAAGTTAAGGTTTGTTTGGTTATAAACCCCAACTCTCCTATTAAAATAACTAGTATAATGTACGTGTGGTGCACGTCTATAAAAAGTAAAGTCATCAAATTAAATGAATATATATCGAATAAGAAAAAAAATAGTTTATATTTGAATGTTTTGATTTGGGTTACACGTGCGGTGCACATTTATATTTGTTGGATATAATTTGTACGTATATTATACATGTTTATATAGTTACAAAGTTAAAGTTTGTTTATTATAAATTCCAACTCTTATATAATAACTATAATAAAGATAAAATTACATTGAAATAAACTACTTTTTGAAAACGTATTTTCAAAGTTATCTTTTTCTAAATACTCCAGTAATCTTCTAGGTTGGATAAACTTTATGACCAATCAAACCATCCCAAATTGGGAAGGAAAAGAAACACGTAAAATGTACGTGCTACTTTATTTATTGCACTCACCGTCACTTCCAAATTCTCCACATTTTTTTCTCTTCCTTCAATCCCAGCTGCTGTTGTTGACTATAAATCCCTAATCCTGTTTGAAATTCTTTTTATAAAAGTGGGTTACAACTCCGAGGAAGAAGAAGAATTTTTTTTTTTTTTTTTTTTTTCCTCCCAAACCCAAGTACATACTCACCTCACCGGCACGGCGCAGTTACTTTATTAATAATTGCGGGCGCGATTATTAAAGCACTCTCACAATTCAATTCATCCACATTCCCCCCATCTTTCGATTCTTCCATGGAATCCGGATCCGGAAATTCCGGAGCCTACTCGCCCGAGATCGCCGAATCTCTCCGGTTCGAGGAGGAAATTCAGAGCCTAATGTCGCCGCCGGTCACCGCAACCTCCTTCACCGCCCTCCTCGGCCTCGACTTCGAATCCGTACCTCTTCCCATCTTCCCCGCAAACGCGGAGCTCGTCGACAGAGCTGCAAGATTCTCGGCCTTCGCGGCGGAGGTGAAGGCGGAGAAAGAGGATTCCGGCGGCGATCGGAATTTGGCGGGGAAGAGGAAGGAAGTGGTGAAGAGTAAGGTAGGGTTAGGGTTTCCTTTTTTGGTAAAATTGGGGGGAATGTAACTGAAAAGAGTTGCCTTTTTTATTTTTATTTTTTTAAAAAAAAGGGATCGGCGAAGAAAAGGAGCAAGAAGAAGACGGCGGGGGAGAATAGCGGCGGTGACGAGAAGCAGCTTCCGTACGTTCACGTGCGAGCGAGGAGAGGGCAAGCCACTGATAATCACAGCTTAGCTGAACGAGTAAGTACGCTTTAACTATTGACTAATCATTAGTTAATAATTAATTCAGTAAAGGAATAATATTGTTTTATCAAAAAAAAAAAAGAATAATATTTGTTAATTAATTAGTACTAATTTTTTAGGCTCGGAGGGAGAAGATAAATGCTAGGATGAAGCTATTGCAGGAGCTGGTCCCGGGATGCAGCAAGGTCTGCATTTTTTTTTATTAAAATTATATATATATATATAAATTTAATATATAAATTAATTTATTTATTTTTGTGAAAAATGAGTGAATTTTTGGGGTTTAATAATGAGAAAACGGTCGGATTTTGTTTTTTTAATAAAAGATGGGCTAATGTCATCGCTTCATTAACGATTGATTAATGAAACAGACATAAAAGATGACTAACGGTCGGGTTTTGTTGTTGTTGTGAAAATGAAATGTGGGCAGATATCAGGGACGGCGTTGGTGTTGGAGGAAACCATCAACCATGTACAAGCTTTGCAACGGCAGGTTGAGGTGGGCGTCTAATTTTGATGTTTAGTGCGTAGTTGTTCTTCGAGTTACTGTAAAGACAAAAAGACTGTAGTCTTAATTTTAAATGTTGTTTTTGTAGTTCTTGTCGATGAAGCTAGCTGGCGTTAGCCCCGTAATAGACTTTAATGGGCTTGGCGTCGACAACGGTTTCTCCATGGAGGTTTGTATTTACTGATTGTTGTTCAATTTGATTGTGAAGAACATTATGTTGGGATTTTTTTATCTCATTTGGAAAATTGAATTCTTCTTCTTTGAGGCTATGTTTGGGAACAAAGTTAAATTAGGAGTTATCTCTCATAAATTTAAAAATTATGGAGTAGTTATCCTAACTTTGACATATTTGTGATTTATTTTGGAGTTAAGATAACTATAATTATCTTTCCCCAAAGGGTGAGAAAACCGTAGTTATTTAAACTAAACTCCACTCTTACGTAATTTTTCGTAACTTTGAAAATAACTTTAAAATTGAGGTAAGACTACGACTACCAACTTTAGCATAGCTTGTACCTCTAAACTTTGTTCCCGAACAGGGTGTGAACGGTTCATTTTTGTTGTTTGATTTGTCATCTAGTTGGTCCTTCTATTTCATCATGTGCTTTTCAATAAAATTGTTTGGTAAAGGCTACATTAGCCATTAAAACTTACTTGACATCCTCATTGTAACTCCGACGCCATCCATTAGTGTCTTTATAGCTAGTAAATGTTACAGTTGTGTGCATGAGATTATGTTATATGTATTGTCTGTAAATTGTTGTTCCGGCTTGCTTTTACTTAAATTTCTCGATATGTTATATGCTGCAAGTTTGTGCTTTTGGATAATTAGTAATCAACTAATCATGCTATACTGATTAGCAAAAGCAAAATTATGCTATAAATTCATAATTGGCTAAAGTTTTCCAATAGATTTAATCATTGTTCCCAAATTCGTGGTGGTAACCGATAAGATATGGTGATTGCCAATCTATCTTACTTTTTTGAAGCCCATTTTGGTATGGAGTTAGTTTATGACAATGAGAGGTATACAAAGTTATCTAGTACACCTTCAGTTATCTTGACTTTGGAACGTTTGGAAATTTTTCTGAAGTTAAGATGACTCCAATTACAGTAACCCATTTGCTAAAGTGATTTTTAAGGTTTAAGTGAAGATGCAAAAAATTCACAGTTGCCTACTTTGACCTTCACTTGAGAGATTACATGGTAGCCTAACTCTACATCCAAATAGTCATTCATCAAATGCATTTGGCTTTTATAAAATTGGGTTTAATTGAGGTGCATCGATATTTTATTTATTTTGGTTTGGGGAATGCAGTGTGGGCGGTTAATGGCGGGCAATGGGAGGATGGAGCAGCTGCCCTGGGTGAATGGAATGAAATTGCCGCAGCAGATCTGGGCCATGGATCAACATCAAAACGAGCAGCAAGAACAACACAAGCAACTATCATGGGAAAGGGACGATTCACATCAGAGCCATATCTTTATCAACAACCCCAGTAGCGCTACCTCGATCTTTTGTTACAACTCTTCTGCCCCTAATTCAGGTAACGCCAAGTAAAAACCATTCAAAGGAAATTCACCTACCTTCTATATGTACTCTCCATTCATTGCAGCCTGCTGGAATCTGCAGCCTTTTAATGATTTAGTTAAAGCACCTTATCTGGTCCCTAGGGTCTGGCAATAGGCTTTATAACTTTTACATGGACCACAAGAGAAAAAGGGAATCTGCTATATACTAGTATAAATCTCTGCCATAAAAATCTTTCAAATCTCCTGTCGACTATTGCATTTATATGGGGTGGTGGTAAACTGGTAATGGTCCACATTTTGTTTTTCAGTACTATAGTTCTGGTAATGGTCCACATTTTGTTTTTCAGTACTGTAGTTGATTCAATTGACTAGGACCCATCTGTGTCTAATTGTCCATGCTCAAAAAGGTATTCTTTCAGAACATAAAACTATTTCTTTAAAGATTTGTTGTCACTCGTCACATCCAAAGTTTTTTATTAATTTGAATTTTCAGGTGATATCATCTTCACTTACAAAATTTTATACTAAAAGCATGCGCATGACCTCCTCAAGTAAATTTATGTTCTCTAGTTAGGGAAGAAATCCTATCGAACAAATATTCTAATCACTTAGCAGTATTAGTCTATTATTATTCAATGTTCAGATTAATCTACAGAGGTTTGTTAAGATGATATTGCCTGAAAATTCAAGATGAGAGAAACTTTTGGATGTTGGAGCTGACAAGTATCCTGAAAGAAATAGTGAAAGTTCAGAGTGCACTTTGAGCATGGTTGTTCGTTTAGCGTGCAAATCTAAAGCAATTTGGCATGGAGGTTACATCTCTAGCAATGATTTATCATAAAGAAACAATACGTTAGAAATGACTAGTGTTGTTAACAAAAACTATGAAGTGGCTGGAGCTCAATCTTTGTTCATTGGCTTTGCCATTGATCAAGTATAAATTATCCCTCTGCTACAGATTTTAAAAAAATTGGCCAGAAAACGTTGTGACATCAATATTTGGCACTCTGTTGAAAAAGTGTCACTAGGTTTTGAAGTATGTAAAGTTACTATCTATATCCAACTAAAACATTTGAGTGCTCCATTATATTGATTCACCGCGTAATGGATAAATATCAATTAGGCTTCACACAACCTGTAGGTTGACTCCACACATGAATTGTAGATAAAAACAGTAAAGATGAGTCTCACCACGTAATTAAATCACTGTAACGATGTGTTTCTCGCCTAGTTGGTTGTCATTACTTTAGACTTACTAAGAGTGTCTTTTCCTCTTAAATCCGTAATAAATGTCCACCAATTCAACATATAAATGATTGAACAAACTTATTGACAAATCTTAATAAAGAGTTCCCCACATTGATTTGTCAAAAAACAATATATTCATTGCTAAAGGGTAGTATCTTAGGGGACAGCAAGATAATTAGAGACTTATGTTTGTCTTGCTCAGTAGAGCCCAGCACCAAGTCTTAACTAGGCTCCACATACAGCTGGTATAAATAATAATCTTCAGTTTGCTGCAAAACAGCTCATTTCAGAGACCAACCAACACTGAATGCTGTCTTAGCCAAGTACCCATCATTGTTGGCATGGACCCTTGTGGTCCTTCTGGACTTTCAAATGAATTTGCTAAAGATTGTCAATGGGTCCCCATATACCTAAGTCCAAATCATACCGCTCTTTTCATAGATTATGAGCTAATGATTCTTTAGTGAATATCGATACACATGAAGCTATATATTCCTGGTACCATTCATAAAAATAATAGGTTAGGTGTTTTCCTCTTTGCACATTTTCATGATTTGTTGTGATTAGTTGTACTGCCTATTTTTGTATAACCTAATGGATTGATTTTGCTAATTGGTTAACTCTTTTTTTTTTTTTTTTTTTTTTGATGTGCTTGTTGTCTTCTGTAACAGTTTCACTTCCTAACCAATTGAAGACAGAACTTTGAGGCGGCGAAGAGGAGAAGGGTGCACTCCTTGAAGCATACTAATACGATTGTATATATTTAGGGCTTTAGATTTGGAGAAGGTAGATAAAGAGATTACTCTATATATAATATTCTTTTGTGTGGCCCTCTCCCCTTTTATTTTCCGAAATGTTTTCATGAAACTCTAATTTCCGCCTATATATAACTCCATGTTAATATATATATATATATATATTTTCTGGCTATAAATATAAATATATATCATCTTATTCTCAGATACGTCTTTACTAATTGATTGTTAGAATACGTGAAACTTGAAAGGAGGTTGAATGGATAAGCGTCTTTTTTTTTTGTTCTTTCCTATTTAACCCTCCATCCCATGTCGGTGTTATTTATCTGGTTGCTAGGTTTTTTTTTTATAATTTTTTTTTTATTTTGGGATAAAAGATGACCGTAGTCATCGTTTCATTAATGATAATTAAGGAAACATTGTAGTACAATAACCAACATAACCGATAACCCTACTAAACAGAAGTACAACAAAAGAGAATAAACATCAAAATAGACATGAAATAAACCAGCTGGACCCAGTCCGTAGCACCATCGCTAGTAGGCTTGTCCTACCCTACTTGAGGGTACCCCCTCTCTATGCTCTCCTTGGCTATTCACCTTCGTTGATCCTCTTCTTTGCCGCCTCCTCAGCTCCTGCCCAATCATGAATCAAAAAAAAAAAAAATTATGCATTGAGTTATGGAAAAGGTACAAAATGTTGTAAAAAATATAATCATTTCGTTCTAGCCAAAGGTTCCACATTGATGCTGCTACTGCTATATTCCATGCCTTTTTATCCTCTAGTCTAATGTGACCATCTCTAAGAGACCCCCAAATGTCTGATATTGAGTTAGGTACCCGATTAAACCCGAAACCCCTATATACTATCTCCCAGGTTAGACGTGCTTTGGGACATTGAAATAGGATATGATTCACATCCTCTTCCGTAGTAAGGCACATGTCACAAATAACATCAATTTGCATGTTTCTCTTCCTCAGATTTACTTTCGACAGAATCGCGTCTTTGTGTGCTAGCCAACATAAAACTTTGACTTTGAATGGCACGTGAGCCCCTCATATGACGGATTGATCTTTACATCGTGTACGTCAGTCATTAATCCATTTATACATAGATGAGACAGAGAATACTTTTGAAGCATCTCTATCCCACCATCTATCGTCTTCTAAACTATTTGGTTGTCCCCCTTCATCACGAATGAGCTTGTTTAGATCTTCGAATTGAGTTATACTCCCCTGATCGATGTTGTGAGATACTATGAAGTTTAGCTTGCCATTCTTCCGAACATCTGCAACTGATAGGTCTAAGTTTAGCGTTGCCTCCGCAGTTAGTGGGAATTGGTTTTGCAGAGTTGTTTCACCGCACCATTTGTCTTTCCAGAATCTAGTATTTTTGCCATTTCCCACTCTGCATCTGGTGTTGGTATGGAAAATCTGTCCGTGCTTCGCTATACCCTTCCATAGAAAAGAAACCTTGGCTGAGGGGCTTCGGCCGCCACAACGATATTTTCTTCTCCTGCGGAATAGGTCAAAAGAGTAGCTCCACCAACCCTTGTGCTTGTTTGTTATCTTCCACCACCACTTACTGAGCAACGCTTTATTCATGTCATGTAGGTTCATGATTCCCAGCCCTCCGTATTCCCTTCTCTTACAAACTCTTCCCCATTTTACCAGGGGGAAGCCTTTGTTGCCTTCGTCCGTCCCTTTCCATAAGAATCTTCTTCTAAGTTTGTCGATCATGTGGATGACCCACTTAGGCAGTTCGTAAATGGACATAAGATACAACAGTATTGCGGAAAGAACTGAATTTAACAAAATGATTCTTCCTCCGAGGGATAGGAACCGACTCTGCCATCCTGTTAATTTCTTTTTGATCTTTTCGACAAGGGGATTCCAATCCTCCTTCAGAAGAGCTCCGGGTCTTATTGGCGTTCCAAGGTATTTAATTGGATATTCACTCATCTTGCAATCTAAAATCTCCGTAATATCATTAGCTGGCATTGACAGTTGATCGGAGATGGGGATTATGCTAGTCTTATTTAAGTTAACCTTCAGTCCGGACCATCCTTGAAAGCACCCCAGAACCGCCTTAATGGCTACCACTTCTTGTAAGTTAGCTCTTCCGAAAAGAAGTGTGTCATCTGTATATTGTAGAATCGACATTGGCTGTGCGATTCCTTTAATCTCGATCCCTTTGATGGTGTTGTTTTCCTGCGTTCTTCTTATCATTTCCGCCAGTCCATCCGCCACTATTGCAAAGAGAAGGGAGGATAGAGGATCCCCTGCCGCAGCCTTCTTTTGCATCTGATCTCTTTCCCTTGCCAACTGTTTACCTGGATGAACGATTTACCTCATCGAATGCACATTTTCATCTATAACCTCCATTTTGTGCCGAAACCTTTTAGGTCTAGAGCCTCGTCCAGGCAGTCTCAGTGTACGGAATCGTAAGCCCTCTGGAAATCTAATTTCAGGAGGAATCTGTCAGCTTTTGCTTTGTTACCTCTGAATACTATTTCGAATGCACATTTACTTGGTTGCTAGTTGTAATTATAGTTTGTAATAAAAAAAAGCTGGTTGTATGTGTTTAGTTTGTTTAAAAGCCTTTACAGCGGTTGATGCTAATACCTCTGCAACTTAGATATCACACAATTCAAACTGTTATATATATATATATATATATATATATATATATATATATATATATATATATATATATATAGGGGAATGCTCCATTGAAAACGGGTTTGTTTTCATGGGTTGGAAAACACCAATCTGAGCCGTTGGATCACTTTTGATCGTGATCAGCGGCTCAGATCGCCTCCGCCCATCACCCTATATCACTTAAGTGGCGGAGGGTTATTTTGGTAATTTCGTCCCAAATAACTCTTCGCCTGATTCGCTCTGATAAAATGAATATAACCTAGGCCGTTGTTTGGAACAACGGCCTAGGTTATAAAAATTTGAATTATAGGCCGTTGTTTGGAACAACGGCCTTGTTCTAAATTTTTATAACCTAGGCCGTTGTTCCCAACAACGACAAAGGCTATAAAAACGGCCTAGGTTATAAAATTTAAAACAAGGCCGTTGTTCCAAACAACGGCCTATAATTCAAATTTTTATAACCTAGGCCTATAATTCAAATTTTTATAACCTAGGTCGTTGTTCCAAACAACGGCCTAGGTTATATCAATTTTTTTAGAATCTGTTCAGCGAAGAGTTATTTGGGACGAAATTCCCAAAATAACCCTCTGCTGATCAATTGAAACGGGTTATGGGGAGCTCGATCTGAGCCGCCGATCACGATCATGAGCGATCCAACGGCTCAGATTGGTGTTTTCCAACCCGTGAAAACTAGACCCGTTTTCAATGGAGCATTCCTCATATATATATATATATATATATATATATATATATATATATACACACACACACACACACACACACACACACACACACACACATACCAATTCCATTGCATAAGGCAAGTTGCGTTCTCCACCGAATTCAACAACAGGTCCAAACAATCCCAGAAATGAAGGATTTGTGGGAATGAATGCATGTGATAGGGTGAATTTGGATATTAATTATTATTGTCTTCGGGCAAGATACAATGTTATTAGAGTCCCAATAGTTACGCATTAGAGGAATAAATCAACATTGTTCTTTTATCTGATCGAGCGATGAATCAAAAGGGGAATACTTAGGATGTTATTTTTAGACGAGGCATATAATATTTTTTTTTTTGAGGTAAAATGTGGAATAAGGGGCATATAATATATTTTTTTGAGGTAGAAGGTGGAATAAAGTCACCCTGTTTCATTAATAAGCAGTTAATAAAATAACCCCGGTGTACCGGGAAGGATACAACTGTACAAATCAGGAAAGACAAAACAGTGCAGGAAATAAAACAAAAACCTTAACAAAACCCTGGGGGGTGGGTCGAATCCTCCATACAAAAACCAAAAGTACAGTAGGTCAAGACCAAGCTAGCATAGAGTGCAGCTACTGAGACGGCTCCGGCCCTCAGTCCAGTGTCGGCCCAAATTCTACCTCCTCATCATCAAAGTCCTCCACCTGGAAGACTCTGGCATTCCTCCCTCGCGCTCCTGTGGCGGCAGCTGTAACCCAAAAAGAAATAAGATGCATGATATGAGTAAGGTTACCAGAAATACTACTACATGAAGCACGAAAATGAAAGTTATTTCTGTCTAGCCATAACACCCATGTAGTTGCTGCAATGGCAATGTACCACGTATCCTTCATTTCATAGCGAACCTTTGCGAATTTGGGGCCAACCCACAAATCCTCATATTCGCAGGGGTAGTCACTTGTTCCTAAGGCTCGTAAAACCTCTACCATAGTCGCCTTACTCCTTGGACAGTGGATAAAAAGGTGGTTCAAGCTCTCCGTGTGCATGTTACAGAATCCACAGTCGGTCGCAATCTGGGGTTGTCTTTTGGCCAGGTTCTCTCTGGTGAGAATTGCATTATTGAGCACTAGCCAAAGGAAGACTCTGACTTTAAGAGGTGTTTTTGCCTTCCATAATACCTGTGCCCAACTGGGTCTGCATCCCTGATAGTGAATCCGATGGTACAGGGAACTGATCGTGAATGCTCCCTTGGGATCGAGTCCCCATCTCATCTGATCTGGGCCTTGGACGCATCTCGTCCCGGTCCGTGTGATGTGTGCTTGTAATTCGAGCAGTTGCTGATGTAACCATGGGGTAAGAGCTCCTCGGAATGACGGCTTCCAACTTTCCCTTTTCCAAGCCTCGGTTACAGATATATTGG
The DNA here is from genome assembly GCA_017893485.1 of Hemerocallis citrina. Taxonomy (NCBI): domain Eukaryota; kingdom Viridiplantae; phylum Streptophyta; class Magnoliopsida; order Asparagales; family Asphodelaceae; genus Hemerocallis; species Hemerocallis citrina. The sequence goes on along the minus strand of CM030367.1, from coordinate 153,788,123 downwards.
GCCGATTCATATTGTCATACAACTCGGGGAAAGTTTCCTTCAAAGAATGTGCACCACACCATTTGTCCCACCAGAATCTGGTAGACCGCCCATTACCGATAGTTGATGTAACTGCTGAATTGAACGACCCGCTAGCTTTGGTAATTCCTTTCCAGAATCGCGACACTCTGGACCCTACTCGGAAGCCCAGGTTTCTCGTGCCTTTTCCTCGCAGGTATGGCTGAATGAAGTCCTGCCATCCTTCCCCGCTGTGGTGAAAAATCTTCCACCACCATTTTCCCAAAAGGGCAAGATTCATATCTCTAAGGTCGATGATGCCTAGCCCTCCATGCTTCTTCTTCATGCAAGCGATATTCCATTTGATCAGGTGGTAACCTCCCCTGTTCGAGTCTGCCCCTTTCCAAAGGAATCGTTTTCGGATTCGGTCAATCCGTTGGATAACCCACTTAGGGAGCTCAAAAAAAGACATATAGTAGATGGGCAGATTGGATAGTACTGAGTTGATGAGTACAACTCTTCCTCCTAGCGAAAGCGATTTTCCTTTCCAGCCAGCGAGTCTGTCCTCCACCCTGTCAATTATAGGCAGCCAGTCCGACTTAGTGAGTTTCCCTGGCTTGAGTGGAAGCCCTAAGTATTTGATTGGAAACTCATTCTTCACACAGTTTAATATGGTGGCATGTTCCCGCGCTTCTTTATCGGAGAGTGTAATGGGAATCAGTGCACTCTTGTGGAAATTTATCCGAAGTCCTGACCAGGCTTCAAAACAGTAGAGGGCTCCTTTAAAGCAAACTATTTCTGATCTGGTCCTATTTCCAAAGAGTAGGGTGTCATCAGCGTACTGGAGAATCGTGCACCCTTGATTGGAGTTACTGCTGGCCACGGGCGTAATCCAACCTTTTTTCCGGCAATTTTCTAACATTCCCCTTAGCACATCTGCTACAATCGTGAATAGAAGCGGGGATAAAGGATCCCCTTGTCGGAGACCTTTCTTGCACGGAAATGACGGTCCTGGCCTCCCATTCACCAATATTGCCGTTTTACTCGAAAGTAAACACTGTTTGATCCATCTAATCCACTTGTCCCCGAATCATCTCCCTCTGAGAGCTTCCAGCAAACACTCCCAATCAACAGAGTCGTATGCCTTCTCAAAATCCAGTTTTAGGAGGAAGTTCTTAGAGTTGCTCTTATGGCAGTGGTGGATAACTTGTTCAGCAATGGCCACACAATCAAGGATACATCTGCCCTTGATGAAGCCTGTCTGGGTTTTTCTGATTATACTATCCATTACGCTCCCCAGGCGGATGGCCAGAATCTTTGTGATGATCTTTACCGAGCAGTTGATGAGGCTAATTGGTCTAAAATCCTCCACGCGCTTAGACTCCTCCTGTTTGGGTATGAGGACCACTTCCGCTAAATTGAACATGCCCAACCTGAGCTTGTTATGAAAAAATTCCTCCATCAGTGCCATAATGTCTCCTTTAATTTCTTCCCAGAACACCTGGAAGAACATCATTGGAAAGCCGTCTGACCCAGGGGACTTGTCTGCTCCCATTTGATTGATGGCCTTTTTCACTTCTATTTCCGAAAAATGTGCCTCCAAAGAGGAGAAAATTTGCGTAGAATCGTTCTGGTATTCTTGCCAATAATCCTCCCGCAATGGGATCCTGAACTCATTCTTTCTGCCAAAGAGGCCCTTGTAGTAATTTTGAAAGGTTGTGAAAGGTTGCGGAGATCGCATTTTCGTCTTGCAGTGTTCCTGTATCCATCTGAAGTGAGAGGACGATATTGGATCTACGTCTTGCACTTGCCACTCGGTGGAAGTAGGCCGTATTCGCGTCTCCCTCTTTGAGCCACGAAATCCTAGATCTTTGTCGCCACTTGATCTCTTCCAACTTGTACAGATTGGCGACATTTTCTCGAAGCTCTAGCAGCTTGCTTCTTTCTTCCTGTGACAGAACTCTCGTCTCTTCCACCCTTTCAAGCTCATCAATTCCTTCCAGAAAGGAATCTTTTGCATGCCAGATGGTCAAGAATCTAGATCGATTCCATCTACACAACCTCTTTCTCAATCTGCGAATTTTCTCACACCATCGGGAAGCTACGTCCCTGCCAGCAGTTGGGAGCGCCCAATTCTCCATTACCATGTGATGAAATCCCTGAATTTCCAGCCAAGCCTTCTCGAATCTGGATTACCGTGGCCTGTGGGCTCCGTGTATCCCCACATCGAGTAGGCTCGGGGTATGATCTGATGTGGGTTTAGGGACCGATCTAGCTGTAGCTAGTGGAAATTTAGCTTCCCATTCCAATGATACTAAAATCCTGTCCAGCTTGGCCATAACCGGAGCCGCTTGCATATTAGACCAAGTGAATAGTCTGTCATTGATTGGGATATCGATCAGCTCTAGTTCCGTAATCACTCTATTGAACTCCTCTCTGTGCCTGTCGCTAGAGCCTCTTCCCTTGTGCTCAAAAGCAAATCTAGTGATGTTGAAGTCCCCCCCCCGACAATCCAAGCTCCCGACCACCGTTGTCGAATGTCGGAAAGTTCTTGCCAAAAGGCATCTCGGTCTGTAGCCACATTCGGCCCGTATACAACTATCACCATTTGTACCCAATCATCGGACCTTCGCTTAAGTCGGGTAGTCAGGGAGAACGTTCCACTGTACACCTCAATGCAAGAGAGGATATCCGAATTGAACCCTATAGCAATCCCTCCTGAGACTCCTGCTGACGGTCGTAACACCCATTCCTTGATTCTGTTACCCCCGATTCTTTTGAGTTTGAGCCCGAGCTGAAGTTTGGTCTCCTGTAACCTTACCACTTCTGCCTTGGATTTGCTAATGACATCCCTTACCATATCTCTCTTCCCCCTATCCCCCAGCTCCCTAACATTCCAGAATAGTGTATTCATTGGGGGACAGTGTCATCGGAGATTGTTGGTGTAGGCATGGGGCCAGTGACATTGTCAGGGATGTCTGCCGTCCCAGCGCAATTTCCTAGGTCGTTCTCATAACTAGTTTTAACCCTTTCAGTTTTCCAACCCCTGATTTTATTGAGTAATAGAGCATTGCGCTCTGTGTCACACACTTCTAATCCACATGTTTTAGCTAGGAAAAAAACTTCAGATTCTGACATGAAATTTAATATAGAAGCTAAAAAACAAGTCGTACCTCCGTTGTCGAATTTAGCAACTTTAGCTGCCGCCGCGACCTCGAGATAGTCATCCAAGGACTCCATATGAGCCCTCTTGGGTGATCTCTGCACTCTGAACCCAACCATCCTGCGTGATGATCCAGAACTATCTGCGGGTGTTGATTCTGGGAGAGGACAAAACTATCTCTGGCGACATTTGCGTGTTAGCAATGAACTCGAGATCATCTGACTCCTCATCTGTGAGAATAAATTCTTCGTCTAGATTCAGGCGCACTTCCAGGTCCTCATCACTGTCTGATTGTTGAGCTTCCCGTTGTAGGGTCGGCTCTCTTGTTACGGACTCCTCATTGGGCCCGCAGACTTGCAACTCGATAATAATAGCGGTGCTATCCATTGCGGACCCCTCAATGGGCCCGTTACCCGTCTGAAAATTTATCTGATTGTGTGACAATACAGAAGTACAAGTACCAGAGGCAGTAGAGTGCGTTTTGGGCCCCTCTTTGGGCCCATAAGCGCCAATAAAAGGCATACATGTATACTCCTCCGCACGTACACAATAACCCTTCGAATGGGGGACTAACGCTGCATCGCGTTCCACCACACCGCATGCCTCGAAGAGAGCGCGATCAGACTGGTTACAGGAGGCGGTGAGCGCACCCCCTATGTCAGCTGGTAGTGCTAGGTTGGTGGGTATAACGGCAGCCTCAGAAGGCATTAAAATCGAGGGACTCTTCGTTAAAAACGAAGCGTAGGTATTTGCAGGGTCTTTGTTACCCACTCCCTCAGCTTCCTTATCTTTCACTACCAAAGCAGACTCTTCTTCATCCCCAATGTCTTCTTTCCCAAAATCGCCTACTGCCAAAAGCCTGTCTTTGATACCCACTCCCTCAGCGTCGAACTCGTTCTCCTTTGGGTTCTGTTTGCTGAGGTTGAGCAGACCATCGCTCCTCTCTTTCCTCAGAGAGGTCTTTGACTCCTGTTGCGCCTGCTTCAAAGTGGTTTCTTTTTTCTTTTCTGGTGCAAACCAGCACTTTGTGACCCACTCTCTAGTCGAAAGTGTACCTTCGCCCGTTGCCTTCCCCAAACTGGTGGTCTCTTCCACCAACCCCTGTCTCGGAGCCTGCATGTTACTGCAGAGTGGAGTTTTGCCCATTTTGGGGTCTGGAAGCCCTGTCCCTCCCCTCTGTGCCACTGCGCGCTCCTCCAAAATAGGGTTGTTCGCCAAGTCCACCGTTCGATCCAATGAGTTAAGGGTTGTAGAGGATTTTTGACCGTTGGATCTGACGGAATGGTACCTACCTCGAACTTCTTTGTACGGAGGAGCTTGTTTTGGCTGTGGCCCCTCTGTCGGAGAGTCATTGTGCTGATCCTGCCCCCTTGCCGCCTTGATGATCTCCCGGTGAGCCCTCTCCACCTCGTGGGAGCCATCTATAGTGAGGTACTTTGTGGGCGATAGCACTTGCTTGTAGGATCTGTTATCTCTGAGGGAAGCAATGTTCTAAAAAGCGCTAGGCGGTAGTCGGGCAGCCGATGGGGGCCTAGCGCCTAGACCTTGTAATCGGAGATTAAGCGGCTAGGCGGTAGGCGGTTTTTTTATTTTATTTAATTTATTTATTTATTTATTTATCGATCTTTTGGGTTTATTTTGTTACCCCTTTTTACTCTTTATTGCTACTCATTCTTACTATTGAACTTTTTCTCTTTGCAATTGTAGGATGGGCTTTACATAGTCGAATCGATGTATTATTGTATCGGTGAACATGAGGACTCTATCTTCTCCATATTCGATGTAAACCACATTGTGGCTACTCATAAAAGAATACAAGTTCTAAAGAGAGAATAAATGTAAAGTTGATAGATGATCTCATGATATGCTTGATAACGATGAACAACTTTAACTAATAACCACACTTAAATCAGACAACTTCCTCCCATCTCATGACATGCTGTCCCACACTTAGTGGATTGGCCATCCATAGATTGCTTTGGAAAGGTATGTAGATCTGGGTGACATTTTAGGAGCTGAAAATAGAAGATGAATAAATAGCTTCACTAATGAGGAAAAGCATACTACTTATAATCTGGTAGACTGATTGAGCCTTGAAGTTGTTGGCACATGACACTTCTTATAAACTTTCCCCTTTGGTTCATAACTTCACTTATTTGGCTGCGTTAGTGATATTAAAGTCCATACTTGTAAGTTTTAACATGATTGACGTGAGAGTGCGAATACATGTCAAATTATGCAAGATAAAAAAAAGACTAAAGATATGCTTAAATTTTATTAGGAGGAGAAAGTGAGAGCGGTGGGTTTTTTTATATATATATATTTTTTAATTACTTAAGGCGAAAGTGGTGGGTTTTTTTTACTTTTTTTTTTAATTACTTAAGGCCTAAGCGGGTCTAGTCCGCCTAGACCCGCCTAGACCGATTAAACGCCACCTAGGTCCGATTTTAGCCGCCTAGAACCCATTTCCGATTTTCATAAACGCCTAGGCCGTAGTCAAGGCGTTGGGGGGCCGCCTAGCGCCTAGGCGCCGCCTAGGCGGCCGCCTAGGCCGCTTTTTAGAACACTGGAGGGAAGTTGATCGCTTAGGGGAGGTGGCAGTCGCCTGTTCCTTTGGATCTTCATCACTCTTGTCTAGCACAAATCTAACAAGGTACGAATCTTCGAAGGAAAACACTTTGGCAAATCGGGGCATCAAGGAAATATCAGTGCTTCTGATTAGTACCCTTGCCAATACTAACTCTGACCGGCGCACTGTCTTCTCATCTAGCTCCTCCACAGTCCCGAAGTCCGCTACAATCTCTTGGATAGCTTCCCTCTTCCAAAAGCGTAAGGGGATGTTATGAATCCAAATCCAGAATTTTTCACCCTAAGGGAGCTCCGCTCCGAAAGTCGGTGTCCAAAATCGACTTGGAAATGTCCAAAGTCGACAGTCCCCAAGCTTACCACCTCTGCGACTTTCTCCAGCGAGGGGAAAGAGACCATAAATTGCAAGTGACATAGCTTCTTAGCGACCCAATCTCTATGGGCTCTCATAGGCCATTTCTCAGTAAGCGCTTGCATGAGGTGAACCTCCGAAGGCCTTCCTGCTCTGACTTTGGCAATCGCGCACCATTGTCGCAGCCATTGTTCTTCGTTTTTGATAATATCCAGGCTCTTAGCCAATCTGATGACTGTGGGGTTGTCTGGTGACCTTCCCCGGCTCACTGGACGCTGTTCATCGCTTTGGGTTTCCACCACATTGGTGCATACATAAGAGAGATGTCCCCACTTCATGCATTTGAGGCACCGTACTTCTTTAGTGCATTCACTCCTGTAGTGGCCTAGGTCCCCGCAGTTGAAGCACGGGGCCGGCTTTCTCTTGCCCTTCCTCTGCTTCTTTTTGTGTTCAAGCTGCTCGGCTTGAAGGTTAGTGGAAAAACCCTGATTTTTGTTTTTCTTGCTCCTAACCTGAACCCATTGCCCCTCCCTCTCCTCATCACCAGGGTTACCATCCTCTATAAACCCGTCTAGCGCAGCCCCTTGGTGATTATGCTTGGTGCAGGCTTTAGGAGCATGGGTCTCTAGCGGTGTTGGAGTTGCGAGATGACAGGTGGTGGGATTGGGGTGGGTGGTGGGATTGGGGTGGGTGGTCGTGGCAGTATGTTTTGATTCAAGGGTGTTGTGGTGGGGGGGGGGGGGTCATTGGGGTTATGTTTGTGGTGCATTGAGGGCTGCTGAGGTTGAATTGGTTGATGCATTGGTTGGGTGATTGGTATGGTGTTGGTGTTTATGGGAGGGTAATGTTTCCTGCGAGTGCCATAATCGATACCTCTCTCAGAGTGGTCCCTGGGGCTTTGGTGATGGTGCTGTAATGGTGGGGTCTTCTTACGCCTATACTGACCGGTAAAAGGACCCCATCGTTGGGCCCTTCCCCCTGTAAAACTCCTCATGTCGGCGTTGCTATTCGTAACGATGATGATCGTAGTTCCTCCCCTCACGACGATGCTGTGCACGTTGGTGTACACGCGTCGGGGAGCGAACACGTCTGAGCTCACGACCTCCGCCCTCATGGGGGTGTGGAACCACCTGTTAAGGGGGCAATGGTGGGGCAGCATAGGGATGGCAACTGGGCCAGGTCAACCGGCGACCCACCCGCGACCCAGCCTGCGAACCCGGCCTGTTTAGATACTTTGCGGGTTCGGGTCGAACCCGGTGAACAGTACCGAGTCGACCCGGGTGGCAATTAACGTGAATTAAACCCCCGAAACCCGGCACAGGAACCCGGCTCAATTCGCGAATTCAACCCGCCAACCCGCGGGTCGACCCGCGGTTTCGACCTGTTCGACCCATACGGGTCGAACGATCGAAAACGGCAGCGATCGAAACAGAGCCGTTCCGAATGGCTCTATAGCCGTTAGTTTGGTTTTTTTTTATTTTTTATTTTTGTTTTTTCCCACATATTTAGCCTATAAATATCCCCAAAATTTTCATAAAAAATCCAGTGTTATAAAAAGCGGCCTAGGCGGCCGCCTAGGCGCTAGGCGGCCCCCCAACGCCTCGATTAGGGCCTAGGCATTTATGAAAATCGGAAATGGGTTCTAGGCGGTTAAAATCAGACCTAGGTGGCGTTTAATCGGTCTAGGTGGGTCTAGGTGGACTAGACCCGCTTAGGCCTTAAGTAATTTATTTAGAAAAAAAAAAAGTAAAAAAAACCCACCGCTCTCACTTTCTCCTCCTAATAAAAAAAAGTAAAAAATCCTAAATCGCACTCTTCACTTTCACCCCCAAATCGCGCTCTTCACTTTCACCCCAAATCGCAGCTCCTCGGTTTACATCGGATATGGAGAAGACAGAGTCCTCATGTTCACCGATACAATAATACACCGATTCGACTATGTGAAGCCCATCCTACAATTGCAAGGAGAAAAAGTTCAATAGTAAGAAACTAAGAATGAGTAGCAATAAAGAGTAAAAAGCGGTAACAACAAAATAAACCCAAAAGATCGATAAATAAATAAATAAATAAATAAATAGATAAATTTAAAAAACCGCCTAGCGCCTAGCCTCTTAATTCCCGATTACAAGGTCTAGGCGCTAGGCCCCCATCAGCCGCCCGACTACCGCCTATCGCTTTTTAGAACATTGAAAAAATCACACCTCACTCTTTTTCTCTCTCTACTATTATACATCATTTGTAAAGAATTTTTCAACAATTGTAGTATTCATCAAACAAGTCTACAAGGAGGCATATACACGATCAAATTTCGGTCGTATCGGAATCAAAATTCAACGTCTTCAACGTCTTCAACTCTCTTCAACCGTCTTCAAATCTACTTCAACCTCTCCTCAACTCTTCAATTACGGAATCGGCAAAGCGCTCCTCCATCTTTTCTATTCTATTCTTATTTTCACGGTTTTTTTTACATACGTGTATTCCACGGTGAACGGTATCAAAATTTCATAGCTCTCTCGTTATGTTTTTTTTTGCGTTGTAGTTAAAATTATTGTTCGTTTTTTGAACTTCTCTATCTCAACCCTCATATTTTTTAGATTTTTTTTGTATAATTCACCGCTCCTACATTGTATATTTTTTTTACATACTTTAGCACATTACTACATTATATCTAGATCACGCGGTAGCGGTCGTAGCGGACAAGATTCCTCCTCTTCACGTAGGCCACCAATTGTCCCAACTATTGAGCCCGCCCAAGATTACATTGATCCTACTATGGAACAATGGGGTACACACGACGAGGTTGTAGGTGACATACAATTAGAAGAAGAACAACAACAACCAACCGAAACCACACAACCCCGTAGTAGTAGGAAAAGTAGAGGAAAAACTAGTGATTGGCATAAGTTTTATGATAATATCCCGGATGAACATACTCCGGGTATAGGTTTGAGAGTTTGTAAAACATGTTCTAAAACATACAAATTCAAGAGGGGTGACGGCACCAGTACAATTAGTAGACACATTCAACATAACCATAAAGAACTTCTTGATCAAATACAAGGCCAACAAAAAATCAACCCTAGGACCGGTCAAGTTGATAGCCACCCTTATGATCCCGAACTTGTTCGTCGGAAAATGGCCCGACTAGTCATTAAGGAAGAGTTACCATTTTCCTATCCCGAGAGTAGGAACTTGGAAAATTTTAATCAAACGGCCTTAAACCCTCATTTTAAAAGAATTCCGAGAAATACTTGCAAATCGGAATGTTTTAAAATATACATTGAAATGAAGGACGCTTTGATTTCAATTTTATGGAGTTTAACTTGTAGGGTTAGTTTAACTTCGGATTGTTGGACGGGTGTCAACAATATTCCAACGATGGGAATAACCTGTCATTGGATCGACAATGATTGGATTCTTCAAAAAAGAATCATATCACTTGCGGCGTTGCCGTATCCCCATAGTGGCGCTGAAATAGCAAACCATATTATAGAAATTTGTAATGTTTTTCATATTCGCGATAAAATTATGGCTATTAGTTTTGATAATGTATCTAACAACAATGTAGCAATAACTACTTTAAAATCTGTATTAAACCCTCCATCTGACAATATTTTTCATGTTAGATGTGCATGTCATATTATAAATTTATGTGTTCAAAATGCATTAAGAATAGTTGATCCATATATAGTTAAAATTAGAAATTGTGTACATTTCATTGTATTAAGTCCAAGCATTTTACAAGAATGGAAAGCTTGGTGTAGGGTTAGAAATGTTCCTTTTAGAAAATTTCCAAAGGATGTTAGACGCCGATGGAATTCTACTTTTGATTTACTAAATGTTGTCACCGAATATAAAGTAGTTGTAAATGATTTTTGTATCGCAAAAAATATGCAGAATTTTGAAATGACCCCCCGATTGTTTTTTTGCCGAATCTTTGTTGAAATTTTTAGAACCTTTTAAAACCGCAACTTTAAAATTTTCAAAAACATATGAATCTACTTCTAGTAACATTTTTATTGAATTAGTTAGCATGATGCAAATATTTAACGAAATGTTAAATGATCCCTATATTAGTGACATTGTAAAACCTGCATTTCAAAAATTTTTGAAGTATTATTTTCCTCCTCCTATGTTGATTTGTGTTGCTACTGTTATAGATCCTCATATCAAATTAGAAGGTACGAAGAATTTGATAGAAATATTTTTTGGATATTTAGAGGTAAATGTAGAATTAACAATTGATTGCGCTACTTTTTTAGTTCAATTTGAATCTACGTTAAATAACTTGTATGATTATTATGATAGACGTTTTGCTTCTAGTAGTACAACTTCTGTAGTTAGTTCTTCTTCTGGTAGTTCTAAAGGTAAGGGTAAAAGTAGAATTGGTGATAGAACATTTAGTTTACTTGAACAAATTCAATCTAAAAAATCTAGGACTAATCAACCAAATAAATTAAATTGGTATAACCAACAAGTTTCTGAGCCTACTATTTCTCCACTAGATATTTTACAATGGTGGAAAGAACATGAACACACTTTTAGTATTCTGTCAATTATGGCTAAAGATTTACTAACTCCTCCTGTCTCTACAGTTGCTTCTGAGAGTGCATTTTCTACAAGTGGCAAGGTTCTATCTGATTACAGGAATCGCTTGAAGCCCGAGGCGTTAGAGATGCTCGTTTGCACAGAAGACTGGCTGAAGGCTGAAGATAGGACGCAAGGGAAAGCACTATCAAGTTCCACAAGTGGGAACAACTCGCCCGAAGAAGAACAACAACAACTACAATAGCTTTGCTTGTTATGTCAAATTAGAAAACTTGTACTCAATTAAAATTGTATATAAGAAATATGTTATTGTATAAAACTTATTTGTGAATTGAATTCTTCATTTCATTATAAATTGTTAAAATTGTATAACTTAAATTCATATGAATAATATTTCAAAATTTGTTGTCAATTTTACTCTTTCAATCTTATTATTATTATTACGATTTTTATTGTTTATTAGTATTATTACTTACTTAGTATTATAATAATTATTATTATTATTTTAATTTAAGCTACCAAAAAAAAATTATTAAACGGGCCAACCCGCGGGTCGACCCGGCCCAACCCAGGTCGAACCCTAAAGGGTTCACGAGTTGGGCGGGCCACCCAAATGAAATCACAGCCCGGCCCGGCCCGGCCCGTATAAGAGTGCAACCCGGCCCGGCCCAGCGAAGTATACGTGCCAACCCGTACGGGTTGGGCCCGGCCCGGCCCACTCGACCCGTTCGCCATCCCTAGGGCAGCAGCGATGTTCACTTCGCTGGGTAGTTTGGGTGGTAGATGCAGTTGCGGGGGTACTGATGGGGTAGTAGTCGACTCCGAGAGTAGTGCCGTACCAGTAGCTGGTGGTGCCGGTGGGTGTCGGGCCCTCTCATTGGGCCCGCACCACTGAGCTCAAGTATCAACAGGGTGGTTGACGGCATTTGGGGCATATAATATTACTCTGTTGGCAATTCGATTATGAGGGAAATTCGGGATTCCAATCCTCTAAGGTAGGACTGAAATTCCCCTAAGTCAAAGAGCATTTCGTTTCGATGGAAACCTAACATTCCTCCAAAAACGATACCTATGTTACATCAATCAAGGTAATTTCTAAGGAAATCCTAAATTCGCTTGCAAATTTTGTTGTGTACCAAACAACCCCCAAGTGTGGAAAAGATCGTATGTTGCCTCATGAGCTTAGTGTTTGATTTATATGTCTTGCACACTATATTCGATAAGAAAAGAAGAGGGTGTTGCGATGAGGAGGAAATCGAGGCGATTTGAAGGAGAAAAGCAGTAGCCAACAAAAGAAGCAAGGTAGTTGACTATCAAGTTCTCGGGTTTGGCAGAGGCAAATACGGTCAACTGCCACTTTGGTCAATCAACCATCAAGTGGTGGCAACAAAAAATCGGGCTGGATCTTGGTGATCTGTTTCGGGCCCAACTTTGTGTTCAAGTTATATTGTACGACTTTCATCATATGGTTATCTCTTTGGTAATCGATATACATTGAATGATTATTGTATCAAGTATAACAAACTAGGTTTTCTCTAGATCTCTATATAATCAATGTAACGGTTCAAAGAACGATATAATTTTATTGAGTGCCGAATAGAATAAGAGAGTAATTCATTTAAGAGGTCTCAGTGAGCTAAATCTCCATTGTATACAGCTGTCACGCCCCGCTTCCCAGAATACGGGAATACGAGCCCGTGACGTAGGCCCAGCGAATGATTTTAATATCATTCATCAGCTGTACCAGTCTCAACTCAACAATACCCAGAAAATTAAATCACAGCCACGCGATTAATAACATCACAGAACAATAATTGAATTCAAGAAATTAAATATTCCAACATGATAATGTTACTGAGAAATAAGTAGCAACTACAGGTCAAAAGCCCGGGATACAATTCTAAATAAATAAAAGAATTACAATGAATGAAAAGAACATGAATGGGAATAATTTATTATCAAGCAGTTGCTCCAATCTAAAAGTACTACTCGCCGACTCCTTCTGGTAGATCCTCAGGTTCACCTGTGGCTAGGTTAACTAAAGAAGAAAAATAAATGTCCTTAGAGCAAGTATGGACGGCAAGTAGTAAAAACAGAGAGTAAAGGAGTAAGGTACGTGTAGAAAATATGAATCAAGATCAAATTCGCAAGGACAATAATGGTACTAATAGCAATGGTCTTTATCAGGTGTATATATACATGTCAACTAGGTCTATTATCAAGTTGTTTCTCCTAACTAGTGCATGTACTACTGCATCCCATACTACAGGTTCGATGCACGCACAACAGTGTTCGTTTTAAACTTCGTGGTGGGGTCAACAGAGCGTGTACTCGGGCATATCACGATAACAAGATAACAAGATAGCAAGTCCACGTCTCCACCAGTATTCTCCACCTTCCATATAACAAGTCCATGTAACAGGAGGGCCCTACCGAGTACATTTTCTGAGACAGTCCACTACTAGGTCAACCCTTAGAAACTCCGGCTTATTTAGTATTTTGTTACTAAGTCATATATGCACTTGCGGGTAGTCATAAGAATGTCAAGTGAATAATGATAATGCAGTAAAATGGTATATTACACAATAATAAGCAAGAAACAGTAAATCTGGAATGGCTGATACAGTCACACTAAAACAGGTATAACTCCTAGATTTAAACTCCAAATTCGGACTTCTAGTAGGCTATGGACATCTAGACAGATAGGGCTACAAGTTATATTCAGGGACTTTCTGCTAGTTCTAACTGTATCTAGGCTAAAACTCCATTCTTTGCAGATCAGCTGTTCTGGCAGCAGCTAGGTGTCAACTTCTAAGGGGTGAAAACATGGTATAAATATGTTATAAAGATCTACAGAAATTTGAGGTGAACCCTAAGCATGTCTATAAGATTCCTGGAAAATTTCATAGCATTCTAACACTTTTACATAGTATTACACCATCAAATATGTCGAGGTTATAGTAATTTCTGCAGTCTGAAAATGTAGACTAGCGGGACTAAAACTGTTATATCTTACAGCTCGTGACTTCAAATTAAGATTTGTCACTTGGGTTGGAAACTAGGTCCAATGGATAAAAATCTCTTTTATATCTTGTGTGCTAATTCTCATATTTACAGGGTCGAAACCTCTGTGCCAAACAATACATGCAACAAGAATTTTATAAAAACTACCATGCTTATATTCATTAAGTGAGTAGTTATCGAACTATTGAGTCACACAAATATATCAAGATTAATGTAAAGCAAGCATTGTGAATTTTCTAAATGACAAGTCAAGTGAATTTATCAAGTTCAAGTCATAAGATATAAATAATATGCATTTAATCACGGCGTGTTTTCCTCATGTACAAATTTATTTAATTTTTCATGTCAAATGTATGTCTAGGCATGGGTTTGAGTCAATGGATAATAAAAGAAGTCAAGAGTACGTCAGGTTAGCTCGTGTAAACCCTCGATACTCTCAACGAGACGGGACACAAGGCAAAATTATCGATAAATAAATTGGAACTACTTACAGGAGATCAATTAATTTTGAACTAGAATAAGGAAAATAGTTCAATGGACTTGCCTTTTTCGTAGTAGTCGATTCAATAAAGTAAGAATAACGGGATCAGAATCCCGGGGAACAATCCCAAGAGCACGTGCAAATGCGTGCGAGAACTCAACAGCAACAACAGCAACAGTAGCTATTCTCTCCCACGCTGGATCGGCAAAACAGCAAGGCAGCTACGGGATCTGGTGCAGGTAGAACACGGGACAGCAACGGCAGCCAACCGAAACTCGTCTACGCAACGGATCGTCCCAAACACGGGACAGCGACGCAGCGGATCAGGCGCGCCGAACAGCAAACAGCGTGGGCGACGAATCAGAGTTCGTCTTCCACCTTTCGACAGTGGAGGAGAGAGAGAGGCGGCGACGACCCTGGCGACGTGCGGTGGGGTTCGCAACGCTCTAGGCAGGCGACGTCGGCGGCGGTGCTGGTCGGGAAGCGACGCAGCGGCGAGAACGCCGACGTCTAGAGCGACTCTGATTCGCTCGAAAAAACAGGGGAGAGCGGGGAGTTGGGTTCTGGTGTCGAATGTGAGGTTGGTGGCGACTCTGGGTTGCGACGAAGACTACGGTGAGGCGAGAGGCTCTCGACGAAGTAGGGAGGTGATCGGTGGTGATTGAAGGTGTGGTCGATGGTATCAGTGGAGCTTCGATTGGGTTCGACAGCAGCGGTTAATGGCGAAGGCGAAGATGATAGCGATGAGGAAGGGGGTGCGGTGGTGATGGAGATGACAATGGTGCCGGTAATGGAGAAGGTGGTGCGATGGAGAGGCGAAGTGGTGATGGATTTGGGTGAGTGCGAGAACGGGGAAGGGGTGAGCGGGAGTTTATAATTGGGTTGTTTGGGTTTCTGAGAAACAGGAGAGGGAGAGAGAATGAAGATGAGTTGGGGGTTTGTTTGTTAACAGGAGAGGAGATCATGGGAAGTTGGGGGATTTGAGGGATTGAGGGAGAATTAGTCTGGGTTGTTGTTAGGGGAATTGGGTTGTGGGTAGCTTTAGACTAGGATCCAATACCCAATAAGATGTGGGTTGGGCTTGAGTGAAGTTGGGCCACAAAAATACAATAATATAATAAATAAATGGAAACTAGTAAGCCCACAACATGACAAGGACCCAGATACAATAATTAGGGAGAAAAATACATCAAAGACGTACGAAAATAATAACGCGTATAATCGGGAACAGGGGTTACAACAACAAGCATTTCAAGTATTTCCAATTAGGTTTAAGAGAGGGTCATTGTGAGAGTTGTAACTTTTGAATATTCTCTAGCTGAATAATATCTCGGTTTTTCTCCCCTAGAATAAGGCTTCCCTTCCCTGAACAGGGACAAATATTGTTTGTTTTGTATGTTTGGTGTGATCTTCTATTTGCATGCTGGTTTGTATTGATCGCGTCGAAGACTCAACAAGATTCGGGGCATAATCCGTAACACTTAAAGCTAAACTGTACAAAATTGTGCCAACAAATGTGCAAGCTGGGATGTAACAACAAATGTGCAAGCTGGGATGTAACTGACTAACCATGGAACTCTCTACCTTCCTACACTTAAGCTTGTCACTGCGAAGCTATAATTGACTGAACGTAGAAAGCCTTTCATGCAGGAACTCGAGGGGGCCAAGCAAGAGTTGTCTCTAACAACACCGGCTCATTAAGATCGGGCGCCAGCACGTGGCCGGCTTTAAGCAACTCTATATCTTATGGCACTTCCCACACTCACTTCCTTTTCCACTAAGTGATTGTGATGGCCAGTGCCCGTTCAACTGTAAGATCTCAAGTACATTCTGGTCGATACCACCTATCGTAACAATGAGAAGGCATTGCGGCACAGTCCCACGCTTGTGGCAAAAGTTTTGCTGCCCTCTCGGTTACAACAGGGATCAAAATGCCTGGGTCTGTTAGGATGCCTCAATTCATACACCACTGTGCCTGCGTCTCTGTGTTACATCATTCTTTACGCTCATTAAATTTTAAATTTCAACAATTTTTTTTTTATCAGAAAAGGTTGGCCTAGGCCCCCCCTAGTTTCATTAAAAAGTTTTTAATAAAACAGAAAAACCAGCTCCAGGCAATGATATTCATGAGACCCACATTCGGGCCATGATATTCATTGTCCCACCAAAAAATGAGTCTCCTACATAGGTCACTCTGGATCCCATGAAGCCCACCAAAATACATACAAGTAAATAAAAGGACCCAAAATACATCAAAAAATTGTCCTAAAAAAACATGAAGCCCCACACTTCCCTAAAAGACTCCCAGATGAGTGTCCCACCCTCCTCACACCATGGAATCAACCATCCTCTGTTGTGCCTCCCCCTTCCTATAATTCAACCTGGCCAGTGGCAATGTCTTTGTATATGTCCTTGATCTTCTTTGTCTGTTCGTCACCTGCCGTTTGAGACCAGACCATAATATTAGCAATGATCTTAAGTAGCAATTGTTGATGCATGATGTGTCTGTGGGTGCTTCTAAAGATTCTATTGTTCCTTTCTAGCCATATGCCCCAACATATAGCCGCCACCCCCGTGTCCCAAATACAGGACTGGCTGTTTTGGATGTGACCCTCTTTCCACCTACCCTCCCCCCTCCCCCCCAAGCATCAAGAACCGTGTTCGGACCTTCCCCGTAGATACCGAATCTATTTAGGAGGTCTCCCCAAATGGGCCTCGCAAAGCTGCACTTGACGAGTAGATGGTCAACCGTTTCATTCTCCTGATTGCACATTACACAATTAACTGGTCCTAGCCAACGTCTCCTAACCAAGTTATCCTGTGTTAGGATTGCGTTTCTACATGCCAGCCAATTAAAGGTCTTCGCTTTAAGTGGGGCATAAGCTTGCCACACTGGATCGAATACTCTAACCCCCCCCCCCCCCCCCCCATCGTTTAACCTTTTATACGTCGATTTAACCGAGAAGACTCCCCCTTTTTCCGCCTCCCATTTACTTTATCCTCATGGTCATTTCCCGTTGGCTTCCAACCTTACAAGAAGTCAATGATCTCCTATTTTTGTCTTCTAGCCTCGTTTGTAAGTCTGCCTGAGAGTCTTGGTCTCCATTATTCATGCCTCCAATTTGTAGCCACCCGATCATATTTATCAATAGCAAACCCGTATGCTTGCGGGAATCTCCTCTTTAGGTTAATAGTGCCACACCATTTGTCCTTCCAGAAGCACGTCGAATCTTCGTTTCCAATTGAAAAAGTTACCTCGGAGATGAAGATATCTCTAGTGTTAGTCACCCCTCTCCAAAATCCGGATGCTGAATCCTTGTTTTTTTGTTTCTGGTGCATGCAGCCATTCTTCAAATAAGACGCCTTTATCATGGTACCCTATTTAGTCTTCGTTTTATTTTTGAGTTTCCACCACCATTTGCATAACAAAGCTTGGTTCATTTGTCGAATATTGACGATCCCTAATCCTCCAAACTCTTTTCGTCTGCACATTATGCCCCATTTGATTAAAGCATATCTTTTCCCTTCTCCCGCCCCATGCCATAAGAATCGTCGCCTAAGTCTGTCGATTTTTTTGACCACCCAAACCAGAATTTGGTAGAAGGACATAAAGTATAGAGGTATAGAGCTGACCACGGAATTATGCAATATAAGTCTTCCTCCGAATGACAACATTTTTCCTTTCCACCCCTCTAGCCTGCTTGCGATTTTGTCAATGATGCCATGCCAATCCCCCCACCTGATATTTCCAGTTCCGATCGGCAACCCCAGGTATTTTATCGGTAGTTTCTGGATCGTGCAGTTGAGAATATTTGCAATAGTGTTCCCTGCTTCCCCAAATTCCCCTAAGAGTGTAATGGAGCTTTTGTTATAGCTCACTTTTAATCCTGACCATTCTTCAAATAAGTACATGCTCCATTTCAGGAGAGCAGCTTGCGTAATATCACACTCACCAAAAATGACAGTATTGTCCGCATATTGGACATTCATAACTGCAAAAATACCCCTCCTCATACCTAGACCATTGATTAAACCATTTTCTCTATAGGCGCGAAGCATCCTATGCAATCCGTCCCCTACAAGGGTGAACAATAGTGGGGATAGTGGATCCCCTTGTCTCAGTCCCCTCCTACATCTGATTTCCTTTCCTGGCTCCCCATTAACCAGCACATTGAACTTGGAGGTAGTTAGCCACGTCTGTATCCATCCTATCCATTTGTTTCCGAAGCCTCTTCTCTGAAGGATCTCCAATAAGCATTTCCATTCGACCTTATCGTACGCCTTCTCGAAATCTAGTTTTAACATGAAGCCCGCCTTGTTACGTCTCTTCGTGTCCTGTATGACTTCCTGAACTAGCGCCACTCCTTCTAGAATGTCTCTCCCTGCAATAAACCCAGTCTATTAATCCTCAATGATATCCCCGATAATCTTCTCCAGTCTGTTAGCGAGGACCTTAGTGATGATTTTAACTGAGCAGTTAATCAAGCTGATTGGTCTGAAATCATTAACATCTCTTGCCGCTTGCTGTTTTGGGATTAGGCAAACATTAGCATAGTTGAGTCTCTCCAGGTTCAGAGTACTGTCGTAGAATGCATTTATGATAGCCATAACATCAGTCTTCACAATATCCCAGAACTTTCTGTTGAAGAAAATAGGAAATCCATCGGCCCTGGTGCGCTGTCTTGTCCCATCCCCCACACTACTGCCTTCACCTCATCCATTGTGAATGGGTCTTGCAGGGCCTCAACTCTGTGTAGGATCTCTCCTTGTAGTACGTCCCATAAATTCTCATTGGACTCGCTTAGTCCATCCCTATTTTGGCCTAGGAGATCTTTGAACGTAGCATCCACATGGTGCGTTATCTGACTCTCATCTTCCACTGAAATACCATCGATATCCAATGAGTGGATGTAGTTGTTTCTACGTCGCATGCTTGCGACCTTGTGGAAGTATTTTGTGTTCGCATCCCCTTCTTTCAGCCACCTGATCCTTGATCGTTGCCGCCACATTATTTCCTCGTTGATGTATGTTTGCTGGATTTCTTCTCTGCATGTCGTTAATCTGTGGAACTGGATATCATCCAGGACATCAACTTCCTCCTTTCTTTCCAGTTCCTCAATCTCGAGAATTGTATCGTTTTTCTTTTTCAATATATTCCCGAACGTTACTTTATTCCACCTTCTTAGTCTCCTTCTAAGAATTAGCAGTTTTTTGTTAAGTCTGGCTGCTGGCTCATCCTGCCCATGACCCTCTTCCCAGCACTTCTTGACAATATCTTGACATTCCTTATTGGGCAGCCACATCTTCTCGAATCGAAATATTCTGTCTTCTTCTTCCCTCTTCTCCCGTATCGAGCATGATAGGTACATGATCCGATGTATTTCGAATACATGACCTGGCCTCCGATGAAATCTTCTCTCTCCGTCCCACTATAACATCTCTACTCCTCACGAGTGTGTATTGCTTCTGATAACCAGCATTGTCACCTCATCAAATACTGTGCGAATATCGCATTTTTCTTCACTAGACTCGCGGAATGTTTGAAGGGAAGTGTAGTGAACTTGTAGGGTCATTACACTTCTCTCAAGTTATTAGCCATATTTGGGTTGAACTGTTTTGTGTTCAAAATCCTCTCCCAAACTTGATTCTCACCAGTCATTGTCTCTAAATCCTCACACTATATATCTTTTGCACCAATCTGCACGCAGCCCAGATTTTCGAATAGAGCGCCTTAATTTTTTTGGATGAGTTGCATCATCTTCAACTTGGCGTCCTACTTGGGGACCAAACTAATGTGTTTTGAATCAAGAAACGATGAACTGTAGAGAACTGTTGCCTCGATAGTGATTTTCTTTCCTTCCAATTTCTTCTCTCCTTTCACTCTGCACAAGTATTATTGATCACTTGAATAGCTACTACTGTCACAAAGCCATTCTAATATGATTCATTTTTAACTGGATACAGAGACATGTCAGCTAGATGTATATAGACTGTACATAATATTTAGCAAGCTTGCCGTATTGTCTCAGGCATGCGTTCACAGTGAAATTCATTGGTTTAATAAAGGTATGATTTAAGAATAGTCAAATTAAGCAAGTAATCATCAGTAATATTTAATAACAGAAAAATGTTCTGCACCATTCTTTTTCTCTCCACAGGACCGCAACTCTTTCATAACTCTTTCAACTCCTGTCAAAAAATCAGGCTCTTCACTTTGGCATGCAGTTTTTCTCCTTCAGAATTTTCGTGGCATGCGGTATCACGGGAACTATAACAGTATGCCCAAATGATAATGCATCAATATCTAAAGAGGAATGGTTTGTCTAAATAGCAATATCAGTTTTATAATTTTAAAACCTTACCGTTTGAGCATGGACGAGTTTATGTTAGGAGTTAGCACTTGGCAGCATTATGCAGCACAACATTATATTTCCGAAGTACTAATTGTTCCAAATAATTGATATTGGTTTAGCACAGGATAAATTGTCTTCAATTGGCTTCTCCAATCTGGAAAAAGCTTGCATCTTTCGACAGTGAGCATAGGAAGAAAAATATGAGCAGACAGTAGACATCACCCAGTATCCCAAATTCTTTGGAAGTAACTACTATTGTTCAATGAGTTTGTATTACATTCCAAAGGGGAACAAATCTATTTACTCATATTATCATTTCAAATGCCTACATGTGAAAAGTAATAAACATGCGCTCAACAAGAAGTAGCTCCTACTAATAATAAACAGGCCCACCGAAAATAAGAACAGCACCAAATGAACATCCTACACCCACCAAGTACACTCCCACATTATCAACAACAACAACAACAACAACAACAACAACAACAACAACAACAACAACAAAAAGAAAAAGATCACAATTCTGATTCAAATCCAATGTTCCAAAATCCTTCAGGTGTGAGTGGAGGCGCATACCTGTACCGATGCCTAGAAACACCATCATGATGCTCACACCTCATATTGTGGCCATCATTAGTACTACCATCAGGTAGAACTGCATCATAGAACTTCTTGCACTGCTTGCATTCAACTCCTTTAAGATTCTCTCTCTCAGCCTTCTTCCTTACGGGCTCTACATATTTAAACCCCTTGTTTGTTGCAGGGCCTAGAACCGAGATATGCTGCTTTGGGGGTACAGGTTCAGGGTTAACAACTTCTTGTGTTTCATCGTCTGAAATGTTATAATCCTGAATTTCTTCCTGAGGATTCATGTTTAAGTTTCTGACTATCTCCATAGGAGTGTCGAGGAAGTCGTCATGTGGGTCTGCTCCCCCTGGTTCTTGACGCATTCGAGTTTCTCGCCAACAGGAAGCAGAGCGCTTCATGCCGATTGATGTCTCAGATCTTGTATTCACAGGCATATGCTTTGGGGGAAGACTGGTCGAAGTGGATGATGGATTGATGCAGGAATTTTGTTCAGGAGTACGCTTTAAAGGAATGTCTCCATTGCTCTCAAGGTTTCTCTGGAGACTGACATTAAGAGCCTTTATTTCAAGTGGCCTGGAAGCGACACAGATGATCTCTTTATCTTTATGTTCTGAATCTACATAATTACAGATTGTGTGAGAATAATTGAGAAATTAACAGGACAAATAAATAACTCATTGGAACATTTATCATGGAATATATCCCAACAAAAAGAAGACCAACATCTGCTAGTTATCCACAAAAGGATATTTCTAGTCATCGAGAACTTCGTAATATTATCTATTATATTTGGAAGAAATTCCCCTGACAGAACAAGATTAGTTCAGTATTGCTGAAATAGAGATGTTCGAATTAATTGTTTTTATAAGACACTTTTCGAAAATATTTGCAGAAAGAGGACAGTTGGCCAAGTATTTGCGCTCATGGACTCAATAATTAAACTCACCGTTCCCAACGGCGAGTTTATTTGTTTCATCATCGTCATTGAGAAACGGCGTGTTTAATGCTATTTTTAGTTCAAAATGTTCAAAGAAGACTCGCTCTTCCCAACGGCGAGGACATTTATACTAGACTCGTTGTTGGGAAACAGCGAGTTTAGTTCAAAATTTTCAGAGAAGACTCATTGTTCCCAACAACGAGGACATTTACACTAGACTAACTGTTGGGAATAGCGAGTTTAGTTCAAAAAAAATCGATGGAGGTTTTTTCGAAAATTCACTAAGTCCAACAGAATGTTTCGCTCTCTGTAAAATTTCCTACATCCTCGTCGTTCCCAAGAGTGAGTCTAGTATAAATGTCCTCGCCGTTGTGAACGAGTCTTTTTTGAAAATTTTGAACTAAACTCGTTCCCATCAGCGAGTCTAGTATAAATGTCCTCGCCGTTGGAAACAGCGAGTCTTCTTTGAAAATTTTCAACTAAAAAACAGCACTAAACACGTTTTCCAATAGCGAGGATGAAACAACTAAACTCGCCGTTGGGAATGGCGAGTTCAGTTGTTGAGTCCATAAGCGCAAATACTTAGGCAACTGTCCTCTTTCTACAAATATGTTGAAAAAGTGTCTTATAAAAAAAATTAATTCAAGATGTTCCCTCTTCCCTCCTCATTTTAAGAAAAGTTTTTGAAAAGAAGCTCATTTTAAAAGTAATTTTAAGTGAAAAAGAACAGATAAACAAATAAGTAGACAAGGACAAGGATTACCTTGAGGGCTTTTTTTGTTTAGGTAGGGACTCGGCAAATCCTTTTCCTCTACTATCCTGTCTGGGTGATGTTTATTATCTTTGCTGCCACTTATCTTACCAAGTAGAAAACTATACTGAGATTTCAAATGCTTGTAGCTGTCTTTATTCTTATTGAACTCCTCGAGCAAAACCTTCCTTTTGTTCTGCTCGGTCAACAGGTTATGATCCTTAATCTCAATCTGCTGCAGTAACTTTTCTTGCATTTTCTTTCCCTCAGCCACTTCATCAGTCATTTGCCCAAGCTGTTTCTTAAGCTTGACAATCATATCTCCGTTTGTCTCAAGATTTTCTATTTTTGACAGAAGCTGTTTCTTTTCATGTTCATATTTGTTCACCAAGTCCTCACTATTTGTCAATCTTTTCTTGGTTTCTTCAAGAGATACATTAAGTTGCTGAACTTCTTCTTGAACACATTGCTTTTGAAGATGGATTTCTTGGATCTGATGTAAGAGAGAATTTTCTCTCTTCTTCCACTCATCGTTTGCAGTCTTTTTTGCATCAAAAATCCTTTTCTGTAAATTCTTTGATCTTGACTGGAAAGTTGGATAGAGTTGGCTGCAAAAGATGAACTCTATTTGGGAAATTCGATCTTTCAACTCCTGAATGTTAGCCACCAGGATGGTGCTGAGCCCACATAAGTACTTAGAATCATCAGTTTCAATAGAATCATCAAACTGCAGAAAGCTTTGTAAACCTTCTTCCATATCTGCAATTGCGTTGAAATGTCCAACTATAAATGCAAGTTCTGCAAAAATGCAAAATAAGACCTTCTAAAAAATTTTTAAAATTAAGGTTGAAATTGCTATCAGGCAATAGAGAAAATAGCTTAAAGACAAGATGACACAGGAAAAATTGCGACCGAGAGAACAAAGTATCACTTCGGACAGGGATCAAGCAAAAACTTCTCTATCCATCAACTCTGAGTCTGAGACAGACTTTATTTACCATGGGGAAGGCATCACTCCTCGTTCTCCAGTTTGCTGGTCATTTTTGTTTTTTTTAATAATTTGAGTAATATAGATACAATGACTGAACTAGATGTTGTCAGTAATACTAAATCTAGTCACTACCATCAGATGTTCTTGAAATAAGGATAATCCTTCTCGATGGAAAGCACTGCAAACAGCTTGACTGTCTCCATTTGGCATTGGTCCTCATGGATGTTCTAGTTGGCACCCTTATGAAGAGATGGCCATGTCTAATCTGTTGGGTATTTGCTCCAGTTCATTGGTTAGAGTAGTGGATAAGCCTTGCCAAAATTAACGTATAAAAACTTTAAAAGACAATAAATTGTGTGCATCACTGAGACTATGCATGATACCTCTTAATTGAATGGCCTGCCCTTATTTAGTTATGAAAAATGCAGGTTGTGTTATTCAATTAAGAGCTATCCTATCCTATGTCGTGCTACTTCAAGAAACGAAGGACATCAGGCATCAAAAGAAGAGAGGAAAAAATATACCTAAAACTTTGATGCTACCACCTTACGATATATTTGACTAAATACTACTGAAAAGCAACTAGAACTTTAGGGGACAGTTAATTCACTGCTTACAACAAATTGAATCTAAAGCATCAAAAAAGCATTTGCCTTAGAGCATCCACAGTCGTTTGCTAAATACTCAAAAATTAGCAATCCATTTAGAAAACAGACGTGCAGTGGTTTGCTAAAAACTCAAAAGTTAGAATAGCAATCTACAGTACCTTGCTAAAGTTAGGAAGCCGGATGGAAGATTGCTAAATATAGAAGATGGATGATGGTATTCCGTTTGTGGATTTGGACGGATGAAGATCATCCGTTTTTAACTTTTTTTTTTTTTTTGATTTTCTTTGATTTAAAAAAAAAAAAATTTAAAACTGACCAAACGGATGAAGATCATCCGTTTGGTCAGTTTCTGACTTTTTTTTTTATTTTTTTATTTTTTTTTATTTTTTTATAATATAAAACCAAAAAAAAATTCAAAAAACAAAGGCAAAACCATCCAAACGGATGAACATCATCCATTTGGAATGGTTTGACTTTTTTTGTTGACTTTTTTTTTTAAATCACCGATAAGTATTATAAAAATTTATAAATAAAAAAAAAAAACTAAAAACGGATGATGTTCATCCGTCTACTTAAATTTTAGGATTTTGACCACTGCAGCGAACAACTCCGATTGCTATTGCTAAATGCTATTTTTAGCAATGAGAATAGCAAACGACTGTGGATGCTCTTACAAGAATCTTCTATCTACTCTAAACACACTTATCCACGCACATGCCGCCCACGCCCAAAATAAATGAAAAGCTTTCCATATCTTAATTCCTACTGCCGCTTTAATCTCATACAGTCTTAATTATCACAAATTCATTTATATTTTGTTCCTCATCTTTTATGTCTTTAAAAAATATTCTGGCGATGCATTTTTAATCAACAAAGATGAAGATGTAGACCGTGCAGTTTATTTCTATGTCAGAATTCACAGTTTTTGTTCACAAATGATAAGCAAACTGACTATAACCTCACCAACGTCCAAATCTAACTTTTGAAGCCATAAACAGGTCTTAGGTATAGCAAAGTAACAGGTCTGTTCTTTTTTTTGCCTCTTATAAGAGGTGACCACTTATAAGAGATTTACAGTAAGAGCCTCTTGTAAGAGTCTCTTTTTGAGGTGTTTTTTTATATAAAAATAACCTCTTATAAGAACCTCTTATAAGAGATTTCTGTTCTTTTTTCACCTCTTACAAGAACTTTTTCTCTACTTTTAGACATTTTTGTCCTTACTATATAATTTCACTATTTATACCAACATTTCTCCATTCAACTTCATGTCCACTTTTGCTGTATCTGCGTATTGCTGAAAGATTGCTGATTAAACCATGAAGGAGTACATGCGGATTGTTCGGACATTGCTGGGTTGGGAAATTAACCAATAGCTGGTCCAGAGGGCTGTGTTGTTGCGGATGGGCCTAAAGAAACACAATATTATTTATTTATTTCTTAAATAGGGCCAAAAAAGAAAATCATGAAGTTCACATTAGGAACATGTTTGGTTAGGAAGAATAATGGATTAAAAAAATGACCCCTAAGGAACAACTTTGGACTGGCACCTCTTTACAATCGTCATTAATTAGCTAGCTGTTGACTAGCTAGACATACAAGATCATATTCCTAAAGAATGTTGTTCACAGCAAATATTAGATCTGGAAATCATTAATTTAGGGGTAATGTAGTCTTTTTAAGTAATAGAAGACTTTTAAGATTTTGAAAGAGGCTAGTAGAAGCCATTTAGGTTTAGAAGCAATTTTAAGAGAAATCTCTTATAAGAGGTAAAAAAAAGAACACTAAAAAAACTCTTGTAAGAGGTGGACCACCTCTTACAAGAGGTAAATCACTTATAAGAGGAGAAAAAGACACTACCTTTGTGTTTTCTGTCTCTCAATTCCACTGCTTTTAAATTCACTACCATTGAATTCATCAAGACAATTTTAATAACTCCAATGTTTCACTTCACAATAAGCAATTTTGCCTTCTTTCGAATTACAAAATACTATTTTTTTTCACACTTCACCTCTAAACCAGTACCCTCAATTAGATTTCATGAAATGCACTTTCATTCCCTTTCATATACTAAAAATAAATCCCTAAATCAAGGAAATTTCCATAATTTTGGGATAAATTATCTATCTTTCGATTTCGAATTCGACAAGATGGGAATCACGAACAAAAATCAATCCAACGAACCACTAATTTTCCAGGAATTGCCTTGATCTCTACGAATCTTCGTATTCAATAACAGAAATAGTTAAATTTAGGGGGGGAAAAAAGGAATTACCTACATTGAAATGGTGTGTCGAGGTGGGCGAAGACGGAGAACTTGCCGGAGCTTCCAGGGCGGTGGATCGCTGGTGCTGGTCCCCACTTGAGTCTGAAACCTAGGGTTTCGGGGATAGATCTAGTGTTTTGGGGAGATGTATAGGTTTCTTTTAGAATCTAGGGTTTCGGAGAGAGAGCGAAGAGGGATTAATGAAGGAGGTGGAGAAGGAGAAGAGAGGGTAATTTTGTAATTTAGAAAACTCCTTTCAGCTTCTTGGTTTTGGCGCTTCAAGCAAAAAATTTGAACCTGTTTTTTTGGGGTTTTGGTAATTTGGAGTTTGGACCCTCATTACTTGAAATTTACAACATAGTCACTCAAATCAGAATACTTGCAATTTGCCGGTTATTGGGTACTTGTAGTTTCGTTAATTAATTTGAATGACTTAATTAATTTCGTCCCCAATTTCAAATTTATGTAATTGGGACAATCTCATATTCATAATCGTAGGAACGCCCCTCATATTGTAATGTTTCACTTAAATTTATTTTCTTTTAGGCATCTACCAGTAATAGAAATGAAATTTTTTCTTATAGGTACTTTCAAGTCTCAACCAATATGTAGCATGTCACTCTTAAACTATTAACTCCTGTAGATAACCTCAAGTGGTACATAGTCAGGCTTCCACAGTAGAAAATTTTAATGAGGTCGTGCCTTTTCAATGAAAAGGATTTAAAGTAATCAATTTTGGTAATTTTTTTATAATTCTTAGTTTCGTATGTTTGATTGCAAGCAAAATACATAAACATTTAGCTATTTGCAAAATTAATTTTTATTTTCTTTTTCTTTCATAGTTTGAATGACATTAATATATCTAAAACAGTAATATTAATATTACTTTCCTATTTTTTTTGTCATTAAGTATCAAGAATCCATTTACTAATATTTATTCTGTGTCGGATCTACAACTTTTATCAAATGAAAAGTAATGATACACACATGCTCTTTTACACTATCAAATGAATATATCATAATATGACAGTCCTAGTCATGTAATTATATATTTTGATTGATTAATTGAATGGCTGGAGTCAGTTGACTCTATCCGTATCATCAAAAAATAGTAGAAATCTTTTGGTAGGCATATACAAAAGGCTATCTTAGAGAAATGGGCCTAGACCCAACTCATATAAAAGCCCATAGAACCCAACCCATTATAGTCACACTGAGTAACTGACCTCTCCGAGTCTCCTCCTCTTAGTTACTTTCCCACCTGTTTCAACTTTCAAATACAAACCAAAAAAATGCTTAAAACCATAAGCTTAATCAAGCCAATTCAATGTACAACCAGAAACCTTTCCTCAATCTCCCCACAAAAGATACACCCAGATTCCAACTTGTTATCCCTATGCAAAAAATGGCCAACTAAATGAAGCACTTTCGGAGATGACCATATCAGGATGTTAGATTCAGTAGTTATGATTCACTTCTAACTGAATGTGTAAAGAGAAGGGCTTATAGAGAAGGCCAAAGGGTTCATACCCACACGATTAAAACCCGTTATTTCCTGACCATTACCCTTTGGGTTTGTTCGTTCGGATGATGGGAACGGGTACTGTTTGTTCTTGATTATACGTTTAGGTGCAAATATCTGTTTTTGTATATGAAATTGGTATAATGTGGATACTGTTAGGGTTGTATATCTTGCATATACATATACGATGAAGAAGATAATGAAGCAATGAGATGGATCGAAGCAAGGCATCGAAGAAGAAGGAAAGCAGTCAACAAAAGCAAACAGGTGGACTTACGGTCGACCGCTCCGACTGTACAGGGTTCCCGAGAGGAGAACGGTCGACTGACTGTTGTGTACGGTCGACCGACCGCGGCGCTGATGGGTTATTTGGGTCGCATCTTGGAGATTCGTGAGAAGCCAAACTTCGCCTTCAAGTCATATCATACGACTCTCAACGCAAAGTTATCTCTTCAGTAGTAATCGGATGATTAATGTGTCAAGTGTATCAAACTAGAGTTTCTCTAGATCTATAAATACAATGTGAACAGCTCCTAGACCGATATGATTCTATTGAATGCCAAATAGAAGAAGAGAGTACTCCATATGAGAGGATGAGAGAGTTTATCCATTGTAAGCGGTAACTAAGTTCCAGTTAGGCTTGAGAGAGAGTCGTTGTGAGAATTGTGATATTTTTGTATCTTCTCTAGTTGAAATAACATATCGATTCTTCCTTCCCCAGATTAAGGCGAAAGCCCCAACCGGAATAATTCTTGTGTGCTTTTTGTAATTGGTGCGATCTAGTTTTGCTTGGTGATTTGTGTTGATTGTATCGAAAACTCAACAAGATCCTCAGTTTTCCGAACAGATATACATATAGTGAAATCCGGTTATAATAGCTTATATAAGACGATGTATTGATTGTTGTGTGCATAACTTTTGTTGTATTCGTTAGTAGTCCTGCACCCCCAACCATAATCCAGTTCATATAATGCAAGTAAGATATTAATTCGTTGATGTCTATTAGTATCACACCCATGCACTATAGTTTGGTGATGAATTGATTCACAACCACATCCATTATCACTTAAAAAGTGAACTCAGTTATGCCTATATTCTACAATCTGTTTGATTTTCTCCTTCATGTTAACGTATTATGTATGTGATCAAATTTTGGACCATGAGAAGCTTGACTAAGGACTAAAGTTTACTTTCAAGCTTTTTCAATATTTCTTCCAGCTGAATAAGTTTCTATTTCAGTCATCACAAACCAGTTCATCAGTAAGCAGTTTATTTTCATACAAGTCTAGAATTATTGCTGACTCTTAATTTTTATCAGCTTGGTTCTAAAATTCTAGATATATGAATATCGAAATATCAATTAAATGGCCCCGTTCTGCCTACCAAAATATGGACAGGACATTTTCTCACCTTCCTTTCATTTATCTATAAAATGCTTTCTTAAGGATTTGCATGGAAATTTGAGTGTGTGTGTTTTATTAAGCTTTAACTCTACTTTCCTGCTTGTGGGTAAGAAAAATCAAATTGTACACATTTGTGGGCTATTTTCAGTCTTTGTGACAATATTATAGGCTTGGAACGTTTTGGTAAAGAGGTTAGCCTGTTAGGAATAGTTTGGTAAATGCACTTTCCTTGTGACAAGGTTGACAGTTGGATTCATGTTTTTACCAACTTAAAGAGGAATTTTGGTCCCTGAGTTTTTGGTAGGGGTTGGAGTTATCCAACTCTGTATTCAGTTTAATAAGCTGGACCGGTAAGCCATTAAAATCCATATTAATCACAAATGCATGGTTTATTTGATTCATAGCTGTCAAGGTTAAGAGAGAGATACTGAAGGCAAAGATGAATTGATATTATTGGCTATAAAGGCCAGTATATATAGAATACAAGATATAATCTTAGCCGTACATCTCTCATAATGGATATAACAATGTATCTAATAATATGTATATCTAACACCTCATCTCAAACTCACGGTGGATCTACCAGTATGAGTTTGTCCATTCAATATCGGAATCTTTGGACAGTATGAGATTTCGTGAAGAATTCTATTGTCTGCTATGAGGAAGTCACATAATGAAGTGAAATGGTTCGTGTCTCAAAGCGCTCACGTACATAGTGGCAATCAATCTCTATGTGCTTCGTCTACTCATAAAAAACTGGGTTGCTTGCAATGTGTAAGGCAGTCCGGTTGTCACAGTGAAGAGGAGTCGCTCTTGTAAAAGTAACACCCAAATCTGATAATAGCCACCGAATATGAACAATCTCTCTAGTAGTAGCTCTCATCGCTCTGTACTCGGCCTCTGTGGAAGAACATGCAACAACTGTTTTTTTCTTGCCTCGCCATGAGATCAGTGAAACACTAAGAAAGAGACAGAAACTTATGGTA
The DNA here is from genome assembly GCA_017893485.1 of Hemerocallis citrina. Classification (NCBI taxonomy): domain Eukaryota; kingdom Viridiplantae; phylum Streptophyta; class Magnoliopsida; order Asparagales; family Asphodelaceae; genus Hemerocallis; species Hemerocallis citrina. The sequence goes on along the minus strand of CM030367.1, from coordinate 153,757,570 downwards.
GATCGTCTAGTAGTAGGATCCACTGCTCAATCTGAATCAGAATATACACTAAGCTTCAGTCTAGATGTAGAGGCATGAATAAAGAGTGAGTGATAGTGTCTCGAAGATATCTAAGAATTCGAAGAAGAGCATTGTGCTGATCGAGGAGCTGAAACAAATTGGCTGACAATACTGATTTCATGAGCAATATTGGGTCTGGTCATGCATAAATAGACAAGCTATTTAACATTCTGCCTGTATTTAGTGGGATCGGGGAAGAGCTTACCATTTGTGGGATGAAACTTCATATGAAGCTCTAAGGGAGTATCAGCTGATCGACTGATAGATAGAGCTGCATCGGAAATAATGTCTGATGTGTACTTCTACTGAGAAGTGAGTATCCCTGAGGGCCACGAGAAATCTCTAAACCCAGAAAATAAAGTACTCTGCCAAAATTCTTCGTATGAAACTGTTGGTGAATGTATCTCTGAGTTGATGCAATATATGCTGAGTCATCCCCAGTAATAATCATATCATCAACATATAATAGTAGAAGTACCCTCCACTACGATAACGACTGCATAAATATAGAGTGATCCTATGAACTCTGACTGAAACCTACCTGTGTGATGACACAGTGAAAGTACACAAACCATGCTTGAGGAGCCTGTTTCAGACCATATATAGCTCGATGTAGATAGCAAACATGACGAGGAGGTGAGATAACAATATTATATAAGGTATCATGAAGAAATACATTCTTCACGTTCATCTGGTATAGGTACTGACGAATGGCGGCAACGGCAAGGAAAGTGCGAACTGTAGTCATCCGTGCAACTGGAGCAAAAGTCTCATCATAATCAATGTCATGCTTCTGAGTAAATGTCACGCCCCGCTTTCCAAAATACGGGAATACGAGCTCGTACCAAAGGCCCAGTGAATGATGTAAGCATCATCCATAAGATGTACCAGTCTAACTCAACAATATGAATAGTATTCACAACCATGCAAGAAACAATAACCATATGAACAATGAATATACTTCAAAATATTCATGATATAAACTCATAAAGTAACATCCAACGTCTGGGAGATAAACAAATTCGAGGGCAAAAAGCCCAAAACAAAGTACAATAATGATAACAAGGTTCAAAGGAAAATAACATAAATAGATAGTCAATGCAGTCTTCTCTTGAGCTCCATTCTCTAGAATTGTTGCTCACCAAGTCCTTCGGAACTATTCCTTGGGTACATGCAAACTCGTGATCTAAAAATAGAAAAAATAATGTCTGTTAGAGCAAGTTCCGGACTGCAAGTAGTGAAAGCAGAGAACAAGAAAAACATGGTATATTGATATGGCTAAAAATATGATTAAATTGGGACCGTTCAAATTGGGCGCGAATCTTAAAGCTCTCAGGGTAAAATAGTAATTTCACCTACAAATGGGTATGAAATGGGAACTGGATCTTTCTTTAAAGCTCAATAACCCACAAACGGATCTGTCCTACTGGGTATGGGTAGGGACCTGTTACAAACCAACCCAGATGGATAAAGAGTAATTCAAATTCATAGTTATCTCAATGAAATGATTTAAACTCTAGATCTTATCCATCAAACACCCTTATCTCGAAACAGGTCCCTAAGGCGACTATAAATACCCCTCTCCCCCACCGTAATAAAGTAATCAATCTTTTTCTACCTAAAGCTCTTTCTTAATCATTCTGATTATTGACAAGAGCATCGGAGGGTTCGTCGCTAGGATCCATCCCGGTGTATCGAACTTTGTGCAGGTTCACGGCAGCAGCGAGAAACAAGTCAATACGTTGGTGAAGGTCAACAGGTTTGTTTTATTGTTTTCCTCAAAGAACTCACAAATTCATCAGTTTGCTCCCACACCCAAAATCAGAAACAACAGATTGGCGCCGTCTGTGGGAAACGAAAAAGTAATCCAACCTTACTTCATCAGCGGAATTAGTTTCAAACTATGCATCCGCAAGACAAGGGGAATGCAACGGTCTCCAGCCGAAGAACCACTCCTCTTCCTCCTCCTCCTCCTCCAGTCCAAGATGTTCTTCCTCAACAGCCTCCTCCTCAACCGGCCCTTCTAGGGTCTCAGGGGGCTGCCCAGGGGGGCTCTCGTTGGAGTCGTCCAAAGCAACATTCTCTTCATGACCATGTCGCGGTCCACAATCCTTCAGTTGACTCTATGGCTTCTCAAAACCCTCCCGAGCAGGATCTCCGTCCAGTGATTGTCAACCTCCAACAGGGGGTCAACCTCCGAACTCGCTTGAATGGATGGCGAGCCCTTGGGGAGTCCATCAACCTGAGCACTAGAGGTCTCGAGAGTCCGGACCCCCCGCAGACCGAGAACCAGAAGATCCCCTCCCCCGAGGAGGCGAAGAGAGTCCCCTCCACGTCGCGGTGGAGAAGTCATACTCCAGTAAGCCGAGCCACACATAGGGACCGCCAAGCTGGAGGGGCACCAATCACAAGGGTGGAGTTCCAGGATTTTCAAGAAGCCTTTCTGCGGGCCCTCAATTTCGCTTCCAACCACGAGCAATGGGCGCCCAGTCCTCAACCTGTCCCAAGCCATCACCACTGCACTCCTAGTCCCCTTCCGCATGGGAAAGAGTCTCGGGGCTCGGCAAGATATGACCGAAGGGAAGACTCAGTCTCCCGCCGTCTCCACGAGATGGAGAGGTGCCTTGGCCGACTTGACAGAGAAGAGAAACAACGGGCGAGGAATTTTCGCCCGAGCAGGCCTCCGTTCTCCCGGACCATCATGAAGCCCAGTCCCGCAAAACTTCAAGCCCCTAACTTTGAGTCATACTACGTGGGGTAGGACCCCGCCGACCCCATCGAAAGTTTTAAAACTCTCATGATGACCCACCAAGCTTCGGATGTGCTCCTTTGAAAAACCTTCCATGCCACGCTAAAAGGGCCTACGAGAGAATGGTACTCTCGACTCGCCCCCGTCTCCATTTTCTCCTTCGATCAGTTCGAAGGGCTCTTCCTTACTCATTTCGCGAGTAGCCGCTGGGCCGAGAAAACAAGTGCAACTTTGGTGACCCTCAGTCAAAGAAAAGGTGGGCGCCTAAGAGATTGCGTTCACCGCTTCACCGCCGAAGCCCGGTCTATTGCCTCCCTCAACCAATCAGTAACCTCGGCAGTATTCGGGCACAACGTCACTAATGCCGACCTCGAGGCGTCCCTTGCCAAGAATCCTCCTCGGGACTTCTCAGAACTCCTGCTTAGGAGTGAGAAGTACATCCGAGTGGAAGAGGATCTCAACCACCCCACACTCGAGGAACATCTTCCGGGAACAAACGGAAGAATACGAACGAAGAAGGGTCCCAAAAATTCCAGAGGGATGAAAATGGCCAACGCCGCCCAGCTCCTCATTTTGAGAAGTTCACCCCCCTCAATTCTAGTATATCAGTAGTTCTTATGGAGGTGGATAAGGAAGGGCTACTCCGCGCTTCCCTAGAATGAATACCCCAGGCAAGAAAAGAAGCAGGGATAAGTGGTGCCGCTTTCATAGGGACCGCGGCCACGATACGGATGATTGTCGGGCCCTCAAAAAGGATATCGAAGAGCTCATACAATGGGGACACCTGGCCAAGTTTGTCCGAAAAGACGGGGCCGACCTTCCACCCCAAGGAGCCTACAAAGCGAACAGAGAGGCCCACTGAGTTCCAAGATTCCGAACCTGGGGCCGTCCTCCACCTTATCCATGGAGGTCCAATGGGGAGAGAACCAAACTTCTCCCAAAAGGCCTTCACCCTATCATAGAAGTAGGTTCAGTTTTCAATAAGGCCGATGCTTGTAACATGGCCAAAAGCATGTAATAATGGCTCACCGTATTGAAGCGGCCACTTAGTTTGTTTCAATAAAACTTAGCATTTTTCTATTAAAAATTATTGCATTTGCCTCATTTCTATCTCTCTGGGTCACATCTACGACTGGTTAAATGGTAAGTTCGGAGTCCAACTTGTCCTACAGGGTTGCTCTCACAACTTACTAAGCTCAAAAGACAAGTTTGGGGGTCCAACACTTGGTTCGACGTTGCTTTAGCCGCTTGCAAACAAATAAGTGCGGGACAGCTCACCATTCGGAATTGCTCCTACAACTTGTTAACTCTCTTAACAACAAGTTTGGAGTCCAACACTTGGTTCGACATTGCTTTAGACGCTTGCAAACAAGCAAGTGCGGGACAGCTCACCATTCAGAAATTGCTCCTACAACTCGTTAACTCTCTTAACAACAAGTTAGGAGTCCAACGCTTGGTTCGATGCCACTTTAGCTACTTGCGAACGCGCGAGTACGAAGTAGCTCATCATTCGAAATTGCTCCCACAATTGTTGAAACTCTTTTAAACAACAAGTTCGGAGCTCAACTCTGCCCTAGAGTTGCTCCTCAAACTTGTCTCCCAAACGGCTCTCTCCTAGAGCCTAGTGAGGCACTTCGCTCCGCTCGCCTCCAGAGTGGACCTCTTCTCAATGAGTTCAGAGCTAAAACTCTCTCCTAGAGTTCTCCTCGAATTTGTCTCCCAAATGGCTCTCCTAGGGGCTAGTGATGCTCTTCGCTCTGCTCGCCTCTAGAGCCGACCTCTTTTCAACGAGTTTGGAGCACAACTCTCTCCTAGAGTTGCTCCTCAAACTTGTCTCCTAAACGGCTCTCTTCTAGAGCCTAGTGAGGCTCTTCGCTCCGTTCGCCTCCAAAGCGGACCTCTTCTCAACGAGTTCGGAGCACAACTCTTCCCTATAGTTCTCCTCGAACTTGTCTCCCAAACGACTCTCCTAAGGCCTAGTGATGCTCTTCGCTCCACTCGCCTCCAGAGCGGATCTCTTCTCAACAATTTTGGAGCACAACTCTCTCCTAGAGTTTCTCCTCAAATTTGTCTTCTAAACAGCTCTCTCCTAGAGCTAAGCTCTTCACTCCGCTCGCCTTCCAAATGGCCTTCTTCTCAACGAGTTTGGAGCTTAACTCTTCCCTAGAGTTTCTTCTCAAACTTGTCTCCCAAACGGATCTCTCCTAGACCCTGACTATGCTCCTCCCGCTCACCTCCTGAGCGGCCTTCTTCTCATCGAGTTTGGAGCTCAACTCTTCCCTAGAGTTGCTCCTCAAACTCGCCTCCCGAGTGGCCTTCTTCTGAAAGAGTTCGGAGCCTAACTCGTCTAGAGGTGTTTCCTAAACTCGCTTCCAAGAACGGAACTCCCCTAGAGTCATGCAAAGCTCTTCTTAACTTCATGAAGGCGAAGATATTGCGGGACTATCTTGACCTTGAAGAATGATGATTCTCCAACCGACTTCTGAAGAAAACTTGTAGATCTTTGAGTTACCTTCGAAACAAGGGATCACACGCCCCAATCTGACCTCCGTAGCATTGGGAACGTCAGTTACAATACAGCTGTGCAAAAGCTCTCCTGGACTTCGGCAACGTGTGCCGAGCACTCTTGCCACCGACATCCAAATGCGAGAAAAAGCTCTCCTGGATTTCGGCAACGTGTGTCGAGCACTCATGCCACCGACGTCCAAATGCGAGAAAAAACTTTTTTGACTTCGGCAACGTATGCTGAGCACTCTTGCCACAGACGTCCAAATGAGAGAAAAACTCTCCTGGACTTCTGATATGGCTAAAAATGGGGTTAAATCGGAACCGTCCAGATTGGGCGCGAATCTTGAAGCTCGGGGGTAAAATAGTAATTTCGCATACAAATGGATCCAAAGCGGGTATTGGATCTTCTTCTCACAGATCCAACAGCCCACAAACGGATCCACTCCGACTGGGTACGGGTCCCGACCCGAGGCAAACCCAGACCAACAAGGAGACAAATCAGGGTCACTGATTTGACCAAGTCAACGGGCCTGATTTACTCTCACCGGGAATCAGGGATTGGTTTCCTAAACAGACAGTGAGGATTTTTCTCCTGGCAGTTATACAGGGAATCAAGTCTCTAATCACTCCCCTGGCGACTATAAATACCACCCATCTACCACTGTGACAGGTTAATCACTCTTTTTCCACCTTAAGCTCTTTCTTTAATCACCACTGGTTACTGACAAGAGCGTCGGAGGGTGCGTCGCCGGAATCAACCCCGGTGTCTCGCACTTCCTTGCAGGTTGCGGCAGGAATCGGAAGGCTTGGATCGGCTGTTCAGGTTTTTTCGAACTCACAAATCTCATCTGTTTGCCCCCACACCGAAATCAGCGGTAACAGATTGGCGCCGTCTGTGGGAAGCACCACACGAACAGCCTCAGCCTCTTCCTCGTCGTCTTCTACAACCATGCCTCCGAAGAGGGTCAGATCTAGAGGGTCCAACCGTGGGCCCAATCCCGCCGATCCTACAGAGGAAGCCCCTGTCAATCCTATTCCACAGCCCGAACTTCCTCCCCCGACTCAGCAGGGCCAACCTCCTCTTCCCAAGCAACAACCCCCCAATGGCCCTTCCGGTCACAACGGTCGAAGGCAGAAGCAGCCCCTCAACCCGGACCATGTCTCGGTTCACAATGAATCCTCGGATTCAATGGCTTCTCATCATCCCGACCTCCGCAACACAATCCTGAACCGCCAAAAAGATGAGGACCTCCGCACCCACTTTGATGAGAGGCGGGCCCGAGAGGAAGCCTCCCGCCAGCATCAGGGGGATCGGTCCCCTCACCGCCGAGACGGCAGAAGGTCTCCGGACCGCAAGGGCCGAGCGACATCTCCCGAGCGCCGAAGGAGGAGGCCGCATTCCCCCACGGATCGGCATCATCGGAGGAACAATGAGGCACCTATCACTCGTGTCGAGTTCCTACAATTTCAAGACACCGTGCTGCAGGCCCTCAACCTTCGGCAGAACAACCAAAATGCCCAGAGGGCTCCAACACCCCCGAGGGTTCCCAGTCCTCATCGCCGATCCAGAAGTCCTAACCCGGCTCCCAGTCGCCAGCAGCAGCAGTATAGTCCCCGCCGATCCCAGGACTACCGGCACTGCAGTCCCCGCTCCCCTTCCTATGAAGAAGAGTCCGGGGGATCGTATGATTACCAGCGGAGGGACGATGCCCTCAACCGCCGTCTCCATGAGGTGGAGAGGCGCATTGGTCGCATGGACAGAGAGGAGGAGTCCAGAGCAGGAACCGTCCGGCCCAGCAGACCCCCTTTCTCTCGGACGATCATGGAGGCCCCCATACCGAGGGGTTTCAAACCTCTGCAGTTTGAAACGTACTCAAGGGAGTCCGATCCAGTTGATCACGTCGAAAGCTTCAAGACATTAATGCTGATCCATCAAGCTTCCGACGCTATGCTCTGCAAGACCTTCCCCGCCACCCTCCGGGGGTCGGCTCGGGAGTGGTACTCCAGGCTCGCCCCCTCTTCCATCTTCTTGTTCGAGCAGTTCGAGACACTGTTCATTACTCACTTTGTGAGTAGCAGGCGAGCCGAGAAGACGGGCCTCTCCCTGCTCAACCTGCGGCAAGAAAGGGAAGAGAAACTGAGGGACTACGTGAAGAGATTCATCACAGAAGTCAGGTCTATCGCCTCCCTAGACCAGTCAGTGGCTACTGTTGCGTTCCAATCGAACGTCCTCAACTCCAACCTCCGGTCGTCCCTCGCCAAGAAGCCCCCGCACAACTTTGCCGACCTTCTCCTAAGGTGCGAGAAGTATATCCGGGCGGAAGAGGCCGAGTGCCTCCCGAACTTCGAAGGATCGGCCTCCGGGTCGAAGAGGAAGGCGACAGAGGAGGAGGGGTCGAAAAAGATGCAGAAGGACAACGGCGGCCAGCGCCGCCCTCCCCCTAGGTTCGAGAAGTTCACTCCCCTCACCACAAATGTCTCCACCATCCTGATGGAAGTGGAGAAGGAGGGGGTCATCCCTCCAACTCCGAGGATGAACACCCCGGCTAAGAGAAGGAACAAGGAGAAATTTTGTCGTTACCACAGGGACCACGGCCATGACACCAACGACTGCCGGGCGTTGAAAAATGAAATAGAGGCCCTCATCCAGAGGGGGCAACTGGCCAAATTTGTAAAGGCAAACGATCGGGCGGATCGCAGCACTCCTCCGCCTTGGGGGGCTAACAAGCGCTCCGAACGGCGCGAGGAGACACCCGAGTTTGAGGAAGAACGGGTCCTGCACCTCATCCACGGAGGGCCTATGGGGGGCTCCTCCTACTCCTCTCGGAAGGCCTTCGTCCGAGAGGTCAACTCAGTTCACAGCGCTCCTCCTCCCAAAGGCCTCGGAGTCCCGGTGACTTTCTCCAATGAGGACCTCGAAGGGGTCCGAACCCCCCACTGCGACGCCCTCGTCATCGACCTTCGCATGGCAAACTTCAAGGTGCAGAGAGTCCTGGTAGATAACGGGAGCTCGGTGAACATCCTCTTTCTCTCGGCCTTCCGAGGCCTTCAGTTGTCTCGGGACCGTCTCAAGCCGGCCGGTTACACACTCCACGGGTTCACGGGGGTCCCTGTAACTGTCGAGGGAGTAATAACCCTAGACGTGACTGCTGGAAACACCCCTACTACCCGGACCGAGCCGATGGACTTCATGGTCGTCGACGTCCCGACAGCGTATAATGTCATTCTAGGCCGACCCGGCCTAGCCGCCCTGAAAGCTGTCCCCTCAGCGTATCATCTTAAAATGAAGTTCCCCACTCGGTCGGGAGAAGGGGAAGTCAGGGGAAGTCAGGGGAAGCCAAGAGACAGCCCGGAAGTGCTACATGACTTCCACTAGGGGACCGGTGCTCTCGCTCGAGACACTAGAAATCCCCGAGCCGAAAGTTCGACCAACGTCCGAGCCGGCGGACGAGTTAGAAGAAGTGCTCTTCTCGGACGAGGACCCGAGCCGAAAATTCCTCATCAGCAAGTCCTTGCCGACCGCGCTGTACTCTGACCTGATTAAATGCATCCGGGATAACCGCGACCTGTTTGCTTGGTCGGCCGCAGATATGCCCGGCATTTTCGAGGAATTGCTAGTCCACCGCCTAAGTGTCGAACCGGGGTGCAAACCGGTTCAGCAGAAGAGACGAAAATTCGTTCCCGAGCGACAGCAGGCCATCAAGGAGGAGGTGGATAAACTTTTGAAGGCCAAGTTCATACAGGAGGTAAACTACCCCGAGTGGCTCTCCAATGTTGTAATGGTCAAGAAGTCCAACGGCTCTTGGAGAATATGCATCGACTTCACCGACCTGAATAAAGCGTGTCCGAAGGACCCATTCCCTCTTTCGAACATCGACACCCTCATTGACGCCACCTCGGGCCATGAGCTCCTCAGCTTCATGGACGCCTTCTCCGGCTATAATCAAATTCGAATGTTCCCTCCGGACATTCCGAAGACCTCCTTCATCACCGATCAGGACCTCTACTGCTACCGGGTCATGCCGTTCGGGTTGAAAAACGCAGGCGCCACTTACCAGCGCCTCGTCAACAAGGTCTTCCAGAGCCAGATAGGCCGGAACATGGAGGTGTACGTTGACGACATGCTCGTCAAGAGCATCCGAGGTACTGACCACGTGGCCGACCTCCAGAAGGCATTCGGCGTGTTGAGGAGGCACAGCATGCGGCTGAACCCGAACAAGTGTGCGTTCGGGGTCTCTTCGGGAAAATTCCTCGGCTTCATGGTGAGCCAACGAGGGATCGAAGCCAATCCCGAGAAGATCAAGGCCATATTGGACATGGCCCCGCCCTGAAACGTCAAGGAGGTGCAAAAGCTAACGGGTCGGCTCACTGCTATCGGCCGGTTCCTCTCGAAGTCTGGGGAGAAGTGCCTCCCCTTCTTCAAGGCACTCAGGGGGGCTAAGGGTTTTGAATGGGGCCCACCACAACAGGAATCGTTCGACCAACTGAAAGCCTACTTGGTGAACCCCCTCTGCTCAGCAAACCTGTCCCGGGGGAAACTCTCTTCATCTACTTGGCTGCTTCCGAGCAGACCCTGAGTGCTGTTTTGGTGAGGGAGGAGGACCGGGCCCAAAGGCCAATCTACTACGTGAGCAAAGTGCTTCGGGACGCCGAGCTCCGCTATCCGAAGATAGAGAAGATGGCATACGCCCTGGTCATGGCGGCGAGGAAGCTCCGGCCGTATTTTCAATCCCACTCGATGGTTGTCCTCACCGACCAACCTCTAAAGCAAATCCTCCACAAGCCTGAGACCTCGGGCCGGCTAATGAAGTGGTCCATAGAGCTGAGTCAACATGACATCTCTTACCAGCCTCGGACGGCAATTAAAGCACAGGCCCTCGCCGACTTCATCGTAGAGTCCACCATCCCTGAAGTCAGCCACGTCCCGAATGGACCCCCCATTTGGACGGTCTTTGTGGACGGCTCCTCCTGTAGCGAAGGGAGCGGCACCGGTATTATCCTGAACGGCTCTGACGACTTCGTCCTCTAGTACGCGATCCGTATGAACTTCAAGGCCTCGAATAATGAGGCGGAGTACGAAGCCCTCATTGCTGGTCTCAGACTTGCACGAAGTGCTTGGGCGCAGCGCCTCCGAATCCACAGCGATTCCCAGCTTATCGTGAACCAAGTCTTGGGCGAGTACGAGGCCCGAGATGAGCGAATGGCGAAGTACCTCGCTAAGGTCCGGGCCTTCATAAGCCGGTTTGAAGAAGTGCTCATCCAACGGGTCCCCCGTGAGGAGAATTCGCAGGCCGATGCCCTCTCCAAGTTGGCCTCGTCATCCCTACAAGGTCTTGAACAGACTGTTTTGATCGAAGTCCTCTCAAAGCCGAGCATAGAGGACGAAACCCCCGGCTCCGTAGAGTCGCTGCAAGTCATGCTACAAGATAATTGGATGAAGCCGTTGGTGGAATTCTTGAGGGACAGACTCCTCCCCGGGGACCCCAAAGAAGCACGCTGAGTCAGAACCCGGGCCGAGCGGTATGTCTTGATCGAAGGGATCTTATACAAACGCTCCTTCTCGCAGGCCGATGGCCGACCATACCTGAGGTGCCTCTTCCCAGAACAGGCCAACTATGCCCTACAAGAGCTCCACGAGGGTATCAGCGGAGCACATTCAGGATCTAGGGCCTTAGCTCGGAAAGCTCTGAACTATGGATACTTCTGGCCGACCCTCCTCCAAGATGCCGAGCGACACGTTCGGCAATGTGGCCCCTGTCAGAGACATTCAAACGTCCGTCGGCTCCCATAAGCCAACCTTGCCTCCCTATCAAGTCCCATTCCCTTTGCAATGTGGGGAATGGATTTACTAGGGCCCTTCCCTCCGGCTCCCGGCCAGTTCAAGTTCTTGGTGGTAGCCATCGACTACTTCTCGAAGTGGATCGAGGCCGAGCCCCTCGCCACTATAATCGAGAACAAAGCGCTTCAATTCTTCTGGAAGAGCGTTATTTGTCGGTTCGGCGTCCCCCGTGTCCTTGTGACGAACAACGGGACTCAGTTCACTGGCGCGACATTCCGAGCTCTGTGTGACGACCTCGCCATCCAGTAGCGCTTCTCGTCCGTCTCCCACCCTCAGTCGAACGGACAGGCAGAGAACGCTAATCGGCAAATCCTCGTAGGTATCAAGAAAAGGCTGGACAAATGTTCCAAAGGCCTATGGGTCGACCAACTCCCCAACGTCCTATGGAACTACCGCACGAGCAAGCGGACCCCCACAGGTGAGTCCCCTTTCAACCTCACCTACGGGTCCGAGGCGGTGATACCCCTCGAGGTCGGCATACCCTCTCCTCGCCTTGCGGCCTACGATGAGGAGCAGAACGCCAGAGACCTCAGAGCAAGCTTAGATCTGGTAGATGAGCTCAGGGAAAGAGCGTCAATTCGGCAGCAAAGTTACCGAAGAAGGGTTGGGTTGGCATACAATAGGAAGGTCCGACCCACCAACCTTAAGCAAGGGGATTTGGTATTGAGAAAACTGGCCATATCCTTCCCCAACCAGAGGAGCAAGCTGGCTCCGAACTGGGAAGGGCCTTACAAGATCACAAGGATAGTTCGGCCCGGAGCATATCGTCTGGAAGATCTAGAAGGCAGAGAGATTCCGATGACCTGGAATGCTGACCACCTCCTGAAATACCAAGAGAGCGCCCCGACGCCACTCTAAGTATCGCAGGATATTGAGCCATTCCTCTCCTCCAACTTGTAATCTATTTCATAAGTTGTAATATGTAAAAACGGTTCGCCGTCGATTATTAATAAAGAATGACCTTTCATGCTTATAAATTTGTTTGCACCTCTCCGCCTCTATCCCTTGTTTTTGCTTTTTTCAACCAATGGTTCGGGGTCTAATGTCCGGCTCGACTTTTCCTCCTCAGCTCGTCCCTGGACGAGCTAGAGGTAGATCGCCGTACGGGACTGCCTCCACAACCGTTGAACTAACACCGATGGTTCGGAGTCCAACACTCGACTCGACTTTACCTCTCGGCTCGCCCCCTGACGAGCCAGAGGTAGATCGCCGTTCGGAATTGCTCCCACAACCGTTGAACTAACAATGATGGTTCGGAGTCCAACACTCGGCTCGACTTTACCTCCTCGGCTCGCCCCCGGACGAGCCAGAGGTAGATCGCCGTTCGGAATTGCTCCCACAACCGTTGAACTACACCGATGGTTCGGAGTCCAACACTCGGCTCGACTTTACCTCCTCGGCTCGCCCCCAGACGAGCCAGAGGTAGATCGCCGTTCGGAATTGCTCCCACAACCGTTGAACTACACCGATGGTTCGGAGTCCAACACTCGGCTCGACTTTACCTCCTCGGCTCGCCCCCGGACGAGCCAGAGGTAGATCTCCGTTCGGAATTGCTCCCACAACCGTTGAACTACACTGTTGGTTCCGGAGTCCAACACTTGGTTTCATTCTACTCCCCAAGCTTGCCTCACGGCAGACTAGGAGTGGACCACCATTCGGAATTGCTCCCACAACCGTCGAACACACGCTATGACCGACGAGTCCCACGAAGGAAAAAGAGCTCGGCTCACCCATCAACTTCGCAAGAAGTATTAGACCGAAGCACTGTTCGGCCCCAAATCCGAGCCATCCTGTCTCGAAGCCGAAGCCCGAAACCCCATGCCTTCAGTCGGCTACCGAGCAGGGGCCTTTCCGACCCTGTAAACGGAGAAAACGCACTTTCTCCTTAACTTTCGCGTCGGATCTCGATCAGACGGCCCAGATCTTGCCAATAGCGCTAGACGACAAGATAGCATTTTCTTGGGAACTGAGCCGCCTCGAGATTTGCGCCAACATCCAATGGCCCAGATCTTACCACCAACGCTAAACGACAAGATAGCGTTTTCTTGGGAACTGAACTGCCTCGAGACTCGTGCCATAATCCAATGGTCCGGACCTTGTCAGAGTCACTAGACGACAAGATAGTGTTCTCATAGGAACCGCTTCGGCTCGACAGTCTTCCCGACGGCATTAATACGCTCGGCTCGTAATTCTCGAAGTGACCAACACACTTACATGCGAGATAGACGCGCAGAGCAACAAGAAAAGCGCTAGTTCTCGAAAGAAATTTTATTAATAATCTGGGCATAATACAAAGCAATCTTTCATTGGTCACAAAGCATTAGAAAACAAAAATACAGCGCCGACCCACAACACTTGGTATTCAAACAGAAATGTCTTCACTGATCTGTTCGGTTCCCAGCCCATCCACTTCGGCCGAAAGCTCCTCCACCTCTTTCCGAAGCTTCGCCTCCTCGGTCTGCAAATGACGGATCTCATAGACCAAATCATCTCGCTCAGCAATTATTTTCGACTAATTGTGCCGAATACACTGAACCCGAAGAGCGCTGCTAAAAGCAGATTGCGAATCTTCGTCCTCCCTTACAGGAGTCGCCTCGACGATCCTATTCTCCAGACGTTGGATCTCAGCGTCTCGTTGGCCGAGGACGGAATGGAGGTGGGCCCGCTCGCTCTCAGCTCGGCGCAACTTCAGCTCGACGTCACGAAGCCGCTCTCGGCACTCCGACGGGCGAGACTTCGTCGCCCCTGCAGTTACCTCGGTTTCAGCGGCATCATTCGAGCTGTTGGAATCCGAGTCTTGGATTGTCACCACGAGATGAAAAGAAGGAAAAACGAATAGCAAAATTTCAATACACTGCCGAAGTCCAACACTTGGGAATTTTCTAAACAAACTTTCAGATTCATATTCAGATATAATAGTGTTACAGACGGCCGGACCGACCCCACAATTTAGTCTTTACAATAGCCAAAAAAAAAATTAAAAAAATAAAAAAATAAAACAACATGATCAGGGCCTCTTCGGAAGGGGAACGCTTCGGTTTAAGGAAACGCGAGGACGACGAGGTTTGCCCTCCGAACTCGATCATAAACCAACAAAACGTGACCCCCCTTTGCTGCTGACCCTAATTGTGGCGCCGACCGAGGCTCCGCTCGACGAGACGGCCACGCTACTCTGAGCGTCGGCAGGGCTCCGCCTAGCCACGGGCAGACGTGTCGCAAGTTCATAAAATGTAATTCTTCTCTTGCTCTCTTCGCGAGTACACGATGTACTGCGGACGTTGGCTCTCTCGGGCAGGGGCTTGAGCGACGCGACCTCTTCCTCCAGTTCGATGATTCTATCCCTCAAAGCGTCGTCCTTTGCCAACTTCTTCAGACGTGGGAGCCTCGACGAGCCCGAGGCGTTGGCACTATCGGTCGCAAGCCGTCGATAATGGGTGGCCTCGATTCCCCTATCTATCGTAATCCTCCTAAGCTTGTCGACCTCGGCTAGCAGCTTCTTGCGCTCGGACGACACCTTCTCCAGCTCGGAAGCCAGCTGTCGGATCTTGGCCGAGAGCTCTTCGTTCTTCCGCTCGGCGGTGGCAAGCTCCCCACGAAGTCGCTTGACCTCGCCCTCAAGAATAGGGACCGGGGCTCGTTTTCGTAGCTGCGTCAACTCGCGACACTGCCCCCTGGCCAGCACCTTTATCTCCCCCAGTTCCAAAAACATGTAAAAGCGCTTATCATGGCTCAGTGACAGCTCTCGCTTCGTCTTAGCCAGCTCTCTGCGGAGGTCCGAAACCTCCGTGATCGGTCCGAACTTCACCTGAAAAGCAGAGATAAATCCGATGGGCCAACACTTGGAAACATCTACCACTAATTATACACAAAATCCGAGACTCAACACTTGGACAAATTTTGGGCCAAACGAAACATTTCCATTCAAAACCAAGGAGAAAGTTTTACAAGAGCGGTGGCCAGTCCGCGGTTAGGCTTACAAAAAGAAACAAAACAACGAAAGACTAAAAGAGGCAACCGAGTCAGGGGTCGACCTTTTTGTCGTTCGGGTCCGTCGACCCCCCCGGCCTTGCCCTCGCCATCGCCCTCATCTTCGTCTTCACTCCCGCTCTCCTCCTCGGAGTCATCTTCCCCTTCATCCTCGGCCTCGGTCTCTCCCGGGCCTTCGACACCTTCCGTCTCTCCCTCCGGGTCGAGCATCCCCGGGGGAACTTCCTCCTCCCCCTCCACGGGGTCGTAGAAACGATAGGAGGACGTGTCGAAACCCGGATTCCTGGCAGCCACGTGGAGCAAGGCACGACCGTAGGCGTCCTCCATGTTCTTGAACATGTGTTGCATGACCTCCTCATGCACAACCTTCTTCACCTTCTTCACCTTAGACCGGTGTTCGGCCATGATCTTCTCGGCCCTCTTCCGAGCCCTCTCCGCTTCCGACCGAGCATTGGCCAGCTCCTCCTTCAGTTCGGTAGCCTCCTTCTCTGAAGCTTCGAGCTTGGCCGCCGCGTCCTTCGACAGCTGAATGGCGTCGGCCAGCTGCTTCTCCAGCCCGGCCACTTCGGCGCCCCTCTTCGACGAGAGGAGTTGCTCGGCATCAAGCAGCTTCGCGACCTTGACGCGCTCCACCCTCTCCCGCTCATACTCCTGTTCCTTGCCCGCAAACTCCTCGAGCAGGAAGTTGAAGTGGCAGAGGGTCTGAAAAGAGGACAGCCAATTAGAACCCGAACCCAAGAACTTAGAAAAATCTCAGAAAAAGTCTCAGTGAGGAAGAGCTCGGCCCACTTACCGACATGGTGTTCCGAGCGATCTGCATCGCGGCGTCCCCTGCTAGCCCGGCCTTTAGGGTCGCTCGATCCTTTGGGGTCGGCAGGTGCCTCACCGCTTCCATGCAAATGTTGTCGTCGCCCAAGAAGCCGTCGACATTCATCACCTGCCAGTCAGGGACGAAGATCTGCTTATGACGCTCGGTCAAGATCTTCTCTGCCTCGACAGTGAGGGGCGGAACATGGAGGGACAACGCCTCCTTCACGCCGAATGCATCGCTCGACGAACCGGGAGCATCCCCCTTCGAGGTCGGTGTCGGCGCGCCCGAGGTAGGAGGGTCGAGGACCATGACCTCCCCCTGCTCGGAACCAGCCTCTGGCACCACAACCTTCGGCTGGTCGGTAGGCTTCGCGACCGAAGGCATCTTCGAGGCTCGGCCGCCCTGAGGTCCTGCAGAGGGCCTCTTCTTCCTCGTCTCCCGCCCCTTCGCCATCAGAGCCTTATAATCCATCATCATTGTCTCTGCACAGGCCGAATGAAAAGACTTAGAAAATTTTTCATAAACTATAAGCAAAGAGCATAAATACAAGAAGCGTACTAGGGTCGATCGGACTGAGACCCCCTCGGAACAGAACCTCCTCGGTAATATCTTTCCAGCTTAACGCTGGCACAGCGAGGAGCTTCTTGAGGACCCCGGCTTCCTCGTCACTCAACACCGGCTCCTTCTTGGCTCGCTTGGGCAACCCATCCCTCGCCCAAACTATCGGGATCACCCACGGCGTGGGAGCCCGGATGATGAAATACTTCTCCTTCCAGTGTTTGATTGAGTCCGGATTCTCGACCAACTTCACGCCGGTCCGCGGCGAAAGATAGAACCTCTGTTCGTTTCGGTTCGGCTGACAAGGTCGGTAGAGACTCCGGAAGAGAAACATGCTCGGCACAGTACCGACCTCTTTGCACCGAAGTAGGAACACCATGACGTGTCTCCAGGTGTTCGGCATCAGCTGGGCAGGGCTCAGACCGTACCAATTCAAGACGTCAATTATAAACGGGTGGAGGGGGAAGCGAAGCCCGGCGATCAGGGAGTCGACAGGAAAGACGCACACATCTGTCGAAGACTTCGTGTTCGATCGAAAACCTGGCCCGGGGAGAAGTAGCCCGTAGTCGATCGGAATCTGGAACCCCTTTCGGATCAAATGAAGATCGGCCTCAGTAAGAGACGAGATGGTATGGTCCACCTCGGACAGCTCCCTCGGTTCATTCTCCTCCACCGACTTGGCCGTGCCTTGGGTCACCTTCTCCAAGATATCCTCGGCATAGTCCCGAACGCCTCCCACACTCGACAGGGCAATGGGCTGCCGACCGAACGCCCCCGCCGTCTTCGGTGTCTCGACGATCGTGACCACCGCTTTACCCTTTTTAGATGCGGCTGCAACCTCCTGAGGTAGCTCGGCTACTTCACCCTCCTTGTCCGGCCGAACGACGCTCTGATCGGTCGGCTCCAAAACCTCCTTTCCTCTGCCCGCTCGGCCCACGGCTTGGTCCGAGACGGGGGTCTCATCCGAAGACGTAATCTTAACCATTTTCAAAAGAGAGAGGAAAGAGACTGACCTCGAAGTGACAGCTACGGTCGGAAAAGTTCGCCAGAAAGCCGCGACAGCTAGCAGCACCGCCAAGGAGCTAAAAACTTCGAAGGTAAAAGTAAAAGCAGAAGAGAGAGAGTAAAAGTGAATAATGAGACTGGGATTAAGGGGGGGAGTGAAGATTTATAGTAAAAAGGAACGTCCCTTGGACTTTCGAACAAAAGAGCGCGACTCTTGGGCCGCTCTCGAAACATCACGAAGGCCCAACACAACTCTGTCTTCTTCACCAAGTCAACTAGCTCGGCGCAACGGGATCTGCATCCGAACTTCACGCAATCCGACCCCACTTACAAATAGCCCGGTCGGCCGCCGAACAAGTACCATTCCGAGCTAGCAAATGGAGAAAACTCACTTTCTCCTTAACTTTAGCGTAAAATCTCAATCAGACGGTCCAGATCTTGCCAAGGACACTAGACGACAAGATAGTGTTTTCTCGAGAAATGTGCCCGTCTCGAGATACGCGTCGCCATCCCACGGCCCAGATCGGGTCAAGTCGTTCGGACTGCCTACACTTGCCCCATGTCATCAGACGGCTCCGGCTGCGCCACGTCACTGGGATAATCGTACCCTCGGGTGTCCCAACTCTGTCTGAAGAAACCGGGAAAAATTTCGATTTAAAGTTTTAAGGCACCGCCTTCGGCGAGCCCCCCAGGCCCCAGGTCTCGGTCGGCGTTCCGCCGACCCATGGGGCCCGGTCAGAATCAGATCGGCACCCCCCCATCTCTAACTCCTTCAGGCTGGCAATCATCGGAAGCCGTCAGCCCGGAAGGAAGACAGAGATGGGAAGAGACCCATCATTCCGAAGCCACTGCAGTCCCTCGGACCCGGACTAGGGTCATCACCTCTTCTACCATGATCTTCCCCGACCCTGACACCCACAACGGGGCAGTCAGAATCGGGAGAAGACCACGGTGGAAGAATGACCACCCGTCCTCCCGAAACCAACTCTTCCCTCGGGCCGGATTTGGGTCATCACCTCTTCTACCATGACCCTCCGATTCAGACACCCACACCGGGGCCGTCAGAATCGGGAGAAGATCATGGTAGAAGAACGACCACCGGTCCTACCGAGGCAGATCGTGTTGGGTTTTCGGGGCATAAATGCAGCGGATTAAAATAATAAAATTGAAACCCAATCGCAGGATCCATGCAAAACAAGACGTTTAATTCGTAGTTATGAACGTTTACCTTAAAACGAAGCTTTAACAGTTGAGAAAAGGATGACTAATGGAGGTCCAAGCTTCTTGAATCACCACGCATCCCGCTCACGCGATCTACGCTCTATCGGTATCCACACGAACACTTGGTATTTGAAGGAGCGATGTACTAGCATCCGAAAAACAAATTCTCTCTATCTCCATCTTCTTCTCTCAAACGGCTAGGGTTTTTTTTTCTCTTAGCCTCTCTGTCTAATTTGAGAGTTTAAGATCTTTATATAGAGAGACAAATCTGTTTTTCTAAAGCCCAATCCTATTGGGCTTTTATTAAAATTAGAATTCTTAATTAAATAAATAATTAAGTCAAACTTAATTAATATTCTAATATAATTCTAATTCTAATCATTAGTAAATTTGAAATTATATTTAATTAATTAATTAAGTCCCACTTAATTAATATCATAAATAAATTCGAATTACTATTTAATTTAAATTCATAATTTAAATCAAATCTCCTTCAAGCGTTCTTGTGTGTGACCCTTTAGGTTATTATTACGTTGGAAATAATTTTAATATCCAATAATAAAATTATAAACAATGAGCGGCATCTAGTAATACATCATTGCTACCCAAGTAATAATAATAATTGGTGATCCAATAAAACCTTTCGTGATTAATGTTTCCGTGTAATATAATCCCTTTAACCAAATATTATAGATTAAACTCGAGGCATGTTCTCAGTCATCCTCTTCAACATTTAATCCGGATTTCCTTGATCAATGAGTAGACTATTAAAACAAATCATTATTTGAGCATGGCCATGCATTTCATAGTCTCACTCAATCAAGAGGCCAATAATATCTCTCCTAATTATAGGAGGGTTAAATCCTTTATCTATCATTCATATTTCTCATACGACTCATAATATACCCGATGTCCACTTTTATCATCACCCGGTCAAAGGTAACTTTTAATGTAGTCAAAGTATATTAATCCTCGTATAGAAATATAATGATCTCAAGTCAGAGGATCATTACACCATTATCACTGTGAGTCTTTCTTATGACTTTATTTAAACATGAAGAATCTCACTGTGGGTCTATCCAGTGCCATGTAGAATCTTACATGCACCTATGTTCTTGACTTTAGTATCACTATACCTATGACCAATGAGATGTGGTCATCAGTCAACAAACATACTAATCTTTATGCATTATTATTGTCCCATAATGACAATGCTTGATTAGGGATATTTAGGAATATAAACACTATTCATATAATCTCATTTTTAAGTCACATACTTAAAGATATAGAATATGTATTATATATTCCAAGGACATTTATTACTCTAACATTTTTATCGCAGTAAATTAAGACATAATAAATTAACATATAATAATCAATAGAACACAACCATTAATTAACAAAAGTATTTCCTAGAAGCACAATCACATTGTCTCTAGGGCACTAATACTAACAATCTCCCACTTGCACTAGAGCCAATCACTCATGTATCTAATACCCACGGAACTAGTGTGATCTTCGTGCTTCTGCTGCGACAAAGCCTTAGTCTTGTGGGTCCGCAACGTTATCTTAAGTATGCACTTTACATATGTATGTATTCTGACTTAAACCGATTAATCTTTTAGATCTATCTCTATAGATCCTGATCCCTAAGACATATGTATCATCGCCAAAGTCTTTTATTGAGAAACTATTTCCCAACCAAATCTTCACAACCTGTAGATTAGGAATGTCATTCCCTATTAATAATATGTCATCTACATATAATACTAGGAATGACACATGGCTCCCACTAACCCTTCGTAAACACACGACACATTTTCATTTTACATGAAGCCAAACTCTTTGACTGTTTCATCAAAACGAATGTTCCATCTCCTCGAGGCCAGCTATAATCCATAAATGGACCATCGCTTCTCACAGACCATTCTAGCAAACTTTGGATCGACTTGACATCCATTTGCCAGATTTCATAGTCATAGTAAGTTGCTATCGCAAGCAAAATCCTGATGGATTTGACCATACCCACCGGTGAGAAAGTTTCATCATAGTCACTACTATGAATCTGCTTGAAACTTTTCGCCACTAGTCTTGCTTTGTATGTCTGTACATTACAATCCACGTCAGTTTTTCTTCAAGAAACCCACTTACACCCTATGGGTTTTACCCCTTCGGGTGGTCCAACCAAAGTCCATATTTTGATTTTCATACATGGAATCCATCTCAGATTTCATGGCCTCCAGCCATCTCTCAAAATCTGGACTATTCATAGCATCTTTGTAGGTGAGAGGCTCATCATCATCTATGATCATCACATCGCCAATTTGAGTCAGAAGAAATCCACGATATCTCTCTGGCTCATAGCGAATCCTACTAGATCTACGAATAACCTGTGTTTCTTGAGCAGTGTTGTTATCAACATCTTGAGTCACACTCTGCTCATGTTCCAACTCTTGTTCAACATTATTCTGTGGTTCTTGATCCTCATCGAGATCTATTGTCCTCCCACTATTTTTCTTAGAAAGTAAATCTCTCTTTAGAAACATAGCCATTCAAGCAACAAACACTTTGTTCTCCGAAGGTTTATAGAAATAATACCCTTTTTGTTTCCATTGGGTATCCCACAAAATCTGATTTTGGTCTTAGCTTGTCAGAGATTATACGTTTCACAAAATCTTCATATCCCCAAATTTTCATAAATGACACGCTGTGACGTTTCTCAGTTCATATCTCATGTATGGTGTCTTTTGAACTGATTTAGAAGGAACTCGGTTTAGTGTTTCTGCAGCCGTCTCTAGGGGCATAACCCCAGAAACTAATTGGAAGATCCCCTAGACTCATCATCAATCGCACCATGTCCAACAAAATGCGATTTCTCCTCTCAGACACACCATGTCTTTGTAGTGTTCCAGGAGGAGTGAGTTGTGATACTATACCACACGCTTTTAAGAAATTTTAAGCTTAGGTATTCTCCACTACGATCAGATCGTAGAGTTTATACTTTCGCCTATTTGTTTTTCTTCTTCAATCTCTTACTCTTTGAATTTTTCAAACGATTCGGATTTGTTCTTCAAAAGATACACATATCCGTATCTACTAAAATCATCAGTAAAGGTTAAAATTAGTAAAAGCCACCTCTTGCCAACATACGCATTGGACCACATACATCACTATGTATCAATTCCAATTGTTTGGTGGCCCTCTCACCTTATCCGGTAAAAGGAGTTTTAGTCATTTTGCCAATGAGACATAGTTCACATTCTTCGTATGATTCAAAATCAAACTTATCCAAGTATCCATCCTAATGTAACTTGGAAATGCGATTCTCATTTATATGGCCTAAATGACAGTGCCAGAGGTATGTTTGATTTGAGTCATTTATCTTTAGACGTTTATTATTTACATTATAGATAGGAGTATCAAAATCAAGAACATATAAACCATTAAACAAACGTGCAACCTCATAGGTAACATTATTTAATGAAAAGGAACAACAATTGTTCTGAATCAAAAAGGAAAAACCAATCTTGTCCAAACAAGAAACCAAAATAATGTCTCTGCAAATTGCAGGCACGTAAAATAGTTCTCAAGTTCTGAAATAAGCCCCATGGGCATCGATAAATAATAAGTCCCTACAGCTAAAGCAGCAACCTTTGCTCCATTGCTAACATGTAGGTCGACTTCTCCTAACGCCAAAGTTCTACTCCTTCGCCGTTTATGCACATTTATACAAATGTGAGAACCACATCCAGTATCTAATACCCATGATGTAGAAGTAGACAAATTTGACTTCTATAATATAAATACCTGAATCAGAAATCTGAACAGCCTTCAGTTTCTTCAGATCCTCCAAATAAGTTTGACAGTTTCTCTTCCAATGACCCGGCTTCATGCAATAGTGACAATCACCCTTTGCCTTTGCCTTTGCAACACCTCCAGTAGGCTTCTAAGCCTTAACAGCGGGTTCTGGATTAGCAGGCTTAGATCCAATCTTGTTCTTGCCTTTCCATTTACCCTTTCCTTTGGCATTCCCTTTGTTGACCATCATTATGGGAGCAGGGGATGCCTTCTGAATGTTGGTCTCAGTAGCATTCAACATAGCCAACAATTCGGTAGGTGTCTTGTCTATCTCATTCATATTGTAATTCATTACAAATTGAGCATAGTCGTTGTTCAAAGATTGCAAGATTAGATCTATCTGAGCTTCCGGACTGATGGCGGAACCCAGAGTAGCAAGGTACTCCATATATCCATCATCTTTAGAACATGCGGTGCAACTGGATCACGATCACCCTATTTACATGCATACAAGGCTTTACTTGTATCAAACCTCTCTTGACGAGCCTGTCCTTCAAACATACGTTTAAGGTGCTCTATCATTATATGAGCATCCATATGCTCATGCTGTTTCTGAAGCTCAAGACTCATAGTCGCAAGCATAAGACAAGTGACATCCGTGTCATCATCGATATGTTTCTGATAAACATTACGTTGATCAACCGATGCACCTACAGGGAGAGGTCCAGGGCGAGGAAATGACATAGAGCTTTCACTCTTACCTGAGGACTATCCTCAAATTCCTTTGCCAATCGAGGAAGTTTGTTCCTGTCAACTTGTCCTTCTCAAGGACAGATCGTACAGAGAAGTTATTTGAGTTGTTTGCCATTAGAATATCTATAATGTAAAATGCATAAAAGAATTAGTCTACGGAATTATTAGTTTATGTTCAAATGATTATTCATATATATTCATAATATATATCTCCCACTATTTTGATCAAATTAATAGCCCTTACTATTAATTCGGAAAGCATTTATTATATATCTTTCTAGTGAGCCAAGATCCATATTTCATCATGTCTTGAGTCAGCGTTGGCTGAAACTCCCAAAACACAACTATTTAGGTAGACAACATTTGTCAATTATATCACGTATATAACTCTTGGATAGTTTGGTGAACAACCATTGCTCTAATTTATCTAATAAATTTTTCGCCAAACTCTATGCTTCTAAGTTCATAATCTTATTGTGACGACTTAGTTAAGTTAGGCCCAATGAATCAACATAACGAGTATCACATTTACTCTTTCGCACCTCACCACAATTAAAAGGAGCACTCTGCTTTGGCAAACCCACCCTTATGATCTAGGCCTTGATGAGTGTTATTCATTGGAAAGCATCTTGTTTAACTTAATATTTATTAAGGGATTTACTTATAAACGATCATGATCCCATCATAAAGAGATTCTCAATTTTTCCTTGAATCAAATATTTCAAATCAAAATTCGTTGAATGAATGATTTCCAGATCAGAGGTTAACGCACAGACGGCATTATTGGCACCCCTTTTCTTACAGATTCGTAATCGGTTGTTGACAAAATCATTCAATCGTTGAATAATGAAAATTCATATTTAATTACCGTGTTTCATAAACACTAGAATCTCATGATCGTTTGTTTAATGTTCATCTTAAATCGTTATAGATTTTATCTTGTTTAAGCATGAATGGGGTGTCGTATCTAATACATTCATCTTAATCTAATTAAGCATGCATCATTATCTCTACACATACATTGTATCACATACATTCATACATATGTAAAGTGCATAAAGTAAACGTGTTTGGTTATGGCCCATCCTATATGATCTTTCCAAGCTAATGGAAAAATCAAGGTCAATCTATGGGTGGTTTAAAATACTACACTATTACATGTCTTTATCTTCTTCATCTTCATCTTGTATCTCCTTCTTTGGAATGCTCATTAGTTTGTCTCCTTGCTTCCATGTCTTCATTGATCATTACATTGAATAATGAAAAAAAAAAAAATGTTCTTATGAACTTACAAGAGGAACTCGAGTTACATTCGAGAATATAAATTACAAGAAATTGAAGACGACATGCAAGTCGTATTTAGAAACCAAACCATAAATCAAAACCACTAACCTATGGGTCTTAAGGCCATAACCATACACCATGCTCATATAACAATTAAGAATATCTCATATTTCATTATGTCATCATACCACATCATATTTGTCATGATCCAATCACAAAAATTAAATAGGGTAAAATCAGAAAATTGCAATCAAAATTCTGAAAACAGTAAATCGCAGTTTTCTGGTTCTAAACGGCGTCAAACGCCTTATATCCGCGTCGGTGACAAAGTCAGTATTGCTCAGTGACCCGATTCCAGTCAGAAAACATATTTTATTTGCGAAAATCGGACACTGGACATAGATTTCACCAAATCTGCTCATCTTTGCAGAAACCGTATCGTATACAATCTACGCGATAAGAACAAATATATAATATTCAAATAATATCATATATTATCTTATCATGTTATACCATATCATATTTCATCATGATCCAATCATAAAAATCATATAAGGCATAATTCAGAAAATTGAAATTAAATCTGAAAACATAAAATTGCATATTTTAGGCCCTAAACGGCGTCAAACGCCTTACAGACGAGTCGGTGATAGATTGAGCTATCAGTTTTGTTCAGACGCTCGTTTCCCTTTCCGAAAAGGTACTCATTTGCAAAAATCGGACACTAGAAATAGATTTCAGCAAATCTGCAGCAGCCGTTTCAGAATCCACATCGAATACGATTCTCGTAATTAGAACAAACATAAATCATATACATATCAGTATACATACAGATTATAAGATCATCATATGATCATCTCAATCATCATTAACTTACAGTTTATGCATATGTATCAAAACTGTAACAAATAAACGAATTAAAACGTTTTCGCAAGTGGCTCTGATACCAATGTTGGGTTTTCGGGGCATAAATGCAGCGGATTAAAACAATAAAATCGAAACCCAATCGCAGGATCCATGCAAAACAAGACGTTTAATTCGTAGTTATGAACGTTTACCTTAAAACGAAGCTTTAACAGTTGAGAAAATGATGACTAATGGAGGTCCAAGCTTCTTGAATCACCACGCATCCCGCTCACGCGATCTACGCTCTATCGGTATCCACACGAACACTTGGTATTTGAAGGAGCGATGTACTAGCATCCGAAAAACAAATTCTCTCTATCTCCATCTTCTTCTCTCAAACGGATAGGGTTTTTTTTTCTCTTAGCCTCTCTGTCTAATTTGAGAGTTTAAGATCTTTATATAGAGAGACAAATCTGTTTTTCTAAAGCCCAATCCTATTGGGCTTTTATTAAAATTAGAATTCTTAATTAAATAAATAATTAAGTCAAACTTAATTAATATTCTAATATAATTCTAATTCTAATCATTAGTAAATTTGAAATTATATTTAATTAATTAATTAAGTCCCACTTAATTAATATCATAAATAAATTCGAATTACTATTTAATTTAAATTCATAATTTAAATCAAATCTCCTTCAAGCGTTCTTGTGTGTGACCCTTTAGGTTATTATTACGTTGGAAATAATTTTAATATCCAATAATAAAATTATAAACAATGAGCGGCATCTAGTAATACATCATTGCTACCCAAGTAATAATAATAATTGGTGATCCAATAAAACCTTTCGTGATTAATGTTTCCGTGTAATATAATCCCTTTAACCAAATATTATAGATTAAACTCGAGGCATGTTCTCAGTCATCCTCTTCAACATTTAATCCGGATTTCCTTGATCAATGAGTAGACTATTAAAACAAATCATTATTTGAGCATGGCCATGCATTTCATAGTCTCACTCAATCAAGAGGCCAATAATATCTCTCCTAATTATAGGAGGGTTAAATCCTTTATCTATCATTCATATTTCTCATACGACTCATAATATACCCGATGTCCACTTTTATCATCACCCGGTCAAAGGTAACTTTTAATGTAGTCAAAGTATATTAATCCTCGTATAGAAATATAATGATCTCAAGTCAGAGGATCATTACACCATTATCACTGTGAGTCTTTCTTATGACTTTATTTAAACATGAAGAATCTCACTGTGGGTCTATCCAGTGCCATGTAGAATCTTACATGCACCTATGTTCTTGACTTTAGTATCACTATACCTATGACCAATGAGATGTGGTCATCAGTCAACAAACATACTAATCTTTATGCATTATTATTGTCCCATAATGACAATGCTTGATTAGGGATATTTAGGAATATAAACACTATTCATATAATCTCATTTTTAAGTCACATACTTAAAGATATAGAATACGTATTATATATTCCAAGGACATTTATTACTCTAACATTTTTATCGCAGTAAATTAAGACATAATAAATTAACATATAATAATCAATAGAACACAACCATTAATTAACAAAAGTATTTCCTAGAAGCACAATCACATTGTCTCTAGGGCATTAATACTAACAGATCGCCCCTTTGGATTGGGACTTCGGCAGTCAACCCTTCTGCCAAGATCTCCCCTGACCCAGACACCTCCACCCGGGACATCAGAGTCAGGAGAAGATCTTGGTGGAAGAGCGACTCCCCGTCCTTCCGAAACACACGGTCCCTCGGATCTGGACTTCGGTGGTCTACCCTTCGGCCCAAACCTCCCCTGACCCTGACACCTTCGCCCGGGCTGCCAGAGTCAGGAGAAGATTTGGGCGGAAGAACGGCCACCAGTCCTTCCGAAATGAACCCCTCCGTCGGATCCGGACTAGGGTCATCGCCCCTTCTACCATGACCACCCCCGATCTTGACACCCACATCGGGCCGGTCAAAATCGGGTGATGATCATGGTGGAAGAGTGACCACCCGTCCTTCCGAACAGGCTCACCCCTCGGATTCGGACATGGATCATCACCTCTTCCACCATGATCCCCCCCGACCCTAACACCCACGTTGGAGCAGTCAGAGTCAGGAGAGGACCATGGTGGAAGAACGACCACCCGTCCTTCCGAAGTAACTCATCCCTCGGGTCCGGATTACGGTCGTCACCACTACTGCCTTATTCTCCCCCGACCCTGACATCCACTTTGGGGCCGTCAGGAACGGGAGAAGAACCAGGCAAAAGAGCGACCACCCTTCCGAACCTCGAAGGAGAAGTTACCCAAGGCAAATACCTCTGAGGTCTGAAACTCTACATTGTTGCGATTGAAATGACAAAGGGAGTGGGATACTTATAAGCTATCCTCCAAGATCTGGCCATTATGAACCTCGAAAATTGAAACGCCACGCATTAATTAAGGGAATCATCCTTAATGACCTAGGGAAGGCGGAACGCCACACTAACCCTAGGGCACCATTAATGCCATTGGGAACAGGATCATCTCGAAACAGATTGCGCCACGGCGCTCGGACTGCCGAGACTCCATGCCTTCGTTCGGCTGCCGGGCAAGTGCCTTTCCGATCCTGCAAACGGAGAAAACTCACTTTCTCCTCAACTTTCGTGTAAGATCTCGATCAGACGACCCAGATCTCGCCGGGGACATTAAACGACAAGATAGTGTTTTCTTGAGAAATGCGCCCGTCTTGAGATGCACGCCGCCATCCAACGGCTCAGATCGCGCCACGGCGCTCGGACTGCCGAGACTCCATGCCTTCGTTCGGCTGCCGAGCAAGTGCCTTCCCGAGCCTGCAAACGGAGAAAACTCACTTTCTCCTCAACTTTCGCGTCAGATCTCGATCAGACGGTCCAGATCTCACCGAGGACACTAAACGACAAGATAGTGTTTTCTAGAGAAATGTGCCCGTCTCGAGATGCGTGTCGTCATCCGATGGCTCAGATTGCGCCACGTCGCTCGGACTGCCGAGACCCCATGCCTTCGGTCGGTTGCCGAGCAAGTGCCTTTCCGATCCCGCAAACGGAGAAAAAAGCATCCGAGCGATAACAACCGTTGGATCTCT
Source organism: Hemerocallis citrina (assembly GCA_017893485.1). NCBI lineage: Eukaryota > Viridiplantae > Streptophyta > Magnoliopsida > Asparagales > Asphodelaceae > Hemerocallis > Hemerocallis citrina. The sequence goes on along the minus strand of CM030367.1, from coordinate 153,729,011 downwards.
CAGAAATTCGTGCTTCTGATGATGAACGATCCAGATTGCGCCACGTGCGCTAGAAGACAAGATAGCGTTTTCTTGGGATTCACTCCATCATCCAGCGGCTCAGATTGCACCACGTCGCTCGGCCTGCCGAACCCCTATCCATCCGGTCGGCAGCCGAGCAGGCGCCTTCCCGAGCTCGCAAACGAAGAAAAAAGCATCCGAGCGATAACAACCGATGGATCTCTCAGAAATTCGTGCCCGTCCATGATCAACGGCTCAGATCGAGCCACGCCATAAATCGATATTTAAAATCGTTTTTTATTTATTTAAATCGATTTATTTATTTAAAAATTGCTAAAAATTCGGGAAAATTAACTAAAAATTCTGGAAAATTATTAAAAATTTGGGGGTACATTTTTGAGCCCCTGAACGAACAATTATTGCCTAGAATGTACAGTTAAGACCCCCAAACGATTAGTAAACACATCGCAAAATTAAATAAATATTCCGAAAAAAATAGATAAAAGACCGTCAGATACTCGATACGGCTAGAGAACAGCACACGGCATCAAAGATTACCTCACTACCCCCTTCGAGATTCAAAATCCTCCATTCGGACTCCGATACAACTCCACTAGCCACCAAAACAGTTAAACTACTCCTTAAAGGCTGATCACACTCAACCTTTAGGAGTGGGGGGCTCATGATATGGCTAAAAATGGGGTTAAATCGGAACCGTCCAGATTGGGCGCGAATCTTGAAGCTCGGGGGTAAAACAGTAATTTCGCATACAAATGGATCCAAAGCGGGTATTGGGTCTTCTTCTCACAGATCCAACAGCCCACAAATGGATCCACTCCGACTGGGTACGGGTCCCGACCCGAGGCAAACCCAGACCAACAAGGAGACAAATCAGGGTCACTGATTTGACCAAGTCAACGGGCCTGATTTACTCTCACCGGGAATCAGGGATTGGTTTCCTAAACAGACAGTGAGGATTTTTCTCCTGGCAGTTATACAGGGAATCAAGTCTCTAATCACTCCCCTGGCGACTATAAATACCACCCATCTACCACTGTGACAGGTTAATCACTCTTTTTCCACCTTAAGCTCTTTCTTTAATCACCACTGGTTACTGACAAGAGCGTCGGAGGGTGCGTCGCCGGAATCACCCCCGGTGTCTCGCACTTCCTTGCAGGTTGCGGCAGGAATCAGAAGGCTTGGATCGGTTGTTCAGGTTTTTTCGAACTCACAAATCTCATCTGTTTGCCCCCACACCGAAATCAGCGGTAACAGGACTTCGGCAACGTGTGCCGAGCACTCTCGCCACCAACGTCCAAATGCGAGAAAAAACTCTCCTGGTTCAGAAACTCGATCCGAGCGTTCTTACCACCACCCTGAAATGAGAAAAAAAATTATCAAAAAGTCAACGGTCAACGTTGACCGAGTCACCGGTCAACCGTTGACTGCCACGTGTCAAGCCGCCGAAGTCTCTCATGAGTTCGGAAACTAGATCTGAGCGCTCTTGCCACCGACCCTGAAATGAGAGAAAAAATTATCAAAAAGTCAACGGTCAACTGTTGACCGCCACGTGTCAAGCTGCCGAAGCCTCTCCTGGGTTTGAAACACAATCCGAGCACTCTTGTCAGCGGAGCTCAAATTGGAGAAAAATTCTGTCTCAAAATTCTCGATCGATCACGATAACGGCTCAGATCTGCACAACAAACAAAAAAATACAATTAGGGGGTTAACGGGTCGGGTTTGGACCCGTTAGAGACCCAAACCCGCCTGATCTCCTCTCCTTCTTCATCGAAATTTCCCGCCAAAAATCGGCTCACCTCGTTCATCAAGCTCTCCTTCATCGCCGAAGCTCTATCACCATTCCCTCTTCACCCTCCAGGCACGAGCACTTCTCCTCGCCAAACCCATAGCCACCGAGCTCCGAGGCTGAGCTCAAGCTCCCCCCCCCCCGTCGAGACCGCCCTCGCCGTTCTTCTCCATCGATGAGCCCGACCTCACTTCTACTCTCGTCGAGCTCCAAATCCTTCACCGTAGCTGCCGAGCTCTCCCAACAGTCAAGCTCCACCACCACCTTGACGAGCTCTGACCTCCATCAAGCCACCACTGAGCTCTCCTCCAGTGCCGAGCTCCGACCTCGACTCCAATGTAGAGCCTCACTGCCAAGCACCTTCACCAACTCCGAAAACTCCAACTATCCGCCGAACTCCGCAAGCTCTATCGTCGAGCTCTCATTCACGAGCTCGAGCTATTCTCAATGCCAAGCTTCAAAGCTCCAGTGCCGAGGTCCAACCTTCGCCGAACTCCACAACACAGACGAGGCTCGGAGCTTCGTCGAGACATAGCCATCGAACTCCATCACCTCCGCTGCCGAGCTCCTCCCTCTCCCGAAGGAGCGCTGAGCTCTGAGCTCCACCACCTCCTCACCGAGCTCCCTTAATGTCGAGCTCGAGATTTCCCTCTAGAAGAGCTCCGAATGCCACCGCCTTGGCTTCGCCACCTTCCAAACTCCTCCATTTTCGAACGGCAAGCTCCCTCGAAAAAGCTCTCTCGAACTCTACTCCACCTCCGAGCTCTGACTCCAAACCCATCGCCGAAGCTCCCTCACCGAAGAGCTCCACCGAGCTCCAAAACTCCAAATTCGTCTACGCTATGCTCACCGAGCTCTGATATCCTCTTCCTCGCCAAGTGCCTCCAGCGCCGAACTCCTTACCAAGCTCGTCACCGAGCTCAAGGTCCCAGGTCCCCCTCCGTCTTCGACCTCTCCTCAACTGCGGAAGGCGGAAGGGTGAAGAAACTGAAGGAAGAAAACGAAGCAGAGGTCGGAAGAAGAAAATGAGGAGAGAGAAAAAAAGAAAATAATAATAATAAAAAAATTGGGGTCGGATTGGCTTCCGAGCACTCGTGCCACCGACCCCCAAATGAGAGAAAAATGGCTCCTCCCGATGCGCACTCGTCTGATCATGATCAACGCACAGGTTCGCGCCACATCATCAGGTATTTATCTATTTATTTAATTGAATTAATATTTTAAAAAAATCCAAAAAAATATCAAATCAAAAAAATTAATTAAAAAATTCTGTAAAAAAATTAATTCAGAAAATAATTTTAAAATTCTGAAAATATAATTATTAAATTGAAATAATTAATTAATATTTTAGAAAATTAATTATTTAAATTTGGAAATAGCATTAAAAATTTCGAAAAAATTCACAAAAATCTGGAGAAAAAAATCCAGAAAAATATGAGAATAATTTTGGGCATTTTACAAGCTCAGATTAACACCGCTACACCTCGAGCAAGATCCAAACTCCCTTCAAAACTCTGATAAAATCTCGTACGCCTTTAGAACAACAAAACTACTCCTCAAATGCTGTAAAACTCAGTTTTCGGGAATGGGGGCTCGTGATATGGCTAAAAATATTATTAAATCGGGACTGTTCAAATCGGGCGCGAATCTTAAAACTCTCAGGGGTAAAATGCTAATTTCATCTACGAACGGGTCTGAAATGTGAACTGGGTCTTTCTTCAAAGCTCAATAACCCATAAACGGATCTGTCCTACTAGGTATCGGTAGCGACCGTTACAAACCATCCCATATGGATAAAGAGTATTTCAAATTCATAGTTATCTCTATGAAATCATTTAAACTCTAGATCTTATCCATCAAACACTGGAAAGTAGAGATTTGTCCTTATCTCGAAACGGGTCCCTAAGGCGACTATAAATACCCCTCTTCCCCCACCGTAACAAGGTAATCAATCTTTTTCTACCTAAAGCTCTTTCTTAATCTTTTTTATTACTGACAAGAGCATCAGAGGGTTCGTCGCCGGGATCCATCCCAGTGTATCGAACTTTGTGCAGGTTCACGGCAGCAGCGAGAAACATGTCAACAGGTTTGCTTTATTATTTTTCTCAAAGAACTCACAAATTCATCTGTTTGCTCCCACACCCGAAATCAGCAGCAACATATATCAGGAATAAAGGACTGGATCAAAGTCAAGGAACAAAAACAACGGTTGGCGATAAAGTCAAAGGTCTATATTTAATTATGCAATAATCAATAGTTATGATTTATGATCAATATCGATGACAATATACGGGATCAAACATGCAATGTCAATCTAGGGTTATTATTTATTTTATTAACCTATCTAATGAACGTAGTACTGTGTCTCTTACCACAGGTTCGGTGCATGCAAATAGTGATCGTTTTAGACTGTGATGGTGAACTCTACGGGTCATGTATTCGGCACAGTAATAGTAATTAGCAATCGCTAAATAGTAATTACTAATTGGTAACAGTAATCAGTCAAGCAGTAAGGGCCCTACCGAGTACAGTCTCTAATTGTTCACTACCAAGTCAACCCTTAATACCCCGGCTTGTTATTATTTTATTACATCCTAATGTGAGCATTCAAGAAGATGTCAAGAACGTGTAATGCAAGGTGTGACTAATTCTACTCATTACATGCAAGGCAAGAAACATTTATACTAAATCATACAATCTGGATAGCAGGATGTTGCTGTATAAAAACAGGTATTCCCACTGCTACAAAAAAGCAAATCTGGATCCGTCATAAGTTCTAGAAACTCGACTCTCTGCCGATTTCAGTGCATATACATACACATATAGAAATCACAGAAACTAGGTTCAAATTCTTATTCTTTACAGATTTTATGTTCAGGCAGCAGGTTATAGATTATGTTTACATATATGTATCGCGTCTGAAACTTATAAATTAATTTCACAAAAATTCAAGGTGATTCCTACGCATGTCTAGTCTTAGCCAAATTAATTTTACATTTTAATTTTACTGTTAACATGTTCTTTTTATTAACAAATCAGGGTGATACACATATAATTGTGAATATGGAAATCCAGACCTAGCAGAACTAAAAGTCAGATTTCTTACAGATTATAACTCGGAATTCAAATCCGTTGAATTTTTTGGAAATTATACTCACAGAGCTACTATTCATGTCTACAAGGTTCATTCAAATTACTACAGAAACAGGTTTAATGCAAAAAGAGGTAGACAGCAGGTCAGAAAATAAATTAACATGAATTGACAATAATTTCAATACACAAGCATGCAATCTCATGGTAATTAATTAAAAAAGGTTCTAATTTGTTATTAACATGCAATTTCAAGGTTAACTATGCATTTTACAATCAGGGAAATTAATTCATGAAATCATATTCAATCGGGAACATTCCAGTCATCAATCAGTTCTATATATTTTCATGTATTACTTGCAGATGCAATGTGCAATAGGGACTAGGGTTCGAGTCAAAGATAATGGCATGAAAAGAGATTTATCACTTGGTTTCGCCGATGAATCCATGATAAACTCTTGAACAAATATCAACAAATACAGATATGAATATTGGAATATGAGCTACTTGCAGGAATCAATGAAAATTCTTGAATGCGAACATTGACAGGGTTCAAGAAGACTTGCCTTATACAATTAATCCGAATATAAAAATAATGGGATGAGGATCTCGACGACGCAGCACGTGCAACGCACGTAACAGCAAAATAGCAACAACAGCAGACACACAATAGTAAACAGCAGCACACAATAGCAAACACCGGATCCCAACACAATAAACAGCAAGATGGCAGAACAGCAAACAGCAAGCTTACGGCTTTGGCTCAACTTCGACGGCGGGCGGTGGTGCACTGCAATGGCCGACTGCAGCGAAGGGGTCTGCGAGGTGGTGGTGTAGTCGACGTTGGACTGTGGTGCGCGATGATGAAGGTGGCGAATGGACGGCGATGCAGAGGTAGGGGATGACTGACGGGTCGATGGGGTGGTGAAGATGGATGGTGGTGGATGGGTTTCATCAATGGCGATGGAGGGTCGACGAGGATGAGGGGGCGACGGGGTGATCGGAAATGGCGAGGATCGTGGAGGATGAAGGCGATGGATGACAGTGGAAGTTGCATTCAATGGTGGTTGTGACTGCGATGCAAAGGAGGAAGGTGACGGGATGGAGATGAAGACGAGGGCGATGATGTTGTTGCTACGGTGAAAGGCAGTGAGGTGGAGATGAGGAGATGAGTTCGATCGGGGTTGGGTTTCGAAAAGAGATAGAGGAGGGAGGTAGGGGATGAAGGCTGCTGGGGTAGGGGTTGTATAGGTCTAGGGTTAGGGGGGTTGAATAGTATAAATAGGGTTAGGGTGGGTTAATAGGTAGCGGGTTCGGGTCCAATAAGGAGATAGGATATTTGGTATGGGTTTAGGATCCGATAAGAAATGGGCTATAGGGTTAGCGGGTTTGGGTTTAAATCCAATAGAAAAATAAATATAAATATATTAGATAAATTAGAGTATTCAACATACAAAATTTAAATAGATAGTACAAAAATTTTAGGGTTCAACAAAAATAAAATTAATTGGAAGAATACAATTGGATTAAGATTTAACTTTTCACAAATGATTAGAATAATCATATATTAATAATATACTTTGTTTGGACTTTAAAATAATAAATAATAATAAAATATAGATTGAGATCTATAGGCTTTCACAAATTAATAAATAACAACAGATGAATTTTAATAAACAATCAAGAAATAATAATAATAATAATAATAATAATAATAATAATAATAATAATAATAATAATAATAATAATAATAATAATAATAATAATAATAATAATAATAATAATAACAATAACAATAATAATAATAATATATATGTATCAAAATGGGATTTGAGTTTAACAAATTTATTAAAATCCAAATAGTAATAATATATTTGATTTGGGCTAAAATATAAATAGTCGATCAATTAGGAATAGAAAATAATGTTAAAATATATCATCATTCGAAATAAATATAATTGTCGATTAGAAAAGACTTTGATAGAAGATTAAAAATGAATTTAAAACAATATGAATTTATAAATAATCAAATTACAGAAAAACTCAGGAATATGTATAGGTGAAAATAGGGGTTACAATAAATCTTCGGGCAACTAGACGAGGCTTATGCCGCTTAATGGAGCCATCGGATCGATATTTGACCTTGAAGATCCACTTGCAACTAACATGCACGACTCCCGCTGATAAATGAACAACATCCCATGTGAAAGCCTGATCAAATGCACAGAACTCTTCTACAATAGCTTTCCGCCACTCGAGATATTGAATAGCTTCCTAATAAGATTTGGGCTCAAGTGTGGAGTGTATGGCAGTGAGGTATGCATGGAATGGTGAGTAAGATGTAAGGGTGGAAAAGCCAAACTGGCCAGGAGGACAAGTGGCATCAGGTGTAAAACTTGCCGGTGGGATGCCCGAAGTGGAACAAGTAGATTAACGGACTGGTGGTAGATGTGCAGGCTGTAGAGGTGAATGTGTAGGTGCCTGTGGTGTGATGATGCAGGTGGTGTGAAAGGATCCTCTATAGGAATGACATAAGTTATAGGTTCTATGTGAAGTGGGAGTGGAGCTAGAGGGGTGGGATCAATTGGAAATTGCGAAGATGTATCCATGGAGGTAGGCAAGGAAACTGAGGATTGGAAAAAGAGAATATCCCGCGGGGGGGGGGGGGGGGGGGGGGGGGGGTTCGTTGTCGTGGTCTTCCATAAAGGAGACATGACAAAAAATATAGAGGTGACGTGCAAAGGAATCATAATAACGGTATTCTTGTGCTCAGAACTGATACCCAGATCAACGCACATTGTAGCTCGGGCGGTCAACTTCGTGTGCTCTGTTGAAGGGAGAAGGATGTTATAGGTGTACCCAAAGGTGCGGAGTATACTATAGTCTGGTAGTGAGTGATGAAAAGCCTCATGTGGGTGTTATCAGATAGGGTATACGAGAGAGTGATGTTAATGAGGCTGACAGAAACAGCTTCAGCCCAGAAAGTACGGGGAATAAGGGAAGAGAGTATTAGAGTGCGAGCCATTCCAAGAATGTGATGATGCTTGCGTTCAACCACACCATTCTGTTCATGTGTGTGAGAGCATGACTGCTGGAAAAGGGTGTCGTAGACTGAAGAATCGATCGCATAGTAGTGGAATCTCGAGCACCGTCTGAGCAAAAAATATTGACGCGCCACCGAAATGAGTGTGAATCATGGGCGTAAAGGTCTGGTAAATGTTAGGAATCTCATATCGATGACGCATGTCACGCCCCGCTTCCCGGAATATGGGAATACAGGCACGTAACTGAGGCCCAGCGAATGATATAAGTACGCCAACTCATATCATCCATAAGCTGTACCAGTCTTAACTCAACAATATAAGAGAAATGAATCACAACCACGCAGAAAATATAATCACATAAACGATAATGAAATTCAATAACCAAATCTGAAATACAAGAACTTACCAAATAGCTCGATAGGCTCCAGCTCCAATCGTAGAGAACTGCTCACCAATGCCTTCTGAAAATTCTTCTTGTACACCTGTTACTTGTTCATCTAAAAAGAAAGAATAATTTGTCCTTAGATCAAGTCGTGGACATGCAAGTGGAGAAACAGTGAAACATTGGAAATAGTGGCATAACAATGAATTCAAATAAACGATGCAGTCGATGGTATTGCACAGTGTAAAAGAGATAACAGTATAATATGCATTAAGTACGATTTACCAAAATAACGATAAACAATACCAATAATGACAATAGTAATGAGAACACTGTTCAATACGATAACAATATGCAATGATAATGCGATGAGAACCTTAGGTCTATTATTCATTCTTTTATCCTAGCTAATGCACGTACTACTGCATCCCATACTACAGGTTCCATGCATACAATCAATTTCGTTTAGACTAAGGTGGTAGATTCTATAGATCATGTACCCGGGAACATTATTCAATAATGACCGATAATCGAATCAATCGAGATACTGAAGTCAGTAATCTGCAATTAACCGATGACCGATATAACCAATAACCAATAACCAATATCCGATATACCGATAGTTAGGGAAACACGGGCCCCTCTTCCGAGTACAGTCACTATGTCATCAACTACCCTAATCAACCCTTAACCCCGACTTGCTTTACTTTCTTTACTCAATTATCATACAATAATGCAATTAATAAGGGACGCTTGAGAAGGTGTCAAAACAATCCTAAGATCATGCAATACACTATATACAATTAAATACACTAAATATAACATTATAAACACAATTGTACATTATAAAATATAGAAACCCAATTCTGGACAGCAGTAGGTTGCTGTACCAAAATCAGTATTCCCGTTGCTACAGGACAGCAAATGTGGATCCGTCAGGTGGTCTAGAAACTAGACTCCCGCCCAATTCCAACGCATACTTAAAGTCTATATTCCGACGACGGTAGCTAAGTGAAATTCGGTGTTCTTTATGGGTTTTAGTTTCTGGCTGGGTGTAGATGTTGTCTAATTTTAATTATAAAGGCAGTAAATAAATATTATAAAAATCAGTAAAAATACTTTTTAACACCCTAAACATGTTATTTACAATTCTGGAATTTATCTTGGCCATATATGATTAATAGTTCACTTAATTCATTAGCCTAACTTGTTATGTACGTGAATCTGTAATTTCAGCGCAGCTGTGGTAAAAGGTTCATAACTGGGGCAGTATAACTCCGAATTCGAACGTTTTGGTGTCTATCGACATCTAGACAGATAGGGCTACGATTTACTTTCAGGGAGTTTCTGATTTTAATGAAGTGTTCTAGGTCTAAACAGCACGTTAAGGTTCAGATTAGCGTAATTTTCTGAATAGTCTATATGTTCATTTTAAGTAAAATGGTTTAAAAGAAAATTAAGGATAGTACCTGGAGTTTAATTAATCTTAATCGCAGCGAATCAACCTTAGGTGAACATGGTATTAATGTAGGTGATGTCTAACATTTTAATAATTCCAAGTCAACAATTTAGCAATAACAATCACATTAACGATCAACAAATTTCTACAATCTACTATAGCTATTTGTCATTTAATTTCATGATATGAAATGTGCCTATAATTCCCTATTTTATAATCAATTACTATAACTATATGGTGTATGAATATCTCTATACTTTAGAGGCAAAAAGATGGCACGATGTCGAGACTACCACTTGGATTCGCTCGTGTAAATCCGTGGCATCTCGACGATTGATACAACAATATTTTTCGATTTTTAAATAAGATCCACTTGCGGAATTTCAACAATAATTATCGAATATGATACAAAAAAAAGATATTCGATAGAAGTGACTTGCCTTTAGGACGACGTTAGATCCGGTATATTGAGAATAACAGGATCGAAATCCCGATGACAAGCAAACGATCACCGTAATCACACTCGGGCATGGATCTCGATAATGACCAAGATGATGACCAAGTTGAAGATGAAGCGAATCCAACGGCCGAGATCGAACATACATAAACATATAAGAATTAGAATAGTACCAAAATATACCATGATTGATAATTGATGAATGAATACAAAAGTAGATCATATGTTTACTCACCAAGCAAGGGACGAACGAGGTGATCAAGGGTCGAGATCAAGTTGATCAACCAATCGACGACCGAGATCGAAGATCAAGGTCAAGATCGGGATCAAGATCAACATGATAATCACGATCGCGATGATCAAGATGTAGATCGGACGGCTCATATGCATTTGATCAAAAACTCAACAACATCAAACAACCAAGGCCACTGGATGGCGAAACGATGGCCGGCGACGGCACGCGGCGGCCAGGGGGCTGACGGCAGGCGCTGCAGGGGTGCGCTGGTGTTCTGCGGTCGAGCGGGAGAGTGCACATAGGTCTGGCACGACTGGTGGCTGGCCTGGCTTCGGCGGAGAGCGTTGTTGGCCAGCGATGGGTTCGTCGCACTGGCTGTTGTTGTCGACATCGGGGTGTTGCCTGTGTCATGACGGAGGAAGAGGTGGCAGGCGCTGCGGCAGTCGCGACGGGGTGTGCGGGTGGCTGGCGTCGGCTGCCAGGCTGTGGGCGCTGGGAAGTCGGTGATGCACTCGCGCGGCATGGTGGAGCGGGGCAAGCCGCGCGAGGTGGTTGCTGCGCTGCTGGGGCTGATGGTCGCCAGGGGCCGCTGCCATCGCGCGACGCAGGAAGGGGCAGCACTGGCTTGGTGCGACACGGTGGCTGGTGGAGGCAGGCCAGGGGCTGCATGGGTTCTGAAATGGAGGAGATGGGTTATAGAGATCGAAACCATGCAGGGAAGATGAAGAGGATATGTGAAAATGAAGGTTGGCGGCTAGGGTTATCAGTAGGGCGTAGGTTTTTTTGGGGTTTAGGTGGTTAGTAGGGTATTTATAATATGGTATTGGGTTTGAGTTCAGATGGGTAGAAGACCCAATAAGAGAGTGGGTATGGGTTATAAACCAATTTATATAATTAAAATCCAATAGGGGCAAATGGGTATTGGGTAAAATCCAGTGGGGAAAATAGGGTTTATAAACAAGATGTAATTTGTATTAAAGTATAGAATTTACTCGAAATGAGTACAAATGTGATTAATACATAGAACTAGGTTTTTAATAATTAATCAAGTAGCAATAATAATAATAATCATAATGAAAATGTTCATGAAAATAACAGTAATAATAATAATAATATCTTCCTTAATAATCAAGGCAAGAATAATAATAATAATTGATAATAATAATAATAATAATTATAACAATTTTAAATACAGAGAAAAAAAAAATACACAAAAAAAAATACGTATTTAGGAAAACAGGGGTTACAACGCATAAGAAAAACTCATGTGTATCGAGTGAAGTCATCTATGAATGTAACATAATAGAGATAGCTTTTGCTAGAAGATATATGAGAAGGTTCTCATATGTCAGAATGATCAAGCTGAAAATGGTGAGTGGTGTGAGAAGTGCTTTAATTATTAATAGGAAGTGCTATGTATTTGGCTAACTTACAATCCTGACAAACAGACAAATGTGTAAAAGAAAGATTACCAAGCAAACCACTACGGGCTAAACTCTGTAGGTGAGACTAACTAACATGACATAAATGTATGTGCCAGAGATCGGCATCAGATGCCACAGTACCAGCAAAACTAGAATGAGATTCATGTGCATGTAGAAAATCTAGATGATAGAGACGATTGTGTCGACAAGCATGCTCAATCTCATGTCCAGTGTGTGGATCCTTTATAGAACATGTAACGCCCCAAATACCAAAATACGGCAATTCGTAGCTCAACAGGATCTACACTTCACTTCGTACAATTTTACAAGGAATTTTGAAACTTTTATTACAACATTGTTCTTTTACATCAATAACGCAACAGAAAATAAATGAAGTACAACATGATCAATATACAATGTTAACAACTTGAGCATGTAAGCAATCATCAGCATCAAATTCATCTTTATGTCTCCTTGTAAGTTCCAAGTCCTGCATATGAATCTGTGGGCACGTTAGTTGCTTACAACCGACGCAATATTACAAACAGTGATCATCCCTATGTTGTATTATAACGACATCTCTTACTTTAACAAACACAAATTTGAATGCATATAAAAGTGAAAAGAATGAGTATCCTAAATATGTCAGTGTATGTTATGACTTAATGCCTAATGTAGATGTTATACTACAATGACACTAATGCATACTTGTTCGGATTCTATGCATCCCATACTATATAGGTTCGAGGGCAAGCACCTACGTACTCCACATTGTAGGGTTAGATCCCTTGCCATGCAGCCTACTAAGATGACTACTACAAGATTTAGACACCTTACAAGTATTGGCTCTCGCCCTTGAAATACTGGAGACCAGTCCCTCTCCGTGGATCATTTGTGGCCCTTACATCCATCGTCCCAGAATACTGGGGATCGTCTCACGCCGCAGGTAATTCTGGAGCCCTCATTGCATAAGCATCCCATGAGCGTTGCTCTCATCCCAGAATACTGGAGAACGTTCCCACTCCATGGAACATTCTGTGGCCCTTACGTCCATCGTCCCGGAATACTGGGGACCGTCTCTCTCCAAGGATCATTCTGGAGTCCATAACTCATGCTTGCACTCGTTTCTTCATATCTCCAACTAGTGCCTATCCTTAAGTTTAAGTTATGATTATTAAGAACTAGAGTCTAGTTTACTCACCGATCTTAAACCAAACACCGAGACAGTCAACCCAGCTGGTTACTTCTCATAGTTCAGTTATTCATTTTCATTTCTTTGCTGGTACCTGGGTCTCACTAATGCTCTAAAATTAACATTTTTTCATGTTCAACAACTTGGGGTACTCATCCCCTTATAATTCATATTCTCAATTTTCATGTATTCATATTTTATTCAAATTCTTTCATTCATTCTTATTCATTCAACAATAAGTACAATCTCAACCTATTCATTTTCATAATACACTTTTCATATTCATCAAAACTTTCTCAATACAAGTTAATTAAGATTAAGACATAATCTCTGTAAAATTCATCTTTGAAAATATATCTCATCGTCTTCCTTTGATTTATTTTGAACTAATCTTAACATCTTTAATCATATACATATATATTTTTCTTAAGTCCACATCTCATCTAAGCATGAATATGATCTTTACTTTCCCAAAATATAACTTAAAACAGCGAGAATATATTTTCAATCAATTCGTTTAAGTATCATTTGTAAAACAGTAAATTCAAAGTTAGAAAACTGCATTTCATGCCATTTGTAAAAATCATAGAAAATTGTATACTTCACGAAACTTAGCGTTCTTTATATCAAACTAAAGGTATACAAGCCTACTTTAATTTTGTAATTATAAGTTTTCTCAAAATGTTAACATCCTAAATTTTCAAATAATTAAGTATAAAGTTTTTCTTTTGTTTTCACGTGTTTTGCACGTGCAATTTAATATGTGTATTTAGCTTTAAAAATTATTCTTATATCATGAATGAATATTTTCTTCTCTTTTAAAATTAAAGCCTATTATTAATATTTAGGCCTAATAGTCTAATTGTAGCCCACTTAAATTAATTAATTAATTAATTAAAGAGCCCATGGTTTTAGCCAACCTAATTAGCCCACTAGTTAATTTTATTAATAATTAATACAACTTGTAGTGTAGACTTGATCAAGTAACAAATAAATTAATAATTTAATGAACAAACTAATTTACAGTATGCATGAAGAGGCACATGCATTGCACATGCACGTGCAAATTGAATGGGTAGACTTGGCTGGCCTTGGACTTGGAGTGGGGAGAGTGGAGGACTGGAGGAGTGGTTACTAGATGATTGGTAGTTCTTTTAACTCCCAAATGTATCCTAGCCCTACATCCAAACTCATCTCAACCCTTCATTCACTTTTGAAATGTGTATAAATACCCCGCCCTTGTTTTCTTCATTACTTGCATTAGAAATTTTCAAAGAGAAGAGAAAAGAAAAAGGCGCAATTGTGAGGAAAAGATTGAGTGAGAAAAGATAGAGTTGTACAAGAAAATATTGAGAGTTGTGTGTTTGTGTGCTCTTGTACTTGGGTGGCCGACTAGCACTTCAAGAGGGGTCTCGGGTTCACACTAGCAAGGAGGAGGAGCTCGAAATTTGCACCAAATTAGGAGAAGAAGGGAGATGATCGTGCTTTCAAGGAGTTCTTTAGGAGTTTTTGTTGTTGTTTCTTCAAAAGATGGGTGATTTCTCTAACTTCTAATGTATATGCCTTGCTAGGATTCTAAATTATGAACATGTTAGAAACAAATAGAAAAATTGCCATATACTTGCTTGAAAAGACTACTAAGTAAAAGGGAAATTCTTGTTTGGCTATATGAGAAAATTAGCATAATGAATTGAAATTTGTTAATTAAGATTTGTTATGATGCTTTATTAATAGATTTGCATGCTAGAATACATATGAATTGATGAATCACGATTATATGAAAATTGTGCTTATGAATGAATTGTAGAATGCAAAATAATAATTATAGATTGTGAAATAAATTGATTAGTTGCAATAAGTGTTGATTTTAAGTGTATTGTATGGGTAATATTATATTCACTAGACTGTCAATTATGTTCTCTTTGAAACATAAGAAAATGTGTTAGTTTTGTAAAGATAAGAGTAACCTAAGGGCTTTGATTATGTTAAAGAATGAAAAATTTGTGTAAACATGTTGTGAATAAATGGGAAATAAGTAGATAAAAAGATTCATCTAGAAAAGGAATTTTTCAATGTCGAAAAATGTATTAATGTTCCACTTTTCAAAAGAAATAAGAGAAATAGTCTTCTATGTGGTTAAAAATGAGAATTTTGGAAATCTAAGAAGATATAGTATACTGTTTTTCAAATAAATACGTTCTGGAAAAAAATTTAGATTTTTATAAGTATAAATTGATTGGAAAAAATCGAGTTTATTAAAGAAAGAACTAGATACAGTACAGTTTATACGAAAAGTATTAAACTAGACTTCATATCGGTTAGTCACTCAAGACCTACTGGTCTTCGGGTGCGCTTTGGGTCTGTTACTATTCATGGGCGGGGGTATTAGTCTCAGGTTCGAGTCTTGAAGAAACTCTATTTTTATGAAATTTCAATTTTTAAATCAAAGCACCGAACTATACTTTAAGTATAATTAAAGCTCTTCTCATATCAGTTAGTCACTCTGGCCTTTCTGGTCGTCGGGTGCGCTTTGGGTCAGTTACTGTTCATGAGCGGGGGGCGTTGGTCTGGGTTCTATTTTGGCCGTGGCCTTTTGTTTAGTTTTTTTTTTTTTTGATTTTTTTCTATTTTGATTTCTTTTGGAGTTTTTAAGTGTATAAAAATTGAGAAAAAAATACTAGAATTCTTCTAAAATTACCTAGACTTCATAAAAATTATTTCTACAATATTTGTCATAATATAATGAGGATTAGAAGAATTTTGAGAAGAAGAACTTGATAAACATTATTGAATTATGAATTGATTAATTAAAGAAAATGAATATTTTGAATGTATAGAATTTTTGTAGAGATTAAAAATGAGATTTTTTGACATGAAAAATTTGAGTAGTAAATATGAAATTGTTGTTTAAATTATACAAATGTGCATGGAAAATGAAACATAAAGATTATGATGAAATGTGAAAATTTTGTGAGTATAAACACTTATTTTGATGAACATGAAAAGAGATTGAAACTAGAGTTTCAGATAAGTCCTTACATCGGCATGAATGAAATTTTAAAATCGAAATATAATAATAAAAGACCAACATTGGGTCATGGTTAACAATTGATATTTAAGACCGATGTAGAGGTAACGCTAATTCGAGTGTGTTAATTTTTACTCATGATTCAATTATCTAAGGATTAGACACATAGTGAAGATGTGATGAAAGTAAAAGAAAAACATAAGTATGAGGGTCTCAGATCTACGGTGTAAGAGTATTCACAGGCTGTCTGCATGATGCATCATGTCATGACGTGGATACATCTCCAGAATTATCGGGACCGTGGCGACGCTTGTGGGATGTTTGGTGACTACGTAGTGCCATCGTTCCATGACGGAGGCAAATTGTGCATAGGTTGTCTGCATGATGCGTCATGTCATGATGTGGGATTCCCCTCCAGACTGTCTGGGCATGGGCTCGTAACTCATAGAATATCTAGGATACTTGCTGTAATTATCGTAGTAGTTAAACTCATAATGAGGGATCCAACCCTATAAGATGAAGAACGGTTAAGGGCTTACCCTCGGATTTATTTCGAATGGGATGCATAAGTTCGAACAAGTGTGAATTAGTGTCATGAAATAATAAGTCACTGCATTTAAGACTAAGTGCACATTCACACACGACATCAATAAGATAGTCCCTTTAGCTTTGTTTGTGAACAAGTGTGTGCTTTCCAAGTAAGAGAAATTGATGTATTAGATTCTGGCGTCAGTTGTATGCAAGTATGAGTTATATGAGTTGTATGAGTTGTATGCAAGTATGATTCAACCCACAAGTATGCGTTGTATGCAACTGACGTGCCCACAATTTCTATGCAGGATAAAATGAATGACAAGACTAAAGAAGGAATGCTGCTTAAAGAAATATTCAAATTGTTATTGATTTCATGTATCATGTTGTAATTTATAATTCCGCTGCGTTGATGTAAAACATTGTTGTATAAAAAAAATTTAATTCCTTGTAAAATTGTACGAAGTGAAGTGTAAAGATCTTGTGGAACTTCGAATTAAGAATTATTTGGAATTCGGGGTGTTACAAAAATATTGTATCTATAACCCTGAGTTCTTCAAAATATACAGTGGGGTCGAGATACTGAAATACTGCCACTGTACAGTCTTGTAAAATTCAAATAAAATCCAATTCTTTGTGAAAATTTGATTTCTTAGACTTTTCAGAAAGGTTAACGATTCTACTACAATTTCTTAGTTCTGACTTTTCTCAAATTATTTCATTTACAATGCTGAATTGATCAAAAACCGAAAGGTGTGCAGATTTCCAGCAACCAGATGCCAACTACTAACCAATTTTGAGTTTAGATTTTATTAAAATAGTAAACAACCTCAAATCTTATAAAATTTTAAAGGGATGTTCCTGACACAAACAAGATGCTCCCTAAAAAGTTTTAGTTCTAGATTAACTATTTTATTAGATACGATTTTCTGATGTACAAACAAAATTTAAAACAGTAACTTTTCTTGGCATGAATTAGTAACTTTGTGTACAAATCTATATCTATATCATTTAATCTAATCATAATGTACTACCATGCAATCAAAGAACATCAATCAACTTATTTTCATGACAATCTTTCAATTAGCATGCATTTTCATTCTAAATATCATAATTACAATTTAATCACTACTCATATGCATATCAATTTTATATATCAATTTACCTACACATGCATGATACTATAATTTAGAAAGTTCAAGAAGACACCCACCTCAATGAAGATTCTAATGTAGAAGAAGACTCCTAGAAGTTGCTCATAGCTCCAAGAATAGGACTCCCTTCTCCTCCTAGTAAACTCTCCTTCCAAGCAAGAACTCAACATTTCTCTCTTTCTTTTCCTCTCTTTCTTATCTTTTGTTTCTTATGATCTTTGGTGCAAGATTATGAAGAAAAGGGGGTGGTATTTATAAGGGTTTAAGAAGATTCTTCTACTACTCAAATTAAGTGTTCAATTTTATAACCTATATAACCCCCTTCACTAATTGTCCACTCCCCATAATTACACAAACTCCCAACCCTTCCTATTCTTATGCATGGCTAACTCTTTTTGTGACTTTTAGGTTGCACTACGTGCACGTGCAACCCATAAGCACACACTCTCATTTGTTAGTTGTTATTTATTTGATTATACATCTTGTTTACATGACAAGTGTACAACTAATTATAGGATTTTTCTTAGTGGGCTTCCTCTTGTGGCCTTGGTTCATTTTTTTTATTTATTTAATTTATTTTAATGGGCTTAGAGTCTTCTATTAGGCCTATGGGTTCTAATAGGCAACAAAAATAAATGAATGGAAATTATGCATAACTTTAAATAAATTTTAGAATGAAAATAATAAGATAAAATTGCATGTGTGTTGCACGTGTAAAAATGTATTTTTATTTGAAAATTTAATACGGGATGTTACAACACTCCCTCCTTAGAATAGTTCCATTCTCGGAACTACACTTAAAGAGGGAGAAAAACAAAGAAAGAGAAAAAAAAAAGTTTTACAAATTTTAATTTAAAAGCTCAGGGTTATCTTTCATCATCTTCTTCTCTATTCCCAAGTGGCCTCCTCAACAAGTTGGTTCCTTCAGACAACCTTGACCATAGGTATAGTCTTATTCCTCAAGACTTTCTCCCGTCGATCCACAATCAATTGGACGCTCGGTGTAGCTCAAATCCAACTGCAGACCTTCTGGCACTTCTGGTAAATGATGACTCGGATCCGGAATGTAGCCTCGCAACATAGACACATGGAAGACATTGTGTGCTTGGGCCAACTCTTTCGGTAGTTCTAATCGATAAACAGTCTTTCCAATTCTCTTCAATATCTTATAAGGGCCTATGTATCTCGGGGCTAATTTCCCTCCCCTTCCAAACCGAATCACTCCCTTGGTTGGAGACACCTTTACAAAGACAAAATCACCTTCCTTAAACTCCAGATCTCTCCTCCGGTTGTCGGCATAACTTTTCTGTCTGCTCTGAGCGTCAACTAATCTCTTCCTAATCAACTCAATCTTTTCTGAGGTTTGTTGCACAATCTCTGGCCCATACAGCTATCGTTCCCCCACTTCATACCAACACACCGATGTTCTGCACTTTCTTCCATACAGAGCCTCATATGGTGCCATCCCAATGTTTGCCTGGAAACTATTGTTGTAGGAAAATTCCACTAGAGCCAAATGCCTCTCCCAACTGCCGCCAAAGTCCAACACACAATATCTTAGCATATCTTCTAGTACCCAGTTGACCCTCTCTGTCTGCCCATCAGTCTGAGGAAATCAGTATTGAAATCAGTCTTTGTCCCCAAAGCTTCTTGAAGACTTCTCCAGAAATGCAAGGTAAATTGCGCATCTCGGTCGGATACAATCGACAAAGGAACTCCATGTAGCCTCACGATCTCCCCGACATACAACTCAGTTAACTTCTCTATAGACCAAGTAAGCTTCATTGCCAGAAAGTGAGCCGATTTGGTGAGTCGGTCCACTATCACCCAAATTGCATTGTTGCCTTTGGAACTCCTAGGCAAACCTGTAATTAAGTCCATGCTGATATTATCCCACTTCCACTCTGGAATGGGAAATGGCTGCAACAAACTCTCGGGTTTTTGATTCTCGGCCTTGATCTGCTGACAAACTACACACCTAGCAACAAACTCTGCCACATCCCGCTTCATCCCGGATCACCAGAAATACTGCTTTATATCCTGGTACATCTTGATAATTCCTGGATGTACGGATAATAAAGTGGCATGTGCTTCCCGCAGAATGCTCTCCTTCAGTTCTGCTTGATTTGGCACACACAGCCGCTCTCCGAACCACAATACCTCATCTTTCACCTGGAATTCTGTCAACCTGCCGATGCCAACCTGCTCTCTCATCTCCTGGATCTCTGGATCGGTCTTCTGACTATTGATAATCATATCCCTCAATGTGGGTTAAAGTCTCAACTGAGCTAAGGAAGCCCCTAATCCTTGTAACACCACCTCAATCTCTGCTCGATCAAGTTCCTCTGCCAACTTCTCCTGAGTTGTGATTAATCGGGATAAGCTGCTCTTCCTGCTGAGCGCATCAGCCACCACATTGGCTTTGCCTGGATGGTACTTGATTTCGGGTTAGATATCCTCCAATACTTCCAACCATCTCTGCTGCCTCAGATACAAGTCCATCTGTTGGTAGATGTACTTTAGACTCTTATGATCCGTGTACATGTTAACATTTTTCCTTTATACATAGTGCCACCACTGCTTTAGTGCAAAGATGATCGCTGCCAACTCCAGATCGTGGGTTGGGTAATTCTTCTCATGTGGTCTCAGCTGTCTAGACCCATAAGCTATTACGTTCCCTTCCCGCATCAGCACACAGCCCAGTCTGCAATGGGAAGCATCGCTATAGACATCATAGTCGACTCCTGCTTTTGGTAAAGCCAGGATGGGAGTGGTATTCAACCTCTCCTTCAACTCCTGAAAGCTAGCCTCACACTGTTCTGACCATTTAAAACTCACGTTCTTCTTTGTAAGCTCCGTGTGCGGCACATCTATCTGAGCATAGCCCTGAATGACCTTCTGTAGTAGCATGTTAATCCCAAAAAGCTCCTGATCTCTTTCACCGTAGTCGGTCTTGGCCAATCTCTTACTGCCTCAATCTTTTGTGGGTCAGTAGCCACTCCCTCCTTAGAAAGGATGTGACCCAGGAAGGCGACTTTGGTTTTTCAAAAGTCACACTTAGACAACTTTGCATACAGCTTCTGCTCCTGTAACTTATTCAGTACCTCTGCTAGGTGCTCGGCATGCTCTACTTCTGTCTTGGAGTAAACCAGTATGTCATCGATTAACACAACGACGAAAGAATCGATGAATGGCCGCAGGACCCTGTTCATCATGTCCATGAAAATAACAGGTGCATTGGTTACTCCGCATGACTAGGAACTCATAGTGACCATGTCGAGTTCTGAACACCGTCTTGTGCACATCTTCTTCCTTTACTCGGACCTGGTGATAACCCAACCGTAGATCTATTTTAGAGAAGATAGCTGCTCCTTGTAGACGGTCGAATAGATCATTGATTCCAGGAATCGGATACTTGTTCTGCACTGTTACCTGGTTCAATTCTCTGTAATCTATGCACATCTTCATCGATCCATTCTTCTTCTTTACCAAAAGAACTGGTGCTCCCCAAGGTGATGCACTCGGTCTGATGAATCCTTTCCCAACAACTCTTCAATCTGCTTCTTGATCTCATCCTGTTCAACCTGCGCCATTCTGTACGGTGCCTTAGAAATGGGTGCACTCCCTGGCTGAATGGAAATGCTGAACTCTACATCCCGCTGAAGTGGAAGTCCGGGTAGATCTTCTAGAAACACTGTTCGAAATTCCCGGACTACCGGAATCTGCTTCACTTCTTCGCGAACCTTCTGCTCAGATAGCATTGCTATCAACTATTTGCACTTCCTCTTCCTTTGAAATATAACTACTGGTCCCCCTGGTGCCTTTATTACAACCTCCTTACTCTTGCACTCAATAGTGGCACTGTAGATGGACTTCCAGTCTATGCCAATGATGATGTAGATCCCCAAAACTGCCAACTCAATGAGTTTGATGCCCAAGATTCTGCCTCCAATCTCAAGATCACACCCTTCATAATATCGGTCAGTAGTCAAATTTTCTCCTGACGGGGTAGCCACAGATAAAACTTTGCTAGGAAATTTTTTTGGTTCGACTCCCAATCATTTTGCAAATAAAGGTGACACAAATGTGTGAGATGATCCCGTATCAAATAAAATTGTTGTTTTTATTCCATTTATTTGAACTTCTCCTGTTACATAAAGAGTACTCTCATTACATAACGCTTTATTACATAGAACGAAAATAACAACAGAGGACCCTAATCATTTTCTTCCATACCCATGATGATGTTGTCAACATCATCTGCATCAGCTTCGGTCAGAGCACACTTGCCCCTGCCGGTATGGCTTCTGCCCTGGATTAGCTTGCTTCTGACCTTGTCCCCCTTGCTTGAGTTGCGAGCACTGCGACCTAGCATGGCCTTCCTTCCCACAGTGGAAACAAGTCAGGGGACCCCTTGCCTTGGGACACTCGAATTTGTAATGCCCCGGTTCTCCACAAACGTAACAGGTCACACCCGAGGACCTTGCTCCTCTGTAGTTTGGCTTCCCAGTCACTACAATGGCGTTCGCCCCTGTTGGCCTGAACTTCTGAGCTGGGGGCTGTCCCCTGAAACTGCTTGGTGCTGCAGGCCTCTTACCGGTATTCTAGGTGTTCCGCCTGTTCTGTACCGCCTGGAACTGGTTCATATTGGCCTCAGTAGTTGCAGCTCTCCGAACCAACTCAAACCTTCTGATGCCTAGGGGTATCATTCAGGACTTCATGTTTGGCCTCAAACCCTGCTCGAACTTCCATGCTTTCTTGGCTTCGTCCAGAACCATTTCCGATGCATACCTGGAGAGCTGGTTGAATTTTGTTTCATACTCTCTCACTGTCATGCCACCTTGTTGCAAGCTCAAGAACTCCATGGCTTTCTTCTCCTGAACATCCATGGGAAAGTAGTGGCTTCTGAATTCTCCTAGGAACTCCTCCCAGGTGATCTGGTGCCGAAGGTGCTCTTCAGTGATTGCCACCAAACTCCTACGTCCTTCTCTAGCTGGATGGTGGCCAGCTTCACCTTACTTGCCTCAAGGGTTTCCAGAACATCAAAGACCGTCTCAATCTACCTGATCCAGTCATCTGCAGTGTCTAGACTGGCATGGCCCTCGAACACAGTCGGCTTCATCCTTTTGAATGACACCACTAGTCTGATTGCTTCAGGGATTTGTACAGCTGGCCCCGGCCTAGGGTTTCTAGCGACATTGGCAGCGAAAGTATTCAACATCTGGTACACCCGAGCTAGTTCAGTTTCCAGATTGAGTCCATTGTTCTCACCACTGTGCCCTTCGCCAACCATTTCTAGGTCATAAAAATTGTCATTAATCACCATCAATAGCATAACTTTACATTCTTCCAACAAAATTTTATTCATTCCAAAATTAAACTTTTCGGAAAGAAAACTTGCTCTTACATCCATTACATCACTTTAACATAAAGACATCCTAGATTCTACGGTTTCTCTTGGCTTCTCTGAGCTCTCCCCGTAATTCCTGGATTTCTTTCTTCATGTCTTCAAACTTCTGATGACGCTCCTGCTTGTCCTAGTGAGTCATGTGCTCCAACTTAGCGAAGTGTTGAGCATTCATGTGTCAGAGCTTTTCGAGTTCCCATACTTGCTGACTCAGTTCATGAATGTGTTTCCTATCTTCTGCTTTCCGTTCTTCTAGGTGGTTTACTCTCCACTTCTGGGCATCCAACTCCCTTCGAAGAGAAGTAACAATATCACCTTGGTCGTCATGAATGGGTTCTTCATCTGAGGATTCTTCTGGGGAATCTGGTGGAGGTGGAGTAATCTCCCTGAACTCGGGTAATTCTTCTTCTATTTCTACTGGGTCTTCCTCTTCCTCTTCTGGGTCTAGTTCTTCCTCTATTGGCTCTTCCTCTTCTTCGAAAGGAACGAACCATTCCACCTCATTATCGGGGTCATGATGATTGACCATTCTATAGGGAAAATGAGGAGAAACATCAGCGTATAGAGCAACGCAAATGTAAACTACTTACATTTAAATCTGTATAAGCTGAACTCACACTCTAATGTACACCTTACTGTGTCGTCCTTGTAAATTTGTACTACTTATTGAAGTGTGCCTCTGATACCACTCTGTAATGCCCCGAATACCAAAATACGGCAATTCGTAGCTTAACAAGATTTACACTTCACTTCGTACAATTTTACAAGGAATTTTGAAACTTTTATTACAATATTGTTCTTTTACATCAATAACGCAGCAGAAAATAAATGAAGTACAACATGATCAATACACAATTTTAACAGCTTGAGCATGTAAGTAATCATTAGCATCAAATTCATCTTTATATCTCCTTGTAAGTTCTAAGTCCTGCATATGAATCTGTGGGCACGTCAGTTGCTTACAACCGACGCAATGTTACAAACAGCGATTCTCTCTATGCTGTATTATAACGAAATCTCTTACTTTAAGAAACACAAATTTGAATGCATATAAAAGTGTAAAGAGTGGGTATCCTAAATATATCAGTGTATGATATGACTTAATGCCTAATGTAGATGTTATGCTACAATGACACTAATGCATACTTTTCGGATTCTATGCATCACATACTACATAGGTCCGAGGGCAAGCACCTATGCACTCCACATTGCAGGGTTAGATCCCTCGCCATGCAGCCTACTACGATGACTACTACAAGATTTGGACACCTTGCAAGTATTGGCTCTCGCCCTTGGAATACTGGAGACCAATCCCTCTACGTGGATCATTATGTGGCCCTAACGTCCATCGTCCCGGAATACTGGGGATCGTCTCACTCCGCAGGTCATTCTGGAGCCCTCATTGCACAAGCATCCCATGAGTGTCGCTCTCATCCCAGAATACTGGAGATCGTTCCCACTCCGTGGATCATTTTGTGGCCTTTACGTCCATCGTTCCGAAATACTGGGGACCGTCTCTCTCCAAGGATCATTCTGGAGTCCATAACTTACATTTGCACTCGTTTCGTCATATCTCCAACTAGTGTGTGTCCTTAAGTTTATATTATGATTATTAAGAACAAGAGTCTAGCTTACCCACCGGTTTTAAACCAAACACCGAGACAGTCAACCCAACTGGTTACTTCTCACAATTCAATTATTCATTTTCATTTCTTTGCTTGTGCCTGATTCTCACTAAGACTCTAAAATCAACATTTATTCATGTTCAACAACTTGGGGTACTCATCCTCTTATAATTCATATTCTCAATTTTTATGTATTCATATTTTATTCAAATTCTTTCATTCATTCTTATTCATTCATCAATAAGTACAATCTCGACCTATTTATTTTCACAATACACTTTTCATATTCATCAAAACTTTCTCAATACAAGTTAATTAAGATTAAGACATAATCTTTTTAAAATTCATCTTTGAAAATTTATCTCATCGTCTTCCTTTGATTTATTTTGAACTAATCTTAAAATCTTTCATCCTATACATATATATTTTTCTTAAGTTCACATCTCATCTAAGCATGAATATGATCTTTACTTTTCCAAAATATAACTTAAAACAGTGAGAATATATTTTCAATCAATTTGTTTAAGTATCATTTGTAAAACAGTAAATTCAAACTTAGAACTACATTTCTTGCTATTTGTAAAAACCATAGAAAATTGTATACTTCACGAAACTTAGCGTTCTTTATATCAAACTGAAGGTATACAAGCCTACTTTAATTTTCTAATTATAAGTTTTCTCAAAATACTATATCTATAACTCTGAATTCTTCAAAATATACAGTGGGGTCGAGATACTGAAATATTGTCACTATACAGTCTTGTAAAATTCATATAAAATCCAATTCTTTGTTAAAATTTGATTTCTTAGACTGTGCAAAAAGTTTAACGAGTCTACTACAATTTTTTAGTTCTGACTTATCTCAAATTATTTCATTTACAATGCTGAATTGATCAAAAACCGAAAGGTGTGCAGATTTCCAACAACCAACCAACTACTAACCAGTTTTGAGTTTAGATTTTATTAAAATAGTAAACGACCTCCAAATCTTATGAAATTTTAAAGGGATGGTCCTGACACATATAAGATGCTCCTCAAAAAGTTTTAGTTCTAGATAACAACTATTTTATTAGATACGATTTTCTGATGTGCAAACAAAATTCAAAAGAGTAACTTTTCTTGGCATGAATTATTAACTTTGTGTACAAATCTATATCCATATCATTTAATTTAATCATAATGTACAACCATGCAATCAAACAACATCAATCAACTTATTTTCATAACAATCTTTCAATTAGCATGCATTTTCATTCTAAATATCATCATTATAATTTAATCTCTACTCATATGCATATCAATTTTATATATCAAATTACCTACACATGCATGATACTATAATTTAGAAAGTTCAAGAAGACACGCACCTCAATGAAGATTCTAATGTAGAAGAAGACTTCTAGAAGTTTCTCCTAGTTCCAAGAATGGGACTCCCTTCTCCTCCTAGTAAGCTCTCCTTCCAAGCAAGAACTCAACAACTCTCTCTCTTTCTTTTCCTCTCTTTCTTATCTTTTGTTTCTTTTGATCTTTGGTGCAAGATTATAAAGAAAAGGGGGTGATATTTATAGGGTTTGATAAGACTCTTCTACTACTTAAATTAAGTGTTCAATTTCATCACCTACATAATCCCCTTCACTAATTGCCCACTCCCCATAATTACACAAACTCCCAACCCTTCCTATTCTTATGCATGGCTAACTCTTCTTGTGACTTTTGGGTTGCACTACGTGCACGTGCAACCCACAAGCATACACTCTCATTTATTAGTTGTTATTTATTTGATTATGCATCTTGTTTACATGACAAGTGTACAACTAATTGTAGAATTTTTCTTAGTGGGCTTCCTCTTGTGGGCATGGTTCATTTTATTTATTTATTTATTTTAATTTAATGGGCTTAGAGTCTTCTATTAGGCCTATGGGTTCTAATAGGCAACAAAAATAAATGAAAGGAAAGTATGCATAACTTTAAATAAATTTTTGAATGAAAATAATGAGATGAAATTGCACGTGTAAAAAATATTTTTTTAAAAAAAATTTAAAAAAAAAAAATTAATACGAGATGTTACAGAACATCCTAAAGAATCGAAGGTAACGAAAGGCCACAATCGCACAGAGCACTAATGAAAAAATGGAAATAAGGTTAATGGATAAATGAGAAGCATAAAGAACATAGGGCAATGTGAGAGTGAGAGAGCTAATAGATCCTGAGTGTGTAGTGAGTAGCAGTGAGTCATCGGCCTTGTGAAGTGATGGAGTGTTGGATGAAAGTGCAATGCTTATGGTGAGCAGTGTATAATCACTAGTAAGATGATGTGATGCACCAGAATCTAAAATCCAGAAAGAATTCATATCGGGAGTAACAAATAATGTAGGGGCAGAGGAGCCAGTATTGGCAGACTGACCCAAAAGCTTGAGTTCCAGCTGAATAAGGCGATGCAGAAGATTGGCCCATTCAACAAGAAACGACAAAGCTGGAGTAACTGTCATGACAGAAGATGTAGGGAAAGGAGTACGGTGAGGAGGAATGAGATCGGAAAGAGGGCAACGTTGCTACTGTTGTCGGGATCTGGATGGGGATCGGGATGGTGCTGTTGCTGTTGGCGCCGGGAGAAGAGATGAGGAAAGAGAAAGATCTGGCAGCCGGAAAGTCGGTGGAGACGGAAAGATACTGACGAGGCTGATGCCCCATGGTGTAGGAGTAGTATTATAATGTAGAAAATAAGATACAATTTTTTTATTAAAAAAGTTGGTTTTTTTCCCTTTTGCGAACAGCATCAATTAGCGGCGGCAGAGGTCGGTGGTCAACGGTCGGCGATCAAGCGGGAGGAAGGAAGGGAGTAGAGAGAAAGTAAATGGTGGGTTTCAGATTTGATTTGGATTTGGATTTGATTTTGGGTATGGGTGAGTTGGATTTGGATTTGATTTTAAGTATGGGTTGTTGAGTTTGGATTGATGGGTACAGGTTTAGATGGAGATTAAGGCCTGGAGGTGGGTCAAGTTGGAGAAAAAATAGATTAGGGTTGTAATTAGGGTTTGGGTAGATGATAGGAATATAGAGTTAGGATTTTTGGGAAAGGCAACGCTATGGTTTTGAAGATTGAGATTTGAAGATGTGGATTTCTAGATTTTGGGGGTTGATGGTCAGGTTTACGAGTTGTGAGGGTGGCGGCTAGGGCAGGAGTTGGATAGGAGTAGAAGGGGGGAGCGGGTGGCGAGGTGGGTGGAAGGGAGGGAGGAGGATGCCCGAGAAGGGTTGATGTTGTTGGGTTTGATGAAGGTCAGTGATGTGGTGAAGAGGAAGCCACAGGTTACTTTCGATGCTGTTTAACTTTGGGATTAGTGTTTAGATTAGGGATTAGGAATTGAATTAGGGATTTGTTACTAGGAGATTAGGGTTGCTATGATATCATGTTAAGGTTAACAGAGATATATTGAAGGGAACGATGAATTGATATTATTAGGCTCTAAAGGCCAGTATATATAGGACACAAGATATAATCTCAGCTTACATTTCTCACAATTGATATAGCAATGTATCTAATAATAAATATCCAACATATATATCTAACAATAGCTTTTCCTTTCCTAAATCTATGGAAATATAATTTAAAACTGCCTTGCACTCTTTCAACAAGCTATGTTATATTGAGTCATAGTTGTGGCAACATTTCCAGTATTATTATAAATCATGTTTCTACTATCAGTATGTACCATTTTGAGTGTGTAGCTCAGATTCTCAGTGTTGAACAACACTAACTCTGGCTAGTAGTAAAAGAATATACAAATTATTCTGGTTGTTCTCTCTTATTTGTCGCCTTATATTATTTTTGATTGCATAAATCCAACTTTCTCATGAACAGAAAACCCTAAAATATACATAGTATTCCCATTTCAGTTAATCTTGTATACATCTTTGCTCTGCTCGTATTCGTCACCTTTTAATCATTCTGTGTGCATTTCTAGTCCATCTTTCTTATGAATATAAATGAAGCCTAGGAATATAAGGGGGGGAAACCATCTATTCTTACGAAAATTCTGGCTATTAGATTGTCTCCCCATTTGACAGATATTATTGATGACACGCAAAGTGGGTTCCTCAAAGGTAGAGACATCATGGACAACATCACTTCAGCCCTCGAAATGGTGTTAAGAGGAAACAAGGATAAGATAGACGGATTCTATTAAAGTTAGACTACAAAAAAGTGTATGATACTATCAAATGGGATTGCGTGGACAAGCTAATGGAGCTCAGAGGTTTTGGGAATAAATGGAGAATGTGGATGAGGAAGTGTGTGAGAAGTGACAAGTAGTTCGTTCAAACGAATGGAGAATATGGAAGGAAAATTCGGTGTTGCAGAGGACTCAGATAAGGAGATCCGCTCTCCCTGTTAAATTTCACATTAATTGCAGATGGACAAGCGGAAATGACTAGGAAAGCCATGGATGCAAATATAATCAAAGGGGTTACGGTGAAAGGAATTTCGGCTCTTATGTCTATTTTGCAAAATAAGGATGACACCCTCATGGTTGGAGTGGCTCAATTGGAAGAGATCATAAACCCCCAAAAGTGAGATATTTCGAATACTGTGGATGGCTCAATTAGAATTCACTGAGATATTTCGAATACTGTTCCTCTGTCAACCTACACAAAAGTTGTGTGGTTGCCCTTAGTAGCGAGACCTCGACTACGATGGAGATGATCTCAAGGCTTTTGGATTGCGAGAGGGGGGACATCCCCCTTAAATACATGGGTACTCCAATTAGACCAAGAAGGATGGTTAAAGAGGGTTGGATTCCTTTGGTGGAAAAAGTGGAGAAGAGGCTGAATGGTTGGAAAGAAAAATTTCTCTCTGGGGGGCAGAATTACCCTAATCAATTAGGTGCTTAGTTGTTTGCCTACTTATATAATGTCTATTTATGAGCTTCCCAAATGGGTAATCTAAAAAGTTGACAAGTGCAAAAGAAGGTTCCTATGGAAAGGAGCATTAGATGATAGCAAAGGGTTTCATTTGGTGAGATGGGTTAAAGTATGTAAGAAGAAAGAATTCGGGGGCTTGGAATAGTCAATCTCATAGATATGAACAGGGCACTCCTCTCCAAATGATGGAGGAAAATGCACAATAGACGAAAGTCATGGTGGTGTTACTCCTTCGCATTATATCGTAGACAAAAAAAAGGCTAGATACAGGGGTCGAAGCAAGCATGGGAAGACCTCTTTTCTATGGAGAGGAATATCTAAAGGGGGGAGTTGTTCCACGATAATACTAGATGCAGGTTGGGAAACATGAAAGTTATTAGATTATGGAAAGACAAATGGTGCGGGAAACTCTCTTCTCTCCCTGTTCCCTCAATTGGCAATGGTAACAACAAATGCGGATGTGTTAGTCGCGGACGTATGGAAGCAACAAAGGCTGAACATTGAGTTTGATGGAATTCATTCTATAGATAACCGGGCAGATGTAAAGACTTACTAGTTTAGTTATTGTTGGGGGGGGGGGGGACAACAGAGTGGATAGGAGGGCCTAGCAACATTTTCTTGATAAGTTCAATGTATCCGTGATTGAATGATGGTGGACTAAGGAACTCAGATGCAATCACAATGTGGAAGTCAAAAGTTCCAACGAAGGTGAAAGCCTTCCTGTGGCTGGTGATGAACAATGCTATCCTATCTAAGATGAGCATTAGGAAATGTAACATTCTGATCGATACAAGATGCCCTAGATGTTATATTGGAGAGGAAGACGTCAACCATATTTTCATTCATTGCCCTAGATGTTATATAGGAGAGGAAGACGTTAACCATATTTTCATTCATTGCCTTAAGGCTAGGCTAGGCTAGGTTGGGAAGTTTTGAATTTGGGTTTTGATATCATTGAGACAACTAGCAATATAGAGGATATTTTGGGGGGCATGGAGAGCGAGATGGAATAGGAAATATTATAGGGTAGTGTGGAATATTACGGTAGTGGCTATCTTGTGGATCCTATGACTGGGAATGAGTCTTGTTTGCATGACACTAACTGTAAATTCCATATGATGTTACATAAAATCTTATATCTTATTCATGTTTGGGCAGGTCAAACAGGAGTAAGAAAGAGACTACGCATAGACAGTGAGGAATAAAGGACTTGGAGTCACTTGCAATTACCTCCTATCTTTCTGAGTAGAGCACTGGATTCGCTGGAGGTACGTACTATTTTGATTGTTATTTTATGTAACTTGATTGTTGTTGTTGAGGGTAGCCTCAGTATTATGATGTAGTATATGCGAGTTTTTTTCTATGTAATAGTTGTTTCTCTTTGTTTCATTAATTATCATTTATAAAATTCGTTACCAAAGGTCACTCTTATCTTTAAAAAAAACCGCAAATCTCCATTTAAATACCCATTTCAGTTATTCGTGCAAATATTTCATATTAACAACATGTCAAGTATTTTGGCCACAATACTAACATCTTGCGTTCTGGACTAATGTGTGGAAGGCATGCAGATCCACTCCCTTATAATCAAGATCTACTTTGAGCTCCACATATTTTTCGGCGGTTCCCATCTTGACATGTATGCAAAAGTTGGGTAGATCCATGAAGCATGCAAGGTATTTGAAGATCTTAGTGAGAGATTACTTTCGACTTTGAAGACCTGTGTAAAATATTAGATAGTCAGAAAAGATTCAAAAAAGGAAAGGTGAGCTTGTATTATTTCGAAGACTGGAGACAGTTACAAGTACTATTTGTTAACGGCTCTTAGAGTAAGTAGTAAACAACCCCCCCCCCCCCCCCTAAATATTTGGTATTGTATGAGCTGTATATTCTGTTTCCTAATTTATAGGAATAGATTCCCTCAAATCTCTCATCTCCTTAACCTTCTCATCAATCACTTGTACACCTTCTCCAAGAAACTAATGTATATATAAAGAGATAAACAGTAGAAGAATGAATAAAAGAAAGTAAAATTCTTCACCAAATTTGATTTCAATATGGTATCAGAACCTAAAATATCCTAGGCTACATGAAGAAGAGGCGATGTTCAGCCTCACCGATCACCAACCTCTTTCCTAACGTCGGATCCAGATCCAAACCTGAACCCCGAAACCCCAACTTCATCAATAGGACCTTGTCGCCGATCAACCTTGGAAGCCGTCGAAGTCGCTGCCCTCGCCACTACCCGAAGTTGTTGTCGTCGCCATCGAAAGCCCTCACCACAGTTGGATCAGATCCAGTTGCTTTCATCGCTGCTACCCTGTCATCGAAGTTTCTGCCGATCAACCTAAAACCTTGAAGTCGCCCTCTATCCATCTTGCTCTGCTGCCAAAACCCCACCTATCCGAAATCCCCGTCTCCACTGCCGAAACCCATACTCCGCTACCATCGTTGCCGCCCCGATCCACTGTAGAGCCGATCCCGCTACCTCCATCGAAGCACTCGCCCACCGTCGTTGCCCACCTTCGCACTCGTGATCCCTGGATCTGTTCAGATCTGATTTTTCCATTGGTGGATTTTTGTTGTTTGGTGTTTGGGCTCTTCGATTTGAACTAGATTGGATCTAAAAGGAGCTATTGGTTGTGCTATTGCTGTCTTATGTTTGCAGTTGTGCCCGCGCACTGTTTTGTGTTTGGATCAGAAGGAGCGGCTTGCTGTGTTATGTTAGTAGTGCTTGTTGTGTTGCTGTTTTCTGTTTTGGATCTTTGATTGGTGATTGGTGTTAGTGCTTGTTGTGTTGCTGATCGGATTTTTTCATAACAACACCATGGGACCAAAACTACCTTATGAGTTGAGGAAGTGTACTCATTGTGGCAAGATCGGTCACACGAAAGTTCGCTGTTATGGGATTATCGACTACCCGGAGAACTGTGATCATAGCAGAGATAATCGAAAGAAACCCACTGTCTCCGTTGCAGTTGCTGATGGAGCTGAGAAGAATGTTGGACACGCCTCTACATTAGTTACAGCTGTAGGTAATGATAGTAAGGTCTTTAATATTTCTGCCTCTGTTATGAATAATGCATGGATAATTGATTCGAGTTCTACTGATCATATGACTTTTGATTCTAGACAAGTCCAAACCATACAACCATCCACCAAATCCATAGTGTTCACGGCCAATGGAGATCTTGCCATCGTTACTGGCGAGGGTTCCATATCTCCCACAAAAAAACCTAACCTTAGATACTGTGCTAGTTGTGTCATCCTTGAATTTTAATCTATTATCTATTGCTCAAATAACTACTGCCGTGTATTGTATTGTATTTTTTTGGCCCTCTCATTGTGTGTTTAAGGATATTCGGACTCGCAAGATGATTGGTTATGGGGTTAGACATAGGAAGCTCTATCACCTGGATTTAGAATTTGAAAGTTCAAGCACGTTGACTCAAGCTCTATCTGTAGAATGATCCGAGGGGGAGAAGAAGAAATCAGAGATTTGGCTATGGCATCAACGTCTAGGGCATGCTTCTTTAGGTTATTTGAATCAATTATTTTCAAGTTTATTTTCGAAGTTTGATATTTCTACATTTCGATGTGATGTGTGTGAACTCACAAAATGTCACCGTGTCTCTTTTCCTCCAAATCTAAGTAAAAGCTTTCTCCTATTTATAATTATTCATTCTGATGTTTGGGGTCCATCCAAAAACACAACTTTTGGAGGAGCAAAATGGTTTGTGACATTTATCGATGACTGTACTCGTATGACTTGGATTTGTTTAATGAAGTCTAAAAGTGAAGTTAGCGGTTTATTTCAGAAATTTCATAAGTGGGTTATGACGTAATATAAAGCGCAGATTCAAGTTCTTAGGAGTGATAATGGCGGCGAGTACCTGAGTTCGAATCTGCAACAATATTTGGTTGAACATGGAATTGTTCACCAGACTACATGTCCATACACACCTCAACATAATGGGGTTGCAGAAAGGAAAAATAGACACTTGCTCGAGATGGTTCGTGCTTCCCTTATTCATAAAAATATGTCACTCATTTATTGGGGGGAAGCCCTTGCTTCTGTTGCATACTTAATCAACTGAGTTCCCTATAGTATCCTAAATCTCATCACGTCATTTCAGGCATTAACTGAAGTTGTGAATGCGCCAGCATTCGTCAACTTGCCACCTCGTGTGTTTGGGTGTGTCGCATTTGTTCACCTCCATCAACACGAGCGAAATAAGTTAACTCCTCGAGCTATGTGATGTGTTTTCGTGGGATATGCAATGAATCAAGATGTTTGTGACTATGGATGTTGTGTTCCATAAAGATGAGATATATTTTTCCTTTGAGATTAAACTTCAGGGGGAGTACCGAAGTGAAGTTCAGACTCTTACCTACGATGAAGTGGTTACCATTCAGAGTGAATAATTGGATACAATGGGT
This sequence comes from Hemerocallis citrina, assembly GCA_017893485.1. NCBI lineage: Eukaryota > Viridiplantae > Streptophyta > Magnoliopsida > Asparagales > Asphodelaceae > Hemerocallis > Hemerocallis citrina. The sequence continues at coordinate 153,694,816 of CM030367.1, read as the reverse complement.
GAAAATCTGGATGTAAGTAATGAAGATTTGATTGAGAGAGAAGATCTCCACGAGGAACTACAATCATCGCCGAACCTCCTCGAAGATAAGCCATAGGGATCCATGCCATCGCTAGTGTCCTCTCCACCAACAGCACCGTCAGAAGACGAGTTGTCGGGATCCATGCCATCGCTAGTGTCCTCCCCACCACCAGCATCGTCAGAACCCCAAAACCAATCGTCATCGTTGTCTGAAGCTCCAAGAAGGGAAATCCCGAATCGTACCACTAGAGGTATCCCAAAACCTACTTATGAGCCTGATCCCACTAGTAATGTCAAATATCCCATGAGTTATTATGTGTCCACTCACTAATTGTCTGAATCAAATAAGTGATCATATGTGAATCAATTATTTGTTGTGTCTATTCCTAACACTGTGCAGGAAGCCTTAGTTGATCCAAGGTGGAAAGTAGCTATGGATGAGGAGATGAAGTCCTTGAAGAAGAATGGGACTTGGAAGATAGTCGAACTGCCAGCAGGAAAGAAGCCGGAAGGATGCAGTTGAATTTTATACCGTGAAGTATAAGTCTGATGGTTCAATAGAGCGATACAAGACAAGGTTGGTTGCCAAAGGGTACACTCAAACTTATGGAATTGATTATGATGAAACATTTGCACCTGTAGCAAAGTTCAACACCGTTCGAGTTCTACTGTCACTTGCTGCAAATCTTAACTGGTTGTTAGAGAAATTTGATGTGAAGAATGCCTTTTTATATGGGGAATTAACAGAAGAGGTTTATATGGATCTGCCACCAGGATCAAATAGACCAGTCCAACTGAGTAATAAAGTGTGTCGGTTGAAGGAAGCATCGTATGGTCTCAAGCAGCCGCCGAGAGCTTGGTTTGAGAGATTTACAAAATCAATGAGGACATTCGAATATTGTCAGAGCAATTCAGATCATGTTCCTGAAAAGGAAAGAATGTAAGATTACCGCTCTTATTGTATATGTGGATGATATGATAGTAACGGGAAATGATCATGAGGAGAGAAAGGCATTAAAAGGCTACTTGTCACAAGAGTTCGAAATGAAGGATCTTGACCATCTGAGATATTTCCTTGGTATCGAAGTTTCTCGCTCTAGAAAGGGTATATTTCTGCCTCAAAGAAAGTATACTCTTGATTTGTTGAAGGAAACACTTGTTAGCCTATTGATACATCGTTAGAAGAATGACCGAAACTGTGGAATGTTCCTGATCAGATGTCTTGTGATAAGAAGAGATATCAGAGATTGGTAGGACGACTAATGTATCTTGCACATACACGACCAGATTTGTCATATGCCTTAAGTGTGGTGAGTCAGTTTATGCATGCACCTCGTGAACAACATATGAATACGGTGATGAGAATACTGAGATATATAAAGTTTGCTCCAGGAAAAGGGATCTTGTTTGCAAAACATGGTCCCTTGAAGGTTGAGGCATATACTCATGCTGATTGGGCAGGATCTGTTGATAATAGGCGCTCCACTTCATGATACTATTGTTGGGATTGGGGTGTCAACCAATGTCCGTTGTCGCAGCGGAACTAATAGAGCAATGAGGAAGTCGAAGAGATGAAACAAATCAATTGAGCAAGCAAGTAGATCCACCAATCCAAACACAAACACAAACACAGCGAGGATTTATCCCGATTAGCTTTTACTTAATCTAGGGGAAATATAGGGAGATCTGATATTTAACTAGAGGATATTACAAAGAGTTATTGATTCACTCAATATAAGGAATTAAACTCACTCACCAAGAACTATCTCTCTCTCTCGAGCCTCTCTTTGCAATGGAGAAAATAATCTATAAAGCACTCAAATCTCATAAAGGAGGAGTTTACAATGTATATAGAAGAATAGAGAGAAACCTAGGTCTAATCTTGATTCTCAGTCGTCCGATATAACCTGAAAAGAAGTAACTGAATAGGAGCCGCACGATCTAACTTGGAGTTGAAGATTGGGCTGAAATGACCTAACGAATCGAAGCCCAAAAATGAACACAGCGCCGCGGTCGGTCGACCGTCCAACAAGACCGGTCGACCGTACCACTCTCTGACATTCCCTGTACTTCGAGCGGTCGGGGGGTGCGGTCGACCGCAACATAGAATAGTCGATCGCAACTATGCCTGTTGCTGCTGCTATTTTTCCTTCTACTCACTTCGATGCTTCGACCTCCATTCTTCATCTTACCTTCTTCTAATCTGAACAACGAGTATTCAAGACACAATCCTAACAACTTTACCTTTGTTGGAGGAAATCTGATTACATGGAGAAGCAAAAAAGCAAAATGTTGTTGCATGCTCTAGTGCAGAGGCTGAGTATGGCGAAGTAGCTCTGAGTATAACTGAAGTTTTATGGCTTAAACTTTGTTACAGAATTTATGTTGTGGTCCAACTGAGCCTATTAAGGTGTATTGTAACAGTTAAACGGTATGTGATATTGCAGCTAATACAGTCCAACATGATAGGACGAAGAATGTAGAGGTTGATAGATTCTTCATCAAGGAGAAATTAGATGAGAAAATTATTGAGATGTCTAAGGTGAAGTCAGAAGACCAACTCGCAGATATTTTTACCAAGGCGGTTTCGAATCAGCTCTTCTTAAAATTTGTGGACAAGTTGGGCATGTTCAATATCTATGTGCCAATTTGAGGGGGGTGTTAAAATATTTGGTATCGTGTGAGCTGTATATTCTGTTTCCTAATTTATAAGAACAGATTCCCTAAAATCTCTTCTCTCCTAAACCTTCTCATCAATCACTTGTACTCATTCTCCAAAAAACTATTGTATATATAAAGAGATAAACGGTAGAAGAATGAATATAAGAAAATAAAATTCTTCACCAAATTTTATTTCAATTCAATAACCCCATCCCCCCCCCCCACCCCCCCCCCCCCCCCCCCACCACCACCACCACCACCCAACCAGTATATCTTTTTCATTGACGCACAAATCAAATAAACTCCCCCAATATACATGTGGGTTACTTTGTTCATCAATAGCACATAAAATTTAGTGCCTTTAATATTATTATTATTTTTGAGAAAAAGGTGACCTCGTCACCGCTTCATTAATAAGAAATTAATGATACAAGTAGTACAGATACAACGCATCTATCTGTTCCTAAACGGAACAGTGGAGAACCAATACAAAGCAAAACCTACACCCCTAACTAGTCCCTCCCTAGCTAAACTTGTAGACGCTGTCTCTGCATCCAGTTCCCAACCTATCTTTACCAAATGTAATTTGAATTCCACAAAAAGCCTAATTTGGAATTCAAAAACCTCCGAGATAACGCTCCACCCCTGAAACTCCCTCCACAATCCCCCAAACGTCCACATTGTCATCAACCACAACCACTATCTCTTGCTGGCAAACTTGCTCCTCTCCCCACGACTTGTTATCGCGTATCCGCCAATCCAACCCCACCGCGACGCCGTCTTTCGATTGCGTCAAATCCAGCTCTCAACAGTAGCCGTTGTTCTCAACCGAAACTTGGACCCTTGAACTCGCCGAACTCACCACAATATGTATTTTGAATTTCAATTTTGAAATCCAAATTATACCAGACACCCTCCTCACACTCCTTACCTGAAATTTGAATTTCAAAAATCTATATTGAAATACAAAATTCAAGGAAACTCCCTCTCCACACCTCCAATTCAAATTTGAATTCGATACCCTAATTCAAAAATCAAATCTGAGCCTCAGAACCCTACTGCGAAATTCAAATTTTGAATTTCAAATCTGACTCCCTATCATCTCTCCGACTTCACGTCGCCCATCGTCAGTTTCATGCACACCCCCACTCCTCCAAGAATTCTCGTCGCACGCATCCGTCACTCATCCGCTCATCTTCGCCATCAACTAATGACACCACCCAAACGAACAACAAACCTTTCGTTAGCCCTGCTGCATCCTCGATGATGCCACTCTGGTCATCACCAAACTGAACCTCCCGACACAGCGACGCTCTTTGCGCCCTCCGTCGAACCTGGACCGACTCCTCACCTAATCGAACCCAACTCTATTTGGGATCTTGACAAGCTAAAGCACAACGACCGGCTATCCATGAAATTACACTACTCCGACGAACCACAGTAAGAACCTTGATGCGCACTACCCTGACAATAATAGCCCACCACTGTCCTCCCTAACGCTCCCTCTCCTACTAGTCTTAGGGAATTTCGAAATCTAAGTAGAAATTTCCAAACACGATAATTTTTCCCTCCGAATCTCGAAACGATCTTGAAAATTGAAATCAAAGACCATTCCAGACCCAATCCTCTACTCCGACCACCCCCCGCCCACCGTCGCCCTTCTCCACTCATCGGCCATGCTGTCGAGCCACCTCTACTCCAACAGTCCGTACCAACTCCAACAACCCCAACCACACCTTCACAATGGAGCCCTCCCTCTCAGTCGACCCTTTAATATTATTGAACAGTTAATTCGTCAATTCGTTGTTGATGGATGCACCGATAGCTTCAGTGATTATCTTTTGGTACTTTTTTTTTCTTGAAGAAAATGCATGGAGAAAATATTAAAGAGAGATATAAGAAGAATTGTCACGCTTGTTAGGATGTGAATTTTAATCTGTATATCTTTCTGCTCTTTCTGGCCACCTAGGAGCCTCAGTCATATTGAAAAGGTGCTACTTCAATTCAAGCGCAATTCCCTATCACGAATTATTAATTCCAGCATTTTTTTTATTTTTTTTTATTTTTGTGGGAGATTTATTCGTTCCAGTTAAATAACTAGGATATGCCATTTTGGGAACTCCTTGACGGTTGGGAATAGTATTACATTGAAGAGCTTAATTGAAATTCATGAGTTTTCGGCTATTATGATCAAGTCCACCATGAATATATAAGATCTCTATTAATAATATCACAACCGATTAAATGTATTATCACTTCAGAGGAAATTCGTCATATCCGCTCTATGCTTCCATCAATATGGTTTTGGGGGCACCAAGGACATGTTTGGCGAGGATAGATTGTCCAGCCTTAGGCATACCATTAGCTTTGCCAAGTAGCAAGGTGATTAGCAAACAATCCGGGTACGGTTCTTAAAGTGAAATTATTTCAAGTCACCTTTCTTTTTCTTCCAGTAATAGGCGTGAATGTGATGAGATATTTAAAATCATTCTCAGAAGTTTGTACTCGAAGGTTTTCTTGAGGTGCAAGATATAACCGATCGATACTTGTAGTATTTAATCAACAAGGAGCTTGCTCATATAGATTTGAGTAGCATATGATATGAGAGATGCAGATCTCGTGTTTATTGGCCTGGCCAACGATAAAGTATGTATCATCGGCAATAACAAATGAGCGGTAGCAGGTCGGTGCAGCTGTACCTTTCAACTTGACATTACCCTTGATTTTGCCATCATCGATCAACGCTTCTTGAATGTAGTATTTCTTAGCTTATTGAAACGCTCTTTGATCTATTATTAATTCATGAGCTTCTCATACTACACTGAAATCAACACTACATTATTTAATGATGTATCATTATACATTCTAACAAAAAAAGAGTTTCAATCTCTAGAAAATCTAGAGAGAGAAACTCCACGAAAAATCCAAAAAACAAAAGAAGCCGATCGAAGCTCTGATCGGGGAGGGGGGAGGACTCCCTCGTCATCCTCCTCCTCCTCCTTCCCCCCACCACCCCTTTACCCCGCCTCCTGAGCGGAGATGAGATCGTCGGTGTAACTGACTAGGGATAGATGCAGATTTGTTTATAGATCTGATGTATAGATGTGGTCGGCAAGGCAGGGATGACCGGCATCAAGATGGCTGACGTCGAGGTGAGGTGCTGCGCCGTCAGGAGAGGTGAAGGCTGAGCGGGTGTGGGAGTGACTTCCACCGGTGGGATGTATGTTCATTCCGAGGTCAGGCTGTCGTTTGAGGTCTGGCGTTTGGCGTCGGGGATGGCTCGTCGGCAGCATCGAGTTATGGTTGAGAGCGGATAGGGACGACGTCAAGGCGGCGACGAGGTTGGAGGAGGAGATTGGATGGTTAGCTTCAGGTGTGTTCGACTGCGGACGTGTGGTCGACAGCACCGACGGGGTGATGTCGAAGGCAGAGTGAGAGGTGGCCGGTTGATTGCTTTGTCGGCGGTGTGCTGGCCAGGCAGAAGAGATCGACGACTTCGACCCATCAGTGCAAATTGGTATGACTTCCAGTTTGAAGAGTATGAGTTTGCTCACATGGTGTTTGGTGGAATGCCCATAAGAAGATGCGGGGGACGAGGGTGGTGGGAGAGTGAGGGAAGTGGTTGCAGGCATCTGACGTCGAAACTGCCTCAGCTGGGGTGTTCGTCGAAAGAGTCGGCTCGTCGGAGTGAGGAGGGGGGTTTGGGTTAAAATTTAAAATTTGAAATTCAAATTAGAGTTATTGAATTTCAAATTAGACATGGGGAAAGATTCAGATGATTCAAAATTTAAATTTGAATTGGAAGTGTGGAAGGGGAGATTCTTTGAATTTGAAATTTCAATATAGATTTTTGAAATTCAAATTTTAGTTGGGGAGTGTGAAGTAAATATTATGTGTAATTTGAATTTCAAACTAGCTTTGTTTGTAATTTAAATTACATTTGGTGGAGTTATCGATGAGTGCAAGCGTTCTCAATTTCGGTTGAGAACAACGACTACTTTTGAGAGCTGGATTTGACGCAATCGAAAGATGGCGCCACGGTGGGGTTGGTTTGGCGGATACACGACGGCAACGTCGTAGGGAGAGGAGTAAACATGCCAGCAAGAGATGGTGGTTGTGGTTGTTGCCTGAAGGACGTTTGGGCGATGGTGAGGGAGTCTAGGGTGGAGAGCTAGATCGATGGATTTTGAATTCCAAATTTGATTTTTGTTGGAACTCAAAGTACATCTTGGAGGTTTTGATGGGAGGATATGGTGCAGATGCCTAGTCTACAAGTTTAGTTAGGGAATGGACTAGTTAGGGATGTAGGCTGTACTTTGTAATTGTTCTCCACTGTTCAGATAGATGTAAATTATTTATACTACTTGTTTCGTTAATTTTTTATTATAAAGCGGTGAAGATGTCACATTTTTTCTCAAAAAAAAACACTACATTATTTACATGATTTTAATTTCTTATTTAAAACTAATTCACGTTCTAGCAATGTGCAGCAATTCTTAGCCTGGGAATCATCAATGCTAGTATAACAGTGCCTTGTTAACAATTTATCTCCGAACTTTTTCTTTGGCATACTGCAATATAGAAACATGAATTTACTTTTTTCACAAAAATGAAAAGAGAGTGAACTGAAGTTCACACTGAAGTCAAACCTCTGCAAGTCATGTTGAGTCCAGAATGCACCTCACTCGGAGTATAGGAAAGCTTTGGGTACACAAGGATATGCAAACCACGAATGTTGCATTCTATCTTACCCGTTGTTCTCAACAACGATGTTCTTATAACTAACAATGAGAGTAGGAATCACATCCTATCTATTGGTTGATGGTGGCTGTTGTTATATGAAAGGACGATATGGAATATGCCATTAACCTGTTTTTGACTTGTAACTTTGCAAAGGTTATGTTATGTAATCGAAGTTGAATCTACTTCAAACCTTTTGGCAGGGGAATTTAAGTGAAGAGATTATTATGTATTAATTTTATGTGAGTCATCTAACAGGCAATGCCATTCAATTTGGATGAAAATTTTATGTGGGAACTCTGAAATAACAGGGAGATCTTTACGGCTTACAAGTTCTTTCTCTTCTCTTTGTTTCTTTTAGACAAATAATCTCTAATATGTTTCTAGCAACAAGACGAACAATATGCTAATATAGTAGCACTCGTATGTTACCAGTTTATCCAGTTAGCGAGTAGGATGGAAATAGTCAAATAGGTATTAGCAGTGTTTGATTGTCTACTTTTAAACCAGTTTGGACAATGAAGGACCATCAAAAGTGCTCAACAAAGCACGGAGCTATAATATAAATCAAGATTTGCATATCAAATCACCATAAAAAAAATTCAAAGGTCACAGTGCTCATAAAAAATCGATCACTACACATTAGCAGCCTAGTAGAAACATCGATGTAGTCAAGTTAATCTGTATGTGAGCATAGATCCAACTGATATCATAAGACACCATGAATATGGATAACAAGCACAAGCTTCTCGTGGAGCCACTAAATTTCATGTTTATAACAGACAGTAACAGAACTAGCATTGCAGCTGAAACATACTGTAATGGATGCTACACAATGGCTAATCAAATTGAACTTAACAAATCTCAAACAGTATAATTGTCAAAAACCATGGCTCCAAAAGTAAAGGCATAGTAAAAGCCTTGCAGGTATTACTCCAGAATCCAGACATCAAAAAGAGAATAAACTTCAAACAACAATACCTTCAAAAATATTATGGAATTTTTTTATCCAGAATCCAATTACCAAATACTCAAAATAACAAACTTTTAACCGAACTTTGAAACTAACTCAAGTCTAGTCTGCTTCGTCAATGACCTTGGTTCCCAATCCTTTAAGTCCTTCAGGTGGCACCTCTGCAACTGTGACAAGAGAATACAGCTCCTCTTTGGCATCTTCCTCTTCGTTTCTCTTGCGAGCAATTCTAACGCGAACTCTCCTTGGAACGCTCCTGATTCCACGGCTCCAGATGTGTTTGTTGAGCTTCACATCAACCCTCACATCAGTTGTCCCCATGGCCTTCTGAGCAAACTTGCGAATCTCCTTTATGGCCTTGGGGGCCATCTTCTTGAAGGTGCTGCAAAAGAAATGCTGATTAGAAATTAAGATAATGAGATGTTGAAAGCGACAGATTCATAATAAAAAGAACTGACAAATTACTTCCACCAAGAGAATGTTCTTGGATTCACATATAACACACACAATGTGTGCCCAAATGCTTGACTAATATCAATGACCATGACACTATAAGTTGCAGTACATGGAACTTGCTTAGAGATGGAAAGCATAACATGTGTGCCTTAATTTTCTAAGCATGAAATGGGACATGGGTTACCGGATTTACAACCTGGTTACTAATAATTTCATGAAACCAAATTTTTTTATAACAGCAGGTATGGATATTTCAAAAAGACAATATAAAGCTGGCCTGTATATGTAATAGCTTTACCTAGATGTGATAAAACTCTGTTAATAGACACCTCAGGCACTGTGAGAACAAACATCTAACATGTTTCCACAGTCCTCGCAATAAAACTCAACAACAATCCATTGACATTTGTGAAGTGTGTCTCGTTTCTATGAACATACAAACTTCAGTAATGCCCAGCTTGAAGCCATAAATATAACACACAATTGACAGTGGCTAGGTTTGTTTAGAATAAATTAAGACTTCTTTGTGACATGCATCAGGGCATAAATTATGTAATGTAATCAATTTGGCTTTCTTAATCTCTTTATTTGATATAAAGACTCAACTTTAATAGTCTACTTAGTTTACTTAAGAGCATCTATAGTCGTTGTCTATAATCCCAAATTTTGCAAATTTGGCTAAACAACTCTCACAATCGTTGGCCAAGTACACAAAAACTTGGGTTTGAGAGGAACAATAGATAGCCATATTTGGGAATAGATATAGGAAATTGAAAAATATAGCTAACGAAAGATCATATTTCGTTTGTTCAAAATTTTATCCCAAAATGTTATCAGACGAGAGATGATCTTTCGTCCCAAAAAATATAGATCTTTCGTCCCAAAAAATATATATAGAAAAAATAACGGACGGGAAATGATATCCCATGCCAACAATTTTTTTTTTTAAATGAACGGAAGGGAAATGATATCCCGTCCGAGAAATTTCTTTCCAAAAGTCTCTGATTATTTTATTAGAAAAACTCATTGAACGGGAGTTGATCTCCCCGGCTGTGAATTTTTTTTTAATTTAATCGGACGGGAAATGATATCCCGTCCGTTACTTTTCAAATTAAAAAAAATACGCAATGAAAATTCATCTACAGTCCGCCACTTCTAAAATCAAAACCCATATTTTGGGTCCAAACAACTACAACTATAACCCAAAATTCCTATTTCTAAATGCCAAATACCCAAATTTTTGGTTCAAACGACTCCAGATGCACTAAAGGGTGCATTTTGTTATTCACTCTATTTCTGATGTTAAACGTCTCCATATTAAGGATCTGGCGTGCATATATATACATATAAATGCATGCATATCCACATTCATGTTATTGTGTCCTTGTATATATAATTGTGTCTTGTCAATCTAAAATCATATCCTGACCAGTATAGTTGAAGGCGCGCCCGAGGCGCAAGGCGCATGTCCCTAGACTGTTTGCGCCTCATTCTTGCAAGGCGCACTAAGGCGCACTGGGATGCGAGCCTCAGTCTTGTGAATGTGATGACATGGGTTCAAGTTATGCTCACCACTTTTGGTAGCAACATTTTTTGAAAGGTTAAGAAAAAGATATAGTTACTGCACATAATATTATAAAATATGGAAAATAACCTTATAATATAAGAGAAAATTCCCTCATTTAGATTGATTATTATTAATTAGACACATAATGGGTGATTCTTGTTACCATAATATATAATCTTGTTTATAAATTTAAAAAACCCAAAAAACATAATAGCGCGTCTTAATTAAGTGAGGTTTGCACCTTGCGCCTCAGACTTTTTATGGGATAGTGAAGTTGTTTAGTGAAGTTGTTTTGCACCTTTCGCCTTCGACTACACTGATCCTGACCGCCTCATAGATAACAATGAATCATTTTCATGGTTAACAATTTCCCTTTACTAATCATCTAAGCAATCTAGCTCAAAACCATGCCAACTACATGATTGTGCCCAAAGGAAGACAATGAAAGATGCATGACCTAGTAGACAGGAACTCTCCGAATTACACCTAAACTATTTCCAGAGTTTGTATAATGATACAGTTCACATTTCAAAAAAAGGCCAGAAACTCTAGTAAAAATTAAATAGTTGCTTCTATCTCATGGCTTTTGATCGGAGTTACCCCGGTCTCATTTTGTGCTGGCCAATCAATTGTGGTCTTTCAGACACCATTTCTTCTCATGTGATCGGAGTTACCCCGGTCTCATTATCTAGACCTCCATATACTTCTTCCTAACTTGGTTTTCTATTAGCTTCCCTTTCTTTGACAATATTCTCATACTTAAAATTGAAAATGCATGTTGTATTGATTAAATGGCAATCTCTTACCTTCAATTTTCTATTTAAACTAAAACACTTCTAGTTTGTGCATAACAAAACCTCTTGCTGTTGCATAACTCCAAACCTAGGCTTAATCTAAATCCCATAAATTGCAAATCAAAGACACAAACATGAGCTCATAAACAAAACAACACCCTTAGAATGACTCACAAAATGGATCTAGCCCACATTTCACCTAATCCCTTAGTAGACTAACAAATGCATATCATTCACCACAAAATTCTTAACTTCAAACATTAGCATTGCAAACAACTCGAAAATCTCAATAGTAACTAATCGCTTTGCCATATGAAACAAAGAAAATGAGAGATGTGAGGGATGGTAATACCAGCCATGGAGTCTTCTGTGGAGGTTGACGGTGTACTCCCTCGTCACCACCTCCTCCTTCCTGCCTCCTTTGCTTCCCTTTTCCACCATTTTAGTTCTCACTGAAACCCTAGTTTTCTTTCTCGAGTTTTGGCGGCTGCAGTCGAAGAAGAAACCCTAAATTGAGAGAAGGGACGATAAATAGATGTGGTTTCTGGATCCAATGAAATACCCTTGGTTGTGAGTTAAAATTACGGAAATACCATCCAATGGTGGGCTGGGCTTTTGCTTCAGATTAATAATATGAGAATTGCAAAATATTTGACCATAAGATGGAAAGAGAACTAATATGGGCCTCAATATTTTATTTTGCCATCGATGTTTAAATGTGTGAACTTAATTAGAGATGGATAAATTTCAGTAAATCTACCACATGTTTCGTGAGTTTGCAGATAATCCACCGCATAATTTTTTCCCGATTTGTAAACTTGGTTGCTAATCACATATCTATGCCTTAAAAATTGATCATGTGATTGTTTTTGTTGCCATTGTGTTTTTTTAAAAACTAAAATACCCCTAGTTATTATAGGATTAATCTATCATAATTAAAGGATTAATCAAATGATTATTATTTTATTATGTATTAAAATACTATTAAATATTAACTGTATTAGTGAGAAATTAGATAAGAGAGAAAGAGAGACAATCTATGATTAAATCATTAACTGTAGTAAAAAATAATTAGTATAAAGAGATAATTTATGATTAAATTAGTAAGAAGTGTAAAATTAAGGGTGTAATGAGGGTAAAAATGGCGGACGATTTGCACCGCTCGATCCTAGCACGAATCTCGAGGAGTTCTCACAATTGCTTACGGGTCACCTGTAATTCCATCACCCAAATCCAACCCAACATGGACCGGGTCGCATCCCCTAATCAGGGGACCCGGGAATACTCCACAATCAGGTTCCCACACATATAAATACATCCCTATCTCTACAGTAACCAGGTAATTGTAATTTTCACCATTTAAGTCATTTTTAATCCTCTGGTTATTAACTTGAGCGTTAGAGGGTCTGTCGTAGGGAGTCATCCCGGTGTCTCAGACATTTTTGCAGGTGTTCGACGACAGCCGAACCACCCAGATCCACCTAATCCATCACATCAGCCTCATAGCGGAGTCAAATCGGAGGCCGAGATCTGAGTTTCCTCTTCCCAAAAGATCTCACAGTATTTGTTACTCCCACACTCAAAAATAAGCAGCATCAGATTGGCGCCGTTTGTGGGAAGAACGGATCTGAGCCCCTTCTTCAGACTCTACCCTGTGATTCTCTATCCCTATGGCTCCTAAACCCAAGAAAACTCCACCTGGGGGTCATCCGTCCGGCCCTCCACTTCCTCCTCCGTGCCTGACGCGAAGTCGGGTGGCGACCCAAGGGTCCCGACAACCACAAGACCAATGGTTACAGAAGCCCGCCTTTAGCGCTTCCCGCTCGGTGGCACGAAAGGTCGCCCATTCGGTGATCTATGACCTGAGAAATGTCATCCGCAACCGACAGAATGAGGACAGCCTCTGAAACCGCCTCAACCGATCCCGAAACGGAGGGGAGCCCTCAGACTGCAATCGGAGTCGGAGTCTCCATTCCCCTCATGGTCGAGATAGGGAGCGTAGCCAGTCCCCGAGGGATCATCGACCCTTGAACAACCGCGGAGACGGGGTCACATGACCATAGCAGAATTCAATGAATTCCGAGATGAAATTCTCTGGGCAATCCGAGGTGGGGCCCAGACCGAGTAACGTGCTGACCAAGCCAGAAGGGTCAGTCCCGAGAACGATGAGTCTCACGGCTCAACCCGATTCGAGGGACGGGAGGACCCCATCCTCAAACGACTATAGAAAATGGAAGGTCATCTTGCTCAGAACACCGAATGCGGGAGGCAGTCGGAACAAAGATACCAGCCGAATATGCCACCTTTCGCCTCCCATATCCTCGACGCACCCGTACTAAAGAGTTTCAAGCCCCCGACGTTTGAGACCTACAATGGAGAAATAGATCCTGCTTATCACATTGAGGGTTTCAAAACCCTTCTGATGATTCATAGTGCCTTGGATCCCCTTCTCTGTCGTGCATTCCCGGCCACCCTAAGAGGCCCCGCATGGGAATGGTTCACCAAATTTTGCCCCTGATTCAATCTACTCCTTCGACCAGCTCGAGGAGAGTTTTCTCGCTCACTTCGTGACCAGCTGAAAGGCTGAGAAGATGAGCACCTCTCTGCTGGACCTTAGACAGAAGGACAGAGAATCCCTTCGAAACTTTGTCCAAAGGTTCACGATCGATGCTTAGTCGATCTCCTTCCTCGGTACAGGGGTAGCAGCGGCGGCTTTTCGACACAATGTCTGCCATGACTCGTTGAAGGCCTTCCTGGCCAAGAAGGCACCTGCTGATTTCCCCGACATTCTCCATAGGAGCGAGAAGTACATTCGGACCGAAGAGGCCCTCCACCTGTGTCACGCCCCGCTTCCCAAAATACAGGAATACGAGTCCGTGACTGAGGCTCAGCGAATGATGCGAATACACCATTCATAAGCTGTACAGGTAACTCAACAACGAGACAACAACAAAACCACGCAGGCATGTAAAATCACAATAGAATAACAAAAGTACATGACATAGTACATGACATAACCAACATCGGAAAAATACAAAGTAGTTACGGGTCAAAACACGTCTGGAATACAATAAAGAGTACATGAATAAAATATGAACTAAGGTAACATGAAAATAAACAAGACTAAAACACTTGCTCAGCAACACCTTCAGGTAACTTTTCATCCGAACCTGCAAGTATATTATTACAAAAGAAGAAATAAGAAGATACCCATTAATGCAAGTCACGGGCCACAAGTGGTACAGGCTAACGGGACAAGTACAAAAACAAAACAAGAAACAGTAAAGAGCAAGGAATCAAGAATCATGAAATGGGAGAAATACAACATGTAAACAGGATCATGAATAAGACATCATGGAACAAGTGGCATGTATGTAAACTAGTAAGCAAGTAAACAAGTCAACATGAACATGTAACATGTAAACAAGTGAGCAAGTCAACAGGAACATGTAATATATAATTGGATCATGCAAGTGTACGTGTTAATCTCATGTCTTTTATTAATTCTATCTAGGTAGCACTTCATGCATCCCATATCACATGGTTGCTACTTGCAATCAGGTTAACGTTTAGACTAGTGGTGGATCCTATAGATCACGTACTCGGAAAAACATGTCAAGTATGTCTTGTATCAAGATACGTGCAATGTGGAACATGTAGTGTGAACTTGTAACGTGAACATGTAAACATGTAATTTTGCAAACTTGCAACTTGTAACTTGCAACTTGGATCGGGAAACCACGAGCTCCCGTCCGAGTATGCTCTTCTATATTGCCCACTACTAAATCTTTTTCTTATATCCCGGCTTGTTATTTTTATATTAATCAAATATGAACAATAACTGGATCGGTAAATATTTACATGCAACAACAAGAACGGGTAACATAACTGGATCGAGTATCAAGACGTATGCAATGTAGGAAAACATATTTCAGGGTTATAAAACATGTTGTAACTATGATGTGATCAATGGCATATGCAAAACTTAATCAAGAATAAAAAGATATCATAATAACATTCAAACTAGTAACAAGACAAGCAATTCATGCACATCATCTTATATAGTTCTAAGAGTATATATGTGTGTATCGTGTTCATTCAATGCATATGACAATAAAGTATTCACGATCATGTACGAATACGGGATCAACGGATTATGTATAGTAACAAATTTAAATTCGACCGATGAATACAAATTAGAGTCAAAGAATATACTTGCAGTATTTTGCAAAGAAAGCTTGTACGAGAACAAACGGATTGTACAAGAGGATACTTACCTGTTAATCAACGACGATGATACCGAATCCAAGAATAACGAGATCAGAATCCCGTGAAGCGAAGCAAAACACGGTCGAGACACTAAACAGCAAAACAACAAAACTCAGATCGGATCCCCACACAAAACACCAAACAAAAGCAAGATGATCCAATCCTTTCTCCAAAACAGCAGATCCAATTTTCACAAAACAACAACTCAGATCCCCCTAAACACTAAACACCAAGTCTGGATCCCTTATCAACCAAACACCAAACACCAAACACCGGCCTCAATCCCCTACTTCACAAAACACCACATAGCAACCCAATAACCCACTCTTCTGTTCTTCTTCTCCACTTCGACACAGAGAGTGAGAGAGAGAGAGAGAGAGAGATGGCGGGGAGAATGGGCGGCGACTTCGGGTGGTGCAGGCGGAGGTTTGGGACGAGGAGGGGAGGAGCAGGTGGCCATTGGAGATGCTTGGTGGCAAGGAGCTTGAGGGTCAATGGGGGCAATACTCAGGTGCAGTAGATGATCGACTGGAGGTGGAGGATGAGAGGTTGAAGGTGGGTTCTCGGAGATCGGAGTTTGATGGCGACGGGGATGAGAAGAGAATATGATGATGAGGTGATGCTGCAATGGATGAGGCGAGCACTTCGGTATTGGCAGCACGGGGAGACAGGGCGGCTGAGTCGAGCCGAAGGCTCGAGCGGCACTGCAGCGATGGCGGTGCAAGGCGTACTTTGGAGATGAGGTGGATGATGACAATGGCAGGCGGAGAGTGACGGGGTGGATGGGCGGTGCTACGAGGCACGGTGGCGGAGCGACGACGACGAGGGGAAGGGGTTGTGAGGTGCGGTGACGGAGTGAGAGCAGGAGGTGGAGCAATGGTGAATTGAGGACGAGGAGGTGGCAGTACGAGGCGGAGGAGAAGTGGAGGAAGAAGGAGGAAGACAGGGAATGGGTTCTCTGTTTTTTGGGTTTGAACAGAGCAAGCGAGAGAGCGGGAGAAGAAGGGGATGGGAGAGAGAGAGAGAGCAGGGATTGTTCTCTGTTTTAAACAGAGAGGAAGTTACGAGGTGGTGGGGAGTTGGAGTACGGGATTGTGCAAAGTGGGGATACATGAAGGAATTGTATACGGGTAGGTGTGTATGATTAATTTGTACAAGTATATGGGTGCTGAGTTTGGATTTTAATAATGGGTCAAGGAGATCCAATAGTCAAAATGGGCTTCAATAGATGGGCTCAAGATAAAATAAAATAATAATAGTAATATTGGCTGGGTTGGGCTTCAAAACATTTAAATAAATTAATTAGGGTATTGGGCTTATAATAAACAATTGGGTTTCATAAAATAGTTTGAATAATATAATCAATTAAGAAGGAACACTTATAAAATATTAATGATTTAAAATATGAAAAAATACTTGAAAAATACGTATTAATGGAAACAGGGGTTACAACCTGGGAGGTCGGAAAGGATCCCCTAAAGTAAAAAAAGGAAGGCAAACAGCTCCGAGCCATCCAAGAAGGCCCAAAAAGGCATCTCTAGACAGAGGCTCCTTCCCACGCATCCCCTGTTCGATAAGTTCACCTCGCTCAACACGAGTGTGTCGGCCATCCTGATGGAAATAGAGGGCGACGGCATACTCCAGCACCCTCCTCGATCCAACAACCCTAACAAGAAAAAGGGCCAGAGGTATTATTGTCATTTTCATCGGGACCATGGTCATAACACCGACAACTGCTGAGTTCTGAAGGACGAAATCGAGGCCCTCATTCGGAGGGGTTATCTTGCCAAATTCATGCGGATCGGCCCGAGAGCCTCTCTGCCCCTTCTCACGGTGAACAAACATTGAGAGCCAGAGCCCGAACATCGGGATACCGATAATCTGGCCATTCTCCACTGTGTCCATGGTAAGCCCATGAGGGAAGAGTCTAGCTCCTCCCGCAATGCCTTCATCTGGGAGGTAAACTCCGTTCATAACTGTCCCCTTCCCCGAGGCCTTGGGTTGGCTATCTCTTTCTCGGATGAAGACCTTGAAGGCATTCGGGTCCCGCACTTCGACGCCCTGGTCATAAGTCTTGCGCTTTCCAATCACGAGGTCTGCTGGAGTTCGGTGAATATCATGTTCCTAACGGCCTTCGAAGCCTTGAAACTCTATCGGGAGAGGCTGATACTAGCAGGGTACACCCTCCACGGCTTCTTCGGTGCCCCAATCCAGATCAAAGGAATCATCACCCCGGCTCACTAGCCATCTTGCCACCATCAGCCGTTTTCTTTTAAGGCCGGGGGAGAAGTCCTTCCCTTTCTTTAAGGCCCTCCCGGGGACGAAGCCTCATCAGCGGGCTTTCGGTCAACTCAAAGAATACCTCTCTAATCCCCTTTATGCTCAGCAAACCCGAGCATGGCGAGGTGCTATATCTTTAATTGGCGGCTTCAGACCAGGCCCTCAACGTAGTCATGATCAGGGAGGAAGATGAAGCTCAAAAGCCCATCTACTATGTAAGAAAAATCTGCTGTGACGCCGAGCTCTAATACACAAAAATGGAAAAAAATCGCCTATTCCTTGGTCATGGCCACTCAAAAGCTCCGCCCTTACTTTTAGACTCTTTCTGTTCAAGTCCGCACGGACCAGCCACTAAAGCAAGTCCTCTATAAGCAGGAGACCTCGAGCCCCCGAATCAAGTGGTCCATCGAGTTAAGCCAGCACGACATCAGCTACAAGCCTAGGATGGCCATTAAGTGGAAGGTGCTCGCTGAATTTATTACCGAATGCACCATCCCAGAGGTCCCCGAAACACCATAAGATATGCCCATTTGGGAACTCTACGTGGACGGGTCATCCTGCGAAGAAGGTAGCGAGGTCGGAGTCATCTTGAGCAGTCCTCCAGTACTCCATGCGTTTCATCTTCAAGGCATCTAACAACGAAGCAAAGTACGAAGCCCTAGTAACCGGACTCCTCTTGACCCGAAAAGCTGGGGCAAAATGGGTCAAAGCCTTCAACGACTTCCAACTCATCGTTAATCAAGTGTGTGGAGAATATGAAGCCCGCGATGCCTGAATGGTCAAATATCTGACCCAATTCAGGCTCCTCCTCACCGACTTTCAGGATGCCTCCATCGTCAAGATCCCTCATGAAATGAATAGCCAAGCAGATGCCCTATTTAAGTTGGCATCCTCCTCTTTCGAGGGTCTAAATCGGACAGTCCTGATGGATGTCCTCATTCGACCAAACATCGATAAGAAAAATTCCAAATTCCTCTGTCTAGACCCGTCCACCCAGCAACCGATCTGGATGGAACCCATCCTGAACTACCTGAGAAACAGGGAGCTTCCCCAAGATGCCTCCAAGGCTAGAAGAATCAAGGTCAGGGCTGAGAGGTTCATTCTTATTGACGACTTGCTCTACAAGCATTCCTACACAAAGTTCGATGACAAACCATACCTTCGATGCCTGTCACCAGAAGAGGCTAAGTATGCACTCGAGGAAACACATGCAGGAATTGGTAGCTGCCACATGGGTAGCAGATCACTTGCAAGGAAAGTACTCAACCACGGGTACTGCTGGCCGACCATCCTACAAGACACCCAAGACATGGTCAAGAAGTGTGGCCCATGCCAAAGGTTCTCCTGTCCACCATTTGCCCCAAGTCAATCTTAAGCCCCTTGACAGTCCAGCCCCTTTTTGACATTTGGGGTGTAGCGCCCCAAATTTTCTATAAATATATTCGAAATAAGTGGCACAAATTTCAGAATCCACTTCAATTGTAATTATAAACATAGCAACCAAATACAGGGAAAATTACTTTTTATTACATCAAATCTTTTTCAAAGTACAGTGGAAAACACTTTGAATTACAATTCTTTTTACAACACAGCGGTATTTAAAAGCACCATAAATACAACTTTCTTTTTACAATCATTCCTTCTACAAAATGTGTATAAACATTAAACATTCTACCACATGCTCCCAATTCCATGTTAATGGTACCTACCTATAAAACATGAGGCTAGAGATATCCCTAATCCCCAAAACTACAAGGGTCAGTCATAACAGTGTGAGTGATATTCAAAGGAAATGCAACTTAAATAGAAACATAAAGAATAAAATCATGTCAATAAGTGAAACATATTAACACAGTAATAATAGATGGAATATGAATAACAATAAATGAAGCACAAATCATCAAGTGAAGTTAGGCTACGTGTCAAGTGTAAGAAGACAGAAAACAAGCTTGTATAACACAACTCAAGAAAACACAAATGCACATGATGATTACTAATGCATACTTGTCGGATTCTATGCAGCCCACACTATATAGGTCCGGTGCAAGCCCTTATCGTTCTCCATTTTATTCAATCGTTATGCAACTAATCCTACTACGGTGATAGAAACAAGATCTAGAATACTCCGCGAATAGGCTTACGTCCCGGTATCTACCAGATAGACTAGCACCCCCAACACGCAAGCATCATGTAAGCATCGCCCTAAACATTCCATACCGAAATTCCACGAATAGGTCCCAGCCCTCGGAATAAAACCGCCCAACTATAGAAGACCCTCAACATGCGAACTCGGGAGATGGCAATGACAATCATAGCCTTCAAAATCAAACCGCCCAACCACGACTATATTCCTGAACCTCGTCCGTCCACTATACAAGGCCCCCTACTTACATTTCCCAAGATCTATCAAATCTTCACTAGTGTCTGTCCTTATGTTCATTTTTATTAATTAAATCACTGCCTCCCTAGAATTGGTGTACCCTGCCGGACTTAACTAAATCAACAACAAAAGCCTCACTGGCCAAATATCCATAAAATTTCAACTGCCAGTATTTTAGGGTCCCCCTCAACCACTAGAGTCTTATAACTCCACATATCATCGACAATCTTTCTAGGGTTCACATCATAAACTCAATCCTCAAATCAAAACTCAACTTGGTTTAATTATACAAACTACCCTTCATTAATCACATTCCTTTTAATCAACCAATATTGTCATGAGAACTCATTTATATGTATGGAAGCACATTTCATCCACAAAAATATAGATTTTTACAAAATCTAAAAATTATACGATTTTGTCATTCAAAACAGTACTCTCTAAAATAAATATTAAATTCTAGAAAAATTAACTTAAATCCAGTACATATCAAGGAATCCACCATAAAAATCTGGGCTCAAATAAATTAATTTGAAGGGTTCATATTTGATAATTTCTGAAAACTATCTTTTATTCAAAAATCTGAAAGTTACATGACTTTGTTCCTCAAAACAGTACATTCTAAAATTAATATTAAATTCTGGAAAAAAATCAAATTTAATTTAGCACATAACGAGGAATTCACCATAAAAATTTGGAATCAAATAAATTAATGTAAATGTTTCATACTTGATAAATTCTGAAAACTAACCGTTATTTTAAAATTTTGAAACTAAGATAGTGCAGTAGTAGAAATTGTATATCTTACAATCTATAAGTCAGATTGAGGATCCGTCAAATGTTCTGGAAACTAGACACAATGAGCAACAATTTCTATTTTATAAGTTTTACGTAATTCCATCAGCAACTAAGTCAAAATCTCGTTCCAAACTAAAACAGACGATAATCCAGACCATACAATGTCTATAAAATCTCATCCAAACTCGATCAAACCGCTCATATATATTTGTATAAACCCATATATAGATGCTAACAAATGTATACTATAGTCCCCCTAACATAGCATACAAGTCACACACACAAAACTACTCGAAAATACTCCAAAACACAATCGAAAAACACAAGACAGCAACAGTAGCCCCGGGTACCGTTCACCATGAACAGTAAGTAACCCTCGGGTACTGTTCACCGTGAATAGTAACCCTCGGTACTATTCATCGTGAGCAGTAACCCTCGGGTAGAGTTTATTTTTTTTTTATTGTTTCTTTTTATATATATTTCTTACCAAAAATACTTCTTATATACACAACAATTATATAGAATCATACCACTTTACTTCAATATTAGAACAATAAAAATCTCATCTTTTAATCATCAAAAATATGTTTCTTGAATCATACACCATGATCTAACATTGACAATCACATATATTCTCATTAGATTTATTTCTTTAAGCAAAAAATATTAATCTTTTATGCATAAGCCACTTCAAAATAAATTACTTTCGATCCATTCGACAATTATTCAAACCCTAATGTTTAGTTTCAATTTTTGATGATTAAAACAACCAATAACATGGGAAGATCTCAACTTTATAATCAATCAAGCATGAATTCAAGAGTATGGAGCAAGTTTTAATTATTTCCACATATTTTTATTAACTACAATTAAATTTATAGATCCCAAGTTAGATTTTTCATCCATCATCAATATTTAACATTCAAGATTAATAAAACATGATCATCTCTCATAAAAATTGCATTTTTAGTTCATGTAAACTGTAACCCCTGTTTTCGATTATGCGGATTTCTATTTCTTTTCTTTCTTCTCCATGTATTCTTGTATTTCAATTTCTGTATAAATTTTTTCCAATGCATTTAAATCCTTTTGAATCACCTATTGAAACCCAAATTTATATTTCAAACAAGAATCTTGTCTCTCTTCTTTTTATTTATTTACTTTGAAGCCCAAGTTAATCCATACTATCATTTTATTGATTATTTTGAATTCATGAGAATCCCAACAATTATTATTAAATTTATTATATTTAATTGAAGCCTAAATCCAATCCCATCTCCTATTAGACTCTGACCCTAAATCCAAACCCACAAACCTATATACTCACCCGTGTACAATCTCTCCACAATCCCCTGTATCCTCATGATCCCCTCCACTATCTCTAACTACCCATTACTATAGTCATATTATATTATTATTATTATAACTGCTATACCCCGTAACTCTCTCCCTGTCTCCCTCTCTCTCCTCTAACCTTCCAAAAACCCAAAACAGAACCCATCTTCGTCTCTGCCAGTCTTCGATGCCTCGCCCACACCCCATCGTCATCCTCTCGCCTTGCGTCCTCTGTCTCCAACCCCGAGCACCCATCGCTGAAGCCCCACCACCACGGCGTCTCTCTCTTCCTCTGTTTCCCTTTCGAAAACAGAGATCACATCTCTCCACCTACAGTCGACGCCACCGTTGACTTTGCCGCTCGTCATCTCCCGCGAGCCCCTTCTCTCTCCGTCAGAACCCATCACTCGCTCGCTCCCCTATTCCATCACTGCACCTCAAAGCCCACTCTCCTCGTCGAACCCAACCCACCGAGCATCTCCCCGAGTGCCCCTGCCATTGCCAACCCCACCTCAAGCTCACCATCCCTCCATCTTCAACCTCGCATCCTCAAAGCACCTACAGCCAATCGAGGACCTCGTCGACTCCCTCCATTACCGTTGAACCCATCTCCACTGCAACCAATCCTCACCATCTTCACTTCTGTCGACTGCCACCGAAGTCGACGTCGTCTTCTCCCTCCTCCACTCAAGCCCCGAGCGCCTCTCACCGAAGCAAACCCCCTATGCTCCTCCTCCTCGTCGACAGCCTTGTTGACCTCCGAGGCTTCCCCTCGTCATTGTCGTCCAAGCCAATTGCCCTCGCCGTTCTCCTCCTCTGTTCGTCGAGAGAAACAAAGTCGCTCACCGTCGTTCTCCTTGGTCGCTGCGTCACTTCCCGAATGCCAGGGACCATCCTCTCTTACCTCGCCGTGGTGCCACGCCGTCGCTAGCCGCCAGCATTGCTGGAGTTCCCCCGCGCCCTCTCCCTCTTTTCCTCTTTGTCGAAGGTAGGAAGGAGGCGAAGTGTGATTGGTAGGATCCACTGTTCGGTGTTCTGGGCACAGTAGATCCGGTGTATTGGTGTTCTGTGTGTGTGCTTGGGATCCACCGTGGTGAGTTTGGTTGCTGTATTGGTTTGCTGTGGTTGTTGTTTTGGGTTGCTGTGGAATTTGGTCTGTTGCTGTTTGGGTATTTTTGTACGCGTCTCGCACGTATTCTTAGAGCGTCGTCCAGGATTCTGATCCCGTTATTCCTTTTTACATATTCTAATCATCTACAAAAGGCAAGTCCACTTGAACTCATTTAATTTTTCTAGTTCAAGTTTATTGATCTCCAGCAAGTAGTTCCCTTCAATTATCGTAATACTGCTGAGTATACTTCCGTTGGGGGTACCGAGGGTTTACACGAGCTAACCCGACATACTCTTGACATCGTGCTATTATCCATTGGCTCAAATGCAAACCTATATACACACACATTATGAACAAATTGACTAGAACTTGCATATAAGGAAAATATATTGAGATCAAATACATGTTGATTAATTGAGATCTTGTGACTTGCACCATGACATGATAAATTGACTTGCACACTGTAAAAATTCATTCTAATTGTTGTATATTAGTGTTAATACATTTCATGATACAAAAATATGTTGATTATCCACTTTGATGAACATATATGTGATGATATTTTATGAATTCCTGCTGCCTGTTCTGTTTTGCACAGAGGTTTCGACCCTGTTACCATAAGAATTAACACAAGTTATATAAAGATGAATTGTAGCCCTAAGTGTCTAGTTTTCAATATCATCCAGAATTTTTGAATTCCTAATTGTAGTCCATGAGCTATTGCTATTTTAGTACTACTGTATCGACTGTTTTCAGATTCACTACTTCATGTATATTATTATGCATTGTATCATGTTGCTGCATTCTTATCATCCCCTGACATTCTTATACACACTTGCATGAACATGAATGACTTAATAAAATACTAAAAAAGCCAGGGTTAATAAGGGTCGACTTAGTAGTGGATAGTCTCAGGAAATGTACTCGGTAGGGCCCTTCTTGTTTACATGGAATATTGACATGGAAGGTGGAGAATTACTTGTGAACTCGTAAACTTGTTATCTTGCTATCTTGTTATCGTGTTACACCAAATACACGCTCTGTAGATCCCACCACGAAGTCTAAAACGTACACTGTTTTGCGTGCACCGAACCTGTGGTATGGGACGCAGTAGTACGTGCACAAGATAGGAGGGACAACATACTAATGAACTTAAGTTGACACATATATACTTGATCGTGACCATTGTTTATTGATACCGTTATTGCTTTTGTAATTTGATCTTGATTCATATTCCTTGATGAACCTTATTCCTTTACTCTCTGCTTTTCACTACTTGATGTTCGTACTTGCTCTAAGGACAAATTATTCTTTCTTTTTAGATGAACAAGTGTAGGTGCACAAGGAGAATTACCAGAAGGCATTGGTGAGCAGTTCTTCTACGATTGGAGCAGGAGCTTGCCAGAAGGTATTTGTTGTTTATTTCCAGTTATTGGTTATTAAATTGGACTATTGCATGTTTAGTCTAAGTTTCTATTTATGTGATTATGTATTTCTGCGTGGTTGTGATTCCTTATCATGTTGTTGAGTTAAGACTGGTACAGCTTATGGATGATATGAGTTGGCGTACTTATATCATTCGCTGAGCCTCAGTTAGGTGTCTGTGTTCCCGTATTCTGGGAAGCGAGGCGTGACATGAACATCCATAAGTTCAATCATCATGATAATATGAGTAAAATACATCAAAAGACTAGAAGTATCACCCACCTCAAAGAGATTCTGACGAAGAAGAAGAAAAATAAGAAAAACTCATTCATTTTGCAAAATCCAAGATCCAAGCCCGAAAACTCCATTATCATAATAATAAAATAAATTTTTGTTTGTGTGTAGAGGGAGGGCGGCTGTAGCAGCCAATAAATAGGTCAGGATCTGATTTAATTAGGGTCTTACAAATTTTATAGAAATATCCTTCAAGAAATTATGTCTTTACATATATGGATCTTTTTTAATAAATTAGTTAAGTAAATCAAATTAATTTAAAATAAAATAATTAAATCTCTTCACATCACAGATCTAGCCGACCAACACATGCAGCCCAAAATTTCGAAATCTGGAGTTTTTACTCCAAGCAGCATTTTTGCACAAAAGTCCTTCATTTTTGAGTATTTGCAAATAAATCATAAAATATTCATAAAAATCCAAAAAAAAATTAGAATCATTATCTACAAATAAATATTAGATTTTCCAAATAAATTTTCTGACTTTTATACTCTAGGAAGAATATTTCCAATAAAGCCCCCAACAATCTCAAAATTGTGTAATTATATATTTATTCAATTAAATCAATAAAGATCAACCAAATATGAAAATAATCCAATTCCTTAGAGCCTTCTACTGAATAGCCGGCCCTAAATGCAGCCAACAATTTTTAAGTTAAATTTTCACTCCTAAACGACTTTTTACAAAAATTTACAAAATTAGTTTTCTTTATTCTGAAAAATCCCAAAATTTCGAATATACCCAATAGAAAATAATAGAATTTTTTCGTCAACTCAAAATTCTAAATTCACACTTCGAAAATATTTGCACGTGTGAAAATGTCAATTTTACGAAAATTCAAAATAATTAAATAAATTGATTTAAAAATTATTTATTAATTCAAAATATTGTATTAAAAATTACGGGGCGTTACTTGGGGGATGGACCTGGTCGAACCATTCCCCAAAGCCACGGGCCAAAGGCACTTCCGTATTGTGGCTATCGACTATTTTCACGAAATGGGTGGAGGCAGATCCCCCTGGCCACTATTACAGAGAGCCAGACCCAACAATTCTTCTAAAAGCACATCATCTGCCGGTTCAGAATCCTAAGAATGCTCATCACTGACAATGGTACACATTTCATAGGAAAGGGCTTCCACAATTCTGCGAAGACCTTGTAATTCAACATAGATTCTCCTCCGTCTCACACCCACAGTCCAACGCCAGGCCAAGAATGCCAACCAAAAAATCTTCAACGACCTCAAGAAGTGTAATACCCTAGATTTTTTTATAATGCTTTTAAGATTAATAAATGAATTGAAATGATTTTTGTTGATTTAATAAATACTTTCCTGAAAATCTATCTTTTACACGTGCAAATATTTTCTTGAGAAGTTCAAAGTCAAAAATTATTTTGGGAAAACTCATCATTTATTATTAGATATTATTTTTTAATTTTTTAGATTTTTTTGATAATTATTTGACCTATTTGCAAATATTGCAAAAAGAAGGACTTTTGTGCAAAATTATCACTTAGAGTAAAAACTCCAGATTTTTGGTTTTTTGTTCTGGGCATGATGCCTAGTCAACTCAGAGGTAAAGTGTTTACTTTTTGTTTTAATAAATCTGGTTTATTTAGCAAGTTTTGATTAAGAAGGGTCTTTTTGCAAATTTGTCACTTAGAGGGGGCAAAAATGCAATTTTGTTTTTCTGGGTTTTCAAACAGTACCGACTGATACTAGAGGGGATATTTTTTATTTTTAAAACTCAATTAAGTTGGTTTTATTCAATTTCCAAGTATAGGGATTTATATATGTAAAGGTATATTTAAAAGAGATATTTAGCAAATCTATTCAAAAACCCTAGATACCTCAAATTCTGACCTATATAGGTGAGGTGTAGTCGTCTCTTTGCTGCACAATACAAAGGGATTTCTTATTTTCTTGGAGTTTTAAAGCGAGGATCTTGGTTTTCTTGCGAAAGAAATGATTTTTCTTATTCTTTATTATCTTCGGTTGATTCTTCAATAAGGTGAGTGACCTACGTTGATCTCTTATTATTCTAAGCATGTTGTATGTGTTGATCTATCTATTAGTAAGCATGTTAGATGATGATGTGAAGATATAATAAATTTCGATGAGTACATGAATTAAAAGTTGAATCTTTTCTCGAAATTATGCTATTGATGACCAAAACCCTAATTTGATAACTTGTGATTGTTAAAGAACCTAATAGAAATTATGAGTAGGTTGCTTTCATTTAGATGCTTGCTGATTTGTTGGTTATAATAAGCATATATGTTGTATGATGTACAAGTTTGAACAAAGAGGGGATCTGTTACTGTTGATATGTATATACACACTGTTGATGCATCAAAATTGTTGAAATGTCATTAAAATTGCTTATTATCATGGATAATCTGATGAAGATGATCGGGGTATGTAAATAACAAGTTATTGCACTAAAAGAAACAATTTTGATGTGAAAAAAGAGTTGTTGTATTTCGGGTCTGTATGTGCATGTTTTGATGGATCTTGGCAAATTTAAGGACTGAGATTGATGGAACTATTTATGTATGAAATTGACAATCACACATAATGAAACTTTGAGAAGGAATCAGGTTTTGAAGGGGAATTTTCATTTCCTTCTAGCGCAGGTTGAGTTGCTTTTCAAAACGGATTCTGAGTTCTTATAAAATTGATTTTTGTTGAGGCTTGAACTAGCAAACCGGGTATGGTTTGTGCAATTCATCACTGATCCAATACACACACACACACACACACACACACACACACACACACGTATATATATATATATATATATATATATATATATATATATATATATATATATATATATATATATATATAAACTCACTGCTTGCTTCATGGAGAGGAATTTAGGGCTCAGTATAGGTGTAGGCTGAGGTAGCAGGTTACTGTATATACCCGTAAGGGTATATATATACACATATAGAATTATCATACTAGAGTATGTAGCTGATGCTTTGAAAGTCCTAATTTACTTTATCAACCATCAAGAAACTAGTTTATATTTTGATTAAGTAATAAGTTGCTTAAAGGTTGGGTAGAGTATCAGTTTTGTTAAGCTGCAGATTGCTAGTGCACTGGTGTGCATGTGCACACATGTACAATTCACCTTCACTTGTACATCCAGTACCTTGTTTAAAGTATTGTGTTGGTAGTCTCTTTGTGTATGCAATAAGGGCATCTTCTGCATCATGCACATACTGCATATCAGTGAAGGGGGTTTTTCTATATCTTCTATAACCTGCAGATACCTCATTGCAATAAAGTTCTTCTACTACATTCCTGCATATGCTTCAAAGACCTACTTCTATACCTGCATATATACTTTATATCAATAATTCTTTCTATGTATCAGATACATACATACATACATACATACATACATACATATATATATATATATATATATATATTGCAATATCAGTGTAAGGGGATTTCTTTCTACATCTTATACATACACATATACTTCAATCAGTGAAGGGATCTTCTATGTATTCTACATCCTCATTTTAATAAAAGGAGTTTTTCTACATCCTGTGTATGTCACTTCAGTAAGAGGGTTTTTCCATCTATCAGTTATATACCCATATGTTCATTTCAGTATAAAGGGTTTTCTATATATATCATATAAATATACATATGTTTCAATTAGTGAAAAGGGGTTCTCTATATATCAGTTATATATATATACATATGTTTCAATAAGTGAAAATGGGTTTTCTATATACTAGTTATATATATACATATGTTTCAACCAGTTAAAAAGGTTTTCTATATATATTATATACACACAAATGTTTCAACTCGGTAAAGAGATTTATGTATACACCTATGCACACTTCATTTCAGTAAAGAGATTATGTACACACATATGTACACTTCTATTCAGTAAGAGGACCTCCTATATATATATACTCATATACAATATGAATGAATGAATTTCTGTGAGTAAGTTAACACTGATATGAAGTGACTAAAATGAAAGATTTATTTTGTGTTGATAGTTGAGTTGTGAGTCTCGAGATGGTGTGTGGGACCCTAGATACCGACAGTTGAGATTTTGTGGTTTGGCCAGTCGTGGCTTTATTGTCGATCAGTTGAGTTAAGTCTGGTAGGTTACACCAACTCTAGGAGATTCGAAATTAATTAATTAACTTAAAAGGTAAGGACAGGCACTAGTTGGTGATATGATGAAATGGAAACATGGGTTATGGACCTCAGTATGGCCTGCAGTGTGAGATAATCTTCAGAATTATCGAGGTATGAGTGAAATAATCTCCGGAATTACCTGCAGTGTGGGATTGATCTCCGAAATTATCGGGGTCGATGCAACACTCATGGGGTATTCGTGTGATGAGGTGCCATATCTTGCAATGTGGGGTATTCTTGAAGATTCCCATGTGTGAGAGAAATAGTCTCCGGAATTATCTGTGGATAGAGATTGACTTCCGAAATTATCGAGGCATGGGCTAATACTCACAGTTTATCTAGATCTCGTAGTAGTCATCGTAGTAGGATTAGTTTCATAACGAGGGATTTAACCCTATTAAGTGGAGAATGTTAAGGGCTTGCACCGGACCTATGTAAAATGGGATGCATAGAATCCGACAAGTATGCATTAGAGAGTCAACATATAGCATTGGTGTTTTCTTGACTTGGTTTTATGCATGTTGTTTTCTGTTTTTCTACACTTGACACTTAGTCTAGTTTTACTTGATGTTTCCATGTTTTATCTATTGTTATTTCTTATTTCACTTTATTCTTGCTGTTAATAGATGTTGTTTATGATTCTATGTCTTATGTTTTATTTATGTTGCATTTATTTTATATCACTCACATCGTTATGGCTGACCATTGTAGTTTTGGGGGTTAGGGTTACCTCTAGCCTTATATTTTTACAGGTAGGTGCCTTTAGCTTGGGATTTAGGTGCATGGGGTAGAATGATGTTATGGCTTAAGTAAATTGTACAAGAATGTGTTGTAAGAGAAAAAAAATTGTAATTCAAGGTGTTTGTTTTCTGCTGTATTTTGTAAAGAATTAATGTAATAAAAGTAAAAAAAATTTATCTGTGTTTTGGTTATATTTACTATTACCATTAAGGTTGATGTTGGGATTTGTGCCACGTATTTCTGAGATATCATATTGAAAATTCGGGGTGCTACAAAAAGCGACTAGACAAATTCCCAAAAGAACCATGGGTTGATGAGCTGCCCAGCGTGCAGTTGTCCTACTGCACGACCAAGAGGATCCCCACGGGAGAATCACCCTTTAACCTGACCTTCGGAACCGAGGCAATAACCCCCATTCCTACCAATACATATTTTCTGTGTATTTTCAGTATTTTGATATTTTCAAAAAAAATTCGTTCTTAAATTTGTTTTGTTTTAAATTTATTTTTGGATCTCCTATTAAAGTCCATTTCTAATCATTAATTGTATTTGTAGATATTTTCAAATGATTTTTATATTGTAATGCAAATCCTATTCAGTTCTATAAGTTTATCTTATTTCTTATTTGGTTAATTATTTATGTTTTAGCCAAACCAAATATGTTGTTATTATTGGATTATTTTAATAAATGTGTTAAACCCAAATCCTATTTTGTTATATTGACTATACTTTTCTTCATGCCAAAATAAATCTTATTATTATTATTCTTTCTTGATTGTTTACTAATTTGTGAAAGCTCATAGATCTTAATCTATCTTTTATTATTATTATTTATTAATATGAAACCCATTAATTTAATTCAAAGCCCAACCCGAAACAAGCCCACCTATAACATCTTATTGCCTATATAATACCCTTTTAATCCTAACCCTAATTAATTTAATCCCTAATCTTCCACTACTCCTTTTCACAGCCGCCCCAATTTCTTCTTCCTCGTCTTCTTCTTCTCTTCTTCGTTTTCAACCCTACAACCAACTGCAACAACCTGCGCACCTATTCCTCCTCCACGACCTTGTCCCCATCACCGTCATCTCCTCATCGCACCCCCTTCGCCATCTCTTCCCCCGACCGACAACCAGCACCCTGACCAGCCTCCTGCGCACCACCAACTGCTATATCCACCTCCTGCTCCTCCTTGTTGCTGCCAACAAGCCCCTGCCATTGCCGTCCATTTCTGCAACCACCGTTTGCAGCTGCCACTGCCGATCGGCCATAACTAGAAGGTCCACCCCGACCCATCTCCTCCACCATCAGCACCGAGCCACCACTGAACCTCCATTTGCCCCGACTGCCATTATCGTCTCCCACCATTGATGCCTCTTTGCTGCCCCGACGTCGCTACCGTGTTGCTGCTCCTCGCTGTTCTCCCTTGCTGCCCCTTCACATGGTTATCCTCCTCACCAATCACCTCCACTCACCGTAGCTGCAGCCACCGAACATCTCCCTGTTGTCACCGCTCTTGACTTTTCTATCATCGCCTTACTGCCCATTGCCGCTGCCACACCTCCACTTGCTCGCTGCCGTGTACCACCGGTTGCCATCGTTGCCCATTGCCATTCTCGCTATCATTGAGTTGCCTTTTTCGTTGCTGACATTGACTTGCTGTTGCTCGTGCTATCGAATTGCAACCATGTGCCGACGTCACACCGTTTCTTCCCGTGGTTCTCGCCGCTCTCGTAACTCATCGTGTATTAAGGCAAGTTCTCTTGAACCGACTTATTGTTCTCGTTAAAGAAATATTTTTTATCTCTGCAAGTAGCTCTTTATCTTATCTCAATTGATTGTTATTTTTCAAAGATGTTATTACGGATTCATCGGCGAAACCAAGTAATAGCTTTCTTTTTGTGCCACATCTTTGACTTGAACCCTAAACCATGTTATTTCATCGTTATATACCATCGTATTTGTTTTTTCATATCAATAACCCTTATTTTATTACATACACTGCACAAACATATGTAGAGATATATGGTAGTCTATTGTGATTGTATGAATTGTGACGATATGATTATTAATAGTAAATCTTAAATCGTAGGAGTGATAATTTTTCATGATGATAATATTAAGAATATGCCGACCTAATGAGTATAAAAACCTATTAGATTTTGTCATAAGGTTATATGCTTTGTGTATCTCGATTGTTGCAAATAATAATATTAAGTTGCTGGCCTGATGTTTATCTCATCTTATAGTAAGTTTATGACCCAGTTGCTGATAAATTAAATTTTACATTTTTAAATAAAAATTGTTGCCCTCTGAATCTAGTTTTTGGAACTTCTGACGGATCTGAAATCCAACTTGTAGTGTGCAAGTTATCCTGATTTTAGTACTGATAGGTTTTAAATTTCAGATTTCTGTATAGAATCATATCGACATGATTTACAAATCAAAATGATGTGTTATCAGTATAATGAAGATATGAAATCAACTAGGATGTTGCTAAACAAGATTAGGAGTCGTTTTAGAACAAACTAATAGACTTATCTACTGTAATCGAAACATGTCATGTGAATATGTGTTGGAACCGGAAGGGAGTCTAGTTTCTAGAACCCCTGATGGAACCTGATTCACTTTTCTGTAGCAGCGGAAAAGTCAGTTTTTGTACAACAATATTTGATGTCCAAAATTTGCGTTTTCGTGTTATTAAGTATAAATATGTTTAATTTTGCATCTAATGAATGGAATTATACATATACCATGCATTGCATAGCCTTGACACCTTCTTGACATTGCCTCAACCCCTTTGTTCTCGTCAATTGTACACATTGCATGTTCATAACTGAGTATAATAAAATAATAACAAGTCGGGGTAATAAGGGTCGACTTAGTAGTGGACAACATTTGAGACTGTACTCGGAGAAGGGCCTTTGTTTCTCTATTAATTATTATTATGGATTATGGATTATGGATTATGGTCTATGGATTTTTGATTTTTGATTATTGATTATTGATTATTGTTGCCGAGTACATGATCTGTAGAGTTCACCACTAGTCTAAACGACCACTTGTTTGTATCCACCGAACCTGTGGTATGAGACGTAGAATTACGTGCATTAGATAAGATAATAAAAGACTAATATACTTAGGATTGACACTTACATTTTTTATCATGGTTATTATTATCGATTTTGATTATTGATTGTTGTTATTGATCATTGCATCATTAATTATAGACTTTTGATCTTATTATCAACCCACGTTTATAGACCTATGATATTGCTCTAGTTCATTGTTTATTGAAAGATATCATATTTTACTATTCTTTGCTTGTTACTACTTGATGTCCGTAACTTGTTATAACGAACACCCCCCATTCCCCCCCACCCCACCCCAAACTTTAGATGACGAGCTTGTAGGTACACGAGGTGAACTGATTGAAGGACTTGGTGAGCAAATCTTCTAAGGAATGGAGTCAAAATTTTAGCCGATTTTATTACCTCGTTCATATTATTTATTTCTAGTATTATAGTCATTTCCATACATTGTATTCTCAGCATTGATCGAAAGTTTATTCTCTCCCAGATGTTGGATTATTTGTGGATTATTTCATGAATCTTTCCAGTTATTCATTGTTTATGTTATTTCATTATTGCATGCGTGGTTGCGATCATATTTCATATTGTTGAGTTGACTATTACACCTTATGAATGATGCAAATCATTCGCTGGACCTTCGTTGCTTGCCCATATTTTCGTATTTTTGGAAGCAGAGCGTGATAGAGGCAGTAATCCCCCTGGAAGTCGGGTTGCCATCGCCACGGGTCATGAGATTTGAAGAGGATTACAACTCACGGCCTCAAGGCCAACCTCGACCTCCTCGACGAAGTTCGAGAAATGGCGACCATCAGAAGAAACATATATCAATAGTGTAACACCCTAGAAATTTAAATAATGTTTTTTAGATTAATAAATGAATTTAAGTGATTTTTGGTGATTTAATAAACAATTCTGAGATTTGCCTTTTTGCACGTGCAAAACACGTGCAAATGTAAATTTTTGGGAAAAACACAAAAGTCAAGAATTTGTTTGGAATACGTAATATTTGTTAGTGAATAATAATTTTAAAATTTTTTGGATTTTTATAAGTCACTATGGACATTTTCGCAATATACTAATAAAGAAGGGTCTTTTTGCAAAATTGCCACTTGGAGGCAAAATTTACAAAAGTCGATTTTCTAGGTTTGAAATTGGTTCCAGCCAGATCTGGGAAGGAATTTTTAAAAATATTTAATCTCAACTAAATTGGTTAATCTAGTTACCTAGTATAAAGGATCTATATATGTAAAGGTATTTTCTTAAAGGAAAATTTTGTAAAGTCTCTCAAAACCCTAACAAAAAAAAAGTGTATCCCGGCCTATTAATACTGCAACCGTCGCCCACCTCTGTTGTGCAATCAAAACATTATTTTTCCCTTCAATATTTTGTGAATTGGAAGATTGGATCTTGGATCTTTGCAAAAGAGGAGGAGAAGGATTTCTTTATTTTGTCATTTTCCTTCGTTGATCTTCTTTAAAAAGGTGAGCGACATGTTTATCTTTTGTTGTTCTATGCATGATGAATGTGAAGATTTGTCTAATAGAATGCATGCTGGAAGACTGTACGTTGATATAATGAATAAATTGATGGAAAAATAAGATTTTTTATGAAAATTATGCAATTGACGAATAAACTTACTGTATAGATGATCTAAGAATGATAGAAACCTAGTAGTAATCATGGATGTGTTCTTTTCTTGCTAATTTGATCATATATATATTGAGATTGTATGATGTATGATGCATAAGGTTGAATAAAGAGGAGTTCTTTACTGACTTGAATATGCATGATATGTTTTGATAATTGGATGAATAGAACTTGACCAAATAATTGTTGTAGAGGCATATAATCAAGGACAAATCAATCTAATTAGTTGTGTATGGGTCTTGATGTGTTGAAGATTTTTATTCTGGTCTGATGATATACAGGCCGAAAGTGGATTTTTGGAGTTTAAGAAGTTTTCGAGTGGATCCTTGAATTATATTGATACAGTGATTGAATTGAACAATATACCACTTATAAACAATGATTCTTGATGACATTACTATTACATATACTACATATACACATACACACACACACACATACACACGCATATATATATATATATATATATATATATATATATATATATATATATATATATATATATATATATACATAGATCCTGATTGAAGAGTTTTTGTTGAAAATTTGCTTTTATGAAATTGTTGAGGATTTGATGTGATTTATGAGTTGCTTTTTTTTTTTGAACAAGTTGTATTTGATAATCTCAGTTTTAAATCTTTTGAATTCATGAAATTGGAGAGTTTAAACGACGTATCAGTTGTGAGAAACACGAATTTTAAAGCTGCTGAAAATGCAGTGTCTGAACTGTTATCTGTTCCGGTTTGGAACGAGTTTTCGACTCAGTTGCCATTGGAATTACCTAAAACTTATAAAATAGAAATCGTAGCTCATTGTGTCTAGTTTCCAGAACATCTGACGGATCCTCAATCCGACATATATATTGTAAGATATGCAATTTTTACCATTGTATTGTCATAGTTTCAGATTTTTTTAAAATAATAGATAGTTTTCAGAATTTATTGAATATCAGCCCTTTAAACTAATTTATTTGAGCCCAATTTTTTTTTTGGTGGATTTCTTGTTATGTGCTGGAGATAACATGATTTTTCCAGGTTTTCATAATTTAATTTGATTTCCCTGTTTCGAGGATTCAACTTGTATAAATTTCAGATTTGAGAAAGAATTGTTTTTTAGTGTATTATGCGATGAATTAGAGTTGTGTGATGTATAACTCTATGTTTTAAAAGATGGAAATTTGTGATTTGAACTAAGGAGTCGGTTGACTATGGGGGGTTTTGAACTGCAATGTCTGTCGACCGACCTTGCCGATTTCTTCAATTTGCTGATTTTCTTGCTGTTTGTCTTCACCGATTGTTTCATTGAACTTATGGATTATTGATCTATTGTTTCAAATGAAGTTTTTGCTAAAGGTTACCGTATTTTACAGTTATATTTCTAATTTATAATAGAATGTTATTCATACTCCTACGGCTTTAGAAAGCGAAATATTTACAGATTTCAAGAGATTGATGTTTCGTAAATTTCTATGGCTTCAAAAAAAAGGAGAAACTCAGTTATTTAAGTGATTTAGTCTCAGATTTTATTTCTGGAAAATTGTAAGTATATGGATGAATTTTGGATTGGGTTTTGATTTGAAGTAGCTTCTTAATACAAATGAGTTAACTTGAATTGGAGAGATTTAATGAAAGATTTGTGTTGTTACTTTGAGTTGTGAGTCTCTAGAGGTTGAGTAGGACCCTAATATACCAGCAGATGAGATTTTGTGGATTTTGGCCAGTTGAGACCTTGATGTTGATAGTTGAGTTAAGTTCGGCAGGGTACACCAACTCTAGAGGGTGGTTAATTAATTGAACATAATAAATATAAGGACAGACACTAATGGAAATGTGATAGATCTTGGGAAACGTAAGTAGGGGGGCCCCTGTATGTGGATGGATGAGATTCGGGACTATAGTTTTAGTTGGGCGGTTTGATTCCGAAGGCTACGATTATCATTGCCATCTCCCGAGTTCGAACGTTGAGGGTCTTTCATAGTTGGGCGGTTTTTGTAATATCCCATACGGATATTATATTTATATAATTATTATTTTTGAAATTAAAATATTTTAATTGGAAATTACTTGGTTTTTTAAATAAAAAGTTATCTAGATATATATACTAGTAAGTATATATACGTATTGTATCAGTTTTGTGCACTTGTGCAAAATCTTAAAAAACGCATTTTTTGAGAAAAATGTCTGGAAAATCCCGGACGGATACTGAAAATTATTATTTTATTATCATTTTATTTTTATTTTCAGAATTGAAATATTTTTTGTGGACATCACCCGGTTTTGTTAATAAACATTATATATGTATATATACTAGTCGGTATACGACTGTTTTGTATCAAATTAATACTGGAATCTTCTGAACCGATAATAAAATTATTTTATTTTATTTTCTCGGAATAAAATTCATATTTTTGTTTCTTTCAACTTATATTTTATAATTTTTCTATATCTGAACTAATTCTAGCATATGTGTTACCATCCTGAAAACACAGGAATGGTGTTCGAGGATATCCTAACCGATGATGTATTGATAGAAGTGAATGAGCCGATTTCAAGGGATGATCCGATGATCTTGAGTGAGGAACCAAAGGAGATTTCACCACCGCAGGGGCTAAGTGTGGATCAACGCACAGCGGCGGCAGCCAGCATACATCGGGAAATGAGAAAGCTGAGGAAGTACGCGACCAGGAAAGATGTTTGACAATTGAAGTATACATACTGCGCAAGACTATTTTATAGTTGTTTCATGTAATTTATTGTAATATTACTTCCGCTGTGATAATGTACAAGTGTAATGTAACTCTGATAAAAGAAAAGTTTCTATTTCCTTGTAAAATTGTACGAAAGAAGTGTAAAGATCCTATGGAACTTCGAATTCAGTTGTATTTTGGAATTCGGTGTGTTACAGAGTGGTATCAGAGCACGCTTCTAAGTAGTAAAAATTTATACGGAACGACACCCTAGAACTGGACATTAGAGTGTGTGTTGGGTCTAGAGATTTAAATGTAAGTCACTTACATTTGTGTTGCTCTATAATTTATGCTGCTTCTTCCTCTCTATCTTTAATATGGAGAACCACTTCGACCCAGCTGGAGATAACATTTGGCACATTATTGAGGAAGATTACTACCCCGGGCAAGCTGATTCAGATGAGGAAGATCCCGAAGAAGTGGAAGAGGAATGGCCAGAGTCCCGAGAGATCACTCCATTCCGAATTCATCTGATGATTCTTCTGACGAAGAGGAACCAGTTCTGGGTAATCCCATTGTGTCTCTTCAAAGGCAGGTAGAGACTCTACGGGAGAGAGTCGGACTACTAGAGGCTCAGTTGGCGAAGCGCAAGGATGATTTTGCAGTTCTCAGTCATCGTGTTTGGGAACTCGAGAAGAGGAAAAACATGACCGATGTACTGAAGGAGGAAGTGGAGGAACTGGGGGGAAGCTTCGTGAAGCCAAGAGGAACCGTAGGAGTTAGACTATTGTATCTTCTACTGCTTTCATTTTGATGTCGGGAATGTTTTAAATTCGAATGTATAAAATTTGAAATTTAATGAAATGAAAAGTTGACTTAAGAGTTCATGTTTATACTTCGAATTTAATGGATCTTTTACATCAGAATATGGCTGGAAGACAAGCTCGTAATGGTGAAGGTCTGGACTTGGAAACGGAGCTAGCGAGGGTCTATCAGACACTCAATGCCGTTGCCATGAATCAGAATCAAGGAAGGGTACCTGCGAATCCAGTACCCGAAGCAATCAAACTC
This sequence comes from Hemerocallis citrina, assembly GCA_017893485.1. Taxonomy (NCBI): domain Eukaryota; kingdom Viridiplantae; phylum Streptophyta; class Magnoliopsida; order Asparagales; family Asphodelaceae; genus Hemerocallis; species Hemerocallis citrina. The sequence goes on along the minus strand of CM030367.1, from coordinate 153,656,293 downwards.
GTGGAATCATTTAAATGGATGAAACCAGCGGTGTTTGAGGGAAAGTCGGACCCTGACACGGCTGACAATTGGATCCGGTAGGTAGAGACTATCTTCGAAGTCCTGGAGACTCCGGAGGGCAGCAAAGTGAAGTTGGCGATTCTGCAATTCGAGAAGGATGCGGCTGTATGGTGGCAGTCGATGAAGCAGACGATGGGAGGCTTGGTTCTTGGCTGGAAGGAATTTTTGGAGGGATTCCGCAGTCATTATTTTCCCTCAGACGTCCAGGAGAAGAAGGCCATAGAGTTTCTATCGCTGCAGCAGGGTGGCATGTCGGTTAGGGAGTATGAGACAAGATTCACTCAGCTCTCAAGGTATGCTCCCGAATTGGTGATGGATGAGGCGAAGAAGGCTCGTAAGTTCGAGCATGGGTTGAGGCCAAGTTTGAGATCCAGGATGATACCCCTCGGTATCAGGAGGTTTGACAAGCTGGTCAAACGAGCGGCAGCCACAGAGGCGGACATGGAGCAATTCCACGCTGTTTAGAATCGGAGGAACAACTGGAATGCGGGGAAGAGGCCCGCAGTTGTTGGTAATGTCAGGGGACAGCCACCGACTCAAAGGTTCAAATCTACGGGTGCGAATGCTGTCAAGTGGCAGGAAGACCCAGGAATACTTGGGTCAGACCTCTAGTGACTTGTTTCAACTGTGGAGAGACAGGCCAGTACAAGTCTCATTGCCCCAAACTGCAGGATGCCGTCCGCAATGGACCAACTCAGTAGATCGGGAAGAAGCCATACCAGCAGAGCGAGTAGTTGCCTTGACTGAAGCTGACACTGATGAGGTGGATCACGTCATCACTGGTACGTGGGAGGATGTTTAGGATTGTTTCATGTTGTCTCTTTTTTCCGTTAATTAGTGAACTGTTATATGACGATTGTATGTTATGTAACAGGAGAACTTATTTTGAATGGAAAGAAAGATGTTTTTTTGTTCGATACTGGGTCCTCTCATACTTTTGTATAACCTAAATTTGCTAAAGTTCTGGGAGTCAAACCGAAGATATTTCTAGGCAAGGTTTTAGCAGTAGCTACTCCATCAGGGGAGACTCTAACCACTGATCGGTACTATGCTGACTGCGAGATCGTGATTGGAGATAAAATTTTCGGGATCGATCTGATCGAGCTGAATATTTTGGGAGTCGATGTTATCATTGGCATTGATTGGATGTCGGTGTACAGTGCGAACATCGAGTGCAAGACCAAGACAGTAACAGTGAAGGCTCCAAGTGGACCTGAAGTCATTTTCCAAGGGAAGAGGAGATGTTCAGGTTTGGTTGCTGCTATCAGCCAGAAGAGAGGGATTCCTGCAGAGGTGTAGCAGATTCCTGTGGTTCGGGATTATCCGACTGTGTTCTTGGAAGATTTGCCTGGGTTACCCCCGTACCGTGATGTGGAGTTCAGCATCACTATTCAGACAGGGAGTACACCTATTTCCAAGGCACTGTACAGGATTGCGCCTGTGGAGCAGGATGAGATCAAACGGCAGATTGAGGAACTGTTGGAGAAGGGCTTTATTCAACCGAGTGCGTCACCTTGGGGAGCGCCGGTGCTTTTGGTAAAGAAGAAGGATGGTTTGATGAAGAAGTGCATCGATTACCGAGAGATGAATAAGGTCACTGTTCAGAATAAGTATCCAATTCTACGAATTGATGACTTGTTCGATCGTCTACAAGGAGCAGTTGTTTTCTCCAAAATAGATCTTCGATCAGGATATCATCAAGTTCGAGTGAAAACTGAAGACGTGTATAAAACTGCGTTCAGAACTCGACACGGGCATTACGAATTCTTAGTTATGTCGTTTGGAGTGACGAATGCGCCTGCATTCTTCATGGACATGATGAACAGAGTTCTGAGGCCGTTCATTGATTCTTTTGTCGTGGTGTTTATCGACGATATCCTTGTGTACACCAAGTCGGAAGAGGAGCACACTGAGCATTTGGCAGCAGTTTTGAGGAAGCTTCAGGAGCAGGAGTTGTATGCCAAATTATCCAAGTGTGATTTCTGGAAATCTGAAGTGGCATTCCTAGGTCACATCCTTTCTAAGGGGGGAGTGGCAACTGATCCTCAGAAGATAGAGGCAGTGAGAGATTGGGCAAGGCCTACTACAGTGAAGGAAATCAGGAGTTTTCTTGAGCTAACTGGATATTACAGGAGATTTATCCAGGGCACGCTCAGATAGCCGTGCCGCTCACTGGTCTGACAAAGAAGAATGTAAACTTCAAGTGGACTGAACAGTGCGAGACAAGCTTTCAGGAGTTGAAAGAGTGGCTAACTACTGCACCAATTTTGGCTTTGCCTAGAGCAGGTGTTGAGTATGATGTCTACAACGATGCTTCACATAGTGGGCTTGGTTGTGTCTTAATGCAAGAAGGAAAAGTGATCGCTTATGGGTCTAGGCAACTAAGACAGCATGAGAAGAATTATCCAACTCATGATCTAGAGTTGGCTGTGATTATCTTCACCCTAAAGCAACAGAGACATTATGTGTTTGGTGAGAAGCTGAACATATACACAGACCATAAAAGCTTGAAGTACATCTATCAGCAGAAGGATTTGAACCTGAGGCAAAGGAGATGGCTGGAGGTACTTGAGGACATTCATCCGAAAATTAAGTATCATCCTGGGAAGACTAATGTTATTGCTGATGCACTTAGCCGCAAGAGCAGTCTAGTGAGTTTGATTACAACTCAGAGGCAGCTGGCAGAGGAGTTGGATCAGGCTAGAATTGAAGTTGTTCTGCAAGGCTTGGGATCATCTTTAGCTCAGTTGAGGCTTCAACCGACGCTGAATGAAAGGATTATTGCAAGTCAGAAGGAAGATGCAGAGATTCAGAAGATGATAGAGCAGATTGGTGCTGGCAAGTTGCCCGGATTTCAAATCAGGAATGAAGTGTTGTGGTTTGGCGAGAGGCTGTGTGTTCCGGATCAGTCGGACTTTAAAGAAAGTATTCTTCAGGAGGCACATGCTACTCTTTTGTCTGTACATCCTGGGAGTACCAAGATGTATAAAGATATTAAACAACATTTCTGGTGGTCAGGTTTGAAGCGAGATGTGGCTGAATTTGTGTCGAAGTGTGAGATTTGTCAACAAGTCAAAGCCAAGAATCAGAAACCCGGAGGTCTATTGCAACTGTTACCTATTCCGGAATGGAAGTGGGATAACATCAGTATAGATTTCATCACGAGTTTGCCTAAGAGTTCTAAAGGCATTGATGCGATTTGGGTCATAGTCGATCGACTAACCAAGTTTGCTCACTTCTTGGCGATGAAACTCACTGCTTCGATGGACAAGTTGGCTGAGATGTATGTTGGTGAGATCGTCAGGCTTTATGGTGTTCCGTTGACCATTGTGTCTGATCGAGATGCTCGGTTTATTTTGCATTTCTAGAGAAGTCTTCAGACCGCTTTGGGTACCAAGACAGATTTCAGCACTGCTTTTCATCCCAAGACCGATGGGCAAACCGAGAGAGTCAACCGTATTCTTGAGGACATGCTTCGGTGCTGTGTACTTGACTTTGGAGGCAGTTGGGAAAGATATTTACCTTTGGTGGAGTTTGCCTACAACAACGGTTTTCAAACTAGCATTGGGATGGTACCGTACGAAGCTTTGTATGGCAGGAAGTGCAGGACGCTTGTCTGTTGGTTCGAAGTTGGGGAGCGTCAGATGTTTGGGCCTGAGATTGTGCATCAGACCTCTAAAAAGATTGATCTGATCAGGAAGAGGTTGGTGGAAGCTCAGAGTAGGCAAAAGAGCTATGCAGACAACCGGAGGAGGGACCTTGAGTTTGAGGTTGGTGACTTTGTTTTTCTAAAGGTATCACCTAGTAAAGGTGTGATCCGTTTCGGCAAGGGTGGAAAGTTAGCTCCAAGGTTCATAGGCCCGTATAAGATATTAAAAAGGATCGGAAAAACTGCTTACCGGCTTGAGTTACCGGAAGAGTTGTCTCAGGTGCACAATGTCTTTCATGTGTCTATGCTGAGAGGTTACATTCCAGATCCAAGTCATCATTTGCCCGAAGTGCCAGGAGGTTTGCAGTTAGATCTGAGTTACATTGAGCTTGCAGTTGAGATTGTTGATCGTCGGGAGAAAGTCTTGAGGAATAAGACGATACCGATGGTCAAGGTAGTCTGGAGAAACCAGTTGATTGAAGAGGCTACTTGGGAATCTGAGGAGAGGATGATGAAAGATCACCCTGAGCTTTTTGCTTGATTGTATCTTTCTTATTGTATTTTGTTTTCTCGCTCTTTAATTGTAGTTCCGGGGACGGAACTATTCTAAGGAGCGAGTGTTGTAATACTCTAAACTTTCATTTTAATAAAATATTGATTTTCATGTGTTGTGCACGTGCAAATTTTATGTGTATATTATTTATTTATTTTATTTTATATATAAAATTTCATTTTTAGTATGAACAATTATTTTTCTTTATTTTTCTAAAAGCCTATTTCTAAAGCCTAAAATAATATTTTATTTGTTTGAGCCTACTTTAATAAATTATTAATTTATTGTCTTGGCCCACAAACCTAAGCCCACTAATTGTGAAGTCCACAAATTTAATAAATCAATTAAATGGTCACACTTGTCATGTAGAGACAAATGGTGAATATTTTGATTAATTAAAATTATACAAACTTCTAAATAGGGGTACTAGGTGGCACGTGCAATGCACGTAGTGTGCAATGCACACTCTTTGGTGGCCGGGATGTGCTTGGGAGTGTGGGTGAGTGTGCATGGGTAGTTACTTTGTGTGTGTGGGTAGTTGCTATAACTTCCTCTCCTATCCTAGCCCTCCATTCTATAACTATCCAACAAATTCTAGCCCTCCAATCTATTCTAAAATTAGTATAAATACCCCCATATCTACATGTATTCTACACTAATGAACTATTGAAAGAAGAAATTATATATGAGGAATTATAGTAGTGTGAGTGTGAGAGTGTGTGTGTACCAATGGAGGCCGACCATCATCACCACACTCGGAGCTTTCGGTTTTGGCAAGGAAGCAAGGAAAGGAGGCTTTTGCATCGCAATCTAGGAGGAAAATGCACTCTCTCGCATTCTAGGGGACTCTAGGAGATTTCTTATTGGTTTTCTTCAAAAGGTGGGTGTTTCTCATAACTTCTAAAGTAGAAATCATGCTAGGGATGAAATTGAATTATTATTATAAGCTACTAGTTGAAATGAAATGCATGTTTGCCTAATTAGAAGAGAATTGATAAATAAGCAAATGTGTGTTGTTTGATTACTAGATTTATTAATTATGAGTAAAAGTGAACGTTCTCATTGTTTCTAATGCTAGTATGCATGCTAATTATGTTCTAAATGCAAACTATGTGGATTAACTAGTAAAAAGACTAGAACCATGTTTGTTGATTAAAGTGTTAAAGTAGAATGTTATGTTAGAGATGAATGAATGGGGTAATTTGTTAAGAAATAATTGTTAATGGTTGTAGTAGAATTTCCATTGCTTTATATACCATGTGAAAATTAGAATAAATGAAAGAAAATGTCCTTTTGTATACAAATAATCGAATGCATCATGAGTAGATTAATTAATAAAATGGAAGTTTTATTTACTTATAAAGTTGATTTTGTGTTCTAAAAACATCATGAGAAAGAAAACATTTTGTAGTAATTTTGTGGGAAACTATCTTTAAAATTTGAAGAAGTGTGTTTTAGTTCTCGAATGTCGAAATTGTGTTTATGGAATACAAACTAAGGCCAAAATATATGTTTTAAAGAGTTAAAAATAACTTTAAAAATACTGGTTTCTGTAGAATTGAATGTATTTTTAATTCTGGAAATTTTTGTTTTCAAAAGAGAAGAGAAAAAACTAAAAATATTTTGGGAATTTGAAAAACCTAGCAGCATCAGTCGACCGTTAGGCTAAAACAGTCGACTGCTCTGAGTATTTATTTTTCGAGCTGTTAATCTTTGCTGAACAGTCGACCGATCATACTGTAACAGTCGACTGCCCTGATCTTTTATTTCCGAGTTTTTAAATCTTACAGAACAGCCTACTGGCCAAGTTAACAGTCGACTGTCCCAACCATTTTCTTGAGTCTTTTAATCTTTTGCTGAACAGTCGACCGACTATGCTCCAAGAGTCGACTGTACAGACTATTTTGACGTCTCAGATTTTAAATTGCCTCGTGATAAAAATAATTATGCTGTTTGAAAGAACATTGAAAAAGAGATTTGGAAAGAATGAAAATTGAATGTGACAAATTAGAAAAGTGAACTTTACTTGTCTTTTGCATGAAATTGTATATGAAGTGAAATGAAATATCCTGAGGAATTATGAAAGGTTTTTTATGAATATGAAAGCTAGGAACATGAAGAGGAAAAACTATTGTTAATCATGAAAAGATCTTATGAGTATGAAAAGCTCAACATTGTAATTATGAGTTGAAATTGAGAATTAGGGTATAGCCAAGCCTTATACCGGCAATGAAAGAAATGAGAAAATGATATTTTGAACTGAGAAGACCAAGGTTGGGTCATGTGAAATTAAATGAATAAGACCGGTATAGTGGGAGTGCTACACTCTAAGAGTTGATTTTATTCATGATTCAATTAAATTAAGGATTAGATACATAGTGAAGATGTGATGAAAGTAAGAGAAAAATATTGAGTATGAGGGCCATTGGATTGGCAGCGTAAGAGTATTCACAGGATGTCCCATGATGCGTCATGATAGGGCGTGGATACTGCTCCAGAGTACCGTCCTGGTGGCGATGCTTGTGGGGTGTTTGACGACTGCGGATGGTGTCATGTCTATGGTAGGAGCTAAATTACCACAGGATGCCTACATGATGAGTCATGTGTCAGTGCATTGGGATTCCCTCCAGGGCGCCTAGACATGAGTTCGTAGGTCAGAAAACATCTAGGATACTTACCGTAGTTACAATAGTAGATTAAGTCATGGCGAGGGATTGAACCCTACGAGATGAAGAACAGTTAAGGGCTTGCCCTCGAACCTATGTAGTATGAGCTGCATAAACTCTGAACAAGTGCGCATTAGTGTCATATAATATAAATAATTGCATTAAGGACTAAGTGCACATTCACGACACGACATCAATAGGATAGAACCCTTTCGCTTTGTTTGTGACATGTTTGTGGTAGATGATATGAAATGAGAATCATTATACTGTTTCCGGTATAGAGAGGATGGCAGTGTATAATATTTCGTCAGTTGAATGAACTGACGCGCCCACAGTTTTATATGCAGGGTAAAGATGCTTGACAATTGAAGTATACATGCTGCGCAAGACTATTTTAATGTTGTTTCATGTAATTTATTGTAATATTGCTTCCGCTGTGATAATGTACAAGTGTAATGTAACTCCGATAAAAGAAAAGTTTCTATTTCCGTGTAAAATTGTACGAAAGAAGTGTAAAGATCCTGTGGAACTTCGAATTCAGTTGTATTTTGGAATTCGGAGTGTTACAAGATTGGTCATATCCGACCAGATTGTCTCCGGTTTCATAATAATGACGGTAGATCAGTACCGAAGATGAATAATAAGGGAAATGAGCCTGTTCACCAAGGGTAGAATTCACAGTTACTACCAGCAAGCTAAAGAAGGCAAGAGTGCTAGTACCAGTATGTACATATGGAACTGCAACTAAGTTTAAGAGTTGTATTTTGAAATTTATTTTGGACTAAGAAGTAACATATGATGTAACACTTTTGTAACCGAACGGATTTATATATATATGAAATCTAGGCATCTGTTTTGTTTAAACTTAGTTCATCGTATTCTTTTGTCTGAATTAAATTTTTGCAAGTGTTGAGATGTGTTTGGTTTGTTTAAATACACCGTCTGGAGCAATCCTCATTACAGTTTTATACTATTAGGGCTGCGAACTCCAATCAGAGGGAAGACCTTAAGTATAGATTTGTAAGAGTCGGACCTTGCAGGAGCGGAGGAAGGGCATGCTGAGCATTGAATGTAGTTCTGAGCAACTACAAGAGCATTGGCCTTGAGCAAATTATAGGAGAGAATCTTGGAAGTCAGTAGTGATGTTCGTAGGCCATGTTCTATTCTAAGGAGGGAGTGGCTACCGAACTACAAAAGATCGAGATAGATGAAGAACTAGCCTCAGCCAAATACCACGATGGAAGTAAGAAGCAAGATGATGAGATCACTCGAGCCAGTATTGAAGCGATTACTCAAGATTAAAGCTCAGTTTTGGCACGATGGAAGCTGCAACCGAGTCTAAGTAAGCAAGTCAGAAGGCTTAGGCAGAAAATGCAAGGATCAAAGCACCAAAGCGGCAAGTTGATTAAGGAAAATTTCAGAATATCAGTGTGGACTTCATCACAGGATTACCCAGGAGTTCGAAAATGTATGACTCAATTTGGGTTATTTGGGACCCGGTTGACAAATTCTGCACAATTTCTTCCAATAAAGATGACTTAATCGCTAGAGAAATTAGCGGGAGTCCACATTGAAGGTGTAAGGAAGTGACATGGAGTGCCAGCGTCAGTAGTTCTGACCAAGATTCGAGAGTTATGTCTCGACTTTGGCAGATTCTTCAGGCAGTTTTGGGATCGAGGTCGGGTTCTTTGGAGAACCAGTTTGTGGATGAATCACTTGGGAGCCGGAAAGCCGTATAAGTTTTCTTTTCCCGAGTTATTTAGAGTATAGATGTTTGTCTGTTTTCCTGACTTAACATAATTCTGAGGATAGAACTATTCTAAGGAAGGAGTATTGTAATATCCTGGATGGATATTATATTTATATAATTATTATTTTTGAAATTAAAATATTTTAATTTGAAATTACTTGGTTTTTCAAAAAAAGTTATCTAGATATATATACTAGTAAGTATATATACGTATTGTATCAGTTTTGTGTACTTGTGCAAAATCTTGAAAAACGCATTTTTTGAGAAAAATATCTGGAAAATTTGGGGAGACACTGAAAATTATTATTTTATTATTATTTTATTTTTATTTCCAGAAATGAAATATTTTTGGTGGATATCACCCGGTTTTGTTAATAAACATTATATATGTATATATACTAGTCGGTATACGACTGTTTTGTATCAAATTGAAACTAGAACCCTCGAACCGGTAATAAAATTATTTTATTTTATTTTCTCGGAATAAAATTATTTTTGTACTGATTTTTTCATTTTCACGAATGAAAATTATCTGTACAATCAGATATATGCACAGATTTGAATCGTGTCGATTTCAGGCGATTGTACAAATCATGTAGTATATGATTTGGGAAAAAATATATTTTATTTTTGATCCATCATGGTGAGATGGAGGGTTAGGATGGATTAGGGCTTGATTGTAAGATTTATTTGCAAATAAATCACTCAATTGTTGAGCCATCAAACTTGGCTTTCATTTTCACCACAAAAACCCTTCACTTGTCTTATATAAACACACAAACCCACCCCCCTTTCACCCTTGGCCGGCCATTTACTTTTTCTAAGGTTAGGAAACCCTTTTGTGTGTTTCCCATCTCATCCCAATCTCATCCCATCTCATTCTCTACCTTCTACTTCTACTTCTTCACTTAGTTTTTGTTTTAGGAAAAGATTGAGAAGAAAGAAAAAGAAAGAGAGATCAAAAAGAAAAGAGTGGAGATTTTTATGGGTTCTTCTTCATGAGGTGTTCTTGAGAGGAGGAGCAAGAACAAGGAGCAAGGAGGAGAAGGATTAAGCTAAGCTAGTCCTTCCTATACGCTTCAAAGGTTGGGGTTTCTCATCTCATGCCCGTTTTAGTTAATATTAGGGTTGTTTTTATTGTATGTTATTGTATTAAGTTAATTTCATGAGTATATAGACTAGAACAAGGTGCACATGAAGTTTGAAGTGATAGAACACTAAAGTAGAGCTTAAAGAATCGATTTTTATGGTTGTGGAGTGGATTTTATTTAATTAGGTTAAAAGTAGAATTTTGACCCGAAATTTATTTTTGTTGTTCTTATATGTGTTAGTAGCATGCTGTAATTTTCATAGATTTTTTGGAGTCAATTTGATGGGTGAAACGACTGTTTCCCCCAAAACAGCGAGCTTTAGGTCAAAACAGTGAGCTCACTGTTTTGGGGTTAGCGTCGCAGTCTCTTCAAGGGGATAGAACTTAGGTTTCCTTATGGAATTTGAGGTTTGGACCAACTAGTAAGTTGTAGTAGATGTCCTCCCCTTTCCGAATTGACCTCGCAGGTTAAATTCCGATAAGAAATGCAAAAGTTATGACCGTTACAAAAACAACAACTAGCTGTTTGGATGAACGTTGCTGTTTTGGTTGCTTGATACTTTTGAGTGTCTTAATGGTTGAATTTGAAGTTCGGACCAACTAGGGAGTTGTAGTAGAGACTCTCCCCTTTCCGAAATGACCTCACGCGCTAAATTTCGATAAGCAGAATAGGAGTTATGGTCATTGCAAAATACAGCAAATAGTTGTCTAACTGAATGCTTACTGTTTCACTTCTTTATAATTTTTGGGGGTTTTACTTGATGAATTTGAGGTTCGGACCAACTAGGGAGTTGTAGTAAAGAATCTCCCTTTTCCGAATTAACCTCTCGGGTTAAATTCCGATAAGCGGAGTAGGAGTTATGGTCTTGAAAAAAAACCCAGCAACTAGCTGTTTCACAGGTTGCTTGCTGTTTTGATTCTTTGTCATTTTTTAGGGTTTAACTTGTTGAATCTGAGGTTCGGACCAACTAGGGAGTTGTATTAGAGACTCTCCCATTTCTGAATTGACCTCTCGGGTTAAATTTAGATAAGCAGAGTAGGAGTTATGGTCTTGAAAAAATACAGCAACTAGTTGTTTGACAGGTTGCTAGCTATTTTGATTCTTTGTCATTTTTGAGGGTTTTACTTGTAAAATCTGAGGTTCGGGCCAACTAGAGAGTTGTAGTAGACATCTTTCCCTTTCCGAATTGGCCTCTCAGGATAGATTCCAATAAGCGGAATAGGAGTTATGGTATTTGGAAGATGCAGCAGCCAGCTTTGAGCTGAGTGTGCTTGCTGTTTGCTTCTTTGATGTTTTAGAGTGTCTTACTGGTTGAATCTGATGTTTGGACCAACTAGGGAGTTGTAGCAGAGACTCTCCCCTTTCCGAATTGACCTCTCGGACTAGATTTCGATAAGCGGAATAGGAGTTATGGTATTTTGAAGATGCAGCAGCCAGCTTTGAGCTGAGTGTGCTTGCTGTTTGACTTCTTTGATGTTTTAGAGTGTCTTACTTGATGAATCTGAGGTTCGGACCAACTAGAAAGTTGTATTAGACATTCTTCCCTTTCTGAATTGGCCTCTCGAGCTAAATTCCAATAAGCGGAGTAGGAGTTATGCCATTTGCAAAGTACAGCAACTGGCTGTCTTGACTGGACTCTTGCTGTTTTGCTTCTTTGATGTTTTAGGGTGTCTTACTGGTTGAATCTGAGGTTCGGGCCAACTAGGGAGTTGTAGTAGAGACTCGCCCCTTTTCGAATTGACCTCTTGGGTTAAATTCCAATAAGCGGAGTAGGAGCTATACTGTTTGCAAAATACAGCAACTGGCTGTTTGACAAGATTCTTGCTGTTTTGATTCTTTAACATTTTTGAGGGTTTTACTTGATGGATCTGAGGTTCGAGCCAACTAGAGAGTTGTAGTGACATCTTCCCCTTTCCGAATTGTCCTCTCGGGCTAGATTTCGATAAGCGGAGTAGGAGTTATGGTATTTAGAAGATGCAGAAGCCAGCTTTGAGCTGAGTGTGCTTGCTGTTTGACTTCTTTGGTGTTTTAGAGTATCTTACCTGTAGAATCTGAGGTTCAGGCCAACTAGAGAGTTTTATAGACGTTCTCCCCTTTTCAAATTGACCTCTCAGGTTAAATTCCGACAAGCAGAGTAGAAGTTATGGGCTTTGAAAGTTTTCAGCTTGGCTGTGTATTTGGCGGGTTGGAATCGTATCTGTCTTGATTTCTTATAATTTTTGAGTGTCTTAATCGGTGAATCTGAGGAGCCAACCAACTAGAGAGTTGTAGTAGACGTTCTCACCTTTCCGAATTGTTCTCTTGGGTTAAATTCCGATAAGTGGAACAAAAGTTATAGTTTTTCAAAGTTTCGGTTTTCCTTTGTCAAATATGCTGTTTTATTTCCATTTGTGTGTGTTCGATGGGTAGGAACTTAGAGTTCCTTACAGAATCTGAGAAAGTGGTCAACTGGAAAGTTTTAGTAGATGTTCCCATATTTTCAAATTGTCTAGTTTCGTTAAATTCCGATAAGTAGAGTAAAAGTTACAGAAGTTTCATATTTTTATTGAAAATCTGTAGTTTAGTAATTGTTTGCGTATGTTCGAGGTCAGGAATTTGGAATTCCTTATAGAATCTGAGAAAGTGCTCAACTAGGGAGTTGTAGTAGATATTCCCACCTTTTCAAATTGCCCAGTTTCGCTAGATTCTGGCAAGTAGAGCAAAAGTTATCAGCTTGCAAAGTTTCAGTTTTTTGTTGAAAATCTGCAGTTTGGGTAAACTGTTTGCGTGTGTTCGATGGGCCGGATTTTGGATTCCTTACAGAATCTGAAATAGTGTTCCACTAGAGAGTTGTGGTAGATATTCTTACCTTTCTAAAAAGTATATTTCTGTTAAAATCCGATAAGCGTAGCACTGGTTGCTTCTAGGCTGTCGGAAGGCTTTTATGTCGCTTTTTGGCTTCTCATTGATAGAATACCTATTTTAGATTGTTTGTACACTCTTCTGTTGCTTCTAATTATAGAAGATCAAGTTTTGCTAGTAAGCACATTTGGTTGCTTCTAGGTTGATTACCTGTATGGTTATTTTATGTGTAATTTTGCTCATACACAGCTCGACTGGCCCGTACATACATAGTTTATTTGGCTCGTATATATGTTGTTGTCTCATACACAGCTCGACTGACCCGTATATAGCTGTTGGTCTCATACGTAGCTTATTTGGCTCGTATGTATGTTGTTGTTTCATACGCAGCTCGCCTGGCTCGTATAGAGTTGTTGGTCTCATATGCAGCTTGTTTAGCTCGTATGTGTTTTTGGTTACTCGTATGTAGCTTCTTAGCTAATACGCAGTTTGTTGTGCTCATCTAGGGTGATATCATTGCCCTAGGGCTATCGACCATCAAGACGTGTGTTTACCTTACTCCTAAGAGACTGTGGACGAGTCATTCGCGTGTACCGTCAGATCTTAACTGAGTTGGTTGATCACGGACCGGAGTGTTGACGAAATCCAAGTTCAGGGTAGTAGCATGCGAATACGTTCGTATCGCCGAGGTCTTGGATCGATAGGCCATGAACCAGATCCTTAGGGATTCTGGTAAGTCTAGGTTGAGCAGCCTAGTAGAGTTATCTTGCGAAGTCTAACTTAAGACCTAGCATGTTGTGTTTATACTGTTGTCATCCCTAGGTTGTTTAGGATCAGTGATATCGTTAGGATAGTAACTTATGGTTATTACTACTTAACCTTTACTTATTATCATTTTTTGCCGAAGGGAAGGAGTTGGGGTTAAGGGTGATACCTTAAGATCCAACCTGTCCTATAGGCCGATACTAGGCGGTGTTATTGGGTTGTACCCTTCTTGTCAAAGGGATACGGTCTGTGCCTTCTTATGAGTTGGGAGCACAGGATCTATATCTCGTCTGTAGATTTCTGATGTGCCTTGATAAGCGGGAGCGATTCCTATCGGAGCTGGGGGATGGACCCCCGGAACTCTGTCTTGTCTTGTATCTAAGGGCGAGAAGCCATAGACTACGGTATGGCTAGGGTGTGGCAGGGGATGCTTCGGGCTAACCTGGTAACCAGCGGAGACCCTAAAGATTCGTCAGATATTTGAGTGAGGTCTGGTGCGCCTGGCTGGATTAGACCGTTTTAGGGCAACCTCATCAGTCAGTTTTAATCTTCAGAAACAAGTCGAGTACAAGAGTAGAATTCATGGCAAGGGTTCAAATCCCTATATGTGAAGAAACGGCTTGATATGGGACGTATGTAGTATGAGCTGCATACTGTCTCAGAGTCTTGCTTGCATTAGAATAAGAGCATCCTTGTATTAGTAATCTTGCATTAGAGTCTAAGTCATAACATATACTGACACATCAAATATATATACACGTTTCTCTTTTCATCAATCTGTTTGCTATAGTTGAGATTCGCTGCTAGTTATCAGCCTTAAAGAGTCAGTATATGTACTGACGTCTCCACTTCAATAGATATTGGATTGTAGAAGTACAGATATTAGATTGGAGAAGTACAGGTACTGGATTGCAGAAGTACAGGTACTGGACTGCAGAAGTACAGGTACTGGACTGCAGAAGTACAGGTACAGGTTTCAAGAGGACTCAAGGCAAGAGAAGCAAGGAATCGATTTCATTTTAAGTTCTGCTGAAATATATGTCGTAATTTCATTTGTAACAATTATTGTATTTTATTCATTGTTGTAATTTGTTTATTGTTGGAAAGGCATCCAAGTGAAATACCAAGTGTTGTTCTTTATTCATTGTACTCTGATATAAATTGTTGAAAGTTGTAACATTTGGGATTGTAAAGGTATTATTGTAACACTATTATAATGTATTGCAATTTTGTAACATTCGGACTTGTAATACATTTGTGTTGAATAAAAAGTTTTAAATTTTCCTGTTTTTTTGTGTATTGTGGCTAATTGAAAAAAAGATTCTGGCTTATGTCACGGTTTCCCAGTACATGGAAATCGGGGCGTTACAGTTTTATCCGGAGTCTGGGACCTATTCATGGAATTTCGACATGGAATGTTTAGGGCGACGATTACATGATGCTTGCGCGTTGAGGGTGCTAGTCTGGCAGGTAGATACCGGGACGCAGGCCTATTCGTGGAGTATTCTACATCTTATCTCTATCACTGTAGTAAGATTAGTTGCATAACAAGGGATCGAACCCTATAAAGTGGAGAATGATAAGGGCCTGCACCAAACCTATGTAGAGTGGGGAGCATAGATTCGACAAGTAAGCATTAGAGAATCATCATACTGCATTTGTGTTTTTCTTGACTTGTATTATGCATGTTAGTTTTCTGTTTTCGTACACTTGACACTTAGCCTAGTTTCACTTGATATTTTTATACTTTATTTATCGTTATTTCAGGTTCTGTTTGCTGTTGTTGTGGGAATGTTTTGATTACGAAATTTTTCTTTATTTTTCATTTAAATTGCATTTCTTTTAATGTCACTCACACTGTAATGGTTGATCCCTGTAGTTTTGGGGGTTAGGGTTATCTCTAGCCTCATGTTTTACAGGTAGGTACCGTTAGTTTGGAATTTGATGCATGTGGTAAAATGATAATATGGCTTATGAAAATTGTAAAAGAATGGATTGTAAAAGAAAGAAAATGTAATTCAAGGTGTTAAATTTCTTAGTGCTATGTAAAGATCTGATGTAATAAAAGTTGAAAATTTTCTGTGTTTTGATATGTTTACTATTACATTGAGATTAATTCTGGATTTGTGCCACTTATTTTCTAATTTTGAATTATTGAAAATTTGGGGCGCTACAAGTTGGTATCAGAGCCTGCTTCAATAGTAATGTTAAACATGGTATAAGAATAAACCTAGGTGGACATTAGAGCGTGAGTACCTAGATGTGGACATTAGAGTGAGTATCACATGGAATTAAAACAAGTGAAATGGTTTGTGCATGAGTAGAATTTTCGCAAAAGAAAATTGGTGTGAATATGAATTATGTTGTGATGCTCTAACTTTTTCGTCATTTTGCAATATTTAGTATAATGGCAGAACCCAGGACCAGGAATGGCGGTGGTGATGATGGGGCTAAGGGTTCCCAAGGGGGCGGACTTGATCTAGAGACGAAAATTGCCATGGTCTATCAAACCTTGAACGCATTCATGGTAGCCAACATGACTCAGAATCAGAATCAAAGGGCTGGATCAGTGCTTGTTAATGTTGATCCAATTAAGCAGGTGGAGTCCTTCAAGCGGATGAAGACGCCTATCTTTGAAGGGAAATCGGATCCAGGTGAGGCTAATGATTGGATCAGACAGATGGAGGAAGTCTTCGAGGTTTTGGAAACCCCGGCAGCCAACAAGGTGAAATTGGCCACAATGCAGTTGGAGAAGGATGCTGGCGTCTGGTGGCATCAGTGAAGATGACTTTTGGGGAAGAGCAGGTGACTTGGGAGGCTTTCCTTGAGGAGTTCAGGGATCGCTTCTTTCCTCTGGACATTCAGGAGAAGAAGGCAATGGAATTCTTTAACCTACAGCAAGGCAGCATGACAGTGTGGGAATATGAGACTAAGTTTGTCCAACTATCAAGGTATGCACCGGAGCTGATAGTTGATGAAGCAAAGAAGTCCAAGAAATTTGATTAGGGCTTGAGGCCGAATCTGAAGTCGCGAATGATACCGTTGGGCATCAGAAGATTTAATAAGCTGGTCAGGAAAGCAGCAATGACGGAAGAAGATAAGGATCAGTTCCAAAAGTAGTAGGAGACCTGGAACAGGAACAGGAGACCAACAGTTGTAATTCAGGGTAGGAAGAAATTCCCGGCGAAGTAGGGCAGGTTCAGTAGGCTAGAGCAGAAGGCACCCGCGATTCGGGGGGCGACTTGTTTCAACTGTGGAGAGACAGGTCATTCTAGGTCTACATGCCCCAAACCAGCAAGGGCTCAGTTTTTCTACTCGTGCGGTCAAGAGGGACATATCAGGCCGAGCTGTCCGTAATTAAAGAAGGATGGTGCAAGCAGAGGCAAATTCCAAAGGCAGGGGCGAGTGTTAGCATTAACTGAGGAGGATGCGGGTAACTCAGAAGATGTGATCCCGGGTATGCAAGAATTTTTAAATTTCATTTATTTGATGTATTAAGTACAACTTTATTTAAGAATAAATTGGAGATTTGAGTATCACTCTTCATGTAACAGGATTTGTCTTGATTAATAGAATAAAAGTAATGGTTTTATTTGATACTGGTTCTTCGCATATATTTGTGTTGCCCAATTTCGCTAAAGTTTTAGGTGTGGACCTAAGATTTTCCCAAGCAGAGTCTTGTCAGTGGCAAAACCATCAGGAGAGGAATTGATTGCTGATCGGTATTACGAAGACTGTGATATCGAGATTGGTGGGAGGCTGTTCGGCATTGATCTCATTGAACTGCAGATCTTGGGTGTAGATGCGATCGTGGGCATTGATTGGATGGCAATATATGATGCTACAACTGAATGCAAGAACAAAGAGGTTATAGTAAAAGCACTGAGAGGACCCGCAGTGACTTTTCAGAGGAAGAAGAAGAGCTCGAAGGTGTTAGCTGTTATATCTAAGTTGATGATTTCGGCTGAGGTCAGAATCATTCCGGTTGTCAGAGATTTTCCTACGGTATATTTGGAGGAACTACCGAGGTTACCGCTGAAGTGAGATGTTGAGTTCTGCATCAAAATTCAGCCAGAGAGTGCTCCAATTTCTAAGGCTCCGTATAGGATGGCACCTGTGAAGCAGGATGAAGTTAAGAAGCTGATTGAGAAATTACTGAGTAAGGGATTCATCGGCCCGAGTACTTCATCGTGGGGTGCGCCAGTGTTGCTAGTGAAGAAGAATGATGGTTCAGTAAGGATGTGCATTGATTATCGAAATTGAACAGGGTGACCATTTAGAACAAGTGTCCGCTTCCACGGATTGATGATCTGTTTGATAGGCTTCGGGGAGCAGCAATATTTTCGAAGATTGATCTTCGGTCAGGGTATCATCAGGTCCGAGTTAAGGAGGAGGATGTGAGCAAGACAGCCTTCAGAACTCGGCATGGGTTTTATAAGTTTTTGGTGATGCTGTTTGGGTTTACGAATGCGCCATCAGTATTTATGGATATGATGAATTGGATTTTGCGACCGTTCATTGATTCCTTTGTAGTGGTGTTCATTGATGATATTTTGGTCTATTGGAAGTCGGAGGATGAGCACGCTGAGCACTTGGTAGAGGTTTTTAAAAAGTTGCAGGAGCATAACTTGTATGCCAAGCTATCAAAGTGTGACTTTTGGAAGTCTGTGGTGGCATTCCTTGGCCATATCCTTTCTAAGGAGGGAGTGGCCACCGATCCTCAAAAGTTTGAGGCAGTGAAGAATTGGCCCAAACCGACGACAGTGAAGGAGGTCAGGAGTTTCTTGGGGTTGACTGGGTATTACAAACGGTTCATTGAGGGCTATGCACAGATTGCAGTTCCTTTGACGGGGCTGACTCGGAAAAATATGGCCTTCACTTGGACTGATAAGTGTAAGGCGAGTTTCCTAGAGCTAAAGGAGAGGTTGAAAACTGCGCCTATTTTCAGTGATGCGTCACTCAGGGTTTGGGGTGCGTCTTGATGCAGAAAGGGAAGATTATTGCATATGGTTCGAGGCAGTTGTGTCCACATGAGAAGAACTATCCGACGCGGAATTGGCAGCTATCATCTATGCCTTGAAGCTGTGGAGGCATTATGTGTATGGAGAAAATGCCAACATGTTCACTGATCACAAAAGCTTGAAGTACAATTATCAGTAGAGAGATCTAAATCTTCGACAGAGAAAGTGGTTGGAGGTGTTGGAAGACATTCGTCCTGAGATCAAGTATCATCCAGGCAAGGCGAGTGTGGTGGCCGATGGGCTTAGCCGGAAGAGCAGCCTGTCGAGTTTGATCACGACTCAGAGGGAGTTGGCAGCAGAGTTAGATCAGGCAGTTATCGAGGTTGTACTACAAGGTTTGGGGGCATATTTGGCACAGTTGAGGCTTCAGCCCTCATTAAAGGAGCGGATTATTGAGGATCAGAAATTTGATGCGGAGATTCAGAAGATGTTGCAACAGATTTTCAATGGCAAGTTATCAGAGTTCATGTCCAAGATGGAGTCCTATGGATAGGTGAGAGATTGTGTGTACCGGAGAATGCATATTTGAGGGAGAGTATCTTGCAGGAGACATACAGTACCTTGTTGTCTGTACATCCTCGAGGCATGAAGATGTACAAGGACATCAAATAGCACTTTTGGTGGTCGGGTATGAAGAGCGATGTGGCAGACTTTGTGGTAAGGTGTTTAACTTGCCAACAGATCAAAGCAAAGAATCAGAAACCCAGAGGCTTGTTAGCCACTGCCCATTCTGGAATGGAAGTGGGAGAATATAAGTGTGGACTTCATCACTGGGTTGCCGAAGAGTCCGAGGGTCAACGACTCGATTTGGGTTTTTGTGGATCGTTTGACCAAGTCGGCTCACTTCTTGTCTATGAAGATCACTTGGTTATTGGAGAAAATGGCATAGCTGTACATTAAAGAGATTGTGAGACTTCATGGGGTTCCTGTGTCGATTGTCTCCGACAGGAATGCGAGTTTCACATCGAGGTTTTGAAAAAGTTTACAAGAAGCGTTGGGTACCAGAACCAACTTTAGTACTGCTTTCCATTCGCAGACCGATGATCAGACCGAGAGGGCAAATCAAGTATTGGAGGATATGCTGAGGGCTTGTGTTATGGATTTTGGTGGCAGTTGGGAGAGATACTTAGCATTGGTTGAGTTTGCTTATAACAACAACTACTATGCAAGTATTGGTATGACACCTTATGAAGCATTGTACGGAAGGAAGTGCAGAACACCCATTTGTTGGTATGAAGTTGGGGAGAGGCAGATGTTTGGGCCCGAGATTGTGCAGCAGACATCGGAGAAGATCGAGCTGATTCGTAAAAGGTTGGCCGAGGCTCAGAGTCGGCAAAAGAGTTTTGCAGATACTCAATGAAGGGACTTGGAGTTTGAGGTTGGGGATGTAGTTTTCCTCAAGGTATCCTGACTAAAGAAGTAATCAGGTTTGGGAAGGGAGGCAAGTTGGCGCCAAAGTACATTGGGCCATGCAGAATTTTGAGACGAATTGGTAAGACAACATATAAGTTGGAGTTATCAGAGGAATTGGCACAAGTGCATGATGTGTTCCATGTGTCGATTTTAAGAAAGAATGTGCCAAATCAGAGTCATCAGTTGGCAGAAGTGCCCGAAGGACTACAGCTGAACTTGAGTTACAACGAGCAGCCTGTAGAGATTGTTGACCGTCGGGAGAAGGTGTTGAGGAATAAGGTGATACCTATGGTCAAGGTATTGTGGATAAGTCAACTGTTCGAGGAAGCTACATGGGAGCCAGGGGATCGCATACAGAAGGATTTTTCTGAACTTTTTATGTAACTTTTCTTCTTTTGCTTGTATTTGTTTTGTCCCTATTAGTGGTAGTTCTAAGGATGGAACTAATCTAAGAAGGGAGTGATGTAACACCCTAAAATTTTACATAATGTTTTTGAGATTAATAAATGAATTTAAGTGATTAATAAACATTTCTGAGATTTGCCTTTTTGCAGGTGTAAAACACGTGCAAATGTAAATTTTTGGGAAAACACAAAAGTCAAGAATTTGTTTGGAAGATGTAATATTTTTTAGTGAATAATAATTCTGAAATTTTCTGGATTTTTATAAGTCACTGTGGACATTTTCGCAATATACTAAATAAAGAAGGGTCTTTTGAAAAATTGCCACTTGGAGGCAAAATTTACAAAAGTCGATTTTCTGGGTTTGAAATTGGTGCCGGCCAGATCTGGGAAGGATTTTTTTTAAAGATTTAATCAACTAAATTGGTTAATCTAGTTACCTAGTATAAATGATCTATATATGTAAAGATATTTTCTTAAAGGGAAATTTTGTAAAGTCTCTCAAAACCCTAAAAAAAAAATTGTATCCCGGCCTATTAATATTGCAGCCGTCACCCACCCCTGTTGTGCAATTCAAACTTTATTTATCCCTTCAATATTTTATGAATTGGAAAATTGGATCTTGGAGCTTTGCAAAAGAGGAGGAGAAGGCTTTCTTTATTTTGTCATTTTCTTCGTTGATCTTCTTTAAAAAGGTGAGCGACATGTTTATCTTTTGTTTTTCTATGCATGATGAATGTGAAGACTTGTCTAATAGGATGCATGCTAGAAGATTGTATGTTGATATAAAGAACAAATTGATGAATGAGTAATTAAAAATAAGATTTTTCATGAAAATTATGCAATTGATGAATAAACTTAATGTATAGATGATCTAAGAATGATAGAAACTTAGTAGTAATCATGGATGTGCTGTTTTCTTGCTGATTTAATCATATATATATTGAGATTGTATGAAGTATGATGCATAAGGTTGAATAAAGAGGAGTTCTTTATTGATTTGAATATGCATGATCTGTTTTGATAATTGAATGAGTAGAACTTAACCAAATAATTGTTGTAGAGGCATATAATCAAGAACAAATCGATCTAATTAGTTGTGTATGGGTCTTGATGAATTGCAAGAGAGGTTTTGGGATCAAATATCAAGTCCTTATGTGTTGAAGATTGGATTTTTTTTATTCGGTTATACAGGCCAAAAGTGGATTTATGGAGTTTGAAAAGTTTTCAAGTGGATCCTTGAATTATATTGATACAGAGATCGAATTGAACAATATACCACTCATAAACAATGATTCTTGATGATTTTACTGATATACACACACACACACACAGAGAGATCAAATTGAACAATATACCACTCATAAACAATGATTCTTGATGATTTTACTGGTACACACACACACACACACACACACACACACACACACACACACACACACACACACACACACATATATATATATACAGATCCTGATCGAAGAGTTTTTGTTGAAAAATTGCTTTTGTGAAATTGTTGAGGATTTGATGTGATTTATGAGTTGTGTTGTTTTGAACAAGCCGTATTTGATAATCTCAGGGTTTAAATCTTTTGAATTCATGAAATTGGAGAGTTTAAACTACGTATCAGTTGTGGGAAACATAAATTTTAAAGCTGTTGAAAATGCACTGTCTGAACTGTTGTCTGTTCCGGTTTGGAACGAGTTCTCGACTCAGTTGCCAATGGAATTACCTAAAACTTATAAAATAGAAATCGTAGCTCACTGTGTCTAGTTTCCAGAACATCTGACGGATCCTCAATCCGACTTATAAATTGTAAGATGTGCAACTTTTATCACCGTACTGTCGTAGTTTCAGATTTTTTTTAATAACAGATAGTTTCCAGAATTTATTGAATATCAGCCCTTTAAACTAATTTTTTTTGAGCCCATATTTTTTTTTGGTGGTTCGGATTTGAGAAATAATTAATTTTTGTGTATTATGCGTTGAATTTGAGTTGTGGGATGTACAACTTTATATTTTAAAGGCAAAATTTTAAAAAACGTCACAATAGTTTAGCGCTGTTTAAAAAATCGTCACAAAACTTTGACTTTTTAAAAAAACCGCACAAAGTTTAACTCTCAACTCACGGAGTTATCCAGCCCTTAACTGGGATAATAGTTATGTGATGTTTTTTTAAAACAAATGGGAACTTTTGTGATGTTTTTTTAAACAGAATAATAGTTCTGTGTTGTTTTTTTAAACAAAACAATAGTTTTGTGATGTTTTTTAAACATTACGTATAACCCAGTTAACGGCTGGATAACTCCGTGAGTTGAAAGTTAAACTTTGTGCGTTTTTTTTTTAAAAGTCAAAGTTTTGTGATGTTTTTTTAAACAGCGCCAAACTATTGTGACGTTTTTTTAAATTATGCCTATTTTAAAAGATGGAAATTTGTGATTTGAACTAAGGGGTCGGTCGACTGGGGGGGTTTTGAACTGCAATATCGGTCGACCGACATTGCCGATTTCTTCGTTTTGCTGATTTTCTTGCTGTTTTTCTTGATCGATTGTTTCATCGAATTTATGGATAATTGATTCATTATTCAAATGAAGTTTTTGCTAAAGATTATCGTATTTTACAGAGTTACATTTCCAATTTATAATAGAATGTTATTCATACTCCTACGACTTTAGAAAGCGAAATATTTACATATTTCATGAGATTGATGTTTCGTGAATTTCTATGGCTTCAAAAAAAAAGGTGAAACTCAGTTATTTAAGTGATCTAGTCTCAGATTTTATTACTAGAAAATTGTAAGTATATGGATGAGTTTTGGATTGGGTTTTGATTTGAAGTAGTTTCTTAATACAAATGAGTTAACTTGAATTGGAGAGATTTAATGAAAGATTTGTGTTGTTACTTTGAGTTGTGAGTCTTTAGAGGTTGAGTGGGACCCTAATATACCCACAGATGAGATTTTGTGGATTTTGGCCAGTTGGGGCTTTGATGTTTATTTTAGTTGAGTTAAGTCCGACAGGGTATGTAACACCCCGAATTCCAAATAAGACCGAATTCGAAATTTCACAGGATATTTACACTTCACTTCGTACAATTTTACAAGAAATTTAAAACTTTTATCACAACAGAGTTTACATCAATACAGGGGAAACATAAATTACAACATTATACATGAACTAAATAATAACTTGAACATTTCTTTAAGTAGCAATCAATCTTTAGTCTTGTCATTCACTTTATCCTGCATAGAAACTGTGGGTACGTCAGTTGCATACAACTGACGCTAGGATATAATACATCAATTTCTCTTACTTGGAAAACACATATTTGTCAGAAAACAAACTAAGGGGGACTACCCTATTGATGTCGTATGTGAATGTGCACTTAGTCCTTAATGCAGTTATTAATATTTACATGACACTAATGCGCACTTGTTCGGATTCTATGCATCCCATACTTCATAGGTCTGAGGGCAAGCCCTTAATCGTTCTTCATCTTGTAGGGTTCAATCCCTCGCTGTGACTTAAACTACTACAGTAAGTACGGTAAGTATCCTAGATGTTCTATGAATTACGAGCCCATGTCCAGATAGCCTGGAGGGGAATCCCACGTCATGACATGACGCATTATGTAGACAACCTATGGATAATTCAGCCTCCATCATGGGACAATGGCACCACCCGTAGTCACCAAATACCCCACAAGATTTGCCACCGGGACGATAATTCCAGAGACGTTTTCACGTCATGACATGACGCATTATGTAGACAACCTGTGAAATACTCTCACACCGCCAATCCGATGGCCCTCATACTTGTGTTTTTCTCTTACTTTGATCACATCTTCACTATGTATCTAAATCCTTAAGTAATTGAATCATGAATAAAAATCAACACTCTAGAATTCAGCGTTACCTCCACATCGGTCTTAAAAAATATCAATCATTATCCATGACCCAAACTTGGTCACAATTTATCACATTTCTCTTTTCAAAACTTTAATTCCTGCCGATGTGAGGACTTAACTAAAATTCTAGTCTAAATTCTCTTTTCATGTTCATTATACTTGTTCACAAATTTCAAAATTCATCATGTTTCTTTTCAATCAATTTTCTATGCACAACTTGCATATTCTTAAACAATCTCACATTAAATTCTACTCAATAATTTATAAGTCAAAAATCCATTTTGAGCTCTTCACAATTTTCTATGTTCAACAAATATATTCTCATCTTTAATTACAAAAGAATTATATTTTAAACAAATTTTATTAATCACTTTTCCCAAAAATTTCTTCTAAACCTCATTATAATATGTCAAAATGTTATAGAACATTTTCCATAAAATCTAGATATTTTTCTGATATTTCTAATAATTTTTAGCTATTTTTAAAACACTTAAAATCTCAAAAATATAATATTTTATCCAAAAAAAATCCAAAAATAAAAAGTTTGGTCAAAGCCAGGATTTGAACCGAGCTACAACAACGCTCTTAAGGCATCACCAAAGACCAAAAAGTCCACAGCGACTTGCTGTTTAAAGTGTGACTCAAATTATACTTAAATTTCAGTGCTCGGGTTTGAATAAAAATTAGATTTTGGAAAAAAAATAGTGTTTCTGCTGAGACTCGAATCCAAGACCTCTAGCTCCGCTCTCTACAGTAACACTCTTAAAATGCACCCGATGACCAGTAGGTTCAAGTGACTCACCCGTAAAGAAGTTTGGTTAAAACACTTTTGTTTGTGACTGTATTGTTTCTAGATTATTTTATAAAACTCTATTTTCCCTTATTCGAATGGTTCTTATAAAAAGTAGATTTTCCTGAGTATATTTCTAAGGAAAACAGTAGCTTGCATTTTCATAATTTTCATGGAAATCATTTTTTTTCATAAAAAAACTCTTTCTCCCTTAGTTAGTTTAATACATAGATAAAAAATAAACTCATTTCAACATAAAAACATTTATTTTTATAAGAATCTTTTTATCAACAATTTTCCTCATTCTCATTGAATTCAAATACAAATTTTTTTTCTTTCATTCCTTACTAAAAATTTAATTCATCAATTTAGTCCTATTTCCCAACTACATATTTTAAGAGACAAATAGGGCTAAATAAATCAAGTCATCACAACACTACTTGTATAAGGCACATAAACTTACTTTTATCACAATTTCATCTATTTAACATTTCATGCCAATTAATTTTAATTCCATAATCTATCTATAATCACAATTTCCACATATTGTATCTTTCATTTCATACATAGAAAAAGTTTCACAAAAATCATAATTCACCTATTTTAGCATGCAAATAAACTACCAAGTCATCATACACATATTCACATACACTTTCTATTTATTCTACTACTTTTTCATGTAAATCACTTTGGTGATCTTTTCCTCTTAATCTCCGTAAACAAAAGCATGGCAGTATTTTCTATTCATTTTTAACATGATCACAATGTCAATTCCTAGCATGATATCTAACTAGAAGCTTGAGAAATCACCGACCTATTTGAATAAACAGAAATGAAAAGAACTCCTAGAAATCTCCTTGAACAACGAATGATCCTTTTCCTCCTAAATTGTGCCACAAGTTGCCTTCTCCTCCTTGTGCTTGATGGAACCCGAGCTCTTCTTGCTCCTTGGTGAAATGGCCGGCCTCCAATGAAAGGGAACACACACTAGAACATAACTCAATTTTTTTCTCACAAACTCTTAATCTTTTTCTCACTTTTTGTTTGTTTGTTTCTTTCTTTTTATCAAAATTTTTAAGTGTGTTGCATGAAAAGATGGCGTTCGGCTCTTATACATGCTGCTACTATAGTAGCGGCGGGAATTTTTCTTGTAGCTCGGCTTCTTCCTCTTTTTGTAGATATACCTTACATAATGAATCTCATTTCTTTCATAGGCATAATAACAGTATTCTTAGGAGCCATTTTGGCTCTTGCTCAAAGAGACATTTAAAAAAGTTTAGCTTATTCTACAATGTCCCAATTGGGTTATATTATGTTAGCTTTAGGTATAGGGGGTATTTAAACATTTTTTTAAGTGAAATGGAGGGCCAAGATGAACTAGATGGTTGTGGATTAGGGGCTAGGATGAACTAGGGAGTTAAAGCAACTACCCATGAATTCAAAACCACCTCTCCACTACACCAACTCTCCACTCTCTCTTATACCATTTCCGGCCTACCCCAATGCATAGCCCAAGACACGTGCTAGTGCAATGCACGTGTCACACAACACACCCCTAGTTACTAGTTGTACATATTTATTTAACTAATTGTCTACAAAACTAGTCTACACTACAAATTATGATAATTAAAAGAGAATTAAACTAGTGGGCTCAAATTAGTGGGTTTTAGAACCCATGGGCTTCTAATTAAAATAAATAATTAATTAGTATGGGCTAAGAATAAACAATTAGGCCTATAATTTAAATAGGCTTTTTAAAATAAAAAGAGAAGAATTAAAATATTTGTTCATGGTATGAAAATAAATAATTTTCTAGGAAAAATGCACATGAATTTGTACGTGCAAAACACATAAAAATCAACAAACTCTTATTTAATTATAATTAAAAATTTAGGATATTACAATACTCCCTCCTTAGAATAGTTCTGTCCCTGGAACTACGCTTAAAGAGTGAGAAAACAGAACACGACAAGAAGAAAAGAAAAGAAGATACAAATCAAACAAAGAGCTCAGGATGATCCTTCAACATCCTCTCCTTGGATTCCCAAGTAGCCTCTTCAACCAACTGGTTTCTCCAGACTAATTTGACCATCGGTATCGTCTTGTTCCTCAAGACTTTCTCCCAATGATCCACAATCTCAACTGGTAGCTCAATGTAACTCAGATCCAGCAGCAAACCCTTCGGCACTTCGAGCAAATGGTGACTTAGATCTGGAACGTAACCTCTCAGCATAGACACATGGAAGACATTGTGCACCTGAGATAACTCTTCCAGTAACTCCAACCGATAAGTAGTTTTCCCGATCCTTTTCAATATCTTATACGGGCCTATGAACCTTGGGGCTAACTTTCCACCTCTGCCAAAACGAATCACACCTTTACTAGGTGATACCTTCAGAAAGACAAAGTCACCACCCTAGAACTCAAAGTGGAGAATGATAAGGGCTTGCACTGGATCTATGTAGAGTGGGGAGCAAGATTCGACAAGTATGCATTAGAGAGTTATCTTTCTGCATTTGTGTTTTTTTTGAATTGTATTATGCATGTTAGTTTTCTGTTTTCCTAAACTTGACACTTAGCCTAGTTTCACTTGATTTTTTATGCTTTATTTATAGTTATTTCATATTCCGTTTGTTGTTGCTGTGGGAATGTGTTGATTACGAATTTGTTCTTTATGTTTCATTTAAATTGCATATCTTCTAATGTTACTCACACCGTAATGGCTGGCCCCTGTAGTTTTGGGGGTTAGGGTTATCTCTAGCCTCATGTTTTACAGGTAGGTACTGTTAGCTTGGGATTGGATTCATGTGGTAGAATAATAATATGGCTTATGCAAATTGTAAAAGAATGGATTGTAAAAGAAAGAAAATGTCAAGGTGTTAAATTTCCGTTGTGCTATATAAAGAATTGATGTAATAAAAGTTAAAAATTTCCTGTATATGCTATGTTTACTATTACATTGAGTTTGATTCAGGATTTGTGCCACATATTTTCTAATTTTTAATTATTGAAAATTCGGGGCACTATATATGGAGGGTAGAGCGATTTTACAATCAGAAGGTCCGGCCCACGGACAACAAAGAAGATGACCTTATGCTCAGGCGCCTTGAAATATCTGAGCCGAGCAAGAGGGGAACACTAGCGCCTAACTGAGAGGGCCCGTATAAGGTCTCCAAAGTGCTCCCCCAAGCACATACTAACTTGAAGACCCACGGGGGAGGGGGGCGTGGGAGGGGGGCAGAAGACCTGAAATGCATAACAGTTGATGAAATTCCATGAAGACCCCTAGGGGTCTATACTTGTAAAAAGGCCTTCAAAAGCCGGCCCATGTACTTACCTTCCGCTGTCAAAGAATAGAATTGAATTTTCATTCCAAATTCAACTTATTCAGTCACTTGCAATGGGTACCCAATACCCAGCCTCAATCTTAGAAGGATATCCCCCTCGGGGTTGGCATCTGATGCCGAAGGCTTCAACACCAAATATCCTTGAAGGATCCTTTGATAACCATCCAATGTCGAAGGCTTCAACGTCAAATATCCTTGAAGAATATCCTCCGATAACCCCCTCAGGTTGGCATCTGATGCCTTCAACGCCAAATATCATTGAGGATATTCTCGTTAGAATGGTATCCGATGCCGAGGGCTTCAACACCGAAAAGCCTTGGAGGACCCCGTCAGTGTGTGGGTCCGATGCGAAAAGTTCCTCGCCAAAACCCCCGAAGGGTACCCCCTTCGACATGTCATCCGACATCGAGGGTATACATGCCAGAAATAATGTGCAAACCACAGAAACGAATAAATTGCCAAGACAAAAAGTATTTCATTAAATATGAAAACAGTTACAAGGGAGGCGGTGCAATTACAACAGAACCAAGTAAACTACTGCCTACACCCTTTTCTACTCATCTCGCACTTCAGCACCGGCTGGGGTCGCTCGTCGTGCGCCATGTGGTCATCTCGCACATCAGCATCGGCTTGCGACCAGCTTACGCCCCGACTCATCGCCATCTCCAATGCCTCGAGTACAGAAGAGGCATCACGCATTCCCTAAGCGCAGATGTGGCGCTCCAAGATGGAAAGCAAGGATGATGAAGGGCGCCTACCAGGCCAAGCAGGGTGACGACCCCATACAAGGGATTAATTCGCTGTGCCAAAAAGGAAGGCATCGTACGTGGCCGTCCCCGATGGAGAGCCCCTCATCTGGAGAGAGTTCTCTATAAGAAAGGGAACTCTCATCCATGCCCCCGGCTAGGGTCATCAGATCCCGGAATCCCGGGTACCTCTGCTGACCCCAAGAATAAGTACTTTCCTTTCCGAGCCTCATTGAAGCAGCAGCATTCATACGAGGGGTCCTAGCTAGGAAGGCCCCACCAAGTACCGAGGGGAAAGAATAGAGCAACGTCGTTGCGCCCGGTACTCTGTGGGAAATACTTCAAATCTCAAAATCTGGGACAAAGATGGGTCCCCAATTGAATACGGATCCAGATGGGGCCAACCCCAGCTCCTTTGGCCATTTTCCAACCATCCTCGATCCACAGATGAATCTTCGGCCTGCTCACCACAGGCCTCGCTGAATACTAAGACATCGCAAGTTGAAGATAGGAGTTTGAGAAAGTTGTGAATCTAACATCCATTGACATAAATTTTATAGACACCACTGAGAACTTCCCAACTACCCGTATTTACTACGAGTGACGCTACAACTCCCTAGGCATATTGAATGCATCAATGGGTGACGTAGGTAAACACGTGTCATGTCACGCGACTAGCAAGGCCCGGATAGTTCCTCGGCATGTGATCCGAGGCTGACCTTCATCCGTTCTTGCGGGCCTTACTTTCTATGTCCTTAATGCATGGGCCGAGGCCAATCATCATGGGCATGCACAGCCCTTTGCTCTCTATGCCCTCGACGTGTGATCCAAAGTCGATCCTAAAACCTGTCACAAGGCTTCACCTCGCCGCGCTCTCAGTGTGGTTTCTGAGGCCGACCCTTTATAACTCGATCGTCTCGGATGCTGCACTTTATGCCGAAGCCTCAACAAGAACGACTCTACCAGTTCTACGATCTACATGAGCCATCAACAAGATTTCTATTAAGCAAGAAAATTACAAGGGTGATGGCCAGTCCACGGTCGGCAAAAATCAAACAGTTACTACAAAGTTAAAGCCAAGTTGCAACTAAATGCTCATACATAAGCCTCCCACAGCGGCTCCCGGACATGACTCAAAATCTCCTCGGCAGCGACTCCAGTAAGAATATTTGCAAAAATATTTCGATCCGACTGCACAGACTGAACACTGGCGCCCCTGCAAACTTCCACCTTGAGGGTTCCTCGGGCAGCGAGTTCGAGGAGCCGCACCAAAGATGCCCAAACGACGAACAAGCACCAGATCACCGCTCCTGCCTCTCGTGAGAATCCTTAAGCCCACTCCAAAGGGCGGACATTCGACTCCTGCCTTCAGATACCAACGACAATCATCTGGACTCGAAATCCGAGACGTACCTGGTGAGGTTTCAACTGGATCCCACGAGCCAAAGGCATCAGTACGAGAAGTCCCAGCCATTCCAAATGCCCCCGAGCAATGGACAAGCCTGACCGCGAATGGGCCACGCCTCTTGGGTCTCTAAGGTAAATCCTCAGATCTCGAAATCCAGGGCAAGCAGACCGAAACCATAAGCACGAGTTCTGATCCCCTATGGGTAACACTCAGAAAACAAAGCCCCCACTCAACATCTCGACCATGCCCTCCTGCTACATGAGAATCAAGTGAAGAGGAATGTGGTTCATAAGCAGTTGGAGTTAGCCATGAAAGACCCGACACTTATTACAGTCAACGCTCAACAACCGAGATCAACAGTGACCGCAATTGTCAAAGAACATGATGCCAGCAAGGCCAGTGATCCGCCTGTCAGGAACGAAAGAAATTAAGGGCCGGGACTGCAGTTCCGAGCAAACGGTCTAAGGATCAAAGGCAAAGAACCAAATTCAAAGATCGGAAGGGAAACAAGCTTATTTCATCAAACAAATAAGTACAAACGCAGTGGCCAGCTCACGAAAAAGGTGAAAATACAAGCGACCTAGCTTCCTACATTGGGGGCGGGGCCTTCCTCCTCAGCTAGGGGGCAGGGATGATCGGGTCGTGGTTCGTTAAATCCTCCCCAACTTTGCAGCCGACTCTTTCATGATCCGACTGGAGGGGAAGGCCACCGAGGTTGATCCCCGGGTGCCTCGCCTCGACATCCTTGAGAGCACTCCCGTACCCCTTGTCCTCGGCCCCGATAATCTCGGCCAGGGTCCCATCATATTCTTTCTTCCAGTTCTCCACCTCCGCCTGCCACGTCTCCTTCTTGAAGATCAGTTGGTCCCTTTCCTTTGAAAGATCCTCTCGAGCCTCCCTCTCCTTGGCCAGGTATGCCTTCAGCTAGACGATATGCTCTTGAAGGTCACCGGCCCGCGAAAGGAATTCGGCATTGGTTGCTTCCGCACGTTGAGCATCTCACTGAAGCAGGTATCGTCTTCGCTTTAGCTCAGATACTTGAATGTTTGCCTGTGTAAGATCATCGGGTGCATTTAGTCAAGCATAAGGGCATCAATTACAACAAAGATGCAGATAAAACTCACTAGAACCGAAGCCTGTGCCCAACCGACGTAAATTTCCTCCTCAGTTTTCTCTTCGAAATCGACAAGGTCGTGAGGAGTGGCAAGATGGGAAACCACCTCCAACATAGAAGTTCGATTGATCGAAGCATCCGTCTCCTTCACATACCAGGAAGGTACCCACACCTTCGCCGACATGGGAGGTTTTGGCTGAAGTCATGGAACCGACCACGGGTGACAGGGGATGTCTCTTCCCCTCCTTTTTGATGGTCGATCCGACCAATTTGGGCTTGGGGAGCTCCGCCCCTTTTGCCTTCTTGTTCAGAAGTTCCTCCACTTCTGGAGGCAGTTGCTTCTGCGAGGACTCCCCCTCGAGAGCTTTGACGTCGGCTTCAGCCTTCATCATTGCCTTCACCTCCTCCCGAGCCTTTTTCTTGGCCCTCATCTCCTTACGCTTCACTTTTATGAGCTCGAGATCCACCATCTTCGACAGTCTCGAACCAAATATGTGCAGTCAAAGAAAAATTGAAGTGGAAGGAGAGCAAATGAACGCGACCAATAACTGAGGTTGTATATATAGAAGTGAGACATCGATAACTGCACCAAGTGCGTGATCACACGTGGAAACACGTGAGCACATGTCAAATGCACCTTTCCTCCACCGCTGACGTGTTCCCCGAGACCGAGCCTCAAGAGAGTTCAGAGTGGCGAGATTGTTCACCACAACCTCAGAGTGGCATCCGAGGCCGAGCATCAAGAAGAAAGCTAAAACGGCCACTGGTTCGCCACGACCTCGGAGCACCACTGGTTCGCCACGACCTTGGAGTCATATCCCATGCCGAGCATCATGAAGAGAGTTCAAAGCATCACCAATTTGCCCTGCCCTCATAGTGAAAATCGAGGCCGAGTTTCGATAAGAGAGTTCCACCCCCTCGATAGGGTTTCCGTGCCCAAAATTCCAAGAAAGGGTCCCACGCCCTCGGCATTGTCTCCGGGGCCTAACCCCTATAGAGAAATCTCAAACATCAATCCGTCAAAAAGCCATCAAACTAAGAATGAAGTTCAACGAAGCATCTTTATTATTGACCCAAAAAATATAGTGATCACATTCGCAAGATTATAACGAAATCACAAGTTCATGGCGCTAGGTTCTGGGCTCCTAGGTCATCATCCAGAAATGATCCAGGAGGTACCGATTCAGTGGTCAAGGGTTTGGTGCCTAGGCGGAGCACCTCCAAACCTCACACGCTACCTATACTGGTCGATCCTGCTACTCCACTCTGGGCATCCCCCGATGCCCCCACTCTCGAGCGGATCCCAGAGTAAGGTGTCAGCCTCGAGAAGGGACCGTAAAAGGTGGATGCCTTTCTTACCTCCCCCAGTCTGGTCCTCAACCGAAAGATCTCAAATTCCTTCTCCACGAGCATCTGTCTAAGGATGTAGTTCGATAACTAACCACCAAAGAGACAAGAGGGCCCACCAGCATCTGCCTGAGCAAGAGCTATATCGGAGTCAGGAAATAATGCCTTTAGACAAGCCAACTCTCGAGCCACATCTTGTGATTGACTGATATGAAAACCGAATGCCTCTTCCCGATCAATCCCCTCCTTGCAATGGCGAGCGATCATCTCCTCGGCCTGACTCGGCTTATTACGAAGAGTGCGAACCTCGCTCTTGAGGTCATCCTCTCGAGGTTCACGTCCCATAGCCTGCTCAACAAGATGCATTGCAACCCAGACACAAAATAAACAGTCAAAGCCAATTGTGAATTTTTATTCAGACAAAAAATTTACAGTATGCGGTGGTCAGTTTACGCCCGGCGTGTACAAAATTGGAACACCTAAAAAAGAAGGAAAACTACAAGTTGAGGGATGACCTCTCGAGGGGGAGAGTGAATGTGTTCAACTCCAACGGGGTCACTAATATCGAGATGGAGTTCCCTCGGGGTCGAAGGGGTGCTGCCAGGGCTGGACTCTGGGTCATAGCAAAGCCCCTCAAGGTTGACATTGGGGTGCCTATCCTTGACATGTTGAAGGGCTCGCTTGTAGCCCTCCTCCTGGCCTCGCTCAATCTGGTCAGCTGCATCATCAGTCTCTGCTTCCAACTCCTTCACCCTCTTCTCTAACCCATCGGCATGAGTCTTCCCATCCTGTCACCTCGACTAGTACCACTAGGCCCTGCACTCGGCAAACTCCAAGTTGTAATCATACACTATCTCATCAGCTCACTCTCGTAAAGTATGGCCTGTAATGGAAAGGAAAACAATGAGATACCAACTAGAGGATACAAACGCTCCAGAACAGAGCACTTACCACCATCGAGTGCTGAGAGTACCGAAGGTACGCCAAGCTGAACGTCTCCTTTGCAAGCGCTTTTCTGTTCCTCGAAGGTGCAAGATTGTTCACCACCTCGATGGCTATCCGAGACTTCTAATGGAGTCGACAAGCTTCACTGGCCAATCGGGAGTGAAAGTCTCCTGAGCCTTATCAGGGATGACCTCCTCTAGGAACGGGTGGATCGGTGGAACTGGAGACTCCATCAGTTCTTGTGCTCGGAGAGATCTCTCACCTAGCTCAGCCCGGGAAGAATCCCCTGGGTCCCAATAGCCAGGATCCTCGTCCCCATTGCCCTTTTTGAATGCCCATTCGGGGACTCTCCAGCACTCAGCGACATCTTTCTCTTCTTCCCCGCATCCTTAGTTGTTTGTTGTGCTGCCGAGGCAACCAAAAGTGCATCAACCTCAACATCTTCCGAGGCTGCAAAAGAAGTATGTCAGAACCGAACCTTAGACAAATAACAACGAAAATTACAAGGGGAAGAAACTCACCAGGGACATAAGGACTCAACTCGCTAACTGCAAGTGACATCTCAGTCATCTTGGACCAGTCAATGCTCAGATTATCATCGAACAACCTGCCAAACTCCATTATCTCCCCTTTAGAGAGCACTTTGAGCTTTAAGTGCTCCTTCGGAGCTGGCCTGTACGACCATGAGGTCGGTACGTCCCAGGGCTCCGGGCTGTAGATGATAAAATACTTCTTCCTCCAATCCTTTATGGAGTCGGGATGGTTGTGAACCATGCACAGCTTGGATTGAGGGATGATATACCACCAGTAGGAACTCTTCGGGAGTGCGCTCAATCCCAAATTCGCTCGGAAGCACCTGAAGCTCAGAGAGACACCCTTCCTCAGCTGAGCATGACAAAACTTGTCAATTGATTCCACGAGTTCGGTGCATACTGCATTGGGCTCATCCCTACCCATTTCAGAACCTGCTTGATAAACGGGTGGAGGGGCAGATGCAGGCCCGAAGCAAAGGCGTCCACATGGAACATACAAAACCTCTCCCCAGTTGATTAATCGAACGAAGGCCCGGATTCAAGCGCATCAAAATTATACTTCGCAGGTAGAAAGAACTTTTCCTGAATAATGGCAAGGTCAATCTTCGTCAAGGTATTTTGCATCTCGTTAGCCTGTCTTGGGTCTGTTCGGAAAATGCGAGGGTTTTCCGAACTGAACCAGATTCTGCAAGTTCTTCGAATAAACTCGAAAAGACACAGCCAGCGGGATCGTCCTGATAAGGCGTCGGCGTGTGCCCCTTATCAGGAGAAAGGTTTCATCTCTTCCTCTTGGTAGGACGATGACCATGAGGAGGGGGGGCGCTCATGATATCGTCCAAGGTCGCAGTTCCCACCCCTCGCACAAAAGGGGTTCCCGTATCCTTACTCTCGTCATGACTCGGGATGTTATAATTTTCGTCCCACTCTTCCTTCGCCTTCACCGATGCAAGGGGGCTTTCTTCCTGGGTCCCGATATCCACAAACTCCGGATGTTTGCTCGTGACCTCAATAGCAACCTCGTCCGCAAGCAACTCCGAGCCTCTCGCTTCAGCATTTACCCCATTGACGTCAACCCCCTCTGATGTGAGGGCCTACAAATGTTGCTATTCAACTTCGCTTGCCTTCAACAAAGAACGAGTAGAAGCCTTAGAGGAAGAAGACCCATCGCCTCCCGAGGACAAGGCCGAACTGTTGGGTAGGCTGGCATATGTTTGATGAACTCAAAATAAAATCGAAAAAAGAAAAAAGTTGTCCCAGAAAGAGTGGGGTAGGGAGAGTTATAGAGGAAGGAGAAACTTCTCGATTAACAAATTACATAACGCCCCCTTGATAACCGCGAATGAACGCAAAACGTCGCTTGGAAGGCTAGTGCCACATGGCGACTAGATCCAAGCTTTCTTAAGGCCTCAATTTTGCCGCACCCTCGACGTGGCTTCCAAGGCCGACCGTCATGAGGAGATTTCTCAAGGCTTCAACTTCATCACACGCTCGGCATTGCATCTGATGTCAACCCTCATGAAGGGCTTTCTCAAGGATTCAATTTTGTCGCGTCCTCATCACGGCATCTAAGGCTGACCCTTGTGAGGACTTTTTCAAGGCCTTTATTTTGCCGCGTCATCGGCGTGGCATCCAATGAAGAAATTTCTTAAGGCTTTAATTTTGGCATGCCTTCGGCGTCGCATCCGAGGCCAACCATCATGAGGGGCATTCTCAATACTTCAAATTCGTCGCGCCCTTGTCGTGGCATCCGAGGTTGACCCTCATGAGAAGATTTTTGGAGGCTTCAATTTTTTCGTGCTCTTAGTGAGGCATCCGAGAATGACACTTAAGAGGATATTTGTTTAGACTTCAATTTTGCTGCGTTCTCGGCGTGGCATTCGATGTCGACCCTCATGAGGAGATATCTCAAGGCTTCAATTTTATCACGCCTTCGGTGTCGCATCAAAGGCTGACCCTCATGAGAGACTTTTTTGAGACTTCAATTTCACCACGCCGTTGGCGTGGCATTCGAGGCCGGCCCTCATGAAGGACTTTTCTCAAGGCTTCAACTGCACCACGCCTTCGACGTGGCATCCGAGGTTGACCCTCATGAGGAGATTTTTCACGACTTCAATTTTGCCACGCCTGCAGCGTCGCATCCGAGGCCGGCCCTCATGTGTGACTTTTTTGAGGCTTCAATTTCGCCGTGCTCTCGGTGTGGCATTCGGGGCTGACCCTCATGAGGTACTTTCTCAATGCTTCAATTTTGCCACGACCTCGGCGTCTCATCCAAGGCCGACCCTCATGAGAAATTTTTTCATGACTTCTATTTTACCGCGACCTCGATGTGGCATCTGAGGCCGGCCCTCATGAGAAACTTTCTCAAGGCTTCAAATTTGCCTCGCCCTCAACATTGCATCCGAGGCCGACCCTCATGAGGAACTTTTCCAATGCTTCGACTTCGTACGCCCTTGGCGTGGTATCCGAGGCCGACCCTCGTGAGGAGCTCATAGGCCTCCTGACCTTCATGCCCCCGATGAGTCGTTCGAGGCCTACCCCTACGGGGACCCCGAGCAAGGGAGACTCACTCCATTCCACAGATTCACGCCACAACGAGACACTCCCAATTCCGATACATGCAGATCGCCATTATCTACGTGACACCTACCATGGATCAACTGCTTATTGAAGAAGACCAAAATGTCACCTCCGAGGGTGGGGGGCTTATGATGAGGGTAAAAATGGTGGATGATCTGCACCACCTGATACAGGCACAAATCTCGAGGAGATCTCAACTGCTTACGGGCCACCTATAAGTCCATCACCCAAATCCAAACCGACATGGATCGAATCAGATCCCCTAATCAGGGGATCCGGGAATACTCCACAATCAGGTTCCCCCACCTATAAATACAGTCATGCCTCTACAGTAAACAAGTAATCACAATTTTCACCTTAAGCCATTCTTAATCCTCTGGTTATTGACTTGAGTGTCGGAGGGATTGTCACCGGGAGTCCTCCCGGTGTCTCGGACTTTTTTGCAGGTATCCGACGATGGTCGAACCACACAAATCCACCCAATCCATCACATCAGCCTCACAATAGAGTCAGGTCTGAGGCTAAGATATGAGTTTTCTCTTCCCAAAAGAACTCACATTATCTGTTGCTCCCACACCCGAAAACATGCAGCATTAGGATGCAGAAGCCGAGGTGTGCGATTTGCAACTAAGTTTGCCAATAGGTAGGCAAACCGCAATAAAGTGGGATGGGTTATCAGCATACTCATGAAATCTGAGGTAGGTTTACTGAAATTTACCCAATAGAGATACACTAGCTTATCAACAAATTAGAGATATCTCAATTTTTCTCTTACATATATGTATACTAAAAGCATACTAATTTATTATTAAATTCTAAACTAATTAACTTTTTCACTTTGCAACATTGATTTTTTTATTGAGAGAGAGAGAGAGAGAGAGAGAGAGAGAGAGAGAGAGAGAGAGAGAGAGAGAGGTGTAGCCAAATCATGTACCATGGTTTTTCATTCATAACATCTTATCTTACTATGTTTAATAGGAGAGTTGTCAAACAAACAAATAACTTTTTTTTTGTCACAAAACAAACACATGCGTTGCACGTGCAACTCCAACTCTACTTATTAACCATGCATCACACGTGCAAATCAACATTTTTTCTTCAAAGTTTTTTCCCAATTACGTGTATTGCTCATTCAACTCCAACTTTTTCAAATAAACACCACTTTGTTACCATACAAACTTGTGCATCGCACTTGCAACTCCAAATATTTTCTTTAACACGTGCACCACACATGCAAATCAAAGTTTTTCCTTCTTAATTTTTAAAGAATTGCGTATATCGCCCATTCAACTCTTTTTTTTAAAAACAAGGCATTCATCGCACATGCTAATTACTACCGACTTACGTGTATCACGTTCCACTCCAACTTTTTATCAAAACGTGCATTGCACGTGAAAACTACTAGTATATATAGAGGGAGAAGTTAGGGTTAGAGTTTGGTAGTTTGGTGGTTTGGTTGGGCCGCCACCTTAATAGGTGGGCATCCATCTAAATAGGTGGTCACGGTTTCACAACACTCCCACTTGGATGCCCACTTTAAAACATTAGCTCATTAAAAACTTTCCTAAGAAAAAACTCACATTTGGGAAAAATCCTTAGTGAAAGAAAAGAGAACAACTAATTCTTCAGGAATTTGATTTTCCATAAATATAATTCTTCGGAAATCCATTTATTCAATAATCTAATTATTCAGGAATCTAAGTGGGTGCGACTTACATTGCCTCAATTTCGAAGGGAAAACCTAGTAGGAAAAATACTCATTGAATGAAAAGAATACAATGCACAAATACATTCTTCAGGATGTCTCCATTAGCATCTTCAGGATGCCCCCCCCCCCCCTAAAAAACACTAAAAAAATTTACACTTAGTTCTTACATCAACTTAAATGAAAAATCTGTTAGGTTTCTAGGGCAATCACAGATTACACAGTGGGAAAAAAATCACAAAATATCGAAACCTAGCCATGGATCCACGGGAAAACAATAAATCACGTTTAGGAGTTATACCTTAAAGATGGATCTGGAGTCTCCAAAATATGTCAATCACAACACTGCAAAGATTGCGGTGCCTCTACTGTATCCACACGAACGGTTCAAATGAAACTCTCCCTCACACCGTGGTGCTAGCTACGGGAAGGGGATGTTCCTCACTCTTTCTCTCTCACAATTTCTATTGCGGTTAGGGTTTTCTCCTGTGTCTTTTCTACACAAATATATCTTATATATATAGGTGTAGAAAATCAACCCTAAGAGAGTGGTGAGGCGGTTGGGCTCACAATCTGACCTGGGTCAGATTCATATGTGGCCCTTCTAAATTTAGTTAGCTCATTTAATCTAATTAATTACCCAACCATGTCAAGAGTCGAAGTTTTACTGGGATTCCTAATTAAATTCATCTCATGAATTTAAGTCTCAATTTCAATCCATTCTAAGTGTGTGACCCTGTAGGTTCCCATTATGTTTATAGTAATACTAAAATCCTAATCTGGTGTTACAAACAGTGAGCAGTATTTAGCAATACATCACTGCTACTGAAGTCATGTGAATGCCAGTGATTTGACATATCCGTGACCAATGTTACCAACTAGTCTAGTCCTTTTGTCCAGATATCTTAATTGACTACAAGACATAGAGCGTGTCACCCTTGTATTGTTCAATCTTTGGTTTCTTAATGTCCTAGTAGACTTACTAAAACAAATGAGCTTAATATCTCATATTGACTCATTTGAGCATGACTATACATTTTGCAGTCTCACTCAATCAAGGGGCCCGTAGATGTCGCACCTGTTATGTAGGAGGGGCAAATCCTATCTAAATTACTCACATCTCTCCGCATGATTTGTAGTGTATCCAATAGTCAACTTTATAATTACCTTATTACATGCAACGTTTGACGACATTAAAACATATAACTTCTCATGTAAGGAACCGTAGTGACTTCAAGTCAAATGACTATATACACCATGGTCATTGTGAGAACCGCTTATGACACTCACGTAACGATCTATGGAGCGTTCTCATGGTATGTCAGTTCAGTACATTATTACTCTAATGTGCACCCATGTGAAGACTTGATATCTCATATTCATGACCCATGAGATATGGTGATCAGTCTACGCTCATACTAGTCTCTATGTATTATTGTTGTCTTAATTCACAATAATACTTAACAAGGAACATTAAAGAATAGTATTGTTGTTGGAAATCTAGCTACCTAATTTAATAGACTAACCAGACACAAATTATAAAACCTCGCAAGTGCACGAATCGAATCGTAGTAATAGCAAGGGTCGATCCCACAGAGATTGTAGATTTCAACTAACTAATCAATAGAAAATAGTAAGAATCATAATGAGTTGTTTTAAAAGTCTAAAAGGAATAAAAAGATTAAAACTAAGAAGGAATTGTTGAATCACAAATATCTCTTGAATAGTTGGGTTGTTGATCTCCACCAATAGTTAGTAATGCTAATTTGCCTTCTGAATTTACTTCTAATTACTCATGTTGTTCACTTCAAGGGCATGGTATCTACTCCTTAAAGTATTGTTTCCCTAAGCCAAGAATTAGGCATGGTATCTACTCTAATTCTTTTCTTTCCATAAGTATCTAGCAGGGTATCTACTAAGTTATACTTAGAGAAAACATCAGAACAGTGGAAACGAACAAACACTTAAAGTTCTAGAAATTGGTATCAAATCTAGATCCTCTAAGTTGATTGAACCAAGAACCCCTAAAGATTCCTTTGTTACAAATTATGGGCACGAGATTCGGTCGTCTCAATATGCTTCATATAACAGATTTAGATAAATGATAACATAAACTTGATATTCTCACGTGCTGTATGTCAGTCGACTGGCTCTCACCTCAGTCGACTGCTCTCAGACTTCAAGATCCAAGTTTGATGATCATTAATCTATGTCAATTCAACCAGATTCAATCAATAAGTAATTAGAAGATCTCAGAAGAACATAGCACTACATAACTACGGTTTCGATCTACCCAACTATGAAATTAGTTCCACATAATAATACTTTTATTGCTTAACAAGTTCAAATACATGATCAACATAAAAGAATAAAGAGAGAAGAAATAAACTAATGGATTCCGGCAATATGGTCGACTGGCTGTCACACAGTCGACTGCCTTCTGTTTGCTGGATCTTCTCTTTCCTTCTTCGATGTTGATGGAGTGATGTTCTTGATGCTTGTTCAGGAACTTGGTGATTGAGTGATTGAGTCGCCTTCCAGAGATATATGATTGTT
The DNA here is from genome assembly GCA_017893485.1 of Hemerocallis citrina. Lineage (NCBI taxonomy): Eukaryota > Viridiplantae > Streptophyta > Magnoliopsida > Asparagales > Asphodelaceae > Hemerocallis > Hemerocallis citrina. The sequence continues at coordinate 153,615,109 of CM030367.1, read as the reverse complement.
GGATGGAGTCGTGGAGTGGAGAGAGAGAGACGTTCTGGAGATGGTATTCTGATATTTATAGAACACGGCTGAGAATTAGGGTTTCCACTTTTTCAGGAAGATCCTTCTTTATTTGATTTGATGATTAATATCTTTCTCTTTTCTCCTTTCCTTCCTTATTTGTTTACCACGTCCACTTGGAAAATACCCTGTCTTTAGATTTGATTCGCTGCATAAAATCTTGATTCAAATAGATTTGAAATCAGATTCAGGTGTATCTTCGAATATCTTATCTGTTTACTCCGCCGCAGACCAGTCGACTTGTCTTCGAACCAGTCGACTGAGTCGAGACTTATGTAGATTTCATCTTTGATCATACCAGTCGACTGTCTTTGAGAGTAAGTCGACTGTGTCGAGAGTTGTGGAAAATCAGCTTCTCTTGTTCAGTCGCCTGGTTGAGGAACCAGTCGACTGATCCTCTGCAGTTTGCTGTGTATTATCCTTGAAGTCCTAAATCTGCTTCGTTTTGCTGTTATAAGCTGTTTCCTATGGAAAAGAGAAAATAGGAGTTAAATACCATATAGAGAGCTTTTAAATGTCTAATTATATTAAGATTATTGCTCTAAAAAGTGAATAATAATGTGTTCATCAAATACCCCCACACTTAGCTTTTGCTTGTCCTCAAGCAAAAAGTGAATTTATGAACAAGGGAGTAATAATCAGAATAAACTCAACCATCATGATTTCTTATTATGTGGACATCAAAATGAAAAATACAAAACTACAAACAATTTCAGATAAAGTAAAGTTAAACATACCCACTTTCTCCAGTGCAATTGTCTATTCATAAATCCCAAACTTAGTCATATTTGTCATGCGATTAATGTAGTTATAGTATGCATCTACTCAGTCTGTGATTATCCCTTTTCTCTACTACAAATCCAGTAGCAAACTAGAGTTTTTTTTTTTTTTTTTTTTTTTTTTTTTATAGTCTCTTCTTTAAAGTTGTCACTTGTCTTTTGACGCGAATGCGAAACATTTGTGATGTATCCACCCGGTTACTCAACAAGTCACAAACATTAAAGTGCTTTGCATACTCGTATTTCAAGTTGCCGTTTGACGTAAAGGTAAACATTGGTGATGAATACCCCTAGTTACTAAGCCCTCAAAACATTGGAGTAGACTGACTTTATTCAAATATATATACATATATTGTATCACTCTATTTACTTAAACTCGATTTAGGACTAGATCTGAAGGGAATAATTATCAGAAAAAGCATCACATTTGTTTATTATGTATAATCGCATGACGCACACAATTTTTGTAGGAAATTATGAAACTCAACAATCCTAAAGTAAATAAGTATCCTTACTCTTACTTTATAAGAAATTGTTTATCCTAAAAAAAAAATTCAAAAATTCCAAATATAACTAACTAATACCCCCACACTTAGATGGAACATTGTCCTCAATGTTCGCACAAAACATAAGATATAGGCATGTGTTACCATCTAGTGAGGAGAGACTGAAAAATAAAAATAAAAATGAATAATAATGAATAACATAAAGGGAAAGTGTAAATACTCCCCTGAAGGTTGGGTTGCCTCCCAATAAGCGCTGTGTTTCATGTCTTCAGCTAGACATGATGAGTTCATGCAATGTATTGAATGGTTTGAAGATTCACATCTTCCTCTTGCGGTTCTAGACTCATCTCTATGTATGGCTTCGCCCTGTGTCCGTTCACCTTGAATGTTTGATTTCGTTCTTTGCTGTGAACTTCCAATGCACCATGTGGAAAGACTTTTGTGACGATATATGGTCCATACCATCTTGACTTGAGCTTGCCTGGAAAGAGTCTTAATCTTGAGTTGTAGATCAATACCTTTTGTCCTTCATAAAACTCCTTCCGTGCTAGCTGCTTATCATGGTACAACTTGGTTCTTTCCTTGTATAGCTTGGCATTTTCATATGCATCGTGCCTCAATTCTTCAAGCTCATTTAGTTGCAATCGCCTTTTGTCACCTGCCTGTTTCATATCAAAGTTGAACTTTTTGATAGCCCAATAAGCTTTGTGTTCTAATTCTACCGGCAGATGACATGCTTTTCCAAAGACTAAACGGTATGGTGACATGCCAATGGGTGTCTTGAAAGCGGTTCTGTAGGCCCATAATGCATCATTCAAGCGTAGCGACCAATCCTTCCTCCTTGTGTTGACTGTCTTTTCCAAGATGCTCTTGATCTCCCTGTTGCTAATCTCCACCTGCCCACTGGTTTGAGGATGATATGGAGTTCCCACTCTATGTGTAATCCCATATTTCTTCATTAAAGAAGCAAATGGGTAGTTATTGAAGTGGCTCCCTCCATCACTTATTATTGCTCGTGGTGTACCAAACCTAGTGAAAATGTTCTCCTGCAAAAACTTGACAACAACTTTGTGATCATTAGTTCGTGAGGGGACAGCCTCGACCCATTTAGACACATAATCCACACCAACAAGTATATATAAATAACCAAATGAGTTAGGAAATGGACCCATGAAGTCGATTCCCCAAACATCGAAAAGCTCGATTACTTGTATGTTGTGTAGTGGCATTTGATTTCTAGAAGAGAGGTTGCCTGTCCTTTGGCATTTGTCGCAAGTCCTGCAAAAAGAAAAAGCATCTTTGAATACCTTAGGCCAATAAAAACCAGATTGTAATACCTTAAGTGCTGTTCTCTTTGGCCCAAAATGTCCTCCACATGCATATTGGTGGCAATGTTGTAGAATACTCCTTTGTTCCTCGTCTGCCACACATCTTCTTATAATTTGATCAGAGCAAAATTTGAATAAATAAGGATCATCCCAATAATAGTGTTTGCTCAAATCCACCAATCTTTTTCTTTCCTGATGTGTCATACCTGGAGGAAAAACATGAGCAGTTAGAAAATTGACAATATCAGCAAACCAGGGGAACTGTTCAGAGAGTCCAGTCGACTGGTTGAAGGACCAGTCGACTGCCCCGAGAGTTTGAACATTTATTTCAAATAAATGTTCATCTGGGAAATTTTCATTCAGCGGGGGCACAATTCTCTCTTCCTCCTGAAGTAGTCTGGACATGTGATCTGCCACAACATTGTCGCATCCTTTCTTGTCTCTAATCTCAAGATCAAATTCTTGAAGCAGCAGCACCCATCTGATCAACCTAGGCTTAGCTTCCTTTTTAGCCAACAAATATCTCAAGGCAGCATGGTCAGTGAAAACAATAACTTTAGAACCAATTAAATATGATCTAAACTTCTCTACAGCAAAAATAACAGCTAACATTTCTTTTTCAGTGGTAGAATAATTTAGCTGTGCATCGTTTAGAGTTCGAGAAGCATAGTAAATAACATGGGGTTTCTTATTGATTCTTTGACCTAAAACAGCCCCTAAGGCATAATCACTTGCATCACACATGAGCTCAAAAGGATGGCTCCAATCTGGTGCCATGACAATAGGTGCAGAAATGAGAAGAGTTTTCAATGTATTAAAAGCATTTGTACATTCCTTAGTCCATATAAACTCAACATCCTTGGCTAACAAGTCACAAAGGGGTTTGGAGATTTTTGAAAAGTCTTTTATAAATCGTCTATAAAAACCTGCGTGTCCTAGAAAACTCCTAACACCCTTAACTGTAGTGGGAGGGGGTAGTTTTGATATGATGTCAATTTTTGCCTTGTCTACCTCTATTCCCCTGTTGGACACCACATGTCCCAACACAATACCTTGTTGTACCATGAAATGGCACTTTTCCCAATTCAGCACTAAATTGCATTCTTCACATCTTTTAAGCACAAGCTGCAAATGGTTAAGGCATTCATCAAAACAAGATCCAAAAACACTAAAATCATCCATAAATACCTCGATGAACCTCTCTACCATGTCTGAAAATATACTCATCATGCATCTTTGAAATGTAGCTGGAGCATTGCACAATCCAAAGGGCATCCTCCTGTAAGCAAAAGTACCAAAAGGGCATGTAAAAGTGATCTTTTCTTGATCTTCTGGAGCAATAGCAATTTGATTATAGCCACTATAACCATCTAGAAAACAATAATGACTATATCCTGCTAATCTTTCTAACATTTGATCAATAAAAGGAAGAGGGAAGTGATCTTTCCTGGTTTCATTGTTCAGTTTCCTATAATCAATGCATACCCTCCAACCTGTGGTTACTCTTGTTGGGATAAGTACATTCTCTTCATTTGTTACCACTGTAACTCCACTTTTCTTAGGAACTACATGTATAGGACTTACCCATTTGCTATCTGAGATAGGATAGATGATGCCAACATCTAGTAGCTTCAAAATTTCTGCTCTTACCACTTCCTTCATGTTGGGGTTGAGCCTTCTCTGTGCCTCTCTGCTAGGTTTTGCATCGTTCTCCAGGAGTATTCTATGCATGCATTTGGATGGACTTATTCCCTTGATGTCTGCAATGGTCCATCCTATTGCATTTTTGTGTTCTCGCAATACCTTCAGCAGCTTTTCTTCTTCCTGTGCACTCAAGTTAGCAGCAATTATTACTGGTAGCGTCTGGTTCTCTCCTAAAAATGCGTGCTTCAAATGGTCGGGCAGCTGCTTGAGTTCTATGTCTGGACGCTTCTGTACAGTCGACTGGTCCATGTCAGCAGTCGACTTGTTCTGGGTGTCTGGGTTTGGTCGACTGGTTAGATCACCAGTCGACTTACTATGGTCATCAGTCGCCTGATCTGAATATGACTGTGGATTTTCAAGGTGATGTACTGTCTCTGCAATCCCCCAGTCATCGTATTCCTGTTCAACATGAGAATAAGTTAGAGATTGAGTGATTGTGGCTTGAAGTGGTTCAACGCTATGTACCTGAAATGTTTGATCAACGATCTCCTGCACTACATCAATATTATAGCATTCATGATCATCTTGTGGTAATTTTAGTGTATCAAACATTTTAAATTCCACTTTTTCTCCGTTTATCTTCATACTTATAATGCCCTTTTTAACACAAATTTTTATATCAGCTGTACTCATAAAGGGCCTACCTAATATGATCGGTAGAGATGATGACATTGAAGATTCCTCCATATCTAACACAACAAAATCAGCAGGCAAAATAAAATCATTTACCTGAACTAGGACATCTTCTAAAATACCTCTAGGTCTTTTGATGCTGCGATCAGCCAATTGCAAAGTGATGGATGTTGGCTTGAGTTCCCCCAATCCAAGTTTTTCGTAAACAGAATAAGGAAGAAGGTTGATGCTTGCCCCTAAGTCTAGCAGTGCTTTTTCAAAGAAGTGCTCACCAACCTTGCAAGGAATGGTGAAACTACCTGGATCTTTCAGTTTAGGTGGTAGTTTTCTTAATAACACAGCACTCACTTCTTCTGTCAAAGCAACATCCTCCTTAACCTGAAATGTTCTTTTGTGAGTACAACAATCTTTCAAAAATTTGGCATAAGAAGGAATTTGTTTGATAGCGTCAAGTAGGGAAATATTAATTTCTACCTTTTTGAGAGTTTCAAAGACGTCAAACAAATGTTGTTCTTTCTTTCTATTGACTAACCTTTGAGGGAATGGTGGTGGAACTGTCCCTACTTTTTCACTTACCTTACTTGAACCCAAAGCTTTTGATGGTTGTTTTTCTGATTTGTCTGTGCAGTCGACTGTCTTGTAAGAACAGTCGACTGGTTTACTGATTGGCTTGTCTGTGTGTGTTCCAACCATGTTGTCAATTATCTTACCATTTCTTAGGGTTGTGACTGCTTGGAGTTGTTCTTGACCTCCAGGGTTTGGTATGGTTTGTGAAGGGAGTTCACCTGCCTTTCTTTCGCTTAGCTCTTTTGCAATCTGACCAATTTGGGTTTCCAACTTCTGAATTGCTTGTCCTTGTTGGTTGCTTGTTTGATGTTGTTGTTGGAGCAATTGAAGAACAGTGGTTTCAAAATCCAACTTCTTCTGTTCTGGAGCTGGTCTTTCAAATCCACTTCCCATCTGAGGGTTCCTTGCATGTCCTTGTGTGAATTGATTCCCTTGATTATTTTGATTATTGCTCCATGAGAAGTTTGGATGATTCCTCCATCCTGGGTTATATGTGTTCGAGTATGGATTGTTCTTTGGAGGAAACACTCCCCGACCCACATAATTCGCATGCTCCTGATCTGTGAAAGTAGACATGGGACATGTATCAGTTGTGTGATCTAAATGAGAACAAATTGCACACATTTCATTTGTTTGATTTTTAACTCCACCCATTGTCGACATTGCATTAACAAGCATATCAATTTTTTTATTCATGTTTGCCATTTCTAATTGAATGTTATTATTATTAGAGATTTCGTAGACTCCCTGTTTTTTCGTAGGTCCCCTTCTTGTTGAGAATTGTTGGGAGTTCTCGCTGAGTTCTTCAAAAAGTTCAATGGCTTCTTCTCCACTTTTCCTCATCAAAATGCCATTGCAAGCTGCATCAACAATTGCTTTATTAGTGTCATTTAAACCTTCATAAAAAGCTTGTACCTGATCGTCCTTAGGCAGATTGTGAGTAGGACACTTGAGAAGCTTGCTTTTGAAGTCCTTCCATGCCTCGAAGAATAAATCTCCATCCTTTTGTTGGAAGAGTTGAATTTCCCTTTTCAGCTGTTTGGTTTTCTGGGCTGGAAAGAACTCTTTCAAAAATTTCGTTGCCAATTGCTCCCATGAATTAATTGATCCTGGTTCCAAAGAATTATACCACAACTTAGCATTAAGTTTTAAAGAAAAAGGAAACAAGATTAACCTGATTTGTTCAGCGGTAAGCCCTTGGACGCTTTGTGTCCTGCAAAGATCGAAAAAGTCTTGCAGATGAAGATGAGGCTCTTCATCTGGTCTGCCACTAAAGTGGGGAACCATACTAAGTAAATGAGGAGATAGGTGCATGTTCCCTGTGGCATTAGGTTGAAAAGAAATGCAGGAAGGTTGCTCAATATTCTTAGGAGTGAATTTGTCCTGCATTGGTACTCGATTGGGTGTTTCTTCTGCCATTGCTGTATGTGTACTAGGTCTCTGATCAGTCGACTGGTTCGTGTGGGCAGTCGACTGGTGTGCTGCAAATAACTTACCTAGTCTGTGCAAAGTGCGTTCTGTTTCCGCGTCAATTGGTAGTAGTTCTGGTCGAAGTGATCGTCTACCGTGCATTCACCGAAGTCCTGTAACCTAAAAGAAAAATTATTAATAAAAGAAAAGAAAACTAATAAAATTCTACTGACTTGTAAGTTAAAATACTAAACAATCCCCGGCAACGGCGCCAAAAACTTGTTGTTGGAAATCTAGCTACCTAATTTAATAGACTAACCAGACACAAATTATAAAACCTCGCAAGTGCACGAATCGAATCGTAGTAATAGCAAGGGTCGATCCCACAGAGATTGTAGATTTCAACTAACTAATCAATAGAAAATAGTAAGAATCATAATGAGTTGTTTTAAAAGTCTAAAAGGAATAAAAAGATTAAAACTAAGAAGGAATTGTTGAATCACAAATATCTCTTGAATAGTTGGGTTGTTGATCTCCACCAATAGTTAGTAATGCTAATTTGCCTTCTGAATTTACTTCTAATTACTCATGTTGTTCACTTCAAGGGCATGGTATCTACTCCTTAAAGTATTGTTTCCCTAAGCCAAGAATTAGGCATGGTATCTACTCTAATTCTTTTCTTTCCATAAGTATCTAGCAGGGTATCTACTAAGTTATACTTAGAGAAAACATCAGAACAGTGGAAACGAACAAACACTTAAAGTTCTAGAAATTGGTATCAAATCTAGATCCTCTAAGTTGATTGAACCAAGAACCCCTAAAGATTCCTTTGTTACAAATTATGGGCACGAGATTCGGTCGTCTCAATATGCTTCATATAACAGATTTAGATAAATGATAACATAAACTTGATATTCTCACGTGCTGTATGTCAGTCGACTGGCTCTCACCTCAGTCGACTGCTCTCAGACTTCAAGATCCAAGTTTGATGATCATTAATCTATGTCAATTCAACCAGATTCAATCAATAAGTAATTAGAAGATCTCAGAAGAACATAGCACTACATAACTACGATTTCGATCTACCCAACTATGAAATTAGTTCCACATAATAATACTTTTATTGCTTAACAAGTTCAAATACATGATCAACATAAAAGAATAAAGAGAGAAGAAATAAACTAATGGATTCCGGCAATATGGTCGACTGGCTGTCACACAGTCGACTGCCTTCTGTTTGCTGGATCTTCTCTTTCCTTCTTCGATGTTGATGGAGTGATGTTCTTGATGCTTGTTCAGGAACTTGGTGATTGAGTGATTGAGTCGCCTTCCAGAGATATATGATTGTTGGATGGAGTCGTGGAGTGGAGAGAGAGAGACGTTCTGGAGATGGTATTCTGATATTTATAGAACACGGCTGAGAATTAGGGTTTCCACTTTTTCAGGAAGATCCTTCTTTATTTGATTTGATGATTAATATCTTTCTCTTTTCTCCTTTCCTTCCTTATTTGTTTACCACGTCCACTTGGAAAATACCCTGTCTTTAGATTTGATTCGCTGCATAAAATCTTGATTCAAATAGATTTGAAATCAGATTCAGGTGTATCTTCGAATATCTTATCTGTTTACTCCGCCGCAGACCAGTCGACTTGTCTTCGAACCAGTCGACTGAGTCGAGACTTATGTAGATTTCATCTTTGATCATACCAGTCGACTGTCTTTGAGAGTAAGTCGACTGTGTCGAGAGTTGTGGAAAATCAGCTTCTCTTGTTCAGTCGCCTGGTTGAGGAACCAGTCGACTGATCCTCTGCAGTTTGCTGTGTATTATCCTTGAAGTCCTAAATCTGCTTCGTTTTGCTGTTATAAGCTGTTTCCTATGGAAAAGAGAAAATAGGAGTTAAATACCATATAGAGAGCTTTTAAATGTCTAATTATATTAAGATTATTGCTCTAAAAAGTGAATAATAATGTGTTCATCAAGTATTCTGATTGCAACCAATAGGATCTCACAAAAATCAAGTCATGTACTTGATGTCTCATGGTATTGAACCTACTATTCTAAGGACTTTATTATGTTCATTTAATCACAATAAACAACCCACTAAATAAAATACCTCATATATTAAATAAATGTCATGATACAATGTAAACTAGTAATGTCAATACACAACTGGCCTCTAAGGCATACACCAACATAATCACCCCCTAAAAATAATACATTTGGTCATTGCATTCCAGCCCAAGAAATTTATCAGCCTATACATTTATATATCTATCTGCTGAAATCTTCTCATGCCAATCTAATGTACTAACTTTTGAAATCTGGACTTTGGGATGGACTTTGTGAAGAGATCTACAAGGTTCTCTGAGGACTTGATCTGCTTTACATCAATCATCTTTTCTTCTTCAGAGGTGGGTGAAGAATTTTTTTTTAAATGTGCTTCGTCCTGCCTCTTTTGATGAAGCCTTCTTGAATTTGCTTTATACATACTACATTATCTTCATAAATGATTGTAGGATTGTTTGTGACTTCTCGAAGCTTGCAACTCCTCCCGATATGCTGAACTAGAGACCTTAACCATACACAGTCTCTATTTGTTTCATAAAGTGCCAGTATCTCAGAACGATTGGTTGATGTTACTGCAATTGTTTGTTCGACTTATCTCTATGAACTAGTTGCACCACTGTTAAGAAAAACATATCATATTTATGATCTCCTTTTCTGAGCATCATATAAATAACCTGCATATGTATATCCAACAAGGTCAGCACATTCATATGAATAATATAAACCAAGATCAATGGTTCCTTTGATATATCGAAGAATGTGTTTTACGTCATTCCAGTGCCTACGTGTAGGTTTAAAGTTATATCTAGCAATCAGGTTCATAGAAAAAGATATGTTAGGTATAGTGCACTGTGCTAAATAAAGGAGTGTGCCTGTTGCACTCAAATATAGTACTTCAGGACCCAGAATATCTTCATTTTCTTCTTTCGGCCTATACGGATCCTAGTCAACTTCTAGTGACCTGAGCACCATAGGTGTATTGAGTAGATGAAAATCACTCATATTGAATCTTTTCAGGAAATTTTCAGCATATTTAGCTTGATGTAGCAAAATTCTATTTTTATTGTGCTCGATCTGCAGGACGAGACAAAATCTTCTTTCACCCAAGTCTTTCATCTAAAATTCTTTCTTAAGATAGCTAGCAACTTTTTCTATGTCTTCAGGAGATTCGATTAAGTTTATATCATCTATATAGATGACTGCTATGATGAATCCCTTCAGGGATTTCTTTATGAATACGCACAAACATATATGATCTTTATTATATCATTCCCTAGACAGATATTCACTGAGCCTACTGTACCACATTATACCGAATTGTTTTAGTCCATATAAGGCTTGTTTAATCTAATTCAATGCGTATTTCTAGACTTAGTTTCTAGTAATTTAAATCCTTCGGAAATTTTCATATATATTTCACTGTCAAGGTTACCATATAGGTATGTTGTCATCACATCCATGAGTCTCAAATTAAGTTTTTCAGAAACAACGAGACTTATTAGATATCTAAATGTGATGATGTCCATGACCAAGAAATATGTTTCTTCATAATTTATTCCTGGTCTTTGTGATAATCATTGAGCAACTAGCCGTGCTTTATACCTTTGGATCACATTCTATTCATTTGTTTTTCTTACATACACCCATTTAAAACCTACAGGGTTTATTCATTTTGTGATTTGTATTATAGGACCAATCACTCCAAGTTTTGACATTCAAGGATTGTTCGTGATTCAGTGTTATCCTTGTTTTCATCACTCTTTTTAATATCATTTACTACTGCATATGAGAAAATGTCATCCATGACAATTTCTTTTCAATTCCAAGTTTCTCCTGAGTATGTGTAAAACACATATTTCTCATTATTGTTGGGTACATGTACATATTTCTCAGTCTCTTCTGGGTTCTGAGGTATATTATCGACCACATCGATATGTTTTGTTTTGAAGAAATTGAATCTTCAGTTCAAGACATCTTCCAGACCGTCATGAACTCTCTCTACAGGAGATGCTACTTCAGGAGCTACTTCTTCAAGAGTATTAGGGTGTTATGTTATACAATCTCCTCTTCTGAGGAGCTGAATATCTAGAACATTTTGGTCTTCCATGTTTTTTTATGTGGAACTGTTTCATTTACTGCTTTATTTGGTTCTTTTGATATTTCTATTCTGGCAGGTACATTCATAATTGGTATATGTGATCTATTCACTTTTACAGCATCATTGAATACATCGGGTAATTCATTTGCAATAGACTACGAGCGAATAATTCTCCTAATTTCTTGTTCACATTGGGGAGTTCTAGGATCGAGATGAGATAAAGAGGGGGTATGTCACGATAATCCACCATGTTTTTCTGGAACAAGACGTTTATCTTCCTTTTTATCTCCCCCTAACGGCAGGAATGTTGTCTCGTCGAAGTGATAGTCTACATATCTTGCAGTAAATATATATGTTGTCAAGGGTTCTACAAATTTAATAATCGATGGAGATTCAAAACCCAAAAAAATTCCCAATCGACGTTGGGGACCCAATTTGGTTCTCTTAGGTGGAGGAATTGGGACATATACTTCACAACCAAATTATCGAAGATGAGAAAGACTTTTTTATTGTTCAAACACTAACTATGTGGGAGAGAACACATGGTAAGATGTTGGCATTAACTTGATTAATGATGCAACATGAAGGATTGTATGATCCCAAGTACTTACAGGTAATTTTGACTACATCAGAAGAGGTCTAGTTATTAATTGAAGTATTTGATTATGGATTTCGCCAAACCATACTGGGTATGGACATAAGGAACATGATGCTCAGCCTCTATTCCTAAGGATAGCCAAAAATCATTGAAAGTGTGTGAGGTAAATACAACTGCATTGTCTAGTCTGATTGATTTGATAGCTTGATCAAAGAAATGAGTTATGAGTTTGATGATTCGGGTCAATAGATTAGAAAAATCCAGGTTCCGAGATGATAACAGACATACATGAGACAATCTAGTTAAAGGTTGAAGCATCAAATAATACCATAAAGTATATAAAATGTCCACTAGGTCCACAAATATCTCATTGAATCCTATAAAGAAAAGGAGCTGATTCAGAAGCAATCTTCAGGATCGAAAGTTTTGTAATGAGTTTTCTCTGGGAACAGGGGACACAACCATTGGGCATGTTGCAAGTTTTCAAAGGATGACCCCTGTAATTGGTTATAATTATTCTCAACATTGTTGTCCTAGGATGACCTCGACGGTCATGCCAAAGTTTTAAAATGAGGGGATCCTTTGGTGTCTGGCCAATAATATGTCCTTGATTAAGAGTGAGCTTCTGGTTCATAGTGGTATGTGACTCGACTATATCCCAATGTGAGTGAAGTAGATCCCTAATGACAAACTGGAAAATTTCTGTAGAATGAACTTCTGATTTCCTATAGTAGATGTTACACAAAGATATTCTTTATTGTATTCGCTCAAGGTTTCAATATGATACTCGTTTGCCCTTATGTGCTTAAAACTCAGCAAAAAAATTTTTGAATTTTGAGAGTATAAGACATTCTGAATAAGTAGATGAGTTCAATTGGTTAAATTAAATGTGCTCTGCGGAGCCCTCAAAAATGTGATCAGGACCAACTATTGTCACTAGTAGAAAATGTCACAATTGCAACAGAAATTTCCCTTGTAGATAAGTGAAATTCCATGGTGAGTGCACATTCGTAAGGGATTTCTTCTCATTCCCTTGTAGTTGTGCAGTTGCGAAATTTTTCCTGGTTAATGTATACATTTGCAACGGAATTATAACTATCCCTTGCAAATATTAGCTACAATAGAATATTTGCAAGAGAAGTTGTTCCTTGTTGTCCCCATCCATAAGAGAATATCTACAACAAATTTTTCTCTTGCAAATGTGTTTTAAAATGGACTTTTCCCGTTGTTGATGAACAATTGCTACAGAAGTTCACAAGGCAGTCATTCCCTTGCAAATGTTCCCCTATGAATGCAATTGCACGTGTTTTTATCTATTGCTGATTATATTTGGATGGCTTAAACTAGTTAACAAGACTAAGCAACGTATTTTTTCAATTAAGAACATATTATTAATTCACCTGTTGATGCACACAATTATATAAACAAAACACAATGTGTCAAAACACAAAAACACACATATATAAACATAATACCAAAATAAGCTTTAATATTATAGAGTATAGAACATTCTCATTACAAAATTATATGTTTGTTTCGAAGTACCAAAATACCAACGGTACATTCTAGAAGGAAAGATGAGTTGTCATACTCCAAGAACTACAACAAAAGTTTTCAAAAGTACTTCTAACTCGTAGCTATTGCTTCCATGTATCCCCAACTTCACTTTATCAGTCATGGAAGGTCTTCTGCATGTTCCTCATTCTCCTCAGCCTTATAGTCATCGCCACTACATAGAGACTACATGAAAAAGAAACAACATAGAATTAGATAAACATACATAGAGACCACAAAGTTTGTTTCCTCCAGACTGGGTAGTAATCGTTGTGTCATATCCAAGCAATAGACAAAATAGAACCAGTCTATCAGAGAAACATGCATCTATATTGAAGATGAAAAAATAGACATACCTCGTTGAGGACATGCATGGAGATAAGACCAAACAACACCATGTGAAGATGTCGACAATGCAAAGCCTGTTCGTAGCTTCACTTTCTCACTAACCATTGCTACAACTTCTGTAATAGTACTATGTACTGTTGTTTTTCCGAATATTTTTTAGCGATCCAAGTTAATTTTCATTTTCTATAATACAGCAAAATAAAGGATAATTATGTAAGAATATTAACATGGTATATTTTTCTCGCTGCGATAGAGCACAAATAATAAACGAGATATCTTCAAATTTAAACTTACCTCAATGACTTCCCCTTGAAAAATATCACCATCCAAGTATTTAGATGCCCAGTCATCTCCATGAGAAGATGTGCTTAAATTTTCTTCTTTATCAACCTTACAAGGGTATTTGCAGAACCAAGATTAACTTTTCTTTCTTGATCTTCATATCTTGAATGCACTTCACCACCTAAATGCTGAACTTTCTGAAGGACATAATAAGTAAGACTTCTTATTTGCAGTACTTAATAAAACTGCACTAGCATTAACAACATAAACAAAAGAAGTAAACAAAGTTTTTACCAACGTTCAATTTTTGGCTATTGTTGGGAGACAAGCATGATAGCCTGAACATTTTAACTGAGGGAGCAAAGTTTCAATGGTTACCTACAGAGGGCAGGTAGAATCTTAGCCACTGCTAATATTAACCATAATTGAGAGAAAAGCACGACAAAGTCTCCAAATTGAAGATGATGTTAAATCATTTCCGGTTTGGCTATACATTTTGTATACATATGATAGTAACTTCCATCTTCCTTACATGGATGATATATTTGTGTCTTTGTGCATAAGACGAGAGACATGCATATAAATTTTATTTGCATATATATATAATACAGTTCATTTTCATTAATTTCGTAAAATTTGTTTCTTTCTTGCCATTTAACAATTTCTAGTTTTTATTTATTGCAGAATGATGCACATTTGGGTTAGACTATTTGTAATATATTTTTTGAAGAACATATGTGAATGTATATCAAGAAAAGGAGGGGTATTATTAATAATTAATGCAAAATGTAAGTAATTCACTAGTACTAGAGGTATATATGCAAACCTTGTTACTCTCGCTACATTCTTCAGATCCAACATTCTTCAGATCCAGTTATGTTCCATCCATTCGGTAACTTCTTTGCCGTGATTAGCTTTTCAGTGCTTCTAAAACTGCAGACAAGAGAACTCAACATATCACAATTATAAACAATGCCAATTTTAACTAGTCATAAACTAAAATTCGATTGGCATGAGTTTTAGTTCACTATGATGAATTGTCCATAACTGCAGAATATTTCATAGATATTGACGCATAAGATCCCAAGGCACGGGTGAATTTATATTTCATTACATCACAATTTTTTGCAAAATATTGACACAGTGATGAAGTGCTGATATACTGATTCAGCTTCAAAGAAGCACATATACTTGCATGCTGACACGAGCAGGACAAGACTCACCAACACACAAAATTTAAGATAATATATAGAAACAAAAATGGCACCATGAGAAGTTTCATTTCTGTTACATGACACAACTTTAAACTAGAGTTGTCAGTATAACATAGTTTCCCATTATTGCATTTTTCGGATTTTATGCAATTAAAAACCCTAAGCTTTATTGTTCACCGGATAAGCTAGGAAAATCTACACCACCACCATTTTAGCAAAAAATGCATACCAAAGGTCTTTCCTATTTTAACTATTCAAGCTAGAAATGACAATATTTACAAGGATCCAAGGCATCAAAACTTAATATCAGAGCGTAATGCTAACTGGAAAAAAAAAGTCTTTTGACTGAAATGAGTCTGAGAACACTGAAACATATACATGCAAAATTTTCAAATACTCATATGATCAAATTCCTTTATGTGGGTGTTTTAGAAGCACGATTCAGGTTGGTCCCTATAAATTTGTTTTATAAAAAGAGAAACAAAATGTATATGTACTGCATAACCATGAACAGGAATGAAATAACAATAGCTCCTAGCCTCCTATTTCTGTTATATACACACAGAGTATACTCTAATGTGCTATTTTATTCAACAACTCCTATATATTTATTATAATAGAAACTGATAAAACTTCCAGGTTCATATCCCTGAGAATTTAATCTGCAAAAAGAATACAATGTCCAGAGACAAGTAGCTAATTTTTAATCTAAAAGGTAGTAATATATTAATAAGACAGAATTCCCTTTCTTTATTTTCTATACTGTCATGATTTCAAAGTCTCCAGATTGTTTTCTAACATCCAATGTCATTGTAGGTCGCAACTAAGATTTGGGGAAAACATCTCTACCATTTGAAACTACTCTTGTATATTTGTGTCTTGTTTTCAAGCATAGTCTTGGAATCATAGTATCAAAATCGCTCCTTCATTAACTGAGTTTCCATCCAACATGAGCTCCTTGAACGAATACGATACAATTTCATGTACATCCACAAATGATTCACACTTATCAATCAATGCAATCAACCAAAACCAAATGGACAATCACAAATTCCATAAGAACAAGAACTAGTGTACCTACTTTGATGTAGACAAGCTGCGCATCTGTGAAATTAAGCTCCGCGAGCTCGCTCGAACACCCTGGCTTCACATCCAAAAACGAAACACCATAAGTTCGTGCAAGAATTCTAATCATCCTAAATTCCCTTCATCCCAAACCCTAATTTCAAGAAACCCCTAAATTCGACGAAAACGGGAACAAAAAATTGGGGGGGGGGGATACCTGTTGGACGAAATTGGTGTGCATGACGACGAGGAAGGTGAAGAGTATGAAGGCGATGCCGAGGTAGACGTACTCGAGAAGTAATCAGATTCTTGGGGTGAGAAGCTGAGAGACCATGCCGGACAGCCGGGCATGGACGCGGAGAAAGGTCTGCTCTGGATCCATCGCCTTCGAACAAGCTGACGTCAGGGACAACGAAACCCTAGATTTTGAAACATACACGGGGTTTCCATTCAAGATGAGGAGGAAGAGGAAGCGGAGGAGAACGAGAGAGAAAGGGAATTATGGCACGTGCATGTTTGGTCACTAGTAGAAAATGCTACAGTCGCAATAGAAATTTCCCTTGTAGAAGAGTACAATTCCATGGTTAGTGTACATTTGCAAGGGATTTTTCTTCATTCCCTTGTAATTGTGTTGTTGCGAAATCTCTCCTGGTTAATGTACACATTCGCAACGGAATTTTAACTATCCCTTGCGAATATTAGCCACAATAGAATATCTGCAATGGAAGTTGTACCTTGCTATCTCCATATACAAGAGAATATTTACAACAAATTCGTCTCTTGCAGTGTGTTTTAAAAGGGATTTTTTCCGTTGCTAATGAACTATTGCTACAGAGATCTGCAAGATACTGATTCCCTTGCAATTGCTATATCGCGAATGCAATTGCACACATTTTTTCTTCATTACTGATTATATTTGAATGGCTTAACCAAATTTACAAATTAAAATAATGTATTTTGACAATCAAGAACATATAATTATTTCACATATTGATTCACACAATTATATAAAGAAAACACAATAATGCAAAATAAATTTGAATATTATATAATTCAGAACCTTCTCATTACAAAATTTTTTGTTTGTTTCATAGTGCCAAAACAACAATATATTCTAGAAGAAAAGATAAGTTGTGAAACTCCAAGAAACAAAATTAAATGTTTTCAAAATAACTTTTAACCCGCTACTGCTTCCATGTATCCCCAACTTCACTTTTCACGTAAGGTCTTCTACATGTTCCTCATTACCCACTGTCTCATAGTCATCGCCACTACATATAGACTACATGAAAAAGAAACAATACAAAATTAGAACTCGTTATTCAATATATATAGATAATAATATATTATCCAATTGAGGCAATTAAATATATAGCTACCTCTTGTCGTATTTGACTATTGGATGAGTCGACAGTAGTATATTCCAACCTTTGTTTCAAAGCTTCCATCTTATCAGGATGCAGCTCACAAAAGAAGTTCATAAGAACTTGATTTTGTATTGCCAACTTGTCACACTTTTTGAACAAAGATTTAACAGTTGATTCTTCTTGTATCCTTTTATCTATTCTTGATTCCGATGAGAGAGAACCAGCATCATCTTCCTTTCTATTTCTCAGAATTTTTGTTCCTTTAAGTCTACTGCGGTTCTTCTTTGGACTGCCAAACACACTATAGATGCACCTATCTTGAACTTCTTGGGGCAGCTTTGATGGATCTGGATTTTCAAAACCTTGTAACTTGAGTGCAGCTTGTTTGACAGAAAAAGTCAAAGCATCCTAAAATAAGAAAATGAATAATTGATATACATGCCACAATAAGAATCATCACAAAAATATTGAAGACTGAAAATCATCTTTACCCAAAGAATCTGTCTTAAGTTACATAAATTTGTAAAATTATTAGATGAGAGATATTTATTAGGTGTAATGAAAGCAAATCTTACCACCATAATGAGGTTCTTGTTCTTCTTTGTTTCATTCTTGTATTCTTTGTTAAATGTTCCATATGATATCTTCGCAATTTGATCGACAGTCAACTTATCGACTTTTAATTTTTTCTTCTGAAAAAAAAATACTTAATTTGAAGGTTATAATTTTGTATATATAATTGGAAGGAAGAGAAAATGAGAATTTTAATGTTTCTCTTACCAACTTATGCTCCGTCTGCGCATACGAACTTGATCCCAAGTGATGATCAAAATCATTTGATAGTCGATTTCTGCTGCACTGCAATGATTTTTTCTGCGAAAGTTTACAAAATATGTAATGCACAGAAGTACAATAATGCTTAGAAAGAAGGCTGATAGAAGTCACAGTTAATTAAGAACTAAAGGCTGATAAGGATCAGTTATTCAGATTTTAGTTTATACACATCATTGAAAGTAATACAAATTGCCAAGTTAATGAAAGTAATACAAATTGAAGCCAAATTTAACTTCATATCTGATGGTATGGGACTATTGACTGGAAAGAAATAACTAAAACCTAATTGGCTACTTTCTTTCTTTCTTTCTTTCTCTCTTTCTCTCTTTTATTTCCTAGATACTCTCTTCTGGATTTGAATAACGAAACATAAACACAGATCTTAGGCTTCTTCATTCACTTCAAACAGCCTGTCATTCTTTGCATAATTAATTCCCTAGGCTGCTTGCCTCTCTCCCTTTGTTGTATCTCTAAGCAATACATAAATCTATCTATTGGGTGCTTCTTCTTCATACCCAAACCAGCCACTTGCAAATTCTATCACCCCATTTAATTTGTCCTACTTGGATTTCGTCGTCGATTTTCTCACCTTTAAAACACAAAAAGAGCCAACCAAAATGAACATGGGTTTGAAGCAAGTACAGCACAGGGCAGGTTTAGTAGACAAAAGAGCCAACTGAAATGAACATGTAATTTGTGGCCATTAAGCATGTCATCATATTTACTCTCCCATTGAAATGGTGCTTGACTTCTCAATCTCCTAACTGGCTCTCTATTTTATAGTTGAGCATCAAGTTAGTAACGGATGCTCATGTGCTTACTAAACACATTTTTATTTACGTAGGTGCTATTTTAACTGATACACCAGCCACAAGAGTTGATACTTCTCTTTTTCTCATTATTTGGAATATATTCACAAAATTATAGTTGAAAAATGTTCCCCAAATTTGTGTTTATTAATAAACTTTCCTCATTGTCGAATAGAACACTGCCAATATTTCTAATGGGTTCTTACTATTTCAGGCATGGGTTTGAAACTGCAAAGCTCTTTGAATCTATCGAACACTTTGCTGAAGGACTACAAAAAATTGGGAGCTGTAATATTTACGTACAAAGATCACAAAAATAGATTCCTAGATTTTTTTCAGCTCAACTATTTTTGACCAGCTCCAAGGATTAATGGACAGATTATATGAACAGTACAATAAAGATTGTGTGAAGAATACAATGATGAGGCAAGAGAGGACATTCAAAGAGCAGGTGAAGAAAAATTACTTCATCTTCATCATAGATACTAATATAAGATATCTCACTTTTTCAGAAAAATAGTGAAAGCTGTTTAACTTCCTTCACTTCTATAAACTTTCAAATAAAATTCACTTCCTTTTTGCAATAGTTTCCTTTTTCTTCCCTCTTGTTTTATCCATTAGAACGAACCCACAACTTCTATTATCTGACTGGAAGATAAGTTAACATTATACTAACTCTTCCAAAATTCAGAATGGTATTATATATAATATATGTCATGGATTATAGTTCTCTCTCACCATCCAAAAGTGGCATGCAAGAAATGGTATCAGAGAAATCTTTCTACTATGAAAAGACTCACCATTTTATGTTTAATTTGCTTTCATTTCCCACTGGTGCAATCAGAGAAAATTTTAGATGGAAACAGTAATAATTGTGTCAATTGGAATGGTTTCTATACAGTAAAGCAGGGACATGAACATACCAACACGAACATGATAAGCTATAAGTGTAAGTGTCAATAGTGACAAGACTTCCAACTAGAAGTGTTTGGGCTTCAAAGTTTCTACTATACCCGCTCCTTTATGGGAAAAAGCTTTAATGATGATGCGGGTGAAACCTAGAGGAATGAATATTGTGTATTCATTTGCAGTATTTTTAATCTAAATTCATCAAATTCTAATAGTTCATATGATGCAATTTCCCTAAATGAATAAAAACTCATTGCTCAGTTCAAGTAGAGAAGAATTGGATATAGATCTCAATTTAAATGATTCTACATAAACTTTCATAAGAAAAGAGAGAAAACAAAAACAACCCGAATTGAAAGACTTCTATAGATAGTTATTTCTTACTTGTTTCGTTGAAATTGTGATCAAGTCTTGAACTGTCTCAAACTCTGCAGGTCCATGAACTACACCGTATATATCGAGTTCAGAGATTGCTAATGGCTGAACTGGGAACTGAGGAGGCTCGGAGAGCAGCAACAGAGTCAACTTCAGAGACAGTAATTCTGTATATCGAAGCAGCACAGTGGCTGAAGAAACCTCAGAAAAACATATAGGTTTTGATCTTGAAAATCCTGCAGAAGAGATTGAAGTTGAGCTGAGTTTAAGCATTGGGGGAATCTCACGTAAGAAGAAAAAAAAGCCCAAGCAAAGGCTTCATAGAGAACCAGAAAATGAAGAAACCAAACAATTACTTCTGTCAAATGAATGCAGTGAAAGAACAGAGAAATTACAGAGGCCTCCTTGGCTCTTTCCACCCTGAGTTTAAACAGGACATGAGCTTCTTCTTGGAGAAATTAACTGCAGCTGATACAAGTTTGAGTGCAAATTTGTGTATCATTAAAAGCTCTGAAATGGGTTAGGTTGTCCGTGAAACATCAATCAGTAACAAGGAAAGATATTTCTGTTAACTCTGACATGTAAACTGTATTATTTAGCATGTAAATGTAAAATTGAAACTCTTTTCATGGATATAATTTTACTAATAATAATTTCTTCTTTCCTTCATTTCCTCTGTATTAGTATCAGTCTAGATTTTTTATCTTCATCAACCTTGCTTTGCTCGGCATGCTAGTTAGCAGGGTGATAAAGTTTTAGTTAATGAAGCAAATACTTGATGCAGATAAAAAAGTTAAGATAGGTGTTAGTCTCACAGAAGAGATGTGTATCCAAAAAATAACAGAAGTAAAAGCATTCATGGGGACGGCTACATCCTTGGAAAGAAATAACTAAAACCTAATGTTTCTCAAATCTCTTTCTCTCCACAAAATTGCAACTTATTAACAAATTTACCAAAATATATATACATCTTTTTCCCCAAAAAAGAAATAAAAAAAATCGAAATAATTACCCCCATAACATCACCGAGCTTGACTATAGGTTTCCTTGGAGCTTTAATCTCTTCCTAGACTTCTTCCGTTACCTCAACGGTTTCGGTTTCGGAATCTAAGGTTTCGGTTTCGGAATCTACGATTCCGAGCTTTAATCTATAGAATCCGACGTGGAATTGGAGGGGTTGATTCGGCGAATAACGGGTGATGGGATGGGGGACCCGAACCCGATGGATGAGATGGGAAATGGAGTGGAGTTAGGGTAAGCGAAGAGGAGATGGTGAAATTTTGTAGTTTAGAGCGATAAGATGGGGTTAGGGGAAGAGGGAGGAGGCGACAAGGGAATAGACTTGAAGTCGCCATTAGATAGCAGGGAAGAGGGGGGCGACGGCAGTAGGAAGAGGAGGATTTAGAGATTGGGTTTGGGGAGAGAGGGATTTAGAAGTTTTAGAGCGATAAAATGAAATATTTTGGGGGAAGAGAGGGAAAATGAAAAATTTTGGGGGAAAATAAATTATGGACTATATCTATGTAATGCACGTGTTTATATCTAATTTATTTTTACAAATAAATATTTTATTACTACTTTGGTAATGGAGTATTGTTTGTTGCAATTGTTCCCTTGTAATTGTCAACACTTGCAACGGTTGAATAAAATCTCTTGCGGATGTCAAAATATTTGCAATGAATAGGTTTGTTGTGAGTAATTTGTTGTTGATAGTAACAACTACAAGGAATTTTTGGTGCTTGCAAATAATCCATTATTATTGCAAGGTTTTCTACTAGTGGGTTTTTTTTTTTTTAAATGGAATAAGAAAGTGGGGGAATATCTGTATTTCTGATACCCTGTAATGCACATGAGCGGCAAAATTATATGTGTAATGCACATGTTTATACATAATTTATTTTTAAAAATAAATATTTTATTTCTACTTTGGTAATGGAGTATTGTTTGTTACAATTATTCCCTTGTAATTGTCAGCACTTGAAACAATTCAATAAAATCTCTTACGAATGTCAAAACATTTGCAATGAATGAGTTTGTTGTGATTAATTTATTGTTGATGGTAGCACCAACAAGGAATTTTTTGTGCTTGCAAATAATCCATTATTATTGCAAGATTTTCTACTAGTGTGTGGATACTACGTTCAAACTAGAGTTAATGTTGGAGAAAATGATCATATTCTTATGGATGGTGTGATAGTAGCACTGTCAATCAGATATAAGTTGTATCTATCTAGTTTTCCCATCGATTCCATCTCGTTTCTTGTCGTGGTTAAATCAGCGGCTTAGAGATTCTCGAGGCATCGTTCTGATAACGTGTTACAAGAGAGAGAGAGAGAGAGAGAGAGAGAGAGAGAGAGAGAGATGTATCCGAATCAAGTATTGTGCTTTTCCATTCATAACATATATATAGAGGGGAAAGTTATGATTATGGTTATGGTTTGGTAGTTTGGTTGGGCCGCCACATGAGAAGGTGGGCTTGAGCTGCTACCTTAATATGTGGACATTCACCTAAATAGGTGGTCACTGTTTCACAACATTTTTTATTTTTTAGAATTGACTTTTTTATTTATTGAAAAATGCATAAAAGTGCACTAATTAATTCAATGTTTGATCCTACCGTAAACTCCATACAATTTGTAACATAATTTACTCTTATCCTCTTGATGCTACATGTTATCTATTTTATTCCATTATGTGGACTTCTGAAATTGACCCGAGACTCGTGAGTACAAGTAATCAATAAGAATAATATTTCTATTATCCTGACAGATCTAACTTTCCACCACTTGTTTTTGTTTGAATCTCGGCTTCGCTCCTCTCTTTCGGTACATGTGATACTCTCTCACTATCTTTGTCATCTTGTGCTTGTCTGCTTCAATTTGCATAATGTTTAAATGTAAAAACTCAAGCAAACAATGTCATCCTATACATTAAAAGGGAATAAGATTTTCATGTGAAAGCATTCGCACATCGGCAAATCATCTTTTTCTTCTTCATTTCATTGTATCTAATCTAGTATCTAATACTATAATGGAAGACTTGGGATTATCATTTGTAGACATTCAACGATCTAACTTCAACCATTTATTATTAAATGAAAGTTATATTAATTATTCATTTACTTAACTGTTGTTAGTTATCATAATATCTTCAAAATTTAAATTTATTTACTACATAAGAGCATCCACAGTCATGATATGTAAAATATGCATATATGCAAATTTTATTAGAATAACATTTTGCTGTTTCGCTGCAGTGGGAAAAAAAACAAAATACAAACGGACGAAACATGATTCGGTCCGTGGAATTTTATTTATTTATTTATTTGGAATTTTTTAGATTTTATGAAGTTTCTTTTTTTAATATTTTTTATATGGTGGGACCCACATGAAATAAAACATGATGTTTCGTCCCACTGTAGCATCCAACTTAAAAGGCCTTAATTAATTTATTAGTTAACTAAACTTAATTAATTAACTAATTATTTAACTAAAAAACTAATTAAAATAATTAACTAACTAATTAACAAAACAAAAATTTTGTTTTTTTTTAAAATTCGGGATTTGATCGGATGAATCCTATAAAAAAAAATATTACGGACGAAACATGATCATGTCATGATCATGTTTCATCCGATCTTTTTCAAAAAATTATAAAATATTACGGACAAAACAGGATGTTTCGTCCTTCATATTATGCATATTTGTCTATTTACTGTAGCCGAAATGACAAAAAATGCATCTTTGCCTAACGACTGCAGAGCATTTTTTAGGAAAATGCATTTTATGGAAAAAGGGGAGGTTTGTGATGATTTTGAAATCTTTTCTACTAGGTAATCTATTATCCTTATGCATGAAGATAATAAATTCGGTCATTGTGGTCGGATTCTATTATGGATTTCTGACCACATGCTCCATAGGAACCTCTTATCTCTTCCTTCATAATTGCCTAACGACTGTGGATGCTCTAATTATTTACAAAAGTATCACTCATATAAATAAAAGTTTGTGCCACTATGGATAATTTGTAAAGAGTTTGTATGAGTAAAGAAAGGTCTCAGATTCGATACCAAATTACATCTTATTATTTACGTTATAAAATAAAATAAAAAATGATTAGAACGTGCATCGCACGTGCATGTTACTAGTATCTCTAATCTCTAATCTCTAATCTCTAATCTCTAATCTCTAATATTATAATGAGAGAGTTGAAGTTGTCATTTGTAGACAACCTGTAATTTGTAGACATTCAATGTAACCCCCGTTCCCGTAAATATATATATTTTGAATGATTTTATGTATTCCGATTATTTATAAATCTAGTTGTGTTAAATTCATTTTTTTGAATTTTCTGTTAAAATCTTTTCTAATAGGAAATTATGTTTATTTTCAAATAATGGTATATTTTGACCCCAATTCCTATTTCTACTTGATCCACTACTTTAATAATCTGTTAAAAACCAAATTTTGCAATTTGATATACATATATTATTATTACTGTTATTAATAATAATATTATTATTGTTATTATTATCATTTTTATTATTACTGTTATCAGCATTTTTTTTAATATTTTCACTATTATTATAACTATTAGTATTATTTTGTTAGTGTTATTATTTGCATTATTATTATTTTTATTATTAATATTATCATTATTATTGTTTTATTTTTAGCCTGAACACACTCTAATTTATCTAATATTTTTATAATTATTTTCTATTGGATTTAATACCCTATACGGCTATACCCTAAACTCTATTCCTGATTGGATATCCAATACCCACAACCCATTTAACCCTATAACCCTAATATATAACCCTACCCTGTTTACCCAATTCCTATACCAACCCTAGCCACCCCCTGTTCCTTCACCCCCTACCTCCCGTTCGTCTCTCTCTCTCCCCGTTAACCCACCTCGCCTCGACCTCGACAGCCCGACGCTCCGCCCTGCTCTCTCCCGAGCCCTGGTCCTCTGCCCCGATCGCCCTGCCCTACCGTGTCACAGACACCAGCGACCACCACCTCCACAACAGATGCCACCTGTAGCCCTGACGCACCTTCCAGTCGTGACGCCAGCATCGCCAGCAGCGTCAGTTCCTCGGCACGACCCTCCCTAGCGTCATCCCCTTCGACGACAACAGTGCCTCCCCGCTCGTCGACAACCCACCATCTTCAGCCTCGACAGCAACACCAGCACCCTTCCCGTCGCTCTCGACCTCCTATCGTGACCTCCGGAGCGTCGCCTTGCACCCTCGCCTCGATGGCTAGCGAATGCACCTCCCTGCCTCCTCTCAACTATAGCACCAACTCAGACCACCTCCGCTGCCCCTGCGCCAGCGCCCCATCCCTAGTCGACGCCCCTACCTTCGGCCGTTGCTGCACCTGATCACCAACCTCCTCTGTTCTTGGGTCAGCAACGGTGCCCTTGATCGATCTCAGCCATCCAATCTGATTTGATCGTGATTTCCATCAAGCATCAGCCGATCCAATCACGACCGTCCGATCGTTGATCATCACGATCTTGATGATCATCATCTTGATCCGTTGATCTTGGCTGTTGGATTGCATTGATCAGCATCACCATCATCATCATCATCAAGATCTTGATCTCGACTGTCAGATCTCTTTTGATCATCACGATCGTGATCATCATCTTGATCTTGACCTTGATCCTGATCTTTGATCTTCAATCTCAACTGTCCGATCGACCGATCACACTTGATCTCGGCCCTTGAACGTCTCGATCATCTCGTTCATCTTATACTTGGTGAGTTAAATATTTGATTCACTTTTTGTTCTCATTCATCAAATTGTCAATCATGGTTTATTTACTCTTTTGGTACTCTTCTATTCTTATATGTTTTATATTCGATCTCGGCTGTTAGATTTACTTGATCTTCATCTTGATCACCATCTTGATCATCGAGATCCGTGCCCGACCATGATTATCATGATTGTTTGCTCGTCGTCGTGTCGCCGGAATTCTGATCCCGTTATTCTTCACATATTCGGATTAATCTAACGTCGTCCTAAAGGCAAGTCATTTCTACTCGAATAGTTATTGTATCATATTCAAAATTGTTTATTGAATTTTGCAAGTAGATCTAAATTGAATATCGTATATTGTTATTGTTATCTATTATTGGGATACTACGGATTTACACGAGCGAATCCAAGTAGTAGTCTTGACTTCGTGCCATCCTTGTCTCTAATGTATAGAGATCTTACATGCATACATATAGCTAGTTATTGAATATAGGAATATGGATTATTATTGTATTTTATGTCATGACATCTCACAACAATTGTAGATTGCATACTAGTATTGATGACTTATATGATTGATGTTAGAGTGTTAGTTGTTTGTGATTAGTAAGATTATGGACATTATACATATTAATACCATGTTCACATATGTATAGCTTACTGTGATCTATGATTGTTAACCCCCAACTCATCGTTCTTAACATTTTAATCGTTTTATTCAAAAAGAATATGTTGCCCTGAAAATTTACGCCGACCTGAACATTACCTTACTGTTTCAACCTAGATAATGTCACCAAAATCAATAACTTCATGAATATAAAATGTAGCCCCATATGTCTAGGTTACTACCCCTTTAACGGAATTGAATTTTGAGTTACGGTTTGTGAGCTTTTGTAGTTTTACTTCTGCTATGTCGTACAATTCCAAATTCTAAAAACTGCTGCCACACTTTGATTCACAATTAATTTAACCATGCTACCAGTAAGATAATGACTTAAAATTTTGTATGCTGATACTAGACACATTAGATAACATTTCCTAATTTTCCTAGAATTAATTAATGTTGTTTCAGTCCTGTTCCATAATAAACACAATTTTATAAGTTCTGGTTGAACACAAATCCTGTGTAGTTTGCTGTTTTGACACATGTTGCCACAACTTTTATGTACCTTATTTATATGCTTTGGAACCGGGAAGGAGTCTAGTTTCTAAACCTTCTAACGGATCCACATTTGCTATCTCGTAGCAAATGAAATTCTAATTTTGGTACAACAACCTACTATTGTCCAGAATTGGGTTTCTATGTTTAATAATATATAATTGAATCTATAATGTTGAATTTGGTGTATTTAATTGTATAGAGTACATTGCATAATCTTAGGGTTCTATTGTCATCTTTTTAGTGTCCCTTATTAATTGCATTATTGTATATTAATTGAGTAAAGAATGTTAATCAAGCTGGGGTTAAAGGTTGACAAGGGTAGTTGATAATATAGTGACTGTACGCGGTATTGTGGGCTTTGTTCCTAAAATATTGTGTCGGCTAGTACTATCGATTTATTGTTGGATTGCTGACCGCAGTATCCCACTTTATCGTGTATTATTTTAGGATCTATCGTGCCTACTATTGTTATCGTTATTGTGCAAGAAATTGCTATTGTTATCGTGCGAGTCCATGACCTATAGAATCTACCACCTTAGTCTAAACGAAATTGATTGTATACATGGAACCTGTAGTATGGGATGCAGTAGTACGTGCATTAGTTAGGATTAAAATGAATAATAGACTTTAGGACTTCATCACATTGTTATTGCAAATTATCATCTTCATTGAACAATATTATCGTTATTGTTTACTATTATTGTTATTGTTTATCGTTATCGTTATAAACCATCGTTATTACACATTGTACCATTATCTCCTTGTCACTGTTCAATACTATTGATTTCATCATCCATTGTATTCATCATTATTGTCATTGTTCTCTATTTCTCTACTTGCTGTCCACGACTTGCTCTAAAGACATTTTCCCCTCTTTTAGATGAGTAGCTTACAGGTATTCAGGGAGATTTACCTGATGGACTAGGAGAACAACAATGGTGAAAGACTTGTGTTGCTGCGCCGTTTAAATAATCATTGTTTCTTTTTTTTTTTAACTTTAATAATTGAACATTGTTGTATTTGTGGGCTTTTGACCCGAACATTATTGTTGTTGATTCCAGATGTTGGATTGATATTTTGTTGGTTATTTTATGCTTAAATTTCAAGTATTGATATTTATGTGATTACTTCTTTTACTACATGCGTGGTTGTTCCACTTCTTGTTTTATATTGTTGAGTTGAATCGAAGACAGCCTATGGATGACGCAAGTCATTCGCTGGGCCATGTCATGTGCTTGCATTCCGTATTTTTGAAAAGCGGGGAGTGACATTCATCCATATAATCTCAACCATTTATTTTTAAGTGAGAGTTACATTACCCATTCATTTACTCAACTGCTGTTAGTTACCATAATACCCTCAAAGTTCAAATTTATTTACAACATATTTATTTACAAAAGTGTCACTTATATAAAATAAAAGTTTGTGCCACTAGGGGTAATTTGTAAAAAATATGTGAAGAGTAAAGTGAGGTCTCAGGTTCGAGGCCATATTACATCTTATTATTTACTATATATAAAAAGAATTAATTAGAACGTGCATCACACGTATAGATTACTAGTAATCTCTAATATTACGATGGGAGAATTGGGGTTGTCATTTGTAGACAACCTGTAATTTGTAAACATTCATTCAACCATCTAATCTCAACCATTCAGTTTTAAGTCGGAGTTATATTAACCATCATTTTACTCAAATATTGCCATTTACTATAGTACCCTAAAAAATTCAATTTATTTAAGACATAATTATTTACAAAAGTGTCACTCATATGAAATAAAAATTGGTGTCACCAAATGTAACTAGTAATTTACACGTACGATGCACGTTTTTATAAATATATATATATATATATATATATATATATATATTTTAAATCCGATGTTGTCTGACATCGAATCTAAGACATCCTTTATATTAGTTATGCATGTGCATTGCACCGTGTTTGTTGGGTTACAGTGCACGTATTTGTTTGATTACAAACTCTCCTATTAAAATAGTAGTGTGTGTGTGTGTGTGTGTGTATGTAGAGAAAGAGAGAGAAAGAAATGCTCCATTGAAAATGGGTTTGTTTCACGAGTTGGAAAACAACGATCTAGACCATTGGATCGCTCTTGATCGTGATCAGCAGCTTAGATTGCATCCACCCATTACCCGTTATCACTTAAGTTGTGGAGGGTTATTTTGGGAATTTCGTCCCAAATAACTCTTCGCCTGATTCGCTCTAAAAAATGAATTAACCTAGGCCGTTGTTGGGAACAACGGCCTAGGTTATAAAATTTTATAGAAATTTTATAGCCTAGGTTAACAACGACCTAGGTTATAAAAATGGAATGAAGACCGTTATTCCAAACAACGGCCTATAATTCAATTTTTTATAACCTAGGCCGTTGTCCCAACAACGGCCTTTGTTATATCATTTTTTCTGAGCGAATCAGGCGAAGAGTTATTTGGGACAAAATTCCCAAATTAACCCTCCACTGATCAAGTGAAACGGGTGATGGGCGGGCTCGATCTGAGCCACTGATCACGATCAAGAGCGATCCAACGGCTCAGATCGCTGTTTTCCAACCCGTGAAAACTAGACCCATTTTCAATGGAGCATTTCTCATCTGAAAACTAGACCCGTTTTCAGATGGGTAAAGACATGTCACAGGTTCATGACCTCAAATTTTAAGAATTTTCTTTGTCTATCCCAACTCATTTTCTTTATATATCCCAACTCATTTATTGTAGCCGAAATGACAAAAAATGCATTTTTGCCTAATGACTGCAGAGCATTTTTTGGGAAAATGCATTTTATGCATAATTGCCTAACGACTGTGGATGCTCTAATTATTTACAAAAGTATCACTCATATAAATAAAAGTTTGTGCCACTATGGGTAATTTGTAAAGAGTTTGTATGAGTAAAGAAAGGTCTCAGGTTCGATACCAGACTACATCTTATTATTTACTTTATAAAATAAAATAAAAAATGATTATAACATGCATCGCACATGCATGTTACTAGTATCTCTAATCTCTAATCTCTTATCTCTAATCTCTAATCTCTAATCTCTAATATTATAAGGAAAGAGTTGGAGTTGTCATTTGTAGACAACCTGTAATTTGTAGACATTCAACCATCTAATCTTAACATTCATTTTTAAGTGAGAGTTACATTAACCATTCATTTACTCAACTGTTGTTAGTTACCATAATACCGTTAAAGTTTAAATTTATTTACAACATAATTATTTACAAAAGTGTCACTTATATAAAATAAAGTTTGTGCCACTAGGGGTAATTTGTAAAAAATATGTGATGAGTAAAGTGAGGTCTCAGGTTCGAGACCATATTACATCTTATTATTTACTATATATAAAAAAGAATTAATTAGAACGTACATCGCATGTATAGATTACTAGTAAGCTCTAATATCTAATCTCTAATATTACAATGGGAGAGTTGGGGTTGTTATTTGTAGACAACCTGTAATTTGTAGACATTCATTCAACCATCTAATCTCAACCATTCAGTTTTAAGTCGGAGTTATATTAACCATCATTTTACTCAAATATTGCCAGTTACTATAATACCCCCAAAAAATTAAATTTTTTTAAGACATAATTATTTACGAAAGTGTCGCTCATATAAAATAAAAAATTGGTGCCACTAAATGTAACTAGTAATTTACACGTACGATGCACGTCTTTATAAATACATATATATATATATTTTTAAAAAATCCGACGTTGTCTGACATCGAATCTAAGACATCCTTTATATTAGTTATGCATGTGCATTGCACGTGTTTGTTGGGTTACAATGCACGTATTTGTTTGATTACAAACTCTCATATTAAAATAGTAGTGTGTGTGTGTGTGTGTGTGTGTGTGTGTGTGTGTGTGTGTGTGTGTCTATATAATAAAACACAAAGAAAGCTATCAAGTGGCTCACATTCAATCTATCCCAAAATCAATGGACTAGATCTACTCTCACAAAACATATTTTCCCGCCCAAATTTCAAACTCCACAAATTCAAAAACACACACACACACACTCTCTCTCTCTTTCCCAAAAAAAACACCCCGTTCACTCTCTCTTTCTCCTCGTTCTCTTTCTCTCTTTCTCCCGCCCATTCTCTCTCTCACTGTCTCCCTCTCTCTAACTCCCCGCTCTCTCTCTCAGTCTCCCTCTCTCTCTCCCACCACCGCTCCATCGCCTTTTCAGCACCCCGACCTCCGCTCCGTCTTCAACGCCCCCCACCTCCCGACCCTAACCCCCTCCTCCTCCCTTCTGCTCTCATCCGTCACTGACCACCACCTCTCTCTGCGCCGTCCAGCTCCGGCGCCTCTGCAGCGCACCGACCACCTCCGCTGCCTCTTTACCGACCCCCACCTCCAGTTGGCAACCCCCCTCCTGTTGGGTTTTCGGGGCATAAATGCAGCGGATTAAAACAATAAAATCGAAACCCAATCGCAGGATCCATGCAAAACAAGACGTTTAATTCGTAGTTATGAAGGTTTACCTTAAAACGAAGCTTTAACAGTTGAGAAAAGGATGACTAATGGAGGTCCAAGCTTCTTGAATAACCACGCATCCCGCTCACGCGATCTACGCTCTATCGGTATCCACACGAACACTTGGTATTTGAAGGAGCGATGTACTAGCATCCGAAAACCAAATTCTCTCTATCTCCATCTTCTTCTCTCAAACGGCTAGGGTTTTTTCTCTTAGCCTCAAAAAACTAATTTGAGAGTTTAAGATCTTTATATAGAGAGACAAATCTGTTTTTCTAAAGCCCAATCCTATTGGGCTTTTATTAAAATTAGAATTCTTAATTAAATAAATAATTAAGTCAAACTTAATTAATATTCTAATATAATTCTAATTCTAATCATTAGTAAATTTGAAATTATATTTAATTAATTAATTAAGTCCCACTTAATTAATATCATAAATAAATTCGAATTACTATTTAATTTAAATTCATAATTTAAATCAAATCTCCTTCAAGCGTTCTTGTGTGTGACCCTTTAGGTTATTATTACGTTGGAAATAATTTTAATATCCAATAATAAAATTATAAACAATGAGCGGCATCTAGTAATACATCATTGCTACCCAAGTAATAATAATAATTGGTGATCCAATAAAACCTTTCGTGATTAATATTTCCGTGTAATATAATCCCTTTAACCAAATATTATAGATTAAACTCGAGGCATGTTCTCAGTCATCCTCTTCAACATTTAATCCGTGTTTCCTTGATCAATGAGTAGACTATTAAAACAAATCATTATTTGAGCATGACCATGCATTTCATAGTCTCACTCAATCAAGAGGCCAATAATATCTCTCCTAATTATAGGAGGGTTAAATCCTTTATCTATCATTCATATTTCTCATACGACTCATAATATACCCGATGTCCACTTTTATCATCACCCGGTCAAAGGTAACTTTTAATGTAGTCAAAGTATATTAATCCTTTTATAGAAATATAATGATCTCAAGTCAGAGGATCATTACACCATTATCACTGTGAGTCTTTCTTATGACTTTATTTAAACATGAAGAATCTCACTGTGGGTCTATCCAGTGCCATGTAGAATCTTACATGCACCTATGTTCTTGACTTTAGTATCACTATACCTATGACCAATGAGATGTGGTCATCAGTCAACAAACATACTAATCTTTATGCATTATTATTGTCCCATAATGACAATGCTTGATTAGGGATATTTAGGAATATAAACACTATTCATATAATCTCATTTTTAAGTCACATACTTAAAGATATAGAATACGTATTATATATTCCAAGGACATTTATTACTCTAACATTTTTATCGCAGTAAATTAAGACATAATAAATTAACATATAATAATCAATAGAACACAATCATTAATTAACAAAAGTATTTCCTAGAAGCACAATCACATTGTCTCTAGGGCACTAACACTAACAATCTCTCACTTGCACTAGAGCCAATCACTCATGTATCTAATACCCATGGAACTAGTGTGACCTTCGTGCTTCTGCTGCGACAAAGCCTTAGTCTTGTGGGTCCGCAACGTTATCTTAAGTATGCACTTTACATATGTATGTATTCTGACCTAAACCGGTTAATCTTTTAGATCTATCTCTATAGATCCTGATCCCTAAGACATATGTATCATCGCCAAAGTCTTTTATCGAGAAACTATTTCCCAACCAAATCTTCACAACCTGTAGATTAGGAATGTCATTCCCTATTAATAATATGTCATCTACATATAATACTAGGAATGACACATGGCTCCCACTAACCCTTCGTAAACACACGACACATTTTCATTTTACATGAAGCCAAACTCTTTGACTGTTTCATCAAAACGAATGTTCCATCTCCTCGAGGCCGGCTATAATCCATAAATGGACCATCGCTTCTCACAGACCATTCTAGCAAACTTTGGATCGACTTGACATCCATTTGCCAGATTTCATAGTCATAGTAAGTTGCTATCGCAAGCAAAATCCTGATGGATTTGACCATAGCCACCGGTGAGAAAGTTTCATCATAGTCACTACTATGAATCTGCTCGAAACTTTTCGCCACTAGTCTTGCTTTGTAGGTCTGTACAATCCACGTCAGTTTTCTTCAAGAAACCCACTTGCACCCTATGGGTTTTACCCCTTCGGGTGGTCCAACCAAAGTCCATACTTTGATTTTCATACATGGAATCCATCTCAGATTTCATGGCCTCCAGCCATCTCTCAAAATCTGGACTATTCATAGCATCTTTGTAGGTGAGAGGCTCATCATCATCTATGATCATTACATCGCCAATTTGAGTCAGAAGAAATCCACGATATCTCTCTGGCTCATAGCGAATCCTACTAGATCTACGAATAACCTGTGTTTCTTGAGCAGTGTTGTTATCAACATCTTGAGTCACACTCTGCTCATGTTCCAACTCTTGTTCAACATTATTCTGTGGTTCTCGATCCTCATCGAGATCTATTGTCCTCCCACTATTTTTCTTAGAAAGTAAATCTCTCTTTAGAAATATAGCCATTCAAGCAACAAACACTTTGTTCTCCGAAGGTTTATAGAAATAATACCCTTTTTGTTTCCATTGGGTATCCCACAAAATCTGATTTTGGTCCTAGCTTGTCAGAGATCATACGTTTCACAAACGCTTCATATCCCCAAATTTTCATAAATGACACGCTGTGACGTTTCTCAGTTCATATCTCATATATGGTGTCTTTTGAACTGATTTAGAAGGAACTCGGTTTAGTGTTTCTGCAGCCGTCTCTAGGGGCATAACCCCAGAAACTAATTGGAAGATCCCCTAGACTCATCATCAATCGCACCATGTCCAACAAAATGCGATTTCTCCTCTCAGACACACCATGTCTTTGTGGTGTTCCAGGAGGAGTGAGTTGTGATACTATACCACACGCTTTTAAGAAATTTTAAGCTTAGGTATTCTCCTCTACGATCAGATCGTAGAGTTTATACTTTTGCCTATTTGTTTTTCTTCTTCAATCTCTTACTCTTTGAATTTTTCAAACGATTCGGATTTGTTCTTCAAAAGATACACATATCCGTATCTACTAAAATCATCAGTAAAGGTTAAAATTAGTAAAAGCCACCTCTTGCCAACATATGCATTGGACCACATACATCACTATGTATCAATTCCAATTGTTTGGTGGCCCTCTCACCTTATCCGGTAAAAGGAGTTTTAGTCATTTTGCCAATGAGACATAGTTCACATTCTTCGTATGATTCAAAATCAAACTTATCCAAGTATCCATCCTAATGTAACTTGGAAATGCGATTCTCATTTATATGGCCTAAATGACAGTGCCAGAGGTATGTTTGATTTGAGTCATTTATCTTTAGACGTTTATTATTTACATTATAGATAGGAGTATCAAAATCAAGAACATATAAACCATTAAACAAACGTGCAACCTCATAGGTAACATTATTTAATGAAAAGGAACAACAATTGTTCTGAATCAAAAAGGAAAAACCAATCTTGTCCAAACAAGAAACCAAAATAATGTCTCTGCAAATTGCAGGCACGTAAAATAGTTCTCAAGTTCTGAAATAAGCCCCATGGGCATCGATAAATAATAAGTCCCTACAGCTAAAGCAGCAACCTTTGCTCCATTGCTAACACGTAGGTCAACTTCTCCTAACGCCAAAGTTCTACTCCTTCGCCGTTTATGCACATTTATACAAATGTGAGAACCACATCCAGTATCTAATACCCATGATGTAGAAGTACACAAATTTGACTTCTATAATATAAATACCTGAATCAGAAATCTGAACAGCCTTCAGTTTCTTCAGATCCTCCAAATAAGTTTGACAGTTTCTCTTCCAATGACCCGGCTTCTTGCAATAGTGACAATCACCCTTTGCCTTTGCCTTTGCAACACCTCCAGTAGGCTTCTAAGCCTTAACAGCGGGTTCTGGATTAGCAGGCTTAGATCCAATCTTGTTCTTGCCTTTCCATTTACCCTTTTGCTTTGGCATTCCCTTTGTTGACCATCATTATGGGAGCAAGGGATGCCTTCTGAATGTTGGTCTCAGTAGTTTTCAACATAGCCAACAATTCGGTAGGTGTCTTGTCTATCTCATTCATATTGTAATTCATTACAAATTGAGCATAGTCGTTGTTCAAAGATTGCAAGATTAGATCTATCTGAGCTTCCGGACTGATGGCGGAACTCAGAGTAGCAAGGTACTCCATATATCCATCATCTTTAGAACATGCGGTGCAACTGGATCACGATCACCCTATTTACATGCATCCAAGGCTTTACTTGTATCAAACCTCTCTTGACGAGCCTGTCCTTCAAACATACGTTTAAGGTGCTCTATCATTATATGAGCATCCATATGCTCATGCTGTTTCTGAAGCTCAAGACTCATAGTCGCAAGCATAAGACAAGTGACATCCGTGTCATCATCGATATGTTTCTGATAAACATTACGTTGATCAACCGATGCACATACAGGGAGAGGTCCAGGGCGAGGAAATGACATAGAGCTTTCACTCTTACCTGAGGACTATCCTCAAATTCCTTTGCCAATCGAGGAAGTTTGTTCCTGTCAACTTGTCCTTCTCAAGGACAGATCGTACAGAGAAGTTATTTGAGTTGTTTGCCATTAGAATATCTATAATGTAAAATGCATAAAAGAATTAGTCTACGGAATTATTAGTTTATGTTCAAATGATTATTCATATATATTCATAATATATATCTCCCACTATTTTGATCAAATTAATAGCCCTTACTATTAATTCGGAAAGCATTTATTATATATCTTTCTAGTGAGCCAAGATCCATATTTCATCATGTCTTGAGTCAGCGTTGGCTGAAACTCCCAAAACACAACTATTTAGGTAGACAACATTTGTCAATTATATCACGTATATAACTCTTGGATAGTTTGGTGAACAACCATTGCTCTAATTTATCTAATAAATTTTTTGCCAAACTCTATGCTTCTAAGTTCATAATCTTATTGTGACGACTTAGTTAAGTTAGGCCCAATGAATCAACATAACGAGTATCACATTTACTCTTTCGCACCTCACCACGATTAAAAGGAGCACTCTGCTTTGGCAAACCGACCCCTTATGATCTAGGCCTTGATGAGTGTTATTCATTGGAAAGCATCTTGTTTAACTTAATATTTATTAAGGGATTTACTTATAAACGATCATGATCCCATCATAAAGAGATTCTCAATTTTTCCTTGAATCAAATATTTCAAATCAAAATTCGTTGAATGAATGATTTCCAGATCAGAGGTTAACGCACAGACGGCATTATTGGCACCCCTTTTCTTACAGATTCGTAATCGGTTGTTGACAAAATCATTCAATCGTTGAATAATGAAAATTCATATTTAATTACCATGTTCCATAAACACAAGAATCTCATGATCGTTTGTTTAATGTTCATCTTAAATCGTTATAGATTTTATCTTGTTTAAGCATGAATGGGGTGTCGTATCTAATACATTCATCTTAATCTAATTAAGCATGTATCATTATCTCTACACATACATTGTATCACATACATTCATACATATGTAAAGTGCATAAAGTAAACGTGTTTGGTTATGGCCCATCCTATATGATCTTTCCAAGCTAATGGAAAAATCAAGGTCAATCTATGGGTGGTTTAAAATACTACACTATTACATGTCTTTATCTTCTTCATCTTCATCTTGTATCTCCTTCTTTGGAATGCTCATTAGTTTGCCTCCTTGCTTCCATGTCTTCATTGATCATTACATTGAATAATGGAAAAAAAAATGTTCTTATGAACTTACAAGAGGACCTCGAGTTACATTCGAGAATATAAATTACAAGAAATTGAAGACGACATGCAAGTCGTATTTAGAAACCAAACCATAAATCAAAACCACTAACCTATGGGTCTTAAGGCCATAACCATACACCATGCTCATATAACAATTAAGAATATCTCATATTTCATTATGTCATCATACCACATCATATTTGTCATGATCCAATCACAAAAATTAAATAGGGTAAAATCAGAAAATTGCAATCAAAATTCTGAAAACAGTAAATCGCAGTTTTCAGGTTCTAAACGGCGTCAAACGCCTTATATCCGCGTCGATGACAAAGTCAGTATTGCTCAGTGACCCGATTCCAGTCAGAAAACATATTTTATTTGCGAAAATCGGACACTGGACATAGATTTCACCAAATCTGCTCATCTTTGCAGAAACCGTATCGTATACAATCTACGCGATAAGAACAAATATATAATATTCAAATAATATCATATATTATCTAATCATGTTATACCATATCATATTTCATCATGATCCAATCATAAAAATCATATAAGGCATAATTCAGAAAATTGAAATTAAATCTGAAAACATAAAATTGTATATTTCAGGCCCTAAACGGCGTCAAACGCCTTACAGACGAGTCGGTGATAGCTTATGCTATCAGTTTTGTTCAGACGCTCGTTTCCCTTTCCGAAAAGGTACTCATTTGCAAAAATCGGACACTAGAAATAGATTTCAGCAAATCTGCAGCAGCCGTTTCAGTATCCATATCGAATACGATTCTCGTAATTAGAACAAACATAAATCATATACATATCAGTATACATACAGATTATAAGATCATCATATGATCATCCCAATCATCATTAACTTACAGTTTATGCATATATATCAAAACTGTAACAAATAAACGAATTAAAACGTTTTCGCAACCTGGCTTTGATACCATTGTTGGGTTTTCGGGGCATAAATGCAGCGGATTAAAACAATAAAATCGAAACCCAATCGCAGGATCCATGCAAAACAAGACGTTTAATTCGTAGTTATGAAGGTTTACCTTAAAACGAAGCTTTAACAGTTGAGAAAAGGATGACTAATGGAGGTCCAAGCTTCTTGAATCACCACGCATCCCGCTCACGCGATCTACGCTCTATCGGTATCCACCCGAACACTTGGTATTTGAAGGAGCGATGTACTAGCATCCGAAAACCAAATTCTCTCTATCTCCATCTTCTTCTCTCAAACGGCTAGGGTTTTTTCTCTTAGCCTCAAAAAACTAATTTGAGAGTTTAAGATCTTTATATAGAGAGACAAATCTGTTTTTCTAAAGCCCAATCCTATTGGGCTTTTATTAAAATTAGAATTCTTAATTAAATAAATAATTAAGTCAAACTTAATTAATATTCTAATATAATTCTAATTCTAATCATTAGTAAATTTGAAATTATATTTAATTAATTAATTAAGTCCCACTTAATTAATATCATAAATAAATTCGAATTACTATTTAATTTAAATTCATAATTTAAATCAAATCTCCTTCAAGCGTTCTTGTGTGTGATCCTTTAGGTTATTATTACGTTGGAAATAATTTTAATATCCAATAATAAAATTATAAACAATGAGCGGCATCTAGTAATACATCATTGCTACCCAAGTAATAATAATAATTGGTGATCCAATAAAACCTTTCGTGATTAATGTTTCCGTGTAATATAATCCCTTTAACCAAATATTATAGATTAAACTCGAGGCATGTTCTCAGTCATCCTCTTCAACATTTAATCCGTGTTTCCTTGATCAATGAGTAGACTATTAAAACAAATCATTATTTGAGCATGGCCATGCATTTCATAGTCTCACTCAATCAAGAGGCCAATAATATCTCTCCTAATTATAGGAGGGTTAAATCCTTTATCTATCATTCATATTTCTCATACGACTCATAATATACCCGATGTCCACTTTTATCATCACCCGGTCAAAGGTAACTTTTAATGTAGTCAAAGTATATTAATCCTCTTATAGAAATATAATGATCTCAAGTCAGAGGATCATTACACCATTATCACTGTGAGTCTTTCTTATGACTTTATTTAAACATGAAGAATCTCACTGTGGGTCTATCCAGTGCCATGTAGAATCTTACATGCACCTATGTTCTTGACTTTAGTATCACTATACCTATGACCAATGAGATGTGGTCATCAGTCAACAAACATACTAATCTTTATGCATTATTATTGTCCCATAATGACAATGCTTGATTAGGGATATTTAGGAATATAAACACTATTCATATAATCTCATTTTTAAGTCACATACTTAAAGATATAGAATACGTATTATATATTCCAAGGACATTTATTACTCTAACATTTTTATCGCAGTAAATTAAGACATAATAAATTAACATATAATAATCAATAGAACACAATCATTAATTAACAAAAGTATTTCCTAGAAGCACAATCACATTGTCTCTAGGGCACTAACACTAACACCTCCTCCTCCCTTCCAACCATCGATTTCACCATCAGCCCCCACAATCGATTTCAGATTCGATTAGAAGAATCAGCGACCCCATCCAACCATCGATTTCACCATCGCAGGTACACAAAATCCAACCATCGATTTCACCATTGTGCTGTTTTTGTGCTTGGGTGTGCTGTTTTTGTGCTTTTTTTTTGTTGGTTATTGGGTATTGAAAGAGATTGACTAATTTGGGTATTGAGAGATTTGGGTATCTTAGGGTTTAAGAGGAAGCATGAAATAACGTCGATTGGAATTATAATTTGTATAGTGTTTTATTTGTCTCTTCGTTTAGAATCTTGTGGTTTTCTTTTGCAAATCTACGTTCCTTTTAGGCTATTCGTTAGTCTAGCGGGCTTTAGAGCAAGCCAAATGGTCTTTTATGAATATCATAAGCTTCACTATTCTGCATAGATTTCATAGTGAAGAATTGTCATCTAAAGGGGGTTAATGTTAGGTGAAACTGAGTTGTTAAAGTTCGTCAATTCTTTCAAGACCTTTGTGGGTTATAAAAGTTGCGGTTTTGATGGAGATGCTGGTTTGATGGCAGGTGGGAAGCTGCCGATTGAGTCTGCCACAGTGGAGGTCATTGTTTCTGTCTCTAAAACACTTGACTTTGTATCAGAGCAGTTGATCGAATAGATTGGTAGAGTGTTAAAGCCAGGTGGAACAATCTTATTACAAACATCCCTAGCTTCTAATGAAACCAACGATAAGGTAATATCTTGAACCATTCATTTTGAAGTTAGAAATTTGTATATGAAGATGCCTTGGTACTAATTTACTTGCAGCCAAAGTCTGCATTAGAGCGCAAACTACTCTGCGGGGTTTCTTCATGTACAAGCCTTAGAGACTAAACCCTTCTTACGGACTGAAGAAGCACAATCCCTTACAGTAAGTGGTCATTTGAAATCCTTCTTTAAATTTTATGTTCAAACTGCGCAACTATTTTTATAAGCACTGCAACTTTTTCTGTTATATCAGGTTAAAGGTAAGAAGGCTTCGTGGACGGTTGGATCATCTTTCTCAATCAAGAAAGTGGCAAAGACAGTTCCCAAAATTTAGCTTGATGATGATTCAGATCTAATTGACGATGACAGTCTGTTGAGTGAGGAAGACTTGAAAAACAGCTTCCAGTTGGTCAGTTACAACAACTATTCAGGTAATTTTATTTTGGGTTTCAGTTCTAAATTTTGATTCCATGATTGTTGATGTTAGATTTCAAGAATTTTATTTTGGGTTTTTCCACAGGATGACAATTTTTTGCTGTATTGTTTGGTGATCATTCTCCACCTTCCCCATACAAAAGATTGACTAATTTTTTATTTTTGAAGAAAAGGTGGAAGAATGCATAGTGTGATTTTGTCACATTGCTAATTTTTCAAGGTTTAGATGCGATGTTTTAGATAGGTAGGAAACTGCTCGCAAGGTGTTTGATGTTGTTTGCTCTGTTAGTAGTTTTTTATTCATGTTAATGAGTTTTTTTTTTGTTCTGTATTGTATCTTTTGTCTCCTACTCCAACTTTTAGTATTGTATGACCGTGGTATGCCAAACAGACCGTGGTATACACAAATAAACAGACTGCCTGAAAAGATAAAAAAAAAGTAGAAAGAATAAATGATGCACTAGAGATCATATAGTATAAGAGTTGTAATAACCCCTAATTACTCACATCTCCACACTCCAAAAGAGTTGAATAAACTCAAGGCTTACTGCACTCCTTCCTCTTTTTATTATACATATATCACAACACAAACAAGCTTGAATATGAAGTACTTGATAAAGATCCAACCAGTAGTTTTGATTCCATGATTGTTGATGTTAGATTTCAAGAATTTTATTTTGGGTTTTTCCACAGGATGACAATTTTTTACTGTATTGTTTGGTGATCATTCTCCACCTTCCCCATACAAAAGATTGACTAATTTTTTATTTTTGAAGAAATAGTGGAAGAATGCATAG
The DNA here is from genome assembly GCA_017893485.1 of Hemerocallis citrina. Lineage (NCBI taxonomy): Eukaryota > Viridiplantae > Streptophyta > Magnoliopsida > Asparagales > Asphodelaceae > Hemerocallis > Hemerocallis citrina. The sequence goes on along the minus strand of CM030367.1, from coordinate 153,572,843 downwards.
TGTGATTTTGTGTTCCTTCTTTAAATTTTATGTTCAAACTGCGCAACTATTTTTATAAGCACTGCAACTTTTTTTGTTATATCAGGTTAAAGGTAAGAAGGCTTCGTGGACGGTTGGATCATCTTTCTCAATCAAGAAAGTGGCAAAGACAGTTCCCAAAATTCAGCTTGATGATGATTCAGATCTAATTGATGAAGACAGTCTGCTGAGTGAGGAATACTTGAAAAATAGCTTCCAGTTGGTCAGTTACATCAACTATTCGGGTAATTTTATTTTGGGTTTCAGTTCTAAATTTTGATTCCATGATTGTTGATGATAGATTTCAAGAATTTTATTTTGGGTTTTTCCACAGGATGACAATTTTTTACTGTATTGTTTGGTGATCATTCTCCACTTTTCCCCATACAAAAGATTGACTAATTTTTTATTTTTGAAGAAAAGGTGGAAGAATGCATAGTGTGATTTTGTCACATTGCTAATTTTTCAAGGTTTAGATGCGATGTTTTAGATAGGTAGGAAACTGCTCGCAAGGTGTTTGATGTTGTTTGCTCTGTTAGTAGTTTTTTTTTTCATGTTAATGAGTTTTTTTTTGTTCTGTATTGTATATTTTGTCTCCTACTCCAACTTTTAGTATTGTATGACCGTGGTATGCCAAACAGACCGTGGTATACACAAATAAATAGACTGCCTGAAAAGATAAAAAAAAGTAGAAAGAATAAATAATGCACTAGAGATCATATAGTATAAGAGTTGTAATAACCCCTAATTACTCACATCTCCACACTCCAAAAGAGTTGAATAAACTCAAGGCTTACTGCACTCCTTCCTCTTTTTATTATACAAATATCACAACACAAACAAGCTTGAATATGAAGTACTTGATAAAGATCCAACCAGTAGTTTTGATTCCATGATTGTTGATGTTAGATTTCAAGAATTTTATTTTGGGTTTTTCCATAGGATGACATTTTTTACTGTATTGTTTGGTGATCATTCTCCACCTTCCCCATACAAAAGATTGACTAATTTTTTATTTTTGAAGAAATAGTATAAGAGTTGTAATAACCCCTAATTACTCACATCTCCACACTCCAAAAGAGTTGAATAAACTCAAGGCTTACTGCACTCCTTTCTCTTTTTATTATACATATATCACAACACAAACAAGCTTGAATATGAAGTACTTGATAAAGATCCAACCAGTTGTTTAGGTATTGTGCAGTTGGTACATATAAGAACGTAGATGAAACACGTACAGATTTGGCATGCATATTCAAGGTTTAGATGCGATGTTTTAGATAGGTAGGAAATTGCTCGCAAGGTGTTTGATGTTGTTTGCTCTGTTAGTAGTTTTTTTTTTATGTTAATGAGTTTTTTTTTTGTTCTGTATTGTATCTTTTGTCTCCTTCATCTTGAAGGCTGTTCCCGATCATTATAACTTCATTTGGCGAAACACCCCAAGACACAGATATATCCAAGTAACATATCAGGATCAGGCTTACAAGGGCGAGTTCCCACTCAATGCTGGACAAAACTACATCTACAGTTGTAAAATATATGAGTATTTAAATGGAAATCGAAAATTTAAGTTCATCATGATGATCATATAGTGGGCGTTCCAAGCCAATGTTATTATTCAGGACTGACGAAATTCTAGCTCCCAAATATTCTTTTTTAATCAGATAGTCAAATGATTTAGATCAAATACACTGCAAAATATAATGCAGTAATAAGAATGCATAAATTAATGGTCAAATCTTAACATAAGGCGAATGCTTTAGTTGCATATTATTGTTTAAGACAACTAGACTCCTTAATCACCCTAAATTGCAGTAAACGAACACATATGCTAAACTAACTGAACAAAGAGGAAAGAACTTCAACAGCCTTGCCACAAACAATATAAATAACTTTCTAAGCAAATAGAGTACACCAAGAACGTAATGTACATACATGGTTAAGAGTTTTCATGATGATAAACTACGAGTTTCAAGAGTGATTAAGAAGGTTAAATAATCATGTCATCAACAGAATACAAACTGTCATCTCTATAAACTATTTGCAGCGAAGTGTTTGTTGCCAAGTGCGGAACCAAAAGATGTCAGCCTAATGACCATTTCTGTGATTATTTAGCTGAGTATAACAGGTGAGTATAACAGGAGAGAGATAATCAGGTGTCGGTAAGAGTGTGCCCACAAAATTAAACATACCCCTGCCCTCCAACAACCTAGAAAATGAAATTGACCACCAAATTGTCCCGACATGTAAGTCAAAATAGAGAATTGAACAGAACAGTAATTTTCGTATATATTGGCAAATAATAGAATTACAATACTTCGAATTTTGGTTCAATTCTAGCAAAAACAAACAATTGGACTTGCTATAAAACAAGTATCACCCTATCTATTATTTGATGGCAAACATTAAATCAATTAACTTATCAGTAATGACATATTGACACCATATATAAGAAGAAAAAAATTAGAAAGAGGGTCGTCTATTAACTTATTATTTTTTCTTTAATGAAACAGGATGACAAAATAAAAAAACCAATTATATATGATAAACTTACCTTACCAAAACATTTTTTCATTGTTGTTTTACTTTTGAACTTTAATAGAACTGGGATGCAGCTGATATGGACCTCAAATTTATAAATGCCATTACATTGATCAATTGGGGTTGCAATAAGGTAAATTTATATTTACTACAACTACACCCAATGTTAACCATTAATTGCTGCTAATTTAATTCTTCTTTTTTTTTCCAGATTGTCGTTCGCACTTAGAACCGTTATGTACAGATTGACAGTTTAACTTTTTGTAGGGTGGTGAAGAACATGTTTGGTTGAAGGCATTGTTCTGTTTAAAAGGTAATTGTTTCAAAACTATCACTATTGTTTTCAAACTTTTATTGTTTTAATTGTTTATTGTAAACTCTTACTATTTGATTCAAAACTCTTATTGTTTTTTTAGGCTCATTGTTTGTCCCCATTTTTGAAGACTTCAACCATTGTGTTCTTCTACAACCCTGTAATTTTATTTTTTTCATTCGGTTGATTGGTGTTTATTATGGTGGAGGATGTAATAGTTGTAATAGTTGCAATATTTAGCATTTTGGGAGATGATGTAAGTAACTGTATATAATGATGATATAATATAATTATGTTAATACCCGTACCCGCAATTTTGTGGAGTATTGGGTTATGTGTTTGGTTTTTTAAAGGTTTTTCAAAGGTTTTTCAAAAATACATTACGTTTTCAAACGAATTTTTGGTTTTTATTTTGTATCTTGCATTATATTCTGATTTTCCCCCCCAGAGCCTTATATATATGATGCCTGTGTGATGTTGCTTGGTTTCGCCTGGGGAGGATTGATATTTATTGCCTGTGATGTCATATTTTTAATTGTTAGCAGAATTTCGTAAGGAATTGCTGTAAAAGGGCTAATATTTTAGGGGAGGTTCTGTCAAAATTTTTACTAAATTTTCTAAAATCTATTATGTTTTGAAATGATATGTTGGTTTTTATTTTGTATCTTAGTCATATGAAGATTTTTTCTTCCAAGAGCCCTATATATATGATGTCTATGTGATGTTGTTTGGATTGGCCTGGGAAGAATTTATATTTCTTGACTGTGATGTTCAATTTTTAGTTGTGAGCAGAATTCTGTAAGGAATTGCTGTAAAATGGCTAATATTTTAGGGGAGGTTCTATCGAAATTTTTACAAAATTTTCTAAAATCTTTTATGATTACAAACTATATCTTAGTCTTTTATTTTATACTTTAGTCATATGAAGTTTTTTTTCCCAAGCCTTATATATATGATGCCTGTGTGATGTGGCTTGGATTGGGTTGGGGAGGATTCAATTTGATTGTCTACGATGTAAATGCTCTAAAAGGAATAATATTTCATGAGAGATTTTGTCAAAATTTTTACTACAATCCTGCCTGTGAAATTTTAAATAAGATTGTCGAAATAATTAATGTGCCGTAGGAAACAATTTAAAGGCGCAGTATTAGAAAACTATTAGGAATCAATATAATTTCAAAGAACGCCTGTAAAGAGTAGATGATTGTATTAGAAAGGTGAGTGCATTTTTTTAATTGATGTTCTCACAAAAATCTCTTGACTAAAATCTAGCTTTTTAAATAATTGGATAAGTCAATATTGAGATATTTAAGGCAATAAAGATAAATTCCTAAAAAACTAAAACATTTTAATCAATAATTGTTTTTTTTTTTTAAAGGTAGAAAGAGGTATATTGAATGATTTTTTATATGTAGTTCCGAATACGTGCCGTAGACACGTGCCACGGGCATACCTAGTATATATAATAAAACACAAAGAAAGCTATCAAGTGGCTCTTATTTAATTGGGTTGAATTCAATGGTTCAGATCTAACCTCACAAAACATATTTTTCCGCCCAAAAATTCCCCTCCAAAACTCAAATTCAAATCCCCCAAACAACTTATTTATTTATTTATTTCTCTCTCTCTTTCTCTCTCTCATTCTCTTTATTAATTACTCAAAAATTTATATTTTTAAATTTCAGGTTTGTTAATTTTCAGACTTTTTATGCATTTTTTTATTGCTCCTGTTACATTGAAAATAGCAAATATCTCATCAAAAGTTAAATTTCATCATTTTCCACACTCAAAGTTCTAAAAGGTTGAATTTTACACCACCATTTATAATTATTTTTCAACATATATTAATAGAAACATGGACTTTTATTTACAACTAATTATTATTTTACTATTCAAACCTGAGCTACATAATTATTGTTTTACTGTTTACAAGACTTTCATATGCTGTATCGTTTCGAAGACGTGCTGTAGGCACGTGTCCACGGGCAAATCTAGTCTATATAATAAAACACAAAGAAAGCTATCAAGTGGCTCTCCTTCAATCCCCCCAAAATCAAAGGCTCAGATCTAACCTCACAAAATACATTTCTCCCCCAAAAGTCTCCCCCCCCCCCCCCCCCCAAAAAAACTCAAATTCAAATTTTCCTCAAAACAACTCATTTATTTATTTAATTATCTCTCTCTCTCTCTCTCTCTCTCTCTCTCTCTCTCTCTATATATATATATATATATATATATATATATATATATAAACATGGACTTTTATACCCTAATTTATAATTATTTTTCACCATATACTAATAAAAACACAGACTTTTATTTACAACTAATTATTGTCATACTATTCAAACTTCAGCTACATAATTGTTCATTTACTATTTACAAGACTTTTCATATGTTGTATCGTTCTGAAGACGTGCCATAGGCACGTGGCCTCGGACAAATCTGTGGCACGTGGCCTCGGACAAATCTGGTGTGTGTGTGTGTGTATATATATATTTTTTTTGATCTGGACCGTTGGATCAAATAGATTTTTTTTGATCAGATCTTGCCTTAACCCGTCGTTGGGAATAACGGGTTAAGGAAAAATTTTATTTTAAAAAAAAGCCTTAACCCGTTCTTGGGAAGAACGGGTTAAGGCTATCTTTTATCATTTTTGTTGACATACAGTTCGTCTTCTTCTTCTCTCCCAACTCCAACGACGAACCCAAACCCAAACGACGGAAAAAAAACCCTAAAAAACCCTAGCTCCGACGATCGAAACCCTCGAACTCCCTCTTCTCTCCCCACTCCGAAGATCGAAACCCTCGAACTCCGACGATCGAAACCCTAGCTTCTCTTCCCCTCTTCGATACGAATTCGGAACCCTAGTTCTCTTCCAAAACCGATTGCTTGGCTTGATTTCGACCTATTCTGTAAGGTATACACTATTTCTTTACCCCAATAATCTACATTTGTAATTTTTTGATTGAATTTGTGTGTAGTAATTTATCTAGAAATTTGGAAAAAATTTAAATGTGTTAGTAGATTTTAGATGTAGAATCGGGTTGACCTCAAGTATATTCAATTGCCGAATTATGTTGCTTGCATTAGTAACTTGTAGAATTAGAATTGTATATACGAAATTAGTTAGAAACTTTTCAGTGCGGTTATGGTTGAAAACCCTACGAACGACCGTAAAAAAATACGAAACTTTTCGAGTAGGTTCGTCTCACGTAGTACAAGCCACACCAACTTGTAGAAGCGAGTTTTGACTCACGGTTCGAGAGATACGGCCGCGTATCGCTTTCGGTTGGAAAAAACCAAGTATAGCGGTGCACGGCCGTATATCGCAAACCGTGACTCGAAACTCGCTTCTACAAGTTCGGGTGGCTTACCCTACGTGAATTCGACCAAGTCGGATAGTTGTAAAATTTTCGGATGCCGTTTGTGCAGTTTTGCTCAACTTCCCTGCATGTGAATTTTTGACTTAGAATTTTGTAAGTGCGTTTAGAGTTTAAAACACTTCAAATCACCTCCAAAAATTACGAAACTTTGTGAGTTGGTTGGTGTCCCCTAGAAGAAGCCAACCCAATTTGTAGAAGTGAGTTTCGACTCACGGTTCGAGAGATATGGCCGCGTATCGCTTTCGTTTGAAAAAAATCATTACAAAGCGGTATACGGTCGTATCTCGCAAACCGGGAGTCAAAACTCACTTCTACAAGTTCAGCTAGCTTGCCCTATGTGAATTCGACCAAGTCGGGAAGTTTTAAAATTTTCGGATGTCGTTTGTGCGGTTTTCTCAACGTCCTCGCATTTTAAGTTTTAGACTTAGAATTTTCTAAGTGCGGGTAGATTAGAAAACTCTTCAAACGACCTCCAAAAAATACGAAACTTTGCGAGTTGGTTGGTGTCCCCTAGGAGAAGCCAAACCAAGTTGTAGAAGTGAGTTTCGACTCACGGTTCGAGAGATACGGCCGCGTATCGCTTACGGTTGGGGAAAAACCAAGTAAAGCGGTAGACGGCCGTATCTCGCAAACCGTGACTCGAAACTCGCTTCTACAAGTTCGGGTGGCTTGCCCTACGTGAATCCGACCAAGTCGAAAAGTTTTGAAATTTTCGGATGCCGTTTGCGCGGTTTCTCAACTTCCTCACATTACAAGTTTTAGACTTAGAATTTTGTAAGTGCGGGTAGATTAGAAAATCCTTCAAACGACCTCCAAAAAATACGAAACTCTGCGAGTTGGTTGGTGTCCCCAAGGAGAAGTCACCCAAACTTGTAGAAGTGAGTTTCGACTCACGATTCGAGAGATACGGCCGCGTATCGCTTTCGGTTGAAAAAAACGATTATAAAGCGGTATACGGTCGTATCTCGCAAACCGTGAGTCGAAACTCGCTTCTACAAGTTCGGGTGGCTTGCCCTACGTGAATTGCACCAAGACGGAAAGTTTTATAATTTTTGGATGTCGTTTGTGCGGTTTTGCTTCAATTCCTCAAATGAGAAGTTTTTTACTTTGAATTTTTTAAAAACGGGCCGATTAGAAAACACTTCGAACCACCTCCAAAAAATACGAAACTTTGCGAGTTGGTTGGTGTCCCCTATGATTAGCCAACCCAAGTTGTAGAAGCGAGTTTCAATTCACGGTTCGAGAGAACCGGCCGCGTATCGCTTTCGGTTGAAAAAAACTATTATAAAGCGGTATGTGGTCGTATCTCGCAAACCGTGAGTCGAAACTCACTTGTACAAGTTCGGGTGGCTTGCCCTACGTGAATCCGACCTAGTCGGAAAGTTTTATAGATTTTTTTGTTTTCATTCGTGCGTTTTTCAGTATAATTTCGGTATGTTTGTTTTGTTGTCATTTTTATCAACCATATTTTAAATTTTTTGTCAGATAGCTAAATGGCTAGAACAAGGCAACCGAGAAGCCCGTCCGGTAACACTAGTGGCGCACCAACTACTGAGGTAAGATTGATTACTATTATTGGTTTTAAATACGAACATGTAACATTATCTCAATAATAACACTTGTTATATTTATTCGTGTAGGTTGGTGGCCGTCAATCCACATCGGCTGAGGCAGGTCCGTCGTCCTCGGTTATATCACCCGGACCCGTGGACACAAGCGTACTCACCCTGCAACCCAAATACCGATCGGAAGCCGTGTGGAATGGGTCCGATAAAAAATGTAATTTTCGGAAGCACAGAGTTCTTCCTTTTGATGCGCGTATCACGCCGTATGTGGTGGAGGCCGGTTTCTACGGAGCAAGATTCATTCACTCTGTGAAGCTAGATCGGCGACTCCTTACAGCTCTAGTCGAGCGATGGAGGCTGGAGACCCACACATTCCACCTACCAGTGGGTGAGATGACGGTGACCCTACAGGATGTGGCAATGATAACAGGACTACCAGTCGATGGGGTTGCCGTGACGGGGAACATGGACTTCGATCGAGTTGAAGTTGTACGGGACTTACTCGGTATCGACTTGCAGTTGGTAGTTCTTCAAAGGAAAGAGGCCGCCGAAAAAGATATCCGCAAAAATGCCCCCGCAGATTTTGATGAAGATCTATTGAATGAACAAATAGAAGCTGCGAAAGATAAAGCGGAGTAAGAAGTGATGGATGACACTTTCGATGGTAAATTACTGTACATCACCTGGTTAAAATTTCAGTTCGAGGAGGATTATTTGAACCCCAATTCGGACGAGGAAACCCTGACGTACTATGCACGTGCATACATTTTTAGTTTGATAGGGGGACTTATCTTCCCGAACTCATCTGGATCAACCGTGCCGCTAATGTACCTACGGTTGTTGGAAGATTTTCGGTATGCGGGTCGCTATAGTTGGGGGAGTGCGGTACTGGCGCTACTATACAGGAATTTGTGCACATGTTCTTTAGGTGGCGTACAGATGGGTGGCCCAATGGTGCTACTACAGATATGAAGTTGGGAACGCATCCACATCGGACGTCCCCGTATTATTGAGCTTACACCAGAATGGTTGGCCGACCCGGGGGCAGCGGAGTTGTTACCTCCTCTAGGAGCATATTGGGCCGGTCGGCACACGTGGGCCGATAACCCACGCCAATCGCTAACCTACTACAGAGATGAGTTGGACAACCTGCGGGACGAGTTCGTCAACTGGAAACCGTACTCGGCCGACAGGTTGCAACGGGTTCCGCCAGTCTGCCTAGACAGATCCCTTTGGTTGACGGCTGCACCTCTTGTGAACTTTGGAGTTGTGGAGTTCCAGTATCCTGACAGGGTCTTGCGGCAATTCGGATATCAACAAAAGATTCCCGAGGTCAGGTCTTACGATAAAAAGTTGCACGAGGTCAGGGGAACGGGACGGGTGCCCAACTTCGATTGGGCTGATTATCATCGTTACCATGTAGCCAACTGGAACACCATGCGGCGGCAAATGACACCGAATATGATGTACGTCGCGATACCATACGATGGCTCCCTCCAGCAGGCATACATGATGTGGTACAAGCGAATAATCCGGTTGTACGTTTCTCCAACGGCCGCCGTACCAGCTGGTGTGCAACTTCCGATTCCCCCTACCCAGGTAGAACCACCTCCAGCATATTCCTCCTCCCAGCCGATGTACCAACCAAGGGCTGAGGCATATCGAAAAATAGTCAGTCAAATTTCATATAGTTTGTACGCATGTACTGTATTTAATTGATGTACACTAATTATGAATGATGTTTAAATTGGAATTTTTTACCAACTGTAGATTGAAAACGCATGGGAGGTTGTTCGAACGGTTGCTCGCGTCCTGAAGACTAGGATACCCGACAGCTTCAAGGCGGTAATCTGGGAGATGTTAGCCCCGTGCCGTCGTACTCTGGAGGACGCGGGTGAAGGTCCACAGGTTGAGGCCTATTTGAGAGCCAACGTGCCGCCAATAAGTTTAAGGCAAAAACAAACTGTGAGTAGGGGAATTCGAATCGCCGAGCCACAACAAGTACAAGAAGAGCCAAATCCCGAAGATGCTGATGAGGAACAGTCATCGGGTGATCCTGATTCTCCCCAAACACATGGCGCACGGCAAAATCCTCAAAGGAAGCGGCAACCTCCCAATCAATTCACACCAAGCGGTGGCAAGTGGCGTGGTCGTAGACGGTAATCTCTAATACTCTGTAATAGCGTATCTTTTGGTTGGTGATTTTGTTATTGCAGTAACTAACGTATTGTTTGTTTCTACGTTGATAAACTGTATGCAGGTGAATTTGTGTGCATGGTATGCAAGCCAAAGTCGAGAACGCCTTCATTTGTAATTAATTGTCTTTTGGCCACGTGCAACCTGATATGTATAATTTTGGTGTAAATTTTTGAATATTGAATTTATTTCAAGCAATTAAGTGGTTGGTCGTTATTGGACATTTGTACGCCTTAAACTTTCTTGTAAAGATATCTGTTGTATTATTTACTGTGATGTGCCTTCATTTGTGAATTTGTGAACAACATTTGATGAAGTCGTTTCTGTATAAGGAAAAATGTACACCACCCAAAACATGTATCAAAGGATGACTTTGTAATGTCAACTAGCATGCGGATCATGTACAATTTTCTATGTTTCTTCAAACAATATGTTATTGCCAGTTTGTAATGTTCCTTTATATGAATAAATTTTGTTTTGCAAATGGCTTGTTGTGAATGAATAGATTTGTATATGTATCAACAAAAGAATATATGTCCAACACCCGTGAAAGTTATTCGGCATATTTTTAAGCGGAGAATGCACAAATATGTATATGTATCAACAAAAGAAGATATAGTCTACAGAGTTGAAAGCAATGTAAGGAATTCTTAACCTAACCCGTTATCCCCAACTGTGGTTTATGGGATATAAATCGTCAACGCCAATGACGGGTAAAGGCTAGAGATATTGGCCGAGCTTCATCCCCTACATGTGAAGTATTGGACCAAAGTACTGCCAATATCTATCTCCTTAACCCGTCGTTCCCAATAACGGGTTAGGTTATATAAAACCATCAACGTCAATAACGGTTTAAGTGGAGAGATATTGGCCAAACTAAAACCCCTATATGTGAAGTATTGGTTAAGGGCTGCCTACATCTATCTCCTTAACCCGTTATTGCCGATAACGGGTTAGGTTATATTAAACCGTTAACGCCAATAACGATTTAAGTGGAGAGATATTGGCCGAACTAAAATCTCTATATGTGAAGTATTGGTTAAGGACTGCCAATATCTATCTCATTAACCCGTTATTGGGGAAAACGTGTTAAGGTATCATAACCCGTTATCCCCAATGACGGGCTAAGGTATAAAATATCTGGCAGCATATCTTCTTCTGAATACTGCATACATTTCACAATTTTCCACAATATAGATATATCCACCACAAAATACACAATCTCCAACACAAATAACAAATCTGTTCATATCGGCATGCAGACAATTTTCGTTAACACAAAATTCACAGACAGAACGAGTTCCCCAAATTGCACACATCTACCAATTTCACATTTTTCGACATAAATAAGTATTCGCAACCCCAAATGCCTGGTCAAATTCCATAGTAACATATTTTTGTTCACAAATACACAAAATAAACTGACATACAGACATTACATTATGATTAAATACATCATTAATTTACTTGTACCAAACAAGCCTACGGCAACTATCCACACAAATATACAATCCAAAATCAACAAATTTTTCAACGCATTGCTTCTTTCCATTGGGCGCGTTTTTCTTGTTTCATTCCGGACCTATACCAGAAAATTTAAAAAAAAACAAAGTTAACAATCCAGTCGAAATTAATAAATATCTGCACGAATAAATATAAAATTCAGCAATTATTCGGTGATTATTTTGAAAATTTGATATGACATACATATTAATAAATTTCTTAAAACCCCCTTAACACGAACCTTCGCCTTCGTCATCATCACTCTCTACAGCGTTTGAAGCTTCTTCATTCCCCACCGATCCACTAAAAAGGGAAGAAGAATGAGTTAGTACCGACCAAATTAACATTTATTGAGTCCAATTAACAAATACAAAATCTCTGATATAATACCTTGCTACATTTTTTGGGCAATTCCGTGAATCGTGGCCTACGACACGATGACATGTCCTGCAAAGTCTTGGCCTCTTCGTTTTTTGACCTTCTCTTACCGACTTCAACCGTTTCCCTTTAGACCTCCCCTTTGTGGTGCACTGTACAGGGTCACCTACATGTGCATGTGCATGTGCTTGTCCACCACTCTCAGGTTGTGTGCTACCTTCCTGTGGTGTGCTGTTCACTGACTCAATCTTAGCAAAGTCTTCAATTCCCTTCAGCATGTGGTCGAGCATGTACTTGTATCCTCACTCTGAAGAACAACCAAGATCGACCAAATGTCTTGAGTGCATACTCAGTTCACAATAACGCGAAGCAAAATTGTCGCCCACATTATTGGGAACCGGTATACTGCTTCTCCTCAGTTGATCCCTGGTCCATCGCCTACAAATATATTGTTCGGGTAGTGCGGTGTGATCTGTGAACCGAATAACTGCAAGTAGATATTTGCAGGGAATGCCTACGAAGTAGTACATGGAATAAGGGCATTTAGCAATTTTAGTGATTTTACAATACAAAATCACCCTCCCCGGTTCTGAATTTCCACAAACTGTTACAGAATAAGATGCACTATCCGGTGTATCCATACTCGCAATTAAACTCACATTAAGTAATAAGCTTTTGACAACTTCTTATTGAAATTTGTAGAAAATCTTCAAAGTGTATGTCCCTGCCATTTGTGACTCCAATGCCCACTCGGTCTTCAATTTTGGCCGCTCCTCGCGATTACGATATGTTTCTTTAAGTTCATCGTGTCTTTGTTTTACTAAGAGCCGGTCAAAGATGATGACAAATTCATGTAGTGAGTACTTTTTATGAGTATGGTGTTTCAAGGATGAATGTAGCGATTCGCTACGTTGGGTACTCAACATGCCCCCCCAAAATGAGTCTCTTGCATACATAGGGGCCCATTTTTCGCGGATCTCAAATTTTTCCTTCAACCATTTGTTATTTTCTAGTTTGTACTGAGAGATCAAATTTTTCCACTTCTGTTCGAATTCTGTTTTAAATTCCGCCGTATAAATGATAGTCTTCAAAGCATCCCTGAACTCATCAACGTTATTCGACATTCGAACTTCATGCGGTAGCTTATCCAAAATATGCCAAATGCAATATCTATGTGACGTGATTGGGAAAACTTTGAAAATTGCAGAAGTTATCCCGCGATCCTTATCTGTCACGATGTTGATCGGATCACATGGCATTGCAGCATGCCACTTTTCAAAGAACCACTCAAATGAGGATGTCTTCTCATTGGGGATGAACCCACAACCTAGGAATATTGATTGCCAATGATGGTTGAATCCAACAAATGGTACGAACAACATCCCGTATCGGTTTGTATTGTAGGTAGCGTCAAAGCAGAGAACATCCCCAAATACTTTGTAATTATTTCTAGCGATACCGTCCACCCAGACACAATGCGTCAATCGCCCTTCGGGATCACATTGGTAATCAAAATAGAATAAGGGATCGGTCGCCTTTTTGGATTCAAAAAACTCAAGTACCATTTGTCCGTCGTGTTCTTTTAAACCCTCCATCTCGTCTCTCCTGAGATTTCTTACATCGGTTTCGGTAAATCCAATTTTCTCATTACCTCCACTTGCACCTTCAAAGAATAGCATTTATTTGCATGCAGGGACATTAGCTTCGGTAAGTTGACCAATTATATTTTTATCTGTCTTAGTCAATTTACGGTTTCGAGGTAGCAAGTGACGTCTACCGGGTGAAGTAAATTCGTGATTGTGTGTTTCATTTAACGAATAAAGAATCCACGAATTACTTTGTGAATTACTATGTGGGTTTAGTTTGACACGGACGAAAGCTTTGCAACCCTTTCTAGAAGTTGTACCTCGTCTAGTTTCATTATGGCTATTCGGTGACTCCCCGGCTTTATTACAAACGTATGATTTATCCACTACATCGTTTCCCTTATATTTATTTCCACCCTTATGCATAGAGAATCCCGCACATTTGCAATATGATGAATAAAATTTTTCCGCATCCTCAAGGGTGGAAAATGTCATACCAATCTTCGGTTTTAGGTGCTCGTCAACATGAGGAAGATACTCGCCAAGTTGTTGTGCACGAACAAATTTATCCCCGGCAACAGAACTTCCTTCGAAACTGTCCATACCTAAGAAACCGTGAAAAGGAGAATAGTTAGGGGTACTAAACCGTTGTATTTGGTGTTTTTATAAGTGCGCAAGGCACCACAACTTGAAAAGGAGAAAAGTTTCGTATTTTTTGGAGGTGGTTTGAAGTGTTTTATAAGCGGCCCGCACTTAGAAAATTCTAATTCTAAAACTTGTAATGCGAGGAAATGAAGCAAAACCGCACAAACGACATCTGAAAATTATAAAACTTTCCGTCTAGGTGGAATTCACGTAGGGCAAGCCATCCGAACTTGTAGAAGGGAGTTTCGACTTACGGTCTGCGGGATACGACCGTATACCGCTTTATAATAGTTTTTTTCAACCGAAAACGATACACGGCCGTATCTCTCGAATCGTGAGTCAAAACTCACTTCTACAAATTCGGGTGGCTTCTCATAGGGGACACCAACCTAATCGCAAAGTTTCGTATTTTTTGGAGGTCGTTTGAAGGGTTTTCTAATCTATCCGCACTTAGAAAATTCTAAGTCTAAAACTTGTAGTGCGAGGAAGTTGAGAAAACCGCGCAAACGGCACCCAAAAATTATAAATCTTTCCGACTAGGTCGGATTCACGTAGGGCAAGCCACCCGAACTTGTAGAAGCGAGTTTCGACTCACGATTCGTGAGATACGGCCGTGTACCGGCTTTAGTTGTTTTTTCCAACCAAAACCGATACGCGGCCGTATCTCTCGGACCGTGAGTCGAAATTTACTTCTACAACTTTGGGTCACTTCTCGTAGGTGACACCAACCAAATCGCAAAGTTTTGTATTTTTTGGAGGTCGTTTGAAGGGTTTTTTAATCTACCCGCACTTAGAAAATTCTAAGTCTAAAACTTATAATGCGAGGAAGTTGAGAAAACCGCGCAAACGACATCCGAAAATTTTAGAACTTTCCGACTTGGTCGGATTCACATAGGGCAAGCCACCCGAACTTGTAGAAGCGAGTTTCGAGTCACGGTTTGCGAGATACGGCCGTCTACCGCTTTACTTGGTTTTTTCCAACCGTAAGCGATACGCGGCCGTATCTCTCGAACCGTGAGTCGAAACTCACTTCTACAAGTTGGTATGGCTTCTCGTAGGTGACACTAACCAACTCGCAAGGTTTCGTATTTTTTGGAGGTCGTTTGAAGGGTTTTCTAATCTAATCTAACCGCACTTACAAAATTCTAAGTCTAAAACTTGTAATGCGAGGAAGTTGAGAAAACCGCACAAACGGCATCCGAAAATTTTAAAACTTTCTGACTTGGTAGAATTCACATAGGGCAAGCCACCCGAACTTGTAGAAGCGAGTTTCGAGTCACGGTTTGCGAGATACGGCCGTCTACCGCTTTACTTGGTTTTTTCCCAACCGTAAGCGGTATACGCGGCCGTATCTCTCGAACCGTGAGTCAAAACTCACTTCTACAACTTGGTTTGGCTTCTCCTAGGGGACACCAACCAACTCGCAAAGTTTCGTATTTTTTGGAGGTCGTTTGAAGAGTTTTCTAATCTACCCGCACTTAGAAAATTCTAAGTCTAAAACTTAAAATGCGAGGACGTTGAGAAAACCGCACAAACGGCATCCGAAAATTTTAAAACTTCCCGGCTTGGTCGAATTCACGTAGGGCAAGCTAGCCGAACTTGTAGAAGTGAGTTTCGACTCCCGGTTTGCGAGATACGACCGTATACCGCTTTGTAATGATTTTTTTCAAACGAAAGCGATACGCGGCTATATCTCTCGAACCGTGAGTCGAAACTCACTTCTACAAGTTGGGTTGGCTTCTCCTAGGGGACACCAACCAACTCACAAAGATTCGTAATTTTTGGAGGTGATTTGAAGTGTTTTAAACTCTAAACGCACTTACAAAATTCTAAGTCAAAAATTCACATGCAGGGAAGTTGAGCAAAACCGCACAAACGGCATCCGAAAATTTTAAAACTTTTCGACTTGGTCGAATTCACGTAGGGCAAGCCACCCGAACTTGTAGAAACGAGTTTCGAGTCACGGTTTGCGATATAGGCCGTGCACTGCTATACTTGGTTTTTTCCAACCGAAAGCGATACGCGGCCGTATCTCTCGAACCGTGAGTCAAAACTCGCTTCTACAAGTTGGTGTGGCTTGTACTACGTGAGACGAACCTACTCGGAAAGTTTCGTATTTTTTTACGGTCGTTCGCAGGGTTTTCAACCATAACCGTACTGAAAAGTTTCTAACTAATTTCGTATATACAATTCTAATTCTACAAGTTACTAATGCAAGCAACATAATTCGGCAATTGAATATACTTGAGGTCAACCCGATTCTACATCTAAAATCTACTAACACATTTAAATTTTTTTCAAATTTCTAGATAAATTACTACACACAAATTCAATCAAAAAATTACAAATGTAGATTATTGGGGTAAAGAAATAGTGTATACCTTACGGATTAGGTCGAAATCAAGCCAAGCAATCGGTTTTGGAAGAGAACTAGGGTTCCGAATTCGTATCGAAGAGGGGAAGAGAAGCTAGGGTTTCGATCGTCGGAGTTCGAGGGTTTCGATCTTCGGAGTGGGGAGAGAAGAGGGAGTTCGAGGGTTTCGATCGTCGGAGCTAGGGTTTTTTAGGGTTTTTTTTCCGTCGTTTGGGTTTGGGTTCGTCGAAGAAAGAAGAAGAGAGCGGAAGAAGACGAACTGTATGTCGACGAAAATGAAAAAGGATAGCCTTAACCCGTTCTTCACAAGAACGGGTTAAGGCTATTTTTTAAAATAAAATTTTGCCTTAACCCGTTCTTCCCAACGACGGGTTAAGGCAAGATCTGATCAAAAAAAATGTATTTGATCCAACGGTCCAGATCGAAGTTTGCACGGATCCGTACGAACCGACCCGTTCCGGCCCGTTTGCAACCGAAGATCACTCTATATATATATATATATATATATATATATATATATATATATATATATATATATATATATATATATATATATATATATAGGGCTATCTTCCATTGCAAACGCAAATATCGTACGAACTCGTGCACACCACTTAACCAGTCATTGGGAATGACGGGTTAAGGCAAAACACATAACCCGTCATCACCAATGACGGGTTATGTATTTTGCCTTAACCCGTCATTGTGGATGATGGGTTAAGTGGTTCGCACGTTCGCAACTGCTACAGTAGCGTTTGCAACGGAAGAAGCCTGAGGCCTCTCTCTCTCTCTATATATATATATACTAGGTTTGCCCGTGGAAACGTGTCTACGGCACGTCTTCGAAACGGTGTACCTTATTGATCATATAAAATAGTTTTGGAGGTCCAGCAAATTAATTGAAGTAGCAAACATATTATATGGGAAACTTTTGGGGATCCAGCAAAAAACATATTATATGACTTTTTTGAACTATTTTTAAAGCTTTTAAATTTTTAATTTTTTTAGTTTTTAAAATTTTTATTTTTAAAAATTTTTAAAAATTTTATTTTCTTAATTTTTTGAATAGAAGAGGGAGGGGAAGAGAGAGAGAGAAAATAAATAAATTAATAAATATAAGAGTTGTTTTGGGTGGGGATTTGAATTTGAGTTTTGGAGGGAACTTTTGGGGGGAAAATATGTTTTGTGAGGTTAGATCTGGGCCTTTGATTTTTGAGGGAATTGAAGGAGAACCACTTGATAGTTTTCTTTGTGTTTTATTATATAGATAGATATATATATATATATATATCTACTATTATAATGGGAGAAGGGCTTAGTGGTCACCGGCTGTCATTTTGAAGCCAACACGTGCGCTGCACGTGTTGACAAAATGACTCATTTTGGTAAATATTTTCGGGAGTGGACCAGTGTGGTAAATATTTTCGAAAGCGGATCAGTTTGGAGATTATTCTCTTTTGGGTTATGGACTAACGTTGGTAAATATTTTCGAAAGCGGACCGGTTTGGTCAATATTTTCGGAAGTGGATCAGTTTGGAAATTATTTTCTTTTTGTCCTTTCTCATCATCCCTTCAATTTTTTCTACGTGCACGTGTGCACGTGTATAGTACTAGTATATATATATTAGACTGCTTTCACACTTTTCCCAACAATATTATTATTTTATTTATATCTTTTCTGGTTCTGCATAATAAAATTGTTTCGTACATATATTTTGAGTCATAAGAACGATAAGGTAATTTAAACTTAAAGGGAGCTAACTGAGTGCTAAAGCAAACAGATTAATATATTCGATTAGAGTGCTAATGCTTAGCCTTGTGCGTTGCTGCATTTAAAAACTAAGAAAATACATCATTGATATATAGATGAGAGAGTTGAGCTACTATCCTCTTTTGAATTGTGATACTAACTGTATACATCATTTTATTATTAATAAATAAATAAAGAAAGTGACATATTTACTTCTTCGTAAAAAAAAAAAAAAAAAATTTCTAATGTACATTGTACATGTAGCATCAATCCTACTAGCTAGAATCATAATACTTCACAGTTTTTTATATTGCGACCGATGTCGTTCACTTTCCCACACAAACATGTGTACAAAACTTTTTTCTTCTTTCCTTTTTTTTTGCAATATTATCTATATCTATATAATAAATTACAAAGATAGCTATTAAGTGGCTCTCATTCAATTTTTCCTAAAACCAATGGCCTAGATTAATTCTCACAAAACATATTTTTCCGTCCAAAATTTTAAACTCAAAATTAAATTTTCCCCCCTCCAAAACTAAAAAAACTTACTTTATTATTACTATTTCTCTCTTCTCTCTTCTATATTCACTTTTTCATATTTCTCTCTTTCTCTCTCCCCCCCTCTCTCCCGTTCTTTCTTAACTTAGAAATTTAGATTTTAAGATTTCGGGTTTCTAAAATTTTTAGAATTTTTATGTTTTTTTTATTGTACATGTTATATTGAAAATAGCAAATATCTCTTCAATAGTTAAATTTCATCATTTTCCACCCTTAAAGTTCTAAGAAGTTGGATTTTACACCCTCATTTATAATTATTTTTTCAACATATACTAATAGAAACATAGACTTTTATTTACAACTAATTATTTTCATACTATTCAAACTTGAACTACATAATTGTTGTTTTACTGTTTACAGGGCTTTTCGTATGTTGTATCGTTCCGAATACGTGCCGTAGGCACGTGTCCACGGGAAATCTAGTAATTATATAAAACACAAAGAAAGCTATCAAGTGGCTCTCATTCAATAGGGTTGAAATCAATGGTCCAGATCTAACATCACAAAACATATTTTTCCGTCCAAAAGTTTTTTCCCCAAAACTCAAATTCAAATCCCCCCAAAACAACTCATTTATTTATTTATTTCTCTCTCTCTCTCATTCTCTTTCTATTTATTTAGAAATTTATATTTTCAGATTCCAGGTTTGTAAATTTTCGTATTTTTTATGCATTTTTTTTGCTCATGTTACATTAAAAATAGCAAATATCTCATCAATAGTTAAATTTCATCATTTCCCCCTCAAAGTTCTAAGAAGTTGGATTTTACATCTCCATTTATAATTTTTTTTAAACATATGCTAATGAAAACATAAATTTCTATTTACAAATAATTATTCTTTTACTATTCAAATTTGAGCTAAATAATTATTGTTTTTTAAACATATGCTAATGAAAAAAATTAGAAAGAGGGTCGTCTATTAACTTATTATTTTTTCTTTAATGAAACAGGATGACAAAATAAAAAAACCAATTATATATGATAAACTTACCTTACCAAAATATTTTTTCATTGTTGTTTTACTTTTGAACTTTAATAGAACTGGGATGCAGCTGATATGGACCTCAAATTTATAAATGCCATTACATTGATCAATTGGGGTTGCAATAAGGTAAACTTATATTTACTACAACTACACCCAATGTTAACCATTAATTGCTGCTAATTTAATTCTTCTTTTTTTCTCCAGATTGTCGTTCGCACTTAGAACCGTTATGTACAGATTGACAGTTTAACTTTTTGTAGGGTGATGAAGAACATGTTTGGTTGAAGGTATTGTTCTGTTTGAAAGGAAATTGTTTCAAAACTATTACTATTGTTTTCAAACTTTTATTGTTTTAATTGTTTATTGTAAACTCTTACTATTTGATTCAAAACTCTTATTGTTTTTTTAGGCTCATTGTTTGGCCCCATTTTTGAGGACTTCAACCATTGTTTGTAATTTTATTTTTTTCATTCGGTTGATTGGTGTTTATTATGGTAGAGGATGTAATAGTTGTAATAGTTGCAATATTTAGCATTTTGGGAGATGATGTAAGTAACTGTATATATATAATGATGATATAATATAATTATGTTAATACCCGTACCCGCAATTTTGTGGAGTATTGGGTTCTGTGTTTGGTTTTTTAAAGGTTTTTCAAAAGGTTTTTCAAAAATACATTACGTTTTCAAACGAATTTTTGGTTTTTATTTTGTATCTTGCATTATATTCTGATTTTTTCCCCCAGAGCCTTATATATATGATGCCTGTGTGATGTTGCTTGGTTTCGCCTGGGGAGGATTGATATTTATTGCCTGTGATGTCATATTTTTAATTGTTAGCAGAATTCCGTAAGGAATTGCTGTAAAAGGGCTAATATTTTAGGGGAGGTTCTGCCAAAATTTTTACTAAATTTTCTAAAATCTATTATGTTTTGAAATGATATGTTGGTTTTTATTTTGTATCTTAGTCATATGAAGATTTTTTCTTCCAAGAGCCCTATATATATGATGTCTGTGTGATGTTGTTTGGATTGGCCTAGGGAGAATTTATATTTCTTGACTGTGATGTTCAATTTTTAATTGTGAGCAGAATTCTGTAAGGAATTGCTGTAAAATGGCTAATATTTTAGGGGAGGTTCTATCGAAATTTTTACAAAATTTTCTAAAATCTTTTATGATTACAAACTATAACTTGGTCTTTTATTTTATACTTTAGTCATATGAAGTTTTTTTTCCCAAGCCTTATATATATGATGCCTGTGTGATGTGGCTTGGATTGGACTGGGGATGATTCAATTTGATTATCTACGATGTTAATGCTCTAAAAGGAATAATATTTCATGAGAGATTTTGTCAAAATTTTTACTACAATCCTACCTGTGAAATTTTAAATAAGGTTGTGTGGTAGGGTAAAAATGGCCCGAACGCCCAACCAGGGCCCAATACAACTCTCACTCAAGAAAGGTAAAAATAGCAATTTAGTCCGGCTTCGAACCATTACAGGGTCGGCGCCGAACCTCAAGTGCACCCCCACAGAACCAGCCTCCTCGTATCCGGCGAGCCTCAGTGGTCCTCGGTATCCGATCCGTGACAGCCCCACGGGCCATCCCCCCTCTCTGGCGAAGCGGGGGGATGACCTGGCACCGCCTAGGCCCTCCGATTCTCCCAGAAGCACAGAAGACCCACGATCAGCCATGTCAGCTCCAAATACCACCCAGGGTTTTGCCACGTCAGCCCTATACCGCTCCTGGTATGGCCACGTCTGCCCTAAACCCCCTGGGTCCTCTGCCACGTCAGGCCCATGGGCTTTCGGGTCCAGACCCGGCCCCCAAGCGGATCCAAACCCGGTTGGGATTCCCTATAAATACTAGACCCTCACCCACCTTTTCAGGTAATCAATCTTTTTCCACCTAAATTCACCTAGTTATTGCTACTCTCTCACAGAGACTGACTAGATCGTCGGAGGGTCCGCCACCGGGACAAACCCCGGTGTTTCAGGACCGTCTGCAGGTACACAAGACCTCGGATCCGAATCCTCTGATCCGAGCCCAGATCTCCGAATCACCCCGAGGTCGCCACAGGTTCCGCCCGATCAGCCAAGGGTCGTCAGACGAGCAGCATTCTCCTTCAAATACAAATTGAGTCCGAACTCACACCTGGTGCATCCACACGTCTTCCAGAAATAAACCGCATCAGGTTGGCACCGTCTGTGGGAACTTTTGCTTCAGAAACCGACCCGAGCCCGACCATCGAGCGACCTCGACAGCCGAACTCCCATGGCCTCCAGAGGCCAGGGGGCCGCGTCCTCCGTCAACCGACGGGACACACCCCCACCAAATGCCAATGCTGGGCCACGCGCATCAAGGCACGGAGATTCCCATCAGGGATCCCGGCGAAGCACCACCCGTACAGTCCAGCCCGACCTACGAGGAATAATCGTCAACCGTCAAATCACCCACAGCAGGGGAAGGGCCGCTTCCAACCCGGCCCCGAACCATCCACGACCACCGCCCGAGAGACGGAGGCCCGCACTCAGCCACATCGGAAGGCAACCTTCAGGGCAGCCGAACAGGGTCGAGGGAGCCCCCGTCACTCAGGAGGAGTTCCGGGACTTCCGAAGGGAAATTCTTGGGGCTCTCCGACGGGCCCCCAGGGGAGAAACCCTCCATTCCCAAACCAGGTCGGACACCGAGGCCAGCGTGTCCCGACCATCAACAATCCAGCCAGAGGACGATGACGTACTCCTAAGGCGCCTCCAAGAAATGGAAGATCGCCTCGATCACATAGGGGACGGCGGCCAAAGAGCGGCTCAGGGGTACAGGCCTATCCGACCTCCCTTTTCCACCCCTATCCTCCAGGCAGAAATACCCAAGAACTTCCGACCCCCTCAATTCGAGACCTACGACGGCGAGGGAGATCCTGCTGATCACATGGAGGGCTTCAAAACCCTCATGATGATTCACAGCGCCTCAGACCCCCTGCTGTGCCGAGCCTTCCCGGCCACCCTTCGGGGCCCGGCTCGTGAATGGTTCTCAAAGCTCGCCCCCGGCTCCATTTACTCCTTCGACCAACTAGAGGACAATTTTCTTGCCCACTTTGTCACTAGCCGGAAGGCCGAGAGGACCAGCGCCTCATTACTGGGGCTCCGACAGATAGAGGGGGAGTCACTCAGAGTGTTCGTACGGAGGTTTACCGCAGAGGCAAGATCGGTCTCCTCCCTCGATCCGGGCGTCGCCTCTGCGGCATTTCGGCACAACGTCCGTCATGGACAACTGAAGGCTTCTCTGGCGAAGAAACCCCCCGTCGACTTTCCCGACCTCCTCAACAGGTTGATTTCCCGTCTCGGCATCGATCGGGTTCGCAGGAGGGTCGGCGGCCGGGTTGCCAACGGGCCCTTCCTCGGCCGGAGTCTTCGGTATTCCCTCAATCTCCATGTCATACTCGAAACCGGACAGGTCGACGGACGAGTAGAAGTGCCTCACATGGCTGAGGGCCTTCGCGTAGCACTCATCCTGGGCCTTGATCACCATCCACTGACCCGCATCCGTCAGCTCGGCCCTCTCCTTGGCAAACGCAGCCGTCAACTCCTCCTTCTCCTTGGCCAACTTCTTCTTCAAGGAGACCACCCTCTTCCCCCACTCGGTGTCCTGAGCCTCGAGCTCGAGCTTCATCTTCTGCTCCCTTTTATGCGAACCCTCGAGCTCGATCCGCATCTCCTTCATCTCCCGCTCGCTCTTGTCCGCCCGAACCCGCTCTTGCGACAGGGACGCTTCGTAAAGATTCTTTACATTAGCCCCCTGCATACAAGCTTGCGTTCAACATAACACTGATAAGGGAAGAACTCCCGAAGTAAGATTAACGAGAAAGAGGGGGTCGACAAGCTTACCAGCACGGTGGCCTGCGCCAGGCGCGTAAAGGCCACCTCTACGGGCTCACTCTCCATCGCTTGGCGATCACGAGGGGTCGCCAGCTTCTCCGCCACCTCAACAGCCTGGGCTTCCTCGGTCAGACAGTCGCCCATCCGAACCGACCAGTTCGGCGCCCACCGTTGCCGCAACATCTCCACCACCGGGTCCTCCTCCTCCACCTCTACCAAGGGACCTTTCCCCTTGTTGAGATCAGACGCCCTCGCTGGACCCTTACCCCTCGAAGGGGCCGCCCCCTTGCTCGTCTCCAAGCGCGCCCACTTGGCCTTCGGCTTAAGCGGGACCTCCGAGATAACCAGGGGCGGCTCCCTCGGCCTCTTCACCGACTCCCTCTTCTTCTTCTTCTCGGCATTCTCCTTCTTTATGGCGAGCCTCCTGGCTTTGATCGATGCCTCATCCATATCTGCGGAAAAAACCATTAAGAAGCAATAAGCAGGAAAGCACGAAAAGACCAAGAGAAATGAAACAACTACATACGCAGAACAGCTGGGCTCAGTCCGACGCTCGCCAGATGGGCCTCCGTCACCTTCGTCCAATCGATACTAGGGGACAAACGGAGGTGCTCGACAAACCCCCACTCCTCGGCCGACAGATCCCCCTGCCTCGGCGCAGGATAGCTCGGCTTGGAATAGTTCCATCTAGTCGGAATGTCCCAAGGCTCTGCACTCCGAATCACCAAATATTTCTTCTTCCAAACCTTAATAGAGTCCGAGTGGCTATGTACAACCTTCCTCTTACTCCGGGGGGAGATATAGTAAATGCCCTCAGCCGCCGAACTGATCATCAACATCGCTCGGAACACGTTCAACTGCAGGGGTACCTTCCGTGCCTCGCACATCAGTATGAAACAGATTATCTGCTTCCAAGAGTTCGGCCCGTACTACATCGGAGCCAAGGAGGCCCAGTTCAACACTTCCCGAACAAACGAGTGGACTGGCAGCCTCAGTCCAGAGATGAAGGCGTCCACTGGGAAGACGCAACACCAAGCAGATAAGGGATCGGTTGGGCGCAGAGTAGGGCTCGGCAACATCAATTCGTAGCCAGGACCTATGTGGTACGCCAGCTGCAAAACCTCCAAGTCCCCGCCCTCCAAGACGGTCAGAATCGCGTCCATCGTCCCCCTCTTCCGACTCGGCGAGGAAGCCTGCACACCGAAGAGCTCCTTGTCAGATAGGTCGTCAGGATACTGACGGAAAGGCTTCGGCTGCACGGGCAAACCTGTCCACAAATTACGGTATACGGGCGCCTGGCTCGAACCACCAGTCCCTGGTCCTGCCTTCCTCGGAGCCTTCTTCTTCTTCGTCTTGGTTCGCTCCGGCGAGGGAGTGAATAAGGGCCCCAAGACGGTCGGCATGGAACTCGGACCCGCACCCTGAACTCTGGATCTCTTTACAATGCCACCCTCGCCTCCCTCTTCCTCGAAAGTCAACTCCAAAACGCGGACGCCGCCCGAGCCATCATTCGTCTCCCCCGACTCACTACTCTCCACCACAAAGGGACGTCGGGAGCGTAACGGCCTCACACCATGTACCTCCTCCTCCTCACCTACGGGTTCCTCCCACGAAACCGAATCGGAAGACTCCTCGACGTATACTGACTCCCCCTCAAGTACGGGCTCCTCCCACAAAGTCGAGTCGGAAACAGGTTTCACTTCCCCCCTAGATGTCGACGCTGACGAGCCAGACTGAGCCCTATCCATCTGTGCCTAAAACTAAACAAACTTACCAACTCACCTGGGGTCACTTCGGAAGGGCGAGTCTAGTACAACAAGTTGCAGGGGCGAGCGCTAAAGTGTGGAGAAATTTTTGAACAAAAAATGGCGGCAAGAAGGGAGTGGGCTAGAAGAGGAGAGGGGGGGGAGTATTTATAAAGGACGAAAGCGACTCCTCGATTCCCGCAAGAACTGTTCACCTATTTGACGTGCAACTGCCGCCTGGGAAATCGCGCCACGACCTCAAAACGTGCGCTGCTGACGTCATCCAACACCAGGCTGGCAGCCAGACGAGGGGGTCAGTTCGGAGGGGGCCTTCGGCAAAGAGAACGTTTTTACTTAAAAGTTTAAGGCACCGCCCTTAGACAGACGCCCCGGGCTCCAGGACTCGACCGATTCCCCTTTCACCCGCGAGCAGTTCGAGGCTTACAGCCTCGGCGGCCGAAACCCCGAACTGTTCGAGGGTGAGACAGAAACCGCCATCACCTGGGGCCCTATTTGAAGACAGAGTGGCCGACCTCCAATCGGAGACGACCCACCTATCCGGGGCACTCCGGCCCCAAGCCTGGGGTTGGTAGATGCCCCTCCCATCTGGATCTCTCTCGGGCCAAACAGCCAAATCAGGGTCGTCTGTCCCGAAAAAGGATCCAGACGGCAGAAGCATCACCAATCCGAGGCTACTCATCTATTGGTCCGAATTTCGGTCGTTACCCCTCTCGCCCCGATCCCCCCCGGATCTGGCGGCCGTATCAGAGCGATCAGATCCAAGAGAAGATCGGGGCGGCAGAGAAACCACCTCTCCAACACAACCAAAGGAAAAATTTTGCAAAAGGCAGACGTCCGCCGTAGCAGACACCTTGGAGGGCCCGTAGACCACTCTTGCTGTGATCCAACCCGCTGCGGAGAGGGGTACTTATAGCCTCCCCCATAAACCAGCTTTTATGACGTGGGGAAAACCAAACGACGGAAGACCATGCGCCATACATTTATTAGGCGGCGCCATTAAGGCCCCTGGGAAATTGGTACGTCGCACAGATCCCGGGGCACCTTCAATACTCCGCAAAAGATGGCAGGCTACCCTGCCCAACATTCCTAAGGCACAACGGCTCGCCATCGCCCTTACCGACCCGTAATCCCTCGCCAAGCTCGAGGTCGGGTCTGGCACCAGGGTAGTCTTCTCAGGAAGGCTCAACGGCTCGCCACCCCCCTTGTTGACCCATAAGTCCCTCGCCTGCTCGAGGTCGGGTCTAACACCAGGGTAGTCTTCTCAGGAAGGCACCACGGCTCGCCATCGCCCTTACCGACCCATAATCCCTCGCCAAGCTCGAGGTCAGGTCTGGCACCAGGGTAGTCTTCTCAGGAAGGCTCAACGGCTCGCCACCCCCCTTGTTGACCCATAAGTCCCTCGCCTGCTCGAGGTCGGGTCTAACACTAGGGTAGTCTTCTCAGGAAGGCTCCAAGGCTCGCCATCGCCCTTACCAACCCGTAATCCCTTGCCAAGCTCGAGGTCAGGTCTGGCACCAGGGTAGTCTTCTCAGGAAGGCTCAACGGCTCGCCACCCCCCTTGTTGACCCATAAGTCCCTCGCCTGCTCGAGGTCGGGTCTAACACCAGGGTAGTCTTCTCAGGAAGGCTCCACGGCTCGCCATCGCCCTTACCAACCCGTAATCCCTCGCCAAGCTCGAGGTCAGGTCTGGCACCAGGGTAGTCTTCTCAGGAAGGCTCAACGGCTCGCCACTCTCCTTGTTGGCCCATAAGTCCCTCGCCTGCTCGAGGTCGGGTCTAGCACTAGGGTAGTCTTCTCAGGAAGGCTCCATGGCTCGCCATCGCCCTTGCCGACCCGTAATCCCTCGCCAAGCTCGAGGTCAGGTCTGGCACCAGGGTAGTCTTCTCAGGAAGGCTCAACGGCTCGCCACCCCCCTTGTTGGCCCATAAGTCCCTCGCCTGCTCGAGGTCGAGTCCAGCACCAGGGTAGTCTTCTCAGGAAGGCTCCACGACTCACCTTCAACCGCACCGACCTAGAAACCCTCGCCCTCCCGAGGCTAGGTCTGGCACCTTGGCAATCTTCCCAGGAAGCCTCAGGGCGGCCCCCTCATGAGGGTCCAGCGATTCGCCATCCCATTTTCACGACCATGAACACTCCTCCCCGGCTAGCTCCCGCACCCCGGCAGGAGTGGGGGGCTTGTGTGGTAGGGTAAAAATGGCCCGAACGCCCAACCAGGGCCCAATACAACTCTCACTTAAGAAAGGTAAAAATAGCAATTTAGTCCGGCTTCGAACCATTACAGGGTCGGCGCCGAACCTCAAGTGCACCCCCACAGAACCAGCCTCCTCGTATCCGGCGAGCCTCAGTGGTCCTCGGTATCCGATCCGTGACAGCCCCACGGGCCGTCCCCCCTCTCTGGCGAAGCGGGGGGATGACCTGGCACCGCCTAGGCCCTCCGATTCTCCCAGAAGCACAGAAGACCCACGATCAGCCATATCAGCTCCAAATACTACCCAGGGTTTTGCCACGTCAGCCCTATACCGCTCCTGGTATGGCCACGTCTGCCCTAAACCCCCTGGGTCCTCTGCCACGTCAGGCCCATGGGCTTTCGGGTCCAGACCCGGCCCCCAAGCGGATCCAAACCCGGTTGGGATTCCCTATAAATACTAGACCCTCACCCACCTTTTCAGGTAATCAATCTTTTTCCACCTAAATTCACCTAGTTATTGCTACTCTCTCACAGAGACTGACTAGATCGTCGGAGGGTCCGCCACCGGGACAAACCCCGGTGTTTCAGGACCGTCTGCAGGTACACAAGACCTCGGATCCGAATCCTCTGATCCGAGCCCAGATCTCCGAATCACCCCGAGGTCGCCACAGGTTCCGCCCGATCAGCCAAGGATCGTCAGACGAGCAGCATTCTCCTTCAAATACAAATTGAGTCCGAACTCACACCTGGTGCATCCACACATCTCCCAGAAATAAACCGCATCAGTTGTCGAAATAATTAATGTGCCGTAGGAAACAATTTAAAGGTGCAGTATTAGAAAACTATTAGGAATCAATATAATTTCAAAGGACGCCTGTAAAGAGTAGATGATTATTGTATTAGAAAGGTGAGTGCATTTTTTTAATTGATGTTCTCACAAAAATCTCTTGACTAAAATCTAGCTTTTTAAATAATTGGATAAATCAATATTGAGATATTTAAGGCGATAAAGATAAATTTCTAAAAAACTAAAACATTTTAATCAATAATTGTTTATTTTTTAAAGGTAGAAAGAGGTATATTGAATGATTTTTTATATGTAGTTCCGAATACGTGCCGTAGGCACGTGCCACGGGCATACCTAGTATATATACAATAAAACACAAAGAAAGCTATCAAGTGGCTCTTATTTAATTGGGTTGAAATCAATGGTTCAGATCTAACCTCACAAAACATATTTTTCCGCCCAAAAGTTCCCCTCCAAAACTCAAATTCAAATCCCCCAAACAACTTATTTATTTATTTATTTATTTCTCTCTCTTTCTCTCTCTCTCATTCTCTTTATTAATTACTCAGAAATTTATATTTTTAAATTTTAGGTTTGTTAATTTTCAGACTTTTTATGCATTTTTTTATTGCTCCTGTTACATTGAAAATAACAAATATCTCATCAACAGTTAAATTTCATCATTTTCCACACTCAAAGTTCTAAGAGGTTGGATTTTACACCACCATTTATAATTATTTTTTAACATATATTAATGGAAACATGGACTTTTATTTACAACTAATTATTATTTTACTATTCAAACTTGAGCTACATAATTATTGTTTTACTGTTTACAAGACTTTCATATGCTGTATCGTTTCGAAGACGTGCTGTAGGCACGTGTCCACGGGCAAATCTAGTCTATATAATAAAACACAAAGAAAGCTATCAAGTGGCTCTCCTTCAATCCCCCCAAAATCAAAGGCTCAGATCTAACCTCACAAAACACATTTTCCCCCCAAAAGTCCCCCCCCCCCCCCCCCCCCAAAACTCAAATTCAAATTTTCCTCAAAACAACTCATTTATTTATTTAATTATCTCTCTCTCTCTCTCTCTCTCTCTCTCTCTCTCTCTCTCTCTCTCTCTCTCTCTATATATATATATATATATATATATATATATATATATATATATATATATATAAATATGGACTTTTATACCCCAATTTATAATTATTTTTCACCATATACTAATAGAAACACACACTTTTATTTACAACTAATTATTGTCATACTATTCAAATTTCAGCTACATAATTGTTCATTTACTATTTACAAAACTTTTCATATGCTGTATCGTTCTTTTTGACGAGTAAAAGGTAGGATTTTCCTACCTCACAGAAAATATATATTTATATTAAAAAGAGTTTAAGGACTATTACAAAAAAACTATCTGAATAGAGGCTTATAAAGATAAAACGAGTCACTTGATGGGTCTAGGTTTGAGATAGCATGCATCTGTGTCGTAGAGAGGGTAGTGGACTTCTGTCGTACTCCTCTACTAGACGCAAAAACATGATCTCATCCCCCTTCCCCATCAACAGCAAGTGACTGGTATTAAAAAACCTCCAAACAGACATTCAAAAAGTAATTTCCAGTTACATCAGCAGAGTTATCAAAACTATGAGTCCAAAAGAGCAAAAATAACATCCATCCACATATAACCAACTCCGAACTGCAAGACTAGGCCGAACAACTCCCCTCATCGCTATCAAACTGATCAGCCCGAAAGAGTGCTTGCTTTAAAAGAGCATCTTGCACACCTGCTATTTCCATCTCGTTCATTAGCTTTGCCTTCTTCTTCCCGCTGTCCATCCCATCTATCCAAGAGCGAAAAGAAAAAATTGCATTAGTAATAATGTCCTTTGCTTGCACGGCATTAGAAGTAAAAGTGCGTTGATTTCTAGCAAGCCATAAACTCCAGCAAATTGAGACAGTTAAAAGATGCCAAGTGAATCTGTGATTATGAGTTCCAAAACACCAGGTCGTGAAGCACTCGTGTATATGATGGGGCATGTTATGGATATTGAGCATATCGGTGAAGTGTTTCCATGTTGCCACAGCAACTGGACATTCAAAAAAGATATGGAAGGTCGATTCAACAGGACATGCACAAGCTGTGCATGTAGTGTCGCCCGACCAACCTTTAGAGCGAAGAAATTCCTTCGAGTTGAGCTTGTTCCAACTTAGCAGCCAGATGAACACCTTACATTTGAGTGGGGCGGGTGAGGACCAAGTAGCAGCGTAGTAAGGGGAACGGAGGCCAGCCATGATGAAGAAGTTATAAGCCGATTTGACAGTATAAATAGAGGATGCAGTCAATCTCCAGGATGGTTGATCTTCAGAGGCTGTGGGTTGGAAGTCTGCAAGCAACTCAATCACGCGCAGCTTGTCCTCTCTCATTGAGTCAGTAAGGACACAATTTAGTCTCGGCTGCCAGTGCCAAGAGCCATCTGACCAAGATCCCTGCGAAATAATGTCAGCTTCAGAATTCCATGCCGCAGCAGTCAGTGTTGGGAATAGGGAAGAAATGCTGGCTCCATGGATCCATTTGGCCATCCAAAAATTGATGAGCGTACCCTTACCAAGGCTCCAATTGATGTTAATAAGGAATTGGTCTTTCAGCGGATAAATACCCTTCCAGAAGCAAGAGGCAGTAGAAGGACATATCAGTTGGTTTGGCTCACTGCGTTGATACAGGATGTTAATAAGGAATTTGTAGAACCCCGTATTTTCAAATATTATTTTAATTATTTGAAAATGAATTTAAATGATTTTTGAGGATTTAATAAATATTTTCTAAGAAAGTTATCTTTTGTACACGTGCAAAACACGTGCAAATGACTTTTCAGAAGTTTGGAAAATTAAGTTTTCTTTATGAAAAATCATTATTTATTATTTGAAGATTATTTAGTATTTTTCCAGATTTTTCTGAAATTAATTAGTACTATTTGCAATTTTTGAGAAAAGAAGGACTTATTTGCAAAAGTGACATTTTTGAGGATTGAAGCGCAAAAATGCATTTGCTGGACATTCCGATCAGTATTTTTTGAAGTTTGGAAATATATTTTCTATTAGATCCTAACTTAAATGATATTTGATTTAAATTTCAAGAATAGAATTATATATGCAAGATGTATTTTGGAAAGGAGTATTTTGCAAAGGAGGGAATATAACCCTAATATTCTATCCGGCATATATAAGGGAAATCCTTTTTCCCTAGCCGTCATTGAGAACTCACAGAATTTTGAGATTATTTTGAGGAGCAAAAAAGAGGATTCTTGGATCTAGCAAGGAGAAAGCTTTTGGCGGATTTTCATCAAAACAAAGGTGAGTGGTTTGTTTTGTTGTTTTGTTTTGCTTTGCTTGTTTTGTTTGTCTTGATTGATGAATGACGTAAGATCTTGTTATGCTTGTTTGTGATCATTATGCCATTATTTTGTTAGTCCCATTGAATGTATGGTATGGATCTTTTATTTGTTATGGAGGATGAGAACTCTTGTTGATATTTGAACCATGTATGAGAAAATATTAAGATTTGTTGAGGAAATGTTGATCTATGAGATCGTATTGTTGGGAGACATATTAAGAATTGATTTTGTTGTGATTAGATGGTAAACACCTGGACCTTATGGTTGTAAATCAGATTTGGATTAAGTTATGAAAGACATTTTGTTGAGAACAACCCTAATGGGAGAATTAAGAATTGAGATCATGAGAATATGAGATTGGAGAAATTGATGATTTAGTAATGTAACCATGATGGAGATTATTGAGAATTGTTTATTTGCCTGGATATAAATTAAATTTATGATCGATGAATCTTTAGAATACTCCCGTTTGATTTGTGTTCAGACCTATACTTTTTGTAAGTCGGTAGCCGACAGTCGACTGGACTGCGAAGCAGTCGACTGGTACGAGCCTACTGTGTATTTTCAGTCTTTGAGTTTGGTTCGGGACAGTCGACCTAGACTGAGGTCAGTCGACTGGTCTTCTGTCTGTAATTTGTTCGGTCCTGTCGGGACAGTCGACTGATCTTTCCTTAGTTTATTTTTGAGAAATGTTGGATTATGTCCTCTGGACAGTCGACTGATCTGATGTGTAGTCGACTGGTCCTGAAGGATCTTTGTATTTGATTGTGAGATATTTTGTTTAGTGTTTGATTTTAAGATGTTCAGTCAAGTATTTGTTTTTGAGATATTCAGTTAAGAACATGATTTTGAGATATTTTGTTGAGCCACTTGTTAAGTGGAATTTGTTCAGATATTTATTTTTGAGTCTCTAGAGGTAGGTGACCTAGTATACCGGTGTTTGTTCAGTTATTTGTTGAGGCCCATCGAGGGAAATTTTCAGTTATTCAGATTTTTTAGTCCGGTAGGGTACACTACTCTAGGAGATTTGTTCAGTAACCCAAACTAATAAGGACAGGCATTAGTAGTGTCATGACGAATGGGAACTTGAGTTATGCACCTCAGTATGGCTTTTGATGTAGGATTTAATCTCCTGAATTATCCAAGTAGTTAACTTGTGATGTGTGATTTATCTCCGAAATTATCCAGGTAGTTAACCTGTGATGCGAGGTATTTCTCCTGAATTATCCAAGTAATTATCTTGAGATGTGGGATTGAACTACGGAATGATCGGAGTCGAGGCGACGCTTTTGGGGTATTATTGTGATAAGGAATCTATGTTTAGATGTGGGATGATCTTCTGAATTATCCAGGGAAAATACCTGTGATGTAGGATCAATCTCCGGAATGATCAAGCATGGACAAATTATCATAGTTTATCTTCATCTCTTAGTAGTCATCGTTGTCAGCATGTAGTCATGATGTTTTCTTGAATCACTTTTATGCATTCGGATTTCCTGTTTTTACACATGTGGCTTTTGGTTTTGGTATCACCCATTATTCTTTTGTTGTACTTCATACTTTAGTGTTTGATTATTATTTGTTGGATATCATGTTTTAAGTTCATTTATGCTATTTGTTTGATTTGTCACCACTCACACCATTTATGGCTGACCCCGTAGTTTTGGGGTTAGGGTTCAACTCTAGCCTCACATGTTGCAGGTTATTGCTTAGATTGGAAGTTGGATGCTTGAGTGGGCAATTTGAGATTATTGGATTATTTAGTGATTGGTGTAAAGCTGTAAAGGATATTTGAGATCATTATTGAGTTGTAAATAAAATATTAATTTGTGTTGAGATGTTTAGACTTCCGCTGTAATTGTAATAATTGTTATAATAAAGAAGAAAAATTTTAGTGGTGTTGTTGGTGTCTATTGTTCTATTGAAGTGGATTGCTGGGATTTCGCCACTTATTTTCTAAGCTCTCATATTAGAAATTTGGGGCGCTACAGAATTGGTCTTCCCCGCGCGAAGTTGAACGCATGCTCAAGGTCCTTCGTAAGGGGAATTCGCCGTGGGTTGATGAGATGCAGAAAAGCACTTGCATACAGTGCTGATAGTGCTTGGGAAATGGAGTTGTTGTGTGGGAGCTCGACAACCAGCGTCTCTCGCCTGTTGTGGAGAGGGCAATCTCGCGCTTTATGGCCGAATTTTTTGCAGTTAAAGCAATGGAAGCCCAGCTTTTTGCACTCAGCTGCTTGATGGTCGCCGCCTCCACATTTGAAACATCTCATTTCCATTCTCCGTGATGATCGGCGATCAGGGCGTCTCCAAAAAGGGGGTTTTGGGGGGGAAATGGTGGTGGGTTTAGGTTGAAAATAGGGTTTTGGGTTGGGGAGAGAGGGAGTGGTTTTGGCGGTGGGATGTGAAATGACATGTTGAGGGGTGAGTTTGGACGGTAGTGGGGGATGGTACGGGGATCGAAGAGGCAGTTGGGGAAGGTAATGATGGGGGGGTCTACGTGGGGGGAGACGAAGCACCTGAGCATAGGATTTGCTCAGGTCCCGAGGGAAGGCGGCTGCTTCTCTCTTCGTCTCGCTCTCTCTCTCTCTCTCTCCATTTTAAAAAAACCCTTCATGTTGTATCGTTCTGAAGACGGTGGCCTTGGACAAATCTGTGGCACGTGGCCTCGGACAAATCTGGTGTGTGTGTATATATATATATATATATATGTTAGACTGCTTTCACACTTTTCCCAACAATATTATTATTTTATTTACATCTTTTCTGGTTCTGCATGATAAAATTGTTTCGTACATATATTTTGAGTCATAAGAACGATAAGGTAATTTAAACTTAAAGGGAGCTAACTGAGTGCTAAAGCAAACAGATTAATATATTCGATTAGAGTGCTAATGCTTAGCCTTGTGCGTTGCTTCATTTAAACACTAAGAAAATACATTATTGATATATGAGATATTTTAGCAAATGCCCCCGTTCAAAATATGGAAACTAGCATATACCCCCACTATTTTTAAAAACTAAGAAATACCCTTAGTTTGGACGGAATCGTTAAAATTCCGTTAAGTTAACTTACGTGCATCACACGTGACACAGTAAAATGACTAAAATACCCACTACATAAAATAAGGGTTTCTTGAAGCAAATCTGAAAAGAGAATGAACCGTCTCCTTTCCGCTTTGCAGGTCCGTATGATTTTTTCTCTGATGGCCATCTACCCCACTTTGTCATATTAGGGTTTTTAAAGAAGAAATACCCCAACCCTAATCAATCATTGACTCATTGTAAGCATCTTCTCCACCTTGTTATATTAGGGTTTTGATAAATTATGTTTGTTTGATCGTTTCAACTTGATCAATTTTGTGATGCTTTTTTTTCTGAATTCTTTTTTAAGGAAAATTGGTTGTAGGAAGAGCCATGAATTTGAGAAGGTTCGCATCCGAATAATAAAAATATAAACAAAATAATAGAACAAAGATTCGGATGCGAACCTTCTTGAATTCATGGCTCTTCCTACAACTAATTTTCCTTAAAAAAGAATTCAGAAAAAAAAACATCACAAAATTGATCAAGTTGAAACGATCAAACAAACATAATCAAAAACCTTAATATAATAAGGTGGAGAAGATGCTTACAATGAGTCAATGACTGATTAGGGTTGGGGTATTTCTTCTTTAAAAACCCTAATATAACAAGGTGGGGTAGATGGCCATCAGAGAAAAAAATCATACGGACCTGCAATGCGGAAAGGAGACGGTTCATTCTCTTTTCAGATTTGCTTCAAGAAATCCTTACTTTATGTAGTGGGTATTTTGGTCATTTTACTGTGTCACGTGTGATGCACGTAAGTTAACTTAACGGAATTTTAACGATTCCGTCCAAACTAAGGGTATTTCTTAGATTTTTAAAATAGTGGGAGTATATGCTAGTTTCCATATTTTGAACGGGGGCATTTGCTAAAATACCCCTTGATATATAGATGAGAGAGTTGAGCTACTATCCTCTTTTGAATTGTGATACTAACTGTATACATCATTTTATTATTAATAAATAAATAAAGAAAGTGACATATTTACTTCTTCGTATTCATGTCTTATTTTCTAATGTACATTGTACATGTAGCATCAATCCTACTAGCTAGAATCATAATACTTCACAGTTTTTTATATTGCGACCGATGTCGTTCACTTTCCCACACAAGCACGTGTACAAAACTTTTTTCTTCTTTCCTTTTTATTTGCAATATTATCTATATCTATATATTAAATTACAAAAAAAGCTATTAAGCGACTCTCATTCAATTTTTCCTAAAATCAATGACCTAGATTAATTCTCACAAAACATATTTTTCCGCCCAAAATTTCAAACCTCAAAATTAAATTCCCCCCCCCCCCCCCCCTCCCCTCCAAAACTAAAAAAACTTACTTTATTATTACTATCTCTCTCTTTTCTATTCTCTCTTCACTTTTTCATATTTCTCTCTTTCTCTCTCTCTCCCCCCCCCCCCCCCCCCCCCCCCCTCCTCTCTCCCGTCCCCCCCGCCCCCCCCCCCCCCCTTCCCTCCAAAACTAAAAAAACTTACTTTATTATTACTATCTCTCTCTTTTCTATTCTCTCTTCACTTTTTCATATTTCTCTCTTTCTCTCTCTCTCACTCCCCCCCCCCCCCCCCCCCCCCCCTCTCCTCTCTCCCGTTCTTTCTTAACTTAGAAATTTAGGTTTTAAGATTTCGAGTTTCTAAAATTTTCAGAATTTTTATGTTTTTTTATTGTACATGTTATATTGAAAATAGCAAATACCTCTTCAACAGTTAAATTTCATCATTTTCCACCCTTAAAGTTCTAAGAAGTTGGATTTTACACCCTCATTTATAATTATTTTTCAACATATACTAATAGAAACATAGACTTTTATTTACAACTAATTATTTTCATACTATTCAAACTTGAACTACATAATTGTTGTTTTACTATTTACAGGGCTTTTCGTATGTTGTATCGTTCCGAAGACGTGCCGTAGGCACGTGTCCACGGGCAAATCTAGTAATTATATAAAACACAAAGAAAGCTATCAAGTGACTCTCATTCAATAGGGTTGAAATCAACGGTCCAGATCTAACCTCACAAAACATATTTTTCCGCCCAAAAGTTTTTTCCCCAAAACTCAAATTCAAATCCCTCAAAACAACTCATTTATTTATTTATTTCTCTCTCTCTCTCATTCTCTTTCTATTTATTTAGAAATTTATATTTTCAGATTTCATGTTTGTAAATTTTCGTTTTTTTTATGCATTTTTTTTGCTCATGTTACATTAAAAATAGCAAATATTTCATCAATAGTTAAATTTCATCATTTTTCCCTCAAAGTTCTAAGAAGTTGGATTTTACATCTCCATTTATAATTTTTTTTAAACATATGTTAATGAAAACATAAACTTCTATTTACAAATAATTATTGTTTTACTATTCAAATTTGAGCTAAATAATTATTGTTTTACTGTTTACAAGACTTTCATATGCTATATGGTTCCGAATACATGCCGTAGGCACGTGCCCACGGGCAAATCGAGTCTATAGATAAATCATTAACGTACAGGTGGTGAAGTATTCAATGATGTATTCTATTTACAAAACCATATTTACCGGTGATTCTTCGAATTTGTATTCACATACTAATAAGCTGTTAGTCTTGACGCACTCTATAAGTTAGCTTCAAGCATTACACATACTTTGTATAACTGCATACGGTAAAAATGTACGTGCATAGTGCACTATAAAAGCCATTATTGGAGGTTGCAATCACTACACCCCCACCAAGATTGGAAAATGCTTCACGTCTCTCCCGCCCTCCCTCCCTACACAAAATTAAGGAGACAACACTATCATGCGTCATTTTGTTCACATTATGTCCCTATCTATTTTTTCCAGCATTGACATGGACCCGTGTAATGTGAGATCGATCAAATCTTATCAAATTGTTAAATAATTGAGGTCTTAGTTTTGTTGTGTACAAAATTATAGATTGGTATGTACAACCGACACACTAACTTTGTCACTATCCTATGAAGTTTCATAATTGTTTCTATTAGGCACTCAGGTTCCAAGTGAGATAGAATCCCATTATTGAAGATAATATAGTAAACTTGTACATATATCATCTTTTTATTATAAGCAAATTTGTACATATTTTCTTATTTAATCCTCCATATTTTAACATATTATATATGATTTCCTACAACTCTTTTAACATATATATTAGCATTGATATTTTGAAGATGAAAGATTTTGTTGATTCATTTGTTTTCTCTTAAGAAATAAACACATCAAATAAGTCTTAGTTTTAAATGTTGTCTATGCACTTTTAATGAATAGATATATCATAATTTTCTAAATAAATGTAAGTTGAGGAGTTAGGTGTTAGCAAGCCATGTGCTCATAAAGCAGTAGAAAAATATTTTCCTAAACATGGTGCTTTCAAGATATATATATATACTAGATTTGTCCGTGGACACGTGCCTACGGCACGTCTTTGAAACAATACAAC
The DNA here is from genome assembly GCA_017893485.1 of Hemerocallis citrina. Taxonomy (NCBI): domain Eukaryota; kingdom Viridiplantae; phylum Streptophyta; class Magnoliopsida; order Asparagales; family Asphodelaceae; genus Hemerocallis; species Hemerocallis citrina. Next base: position 153,534,470 of record CM030367.1, on the reverse strand, counting down.
ATACGAAAAGCCATGTAAACAGTAAAACAACAATTATGTAGTTATGTAGTTCACGTTTGAATAGTATGACAATAATTAGTTGTAAATAAAAGTCCATGTTTCTATTAGTATATGTTAAAAAATAATTATAAATGAGGGTGTAAAATCCAACTTCTTAGAACTTTAAGGGTGAAAAATGATGAAATTTAATTGTTGAAGAGATATTTGCTATTTTCAATATAATATGTGCAATAAAAAAACATAAAAATTCTGAAAATTTTACGAACCTGAAATCTTAAAATCTAAATTTCTAAGTTAAGAAAGAATGGGAAAGAGAGAGTGAGAGAGAAAAAGAGAGAAATATGAAAAAGTGAAGAGAGAAGAGAGATAGTAATAAATTAATGAGTTTTTTAGTTTTGGGGGGAAAATTTTAATTTGGGGTTTAAAATTTTGGGCGGAAAAATATGTTTTGTGAGAATCAATCTAGGTCATTGATTTTAGGGGAGATTGAATGAGAGCCACTTGATAGCTTTCTTTGTAATTTATTATATAGATACTAGGTTTGCCCGTTGACACGTGCCTACGACACGTCTTCGAAACGGTGCACCTTATTTGATCATATAAAATAGTTTTGGAGATCCAGCAAATTAATTGAAGTAGCAAACATATTATATGAAAAAATTTTGGGGATCCGGCAAAAAATATATTATATGATTTTTTTGATTTTTTAAAATTATTTTTAAAGTTTTTAAAGTTTTTATTTTTTTGGGTTTTTAATTTTTAGTTTTTTTAAAATTTTTTAAAATTTTATTTTCTTAATTTTTTGATTAGAAGAGGGAGGGAGAGAGAGAGAGGAAATATAATAATTAAATGAATATAAGAGTTGTTTTGGGTGGGGGATTTGAATTTGAGTTTTGGAAGAGAACTTTTGGGAGGGAAAAATATGTTTTGTGAGATTAGATCTGGACCTTTAATTTTTTAGGGGATTGATGGAGAGCCACTTGATAGCTTTCTTTGTGTTTTATTATATATATATATATATATATATATATATATATATATATATATATTGTTGCCGCTAAATTCGGTGTAGGGGCAAACAGATAGAATTTGTGGATCCTTAGAGAAACTGAATAGCAAACCTGTATACCTGTTCCGTGGGCTTCGATCGTCGCTCCCGCCGTACACCTGCAAAAAGTGCGAGACACCGGGGTTGTTCCCGGCGACGCACCCTCCGACGCTCAAGTCAGTAATCTGAAAGACTATGAAAGAGCGCAAAAACTGGCAAAAGATTGATTACCTCTTAATGGAGATGGGTGGGGGGTATTTATAGTCGCCGTTAGGATCAGTTAAGGAATGTGATTCCTGTGATCTGATAAGGCATAAAATCCTCGTAATCAGATTAGGAATGTAATCCCTTAATTCCCGGTGAAAAGATAGATGTGAATCAGAGCCGAGAGCCGTTGATTAGGATTAATCAGAAACCCTAATTCTATCTTTTCTGGACTGGGCGTGTTTCGGGTTGAGATCCGTACCCAGTTGAGGTGGATCCGTTCGTGGGTTATTGGGTCGTGAAGAAAGACCCAGTTCCCATTTCAGACCCGTTAGTAGGTGAAATTACCGTTTTACCCCTGAGCTTTAAGATTCGTGTCCGATGTGAACGGTCCTGATTTAATCCTATTTTTAGCCATATCACGAGCCCCCCACTCCCGAAGACTGAGTTTGATCAGCCTTTGAGGAGTAGTTTTACTGTTTTAATGGCGTACGGGATTTTATCGGTGTTCTTAAGGGAGTTTGAAATCTTGCTTGGGGTGTAACGGTGTTATTATGGGCTTGTAAAATGCCCAAAAATATTCTCAGAATTTTCTGGATTTTTGGTGATTTTTCCAGATTTTTCTGAATTTTTTCTCATTTTTTTGAATTTTTTATTCACTTTCCGAATTAAATAATTAATTATCAAAAATATTAATTAATTATTCTAATTTAATAATTATTTTTTTCAGAATTTAAAAATAATTTTTTCTTAATTAATAATTATTTTTAGAATTTTTAATTAATTTTTTCGATTTTTAAATATTTTTTTCGGATTTTTTAAATAAAAAAACAATTAAATAAATAAATAAATAATTTAAATATTACTTGGACACTTGGCAGATTTTTGGCCGTCCATCATGACCAGATGAGCACGCATCGTGAGGCAGATCACGATCTGGACACGTGGCGCATTTCTGGCCGTCCATCATGATCAGATCTGCGCGCATCGTGAGGCAGATCACGATCGGGACACGTGGCGCATTCCTGAGCGTCGATCGTGTCGCGACGCGAATTTTGAGACGATCGGATGGATCGTGTTGGTCGGTCACTTTTTTTCTCAATTTACAGCATCGGCACCTCGGCTCCTCGGTTCGGCACGTCCGACCCTTGGAGTCGACGCCACGTGGCGATGCCACGTGGCGATGCCACGTGGCACACAATTTTTTTTTTTTTTCCCTCTGTTCTCCTCTTCTTCCCCGCTGCTTCTCATTCTTCTTCTTCTTCGCTCTTTCTCTTCTTCTTCGACTGGACCATCCGACCCCATCCACCTTCGACCTAGGCCTAGCCCCCTCTCCGACTTTGTCTGACGAGGAGCTCGGCGGTGGAGGCATTCGGCGAGGAAGAGGCATGGCGAGGAGCTTCGACGAAGGTGGTCGACGAGTGGAAGTTAGCTTGTTGATGGGAGACGAAGCTTTGGCGGAGCTTTGCTGAGGAAGAAGGCTGAGCTCGGAGGTTGAGAAGAGTTTGGAGCAGCGAAGCTTGGGGAAGAAGACGTAGAGCTCGACAAGGCGGTGAGCTCGGTGTTGAAGGGGCTCGAGCTTGGACGAAGGTGGCAAGGAGTTGGAGCTTCGGTTCGATGGGTTCGGCTCGGCATGGAGAGCCGACGCTTCGGAGCTTGACGACGAGTGAGCTGCTCGGAGCGGCGCCGCGTTTGGAGTTGGGTTCGGCTCGACGACGAAGAGTATGGTCGAGCTTTGGCGAACGGCGATTGGAGCTCAGCATGGGGAGCATGATGCCAACAGAGACGCTTGTGGAGGAGCAAAACTCAAGCTCTGTGTTGGAGCTCGATGGCTTGACGATGGAGAGTCGCCATGGGAACTCGAGATCTGTGTTGGTGCTCGATGGAGCTCTTCGGCGAGGAGAGTGGATCGGCACGGCCACGGTTTCGAGCTCAGTGATGGTGGAGTTGTGAGCGTTCGGTAATGGAGCTCGGCATCGGAATGGAGCTCGGAGGTGAGGAGGTTCGACGTTGGAGGTTGAGGAAGAAGATGTTGGGTTTTCCTCTTCGGTTGGTTCTGTGGTGGTGGGAGTATGGAGAAGAAGAGTTTGTTTTGCTTTTTTCTTCTTCTTCTTCTTCTTCTTCTTCTTTCCTTCCTTGTTGCTCGGCTAATGCATCTGGTTCGGCAGATCCGAGCACGGATTTTGAGGAGATTTTTTTCCCACTTTGCTATTCGGTAGGTCGGTAGCTCGGATTTGAGATCCGAGCTACGTGGCTCAATCTGGACGGTTGATCACGATCGTGGCGCGAATCACGAGACAAGAGGCACGAGTTTCGAGAAAACGTTATCTTGTCGTTTTGTGGTGACGTGGCGAGATCTGAGCCGCTCATCATGTTTTAGCGCGAATTTTGAGACGATCCGACGGTGAGATGGGATCGGTCGAATTTTTCTCCATATATGAGGGTCGGTACCTCGGCACCTCGGATCGGATCGGCACCTCGGATCGGCACCTCTTCTGAGAAGAAAGAGGAAGGGGAGGAGAGGCATTTGGGTTCTCTCCTCTGCCTTGTTCTTTCGTACAGCGGAGAAGAGGAGAAGAAGAGAAGAGGAAGGGGAGAAGAGGCATTTGGGTTCTCTCCTCTGCCTTGTTCTTCCGCACAGTGGAGAAGAGGAGAAGAGGAAGGGGAGGAGAGGCATTTGGGTTCTCTCCTCTGCCTTGTTCTTCCGCACAGTGGAGAAGAGGAGAAGAGGAAGGGGAGGAGAGGCAATTGGGTTCTCTCCTCTGCCTTGTTCTTCCGCTCAGTGGAGAAGAGGAGAAGTGTTGGGGAAGAAGGAGAAGAATGAAGGAGCTACGAAGGGTATGGGTCGGACCGTGGGTATCGGGTCCGACCCCGACCGTTAGCCTCTTTTCCTTTCTTCCTCTTCATCTGCTTGCTTTGTTCGGCGAATCCGAGCCCGGATTTCGAGGTACATTTTTCACCGCTCCGCAGTTGGGTAGATTGGCATATCCGAGCTGCACGGCTCAATCTGGACGGTTGATCACGAACGTGGTGCGAATCACGAGACAAGATGCACGAGTTTCAAGAAAACGTTATCTTGTCATTTTGTGGTGACATGGCACAATCTGAACCGTCCATCAGATTCTGTCGCGAATTTTGGGGAGATCCGACGGTGACTTCGCCTCGGGATGATTTTTCTCAATATACGAGGGTCGGTACCTCGGCACCTCGGCTCGGAGACTCAGTGCTGTTGGCCGAGGTGCTGAGTTGGGTGTTTTGGAGGAAGTGTTCCTTGAAGGTTCCACCCTTCCGTGTCCAGTAGCTCGGCTGTTCGGCTGAGCTGTTCGGTAGCTCGGCTGAGCAAGCCGATGGCAGGCAGCTCGGAAGGTACGCGTGGGCGGATCTGGGCCGTTCATCTTGGCGCGCATCACGAGGATGGGGTTCAGATCACGAGAAAACGTTATCTTGTCGTTTTGTGGGCGTGGCGCAATCTGAACCGTCCATCAAATTTTGTCGCGAATTTTGGGGAGATCCGACGGTGACCTCGCCTCGGGATGATTTTTCTCCATATGCGAGGGTCGGTACCTCGGCACCTCGGCTCGGAGACTCAGTGGTTCACCTTCTGCCCGTAGTAGCTCAGTGTAGTGGAGTGCGGAGCTCGGAGTTCAGACGACTCGAGCTTGAGGAGAAGCTCGGTGAGTTGATGAAGGGGATGAGTCGGCATATGGAAGAGGTGATGCTCTGCTTGGTTTTTGGAGATTTTTGAAGAGGAGCTCCACTCCTAGGGGTGGAGAAGAGGTGCTAGGAAGATCCTCGTAAGAGCCATGGGAAGACCCATTCTTTGAAGTGAGCGCAAGGAGCAACTCTAAGAGAGTTTTAGCTCCGATCTCGTCGAGAAGAGCTATTTGAGAGACAAGTTTGAGGAGGAACTCTAGGAGAGAGTTGCACTCCGATCTCGTCGAGAAGAGCTATTTGAGAGACAAGTTTGAGGAGGAACTTCAGGAGAGAGTTGTGCTCCGAACTTGTGGAGAAGAGCTCCGCTTTGGAGGTGAGCGGAATGAAGAGCTCGACTTGTAGAAGAGCCATCTGGAAGAAGAGTTTAAGGAGCAACTCTAGGAGAGAGTTTTAGCTCCGAACTCATTTGAGAAGAGCTCCGCTTTGGAGGCGAGCAGAGTGAAGAGCTCGACTTGTAGAAGAGCCGTCTGGAAGAGGAGTTTGAGGAGCAACTCTAGGAGAGAGTTTCGCTCCGATCTCGTCGAGAAGAGCTATTTGAGAGACAAGTTTGAGGAGGAACTCTAGGAGAAAGTTGTGCTCCGAACTTGTGGAGAAGAGCTCCGCTTTGGAGGTGAGCGGAATGAAGAGCTCGACTTGTAGAAGAGCCATCTGGAAGAGGAGTTTGAGGAGCAACTCTAGGAGAGAGTTTTAGCTCCGAACTCGTTTGAGAAGAGCTCCACTTAGGAGGCGAGCGGAGTGAAGAGCTCGGCTCTGGGAGAGCCATCTGGACGAGGAGTTTGAGGAGCAACTCTAGGAGAGAGCTTTAGCTCCGAACTCATTGAGAAGAGCTCCGCTTTGGAGGCGAGCGGAGCGAAGAGCTTGACTTGTAGAAGATCCATCTGGAAGAGGAGTTTGAGGAGCAACTCTGGGAGAGAGTTTTAGCTCCGAATTCGTTGGGAAGAGCTCTGCTTTGGATGCGAGCGGGGTGAAGAGCTCGACTTGTAGAAGAGCCGTCTGGAAGAGGAGTTTGAGGAGCAACTCTAGGAGAGAGTTTTTAGCTCCGAACTCGTTGAGAAGAGCTCCGCTTTGGGGGCGAGCGGAGTGAAGAGCTCGACTTGTAGAAGAGCCATCTGGACGGTTGATCACGATCGTGGCGCAAATCACGAGACAAGAGGCATGAGTTTCGAGAAAACGTTATCTTGTCGTTTTGTGGCGACGTGGCGCGATCTGATCCGTCCATCATGCTTGGGTGCGAATTTTGAGATGATCTAACGGTGAAACCGGATCGGCGGAATTTTTCTCCATATACGAGGGTCGGTTCCTCGTCCGCTCGGCTCGGTAACTCAGTAGTTCACCTTCTGCCCGTAATAGCTCGGTGTAGTGGAGCTCGGGGTTCGGACGGCTCGAGCGTGAGGAGAAGCTCGGTGAGTTGATGAAGGGGATGGGTCGATGAAGCTCTACTCCTCGGCTCAGGAGGATGGGTCGGCATATGGGAGAGGTGAGGGGCTCTGAAGCTCTGCCTCTATTCTGTTTGGTTTTGGAGATTTTTGAAGAGGAACTCCACTCCTAGGAGAAGAGGTGCTAGGAAGAGGTGCTGGGAAGACCCATTCTCTGAAGTGAGTGCAAGGAGCAACTCTAGGAGAAAGTGGTGAGCTCCGGACTCGTTATTTAAGTGAGGGAATCAACGGTTGTGGGAGAAATTCCGAATGGCGAACCACTTCTAACTCGCTTAACAGCGAACTTGCGAAGTAGAATCGAGCCAAGTGTTGGACTCCGGAACCATCGTTAGAAAAGTTCAACGGCTGTGGGAGCAATTCCGAATGGCGAACCACTTCTAACCTGCTTAAGAGCAAGTTATTCGAAGCAGAATCGAACCAAGTGTTGGACTCCGGAACCATCGTTAGAGTTATTCAACGGTTGTGGGAGCAATTCCGAATGGCGAACCACTTCTAACCCGCTTAAGAGCAAGTTATTCGAAGCAGAATCAAACCAAGTGTTGGACTCCGGAACCATCGTTAGAGTTGTTCAACGGTTGTGGGAGCAATTCCGAATGGTGAACCACTTCTAACCCGCTTAAGAGCAAGTTATTCGAAGCAGAATCGAACCAAGTGTTGGACTCCGGAACCATCGTTAGAGTTTAGTGAGTTGCGGGAGGAGCCATGTAGAAGAAGCTGGACTCCGAACCCACCATTTAAGAGAGTCGTGACTCGGAGAGATAGAGAAGCAAGAGCAATAATTTTCAATGAAAAGATGTAAAGTTTTATTGAAATAAACTATGTGGCTGCTCCAATAGGGCGAGCCATTATTACATGCTGTTGGCCGAGTTACAAGCATCGGCCTTATTGAAAATCAGAATCCTATTTCTACAATAAGGTGAGGACCTCTTGGGAGGAGCTGAGTCTTGAAGCTCGGCGGGCCTTTCTGTTTGTTTGGAAGAGGTGATGGTCAGGGGAGGAGCTCGGCCCCCTCTTTTTGGACGAACTTGATCAGGTGCCGCCGCTGTATGAGTTCTTCGATCTCCTCCTTGAGAGCCCGACAATCATCCGTATCGTGGCCGTGGTCCCTGTGAAAGCGGCACCACTTATCCTTGTTCCTCTTCTTGCCAGGTGTATTCATTCTCGGGGGAGCGCGGAGTAGTCCTTCCTTGTCCACCTCCATAAGAACTTCTGATATGTTGGCAATGAGGGGGGTGAACTTCTCAAACCGAGGAGTCGAGCGATGCTGTCCATTGCCGTCCTTCTGGAATTTTTGGGACCCCTCTTCGCTTGTGTTCTTCCGTTTGTTTCCGGAAGATGTCTCCTCAAAGCCCGGGAGATTCTCGGCTTCTTCGGCCCGAATGTACTTCTCGCTCCTAAGAAGGAGGTCGGCAAAATTATGTGGGGGCTTCTTGGCAAGGGAGGAGCGAAGGCTAGAGTTGAGGACGTTCGATTGGAAGGCGGCTGCTGCGACGGATTGGTCGAGGGAGGCCATGGACCTGACCTCCGCAGTGAACCTCTTCACATAGTCTCTTAATTTCTCACCTTTCTCCTGTCTGAGTTGGAGGAGTGAGATGCTGGTCTTCTCCGTGCGTCTGCTGCTCACGAAGTGGGTGATGAATAGTGTTTCGAACTGTTCGAAGGAGAATATGGAAGACGGGGCGAGGCGGGAGTACCACTCCCGAGCCGAACCCTTAAGAGTGGCGGGGAAGGTTTTGCACAGTAAAGCATCGGAAGCTTGGTGGATTAGCATGAGGGTCTTAAAGCTTTCGATGTGGTCCACGGGGTCCGACTCTCCCTAGTAAGTTTCGAACTTCGGGGGTTCGAAACCTCTTGGGATAGGAGCTTCCATGATGGTCCGGGAGAAGGGAGGTCTGCTCGAGCGGACGGTCCTTCCTCTTAACTCCTTATCCTTGTCTATTCAGCCGATGCGCCTCTCCATCTCGTGGAGACGACGGTAGAGAGCGTCGTCCCTTCGACGATAGTCAAACGAGCCTCTGGACTCGTCTTCATATGAAGGGGAGCGACGACGATAGCTCTGGGAGCGGCGAGGGCTAGGCATGCGCTGTTGGTTGCTAGGAGCCGGAGGAGGAGTTATGGACCGATGGTGAGGACTTTGGACCCGTGGAGGGGTAGGAACCCTCTGAGCGTTGTTATTGTTGGGTCGGAGGTTGAGGGCTTGCAACATCGTTGCTTGGAACTGCTGGAACTCGGCACGGGTGATGGGTGCCTCATCGTTCCTCGGATGTTGTCGACCGGTAGGGGAACAATGTCTTTTTCTGTAATGCTCGGGGGACTCCCTCCTTCCCCTTCGGACAGGAGACCTTCTATAATCTCGGTGGTGAGGGGACCGCTCACCCGGACGTTGTTGGCGGGAGGCTCCCTCTCGGGCCCGCTTTTCGTCCAGACGGTGGCGTAGGTCCTCTTCCTTCTGCCGATTTTGAGGATTGTGGGAGGCCATGGAATCCGTAGAGGCGTTGTGTATGGGGACGCGGTCTTGGTGGAGAGGCTGCTTCATGCGGGAGCCCCCGCACCGGCATTCTGTGGACCGGTAGGACCCTTGGGGGGTTGCCGATTCTGAAGAGGAGGCTGATCTTGTTGAAGAGGATCCTCCACTTGAGGCGGGGGTTGTCCCTGCTGCGGAGCGGGTTGGACGGGGACTACCTCTTGCTGATCGGCGGGGTTGGGCCCGCGGTTGGACCCTCTGGACCTGACTTTTCTCGGAGGCATGGCTGGAGAAGATCGGACCAACGGGAAGAGGGGCTGCTATTCGTTTGGTCTTCCCACAACGGCGCCAATCTGTTGCCGCAAAATTTGGTGTGGGGGCAAACAGATAGAATTTGTGGATCCTTAGGAAAACTGAATAGCAAACCTGTATACCTGTTCCGTGGGCTTCGATCGTCGCTCCCGCCGTACACCTGCAAAAAGTGCGAGACACCGGGGTTGTTCCCGGCGACGCACCCTCCGACGCTCAAGTCAGTAATCTGAAAGACTATGAAAGAGCGCAAAAACTGGCAAAAGATTGATTACCTCTTAATGGAGATGGGTGGGGGGTATTTATAGTCGCCGTTAGGATCAGTTAAGGAATGTGATTCCTGTGATCTGATAAGGCATAAAATCCTCGTAATCAGATTAGGAATGTAATCCCTTAATTCCCGGTGAAAAGATAGATGTGAATCAGAGCCGTTGATTAGGATTAATCAGAAACCCTAATTCTATCTTTTCTGGACTGGGTGTGTTTCGGATTGAGATCCGTACCAAGTTGAGGTGGATCCGTTCGTGGGTTATTGGGTCGTGAAGAAAGACCCAGTTCCCATTTCAGACCCGTTAGTAGGTAAAATTACCGTTTTACCCCCGAGCTTTAAGATTCGTGTCCGATGTGAACGGTCCCGATTTAATCCTATTTTTAGCCATATCATATATATATATATATATATATATATATATAATTATTTATTTATTTTATTCCTTCTTCATTTTCTTCTAATATCAAGCTATTATTTTTATCTACCAATTTTTCCTTTATTGAATTCAACCAAAACCATCTTCTGATTCTTTCCATTACTTATTACTAGTATCATGCACGTGCGATGCACGTGGGGAAGAAGAAAAAAGATAAAAAAAAGGAAAATAATTTCCAAACTGATCCACTGTCGAAATAATTTACCAAACTGGTCCACATTCGCACGTGCACGCGGAGGAAGAAGGAAAAAAAGACAACAAAAGAAAATAATGTCCAAACCGATCCACTTCCGAAATATTTACCAAACTGGTCCACTTTCGCAAATATTTACCAAAGTGGGTCATTTTGTCAGCACGTGCGCTGCACGTGCTGGCTTCAAAATGACAACAATGACAGATGACACTAAGCCCTTCTCCCATTATAATAGTAGAGATAGGTCTTCGGATTTTTAAATTGATTTTGGCTTCTACTCTCTTGATATATAACCCTTATTGAAATCCCCAAGCATTTTCTAATTTTTTTCCAACATTAGATGAAGGTGTTAGGATTGTATAACTTGATTGAGTTTTTATTAAAACAACCTATGTGGGGGTAAATACAGTTCAATAAGTTTCCACATGATATGTCTTAAATAATGAGTAATGTCTTTATCTCATATAAAGTTTTTGATTTTTTAGTGCGAAAATCATATATAGTTTTTAGCCTCATATTGAATAGAATAGAATTGAATCGGTCGTACACATATTTTTTTTGATAAGCACTAAAATTTTCTTGCACCTTAGACTTATCTGCATTCAAACATCATCTTTGCTGTCATAATCAAAATAAGTTGCATAAAGATAAAATAAACCCAATAAAAAAGAAAAGAAAAGAAAAGAAAAAGAAAAAAAAATGTATGATTAGTTAGTAGTTATCAATGTCAATATCAATGCTGGCGAATAATATTTTACCTTTTTGAATGCGATAAATTATAACATGTGCATTACACGTGCAGGTAAAATATTATAAAACTCAAAAATTTGGCTACTCTGTCATAGGAAGAACAAATTTCACAAGGTCTTACCAACAAATTTCACAAGTTCTTACCAGCAAAAACACTCCCACAACTACCAGAAGATTCTATTTCAAAAAAAAAACTACCATAAGATTCCATATTTCACAAAAAAAAAAAAAAAAAAAAAAACCCAAAAGATTCCCCCTCACCCACCAAAACCAAAACCCTAACCCTAACCCTAATTCTTACTCCATCTGAATCTATAGCTCTTACGCAACGCAAAGATCCAATCTTTGGGTTTGGGTGTCGGTTGTAGGCTTGTAGCGATCAGTTACAGAAACCTCCAAATTCCACGCATAAATGGCCGTCCTCTTCTCCATCTCACTTCAGGTTCAATCTCTAAGATTCCCGTGAATCCGCTTTTGTTTTTTTTAACCCCATATTCCCAAAATATCCCTCTCTCACTTTTGTATACTTGCTTTGACTTCAATTCAATAGTTCACGAGTCCATTTCCACTAATAATTGTTGGGTTTCCCAAAATGCCCCTAATCTTGTATTGTGATGATGTGGAGGTTTGTTGCAAATTGGCATTTGCGGTATTGATTGGTGTTAATCATAGCATGGGCTCCGTTGTCTTGTTAGTTGTAGTTTGAGCTGGACTTGATTGTGAGTGTTTCTACTTTTATCTATTTTGGTAATGAGAGAAGGGATTGTTTGGATGTTTATGTTGTATTTAGTATTCCACTGCACTGCGCTTATTAGTTTGGGCTGGAATTTTGATCAGTTGGGTTGTATTTGTAAGTGAAGGTATGTGGGTCTTAAGAAAGTGTTGTTCTTTGATTGTTTTTGGATGGAGGAATTTTATTGGCTATGGTATTGGAATAGATTGTTCTTGTATTTTCTTACGTGGGTTTCTTTTGATTTTATGATTTGAGTGTGGAATTTTAGATATTATAAGGTTTATCTAGCTCTCTGCCCTGTATCAATATCAGTGTTGCATTGTACTTTTCAGTTTGAGCTGGGAGTTTTCAATGTTTTGTTTGACCATTAAACTGTATTTGTAAGTGAAGTTATGTGGGTGATAAAAAGTTGTCGTTCTCTGATTGTTATTCAGTTGACGTTTTTAGTAATTTTATTGGATATGTTGTTGGGGTAGATTGTTTTGTGTTACCATTCATGGGTTTGTTGTAAATTTATGATTCGAGTGGGGAATTTGAGATTTTGAGGTTTACTGAGCTCTGAATCTTGTGTCTGTAAGTGACTTTTGATAGCTGATGCTCTTTCGTGGTTTCCAAATTTGTTTTGTTTTCTTTTTGCTTTGCCACTGTGATTGAAACCAATTGATATATGTCTTAGTAATTTGAATTATTACTATCCTCTTATAAGTTCATTCATCTTTAGATATTTGTTATGCCAATTAATTGTATTGGAATTTGATTATTTATCGTATTTTTTTTATAGGTAACTCTTGATCGGTCCATTCTTGAATTGAACCTAAAGCAGCTACCTGAGAGGAAAGGAAGAAATGGTATCGGGCTTGTTAATTTGTTTTCTCATCCTCTGGGCAGCTTCATTCTGTTCTTGCCTCAAGGAATGCACCAACAGTCCTACTCAGCTTTCTTCTCACACAATTAGAGCTGAGCTCTCGAAAAATGGAACATGGAAGAATGAGATAATTTCGCATTATCACTTGACTCCTACCGATGAGTCAGCATGGATGGATTTGCGCCCACGAAAACTTCTCAATAAGGAAACTGCTTCACATGAGGAGTTTGATTGGGCAATGCTCTATAGGAGTATGAAGGGATTTAACGGGATTACTTCTCCAATGCATGGGGGCAATATCCTAAAAGAAGTTTCTCTTCATGATGTTCGTTTGGATCCGAACTCTATACATGGGAAGGCCCAGCAAACAAATTTGGAGTATTTGTTGATTTTGGATGTTGATCGGTTGGTTTGGAGCTTTCGCAAGCAAGCAGGGCTACCCACTCCTGGAAATCCTTATGGAGGGTGGGAGTCTCCTACAACAGAGCTTCGAGGGCATTTCGTCGGTTAGTGATATCGGATTATTATGCCTACAGTTTATCTTTATCCTACTTGTAATACATTTACTCTTGTTAGTGATCCTGTAGCTCTTACTATTATAATAGTAATTATTATTTGAAGAGTAGAGGAGAAAATTCCTCCTGTTTTTTGTATATGAAGGAAATTCTCATCTTTTGCACGATACCTATACCTTGACATGAATATTAGATTCATTTGGTAAATAAAAAAACAAATTATCAATATCGCTAGGAGTATAAGCATAGCTATAGCCTATAGGTAGGATTTAGGAGACATGTGAGCATAAGCCCTAAATTAATGATCCATGGATAGCATAGGAGAGACAAGTTGTCCTTGACTGGCAAGAGCAACAATGAAGTTCAATTAATGATTGATATAGTTCACTGGTCAAATTCTTCCGATTACTCCCTTGAAGATTGAGCTGAAGGCCTGAGAAAGTGAGACCAAAAGACACCTGCACCGTCCTCCACCCTCCCACCCCAACCTAAATCCTACATTGCTCAGTTGACACCAAATTAACGTCAATGTCCCCTCCTCTAATGGCCCAACATGTGTTTCATCGCATTCGCTGCAAGTGGCTCCTGCAGAAATCTGCCCCAGGTCTTTGTATCCTTTTGTCAGTGTAACTACAATAAGGCAGCTCCATGCTTTGGTTGCAGTAGCTGAGTTAGATTTGTATGGCCATTGACCCAACATGAGTTTGCCACATAAATGTTTTGAGCATTTATGTATGGCACCATCTTGTGCGTGTTTGATTAGTTTATTTAGGGGGTGTTGTTCGTTGTAAGTGCAAGAGAAAAATTCAAATTTCCCCTCCACTCTTTTTTATACAATTACCAGAATAACCTTTACTTTTTGGAGTGAAATGATGTTTATTGGTTGGAGTACATGTGAAAAATAAGAAGGAATGAAACTAAAGGTTATTTTGAAATTGAGTCAAAAAGATTGGAGGGAAATTTGAATTTCACTTGCAGGTGCCACTACCGCAAGGAATCAAACACCCCCTAAATGAAATAAAAGCACATGTACATACTTTCTTCCCTTAAAAATAATAATAATAATAATATGAAAGAAATGACACCTGATTGTTAGAGTATGCACTCAGATTCTCCTAGTTAGTATCGTGCTCTTCTTTTGTACAATAATGATACAATACTGTTATTCACATGAGACAGAATAAAGTATTCACCATGGTTATATCTAGAAATTGCTTGGAGCAAATACTTTGAAGAGAAATGAAATTCCTAAAGGAAAGATGTGAGATATAATGTTTGACAGTGTAAGTGTAGGTAATAGGTTAGCAACTAAGGTCTCTTGTAGCTTGATCTGCACAAAATTCTCAATGTTAGGAGGAGATTATTCCCTTCAAATGTAGAGGCCGTCTCTTGGAAAGTATCATTTAGACGCTTCAGACTACCATGGGAAGAATGATGTAAAAGGAGTCTTTTCTTTGTACTTTCTAGAAATATGACACCCTTGTAGATGGTACTTCCGTACCATTGAACTTCACTTTTCCATTGTACCTTCTTGTTGCCATGTTCTGAAATTGGTAGGTTTGCTGGTAGGAGACATCTTAGAAAAACAGGAGAGACATTGCTACTTTGCTATTATCACCTCGAACTGAAGATGAGGTGAATGAGTGTTGTAGAATGCATGGTGATGGGGCAAAGATGAGGGAGAGCCGAGACAATGTGGTAAATGCGGTGTCATATGGCATCGGTGAGCTGAGTAATGGCTGTGGAAAAGGGAAAATTCAGAGGAGGTGAATGATGTTTTGAGAGAGGTGTTGTGATGGTGATGATCCTGGCAAAAAAGGTGATGGGTCAGTCAAAAATGTTATTTCAGAAAATTTTCAAGGATAGAGATCGGTCAAGGTCTGAACAACTAACTAACTCTAATACCATGCAAGAAACTGAAGAGGAATTTTAATGGAAGGAGCATTAGTTACATATTATTCTCAGACCTAACAAGGAATACATACGTAATAGATTTTGCTTGGGCAAGAAAAAATCAAGGAATTTGGACACACCTAACTTAGATAATAGAATCATCTTTATTCTGCCACAAATGCTCTAGTCTTTGAATACCGATAATGGTACTTCATAGAGGATGTGCTTACTTTGGATGCAAGTGCAAGTGAAAAATTAATTTTTTTCTCCAACCTTTCTAATTTAATTACCCAAATAACCTGTATCTTTTGGAGGGCAGTGGTGGTGTAAGATATAAAATAAAGGTTATGTTGGTAAATGAACCGGAAGAGAATAGAGGGAGATTTAAATTTTCACTTGACTTGCATCCAAACCGGGTAGTCTTACTGTGAATCATTCAACTACTGGAGTTATTGTTTTCTTCTTTAGTCTACTAATTCATTCATGTGTGGTTTGATTTTCTCCCAAACTATTCTAAAAAAAATAAATCAGTTTCCAATGCTTCAGATTGTACTAAAATTTGTGATTTTAGTTTTCTTGTCAGACTATGCACTAGTCACTTATTCTCATCTTCTGCAGGGCATTATTTGAGTGCATCTGCTTTGATGTGGGCTAGCACACACAATGATACTCTCCATGACAAAATGACATCAGTGGTGAATGTACTTTCTGAGTGCCAGAATAAAACAGGCAGTGGATATCTCTCAGCATTCCCATCTGAACTTTTTGATCGCTTTGAAGCTATACAGCCTGTTTGGGCACCATATTACACCATTCACAAGGTAGGCTTTATTGTTCTAAAATAGGTTTTCTTCCTGTCAATGAAAATATTTATTTTACTCTATTAATTATTTCTAGAGTAGATTATAAGCCAAAGAGGCATATCAGGACTCTTTTTTAGTATATCATTAATAATATTATACTTAATACTATGAAGAAATTAATGATTCTCTATAAACAGATCATGGCAGGCCTTCTTGATCAGTACTCATTTGCTGGTAATTCTCAAGCACTACAGATGGTGATCTGGATGGCAGAATACTTTGGTAACCGTGTAAAAAATGTTATACAGAAGTATAGTATCGAAAGGCATTGGACATCTCTCAATGAAGAAACAGGAGGCATGAATGATGTTCTTTATAGGTTATACAGCATAACAGTAAGTTTCTGTTAAGCCAGTCATATGTTTTTCTTTTTGGTTAATGCTGTGCCTATGCACCATTGGGTTGCAGAGGTAATTTCCACCAAGTCTGAAGGAATTTGGACAAGAGTTAAAAAAATTGACATTTCTGTATGATGAATTCATTCAGCATGGTTGGTTTGCTCGTGCAACTAAAACAAATTGCATATAGATTGATAAGTTGATATCCTCGACCTTGGTCTTGAGATAAAAACAATACAATTTTGAAGTTTGTTGTAGGAGAAGTTGATATCCTCGAAAGAAAAGAAAGTCAGAGCTTGTGTGGCACTTTCTGTAAACATTATTAGTTTGCTTTCGTGAAATAGACCTAAATATATTTGCCTAATAAGGATAGGCATTCAATACAAATGATATCTTGAACTTGAGGAAAACAAAAATTATCTTCAGGATTTATGATCTTTTCGAAGGAGTCATCCTCTTCAGCATTGCTTAGTGTCTTCTCCTTGAATGCATGCTCCAACAACTTGTTGTACTTCATTTAATCAATAAATGTTTTCCCTTCTACTCTTAGGTTTTCTAGAACTGCTTTGTTTTTTCCCCTTTGAATAAAATATATTTATGCCATTATTAGGCATTTATTTGTACAACAGTCTTGGCCAATTGCAGCCTGACTGTTCTCCTTTATTGTGAGGGTATTCATCTTATTTCAGTAGAATCATATTAGTACAATCCTATTTCTGTATTGATCTTGGTATGGGCATTAACTTAATATCCATTTTAGTTAATCTTCATTGTTGCACAGAATGGTTATGATAATCCACAATAAACAACTTTATGTGCCAATTTTCAGTCATCTAATATGCCTGGTAAGTGGCAATTGATACATCTAACACTGAAATCTTCCTAAAATGGATATACCTTTTCATCTCATTTAAAGATCAATTGGTTGGCTTTGAGTTTAGATTTGCTACTATGAAATGAAAGGAAAAAGCTGTTATCCCCAGTTATTTGGCCCCTTTACATCAATCTTTCTTCTCTGTCTATCCAGCTGTGTTAAGCTCCATGTCCACTACCAACTTAACTACTGTCTTTTTAACTTCTTCAATCCATGCTCATTTTTATCAACCTAAGTATACATTAACCACTCTACATATTTGTTTCCTCTTTACATGCTCAAACAATCTCATCAATGTGTAACCGAATTTGTGAGCACTTGCAATGTTTGTATAACGACATGAAAGTATATTTGCTTTATAGGATTTTGGGTGCAAATTTAGTTGTTTAAGGGTATAGATGCAAACTCTATAACAATGGATTTGATTCATAAAAGTTCCATTACTTTTTACTGCATACACAACTTTAAGAAAGAAATTGGTGCGTTTGGCTTTATTAACCATGAGCATGGTTCAGTCCCATAACCTTTTTAGGATATTTCTTACTGGAGGAACTTGTTAATTAAAAAGTTATTTAAGATATAGAAGAAGTGATGTGTGAGTAACAACCATAAACTCCAGTTCTGTAGTTATGATATCAAAGGTATTAATATCAAGGACTCTCTGTATCATTTACTAAACTCAGATCCCTAAATTTCTTCATGTTTCAAAATGCCTAGGTATATACTATTTAAATTTCAGTTTACTGAATAGTATATTCAGTGTCCCAAACATCTGTAGCTGCCTACTCAAAATCCCCAAATCCATTGATTAATTTGTGATCATAGTTTTATTATGAGGTGCTGGATATATAGCAGGAAATATTAAGGCAGATAAAATACCTCAGCTTCCTATGGTTTACAATTGAGAAAGTTTTACATCTTAAAACACATATGTAACTGAAATTGAAGAATTGTGTAAAGTACTTTAATGTGGTACTTCTAATAGTGAAGATGTCTTTCCCAATTGTTACCATTAGGTTTAATTTCATTCCCTTTTGTTGTATGCTTGAGTGGTTATGATCCTGTTGGCCTTTCCGCTAGTATACAACCAGATGAAGTTCATGTAATTAGAGCTTCTTCTTTGAAGGCCAGCACTACCCTTTGTGAGAGAATTTTTTTGTTTCAGATGCACTCCTGCTTAATAGTTCCTACATTTGAACTGTTGACTGCTCCAATGAACGCCCAGTCAAGGTTGTATACCTGTTTAAATTAGTAGTTTTTCATTCTCTGCTTATATAATACTTTTTCAATAAATGCCTATTTCTTTCCTTTAAATAAATTGTCTTGACTTGATTTGACGGTCATGTTATCTTGATGGTGTGCTGTTCATCTTTCATTTTAAAGCAGAAGTATTAAACTACTTCATGTCAAAATGGTGTAGGGGGATCAAAAGCACCTGATTTTGGCTCATCTTTTTGACAAACCATGTTTTTTGGGCTTGCTTGCAGTGCAGGTTTGATTGCGTCTTTTTTCTTTTTTATGCCACCTTTTAGTGTTATCATATACTAGTTTCATAAGCACACAATTTTTATCCTTTTAGAAATAATAAGTAGTGAATATATATACTCATTTGAAATAATAAGACAACAACATTCTTTGGTCTTCCTATAAGCTATTTAAAAAAAAAATTAAAAAAGGCAATTATAAGCTCTTCTTTGAGTCAGCTTTCGAATTATTAGAAGATTCTGATGACAAAAAAAAGGATATTATCATGAACGTAATACCCTGAAGAAAGGGCCGACCCTGGGCCCATGCGACCTGGGCGCCCACTAGTGAGGAGGCCCCCATCAGATATAATTAATAGAGAGTTTATTCCAATTATAGTACAAAAGTCAATTTGTCTTAGTGGTTAAGAGCATTCACAGTCGTTTGCTATATTTTCCATATTCTCATTTTATGAGAATTTTATAAGAATGCAGCGCTGCAGTCGTTTGCTATTTTCTTATAAAATAGCAAACGAGCTACAGTGACTTCTCAAATATGAGAAACGAAGTTGCGAATATCAAATTATAGAAGATGAGACATCATGTATCGTCTTAATATTTTTAATTTTTTTTAATATAATCGGACGAGACAACTTGTCTCGTCCCGTATTTTTTATTTTTTAAAACCCCTCGTCCGGGACATGATTCCCGTCCCATGACTTTTGTAAATTTTTTTTTTTCATGATCCAACGGATCAGATTAGCCAGAAAAAAAAACAAAAAAAATCAAAAAACACCTCGGACGGGACAACTTGTCCCGTCCAGGTATTCAGGAAGTATTAGAATTAGGTTTAGTTGGTTTAATTTAGGTTAAGTAGGTGATTAAATAGGTTTAGGTTATATTTTAATAATTAATTTATTTAATTAATATATTTTAATAGTTAATCGGTAATTAATTAAATCTTAAAAAAAAAAAAATAACGGACGAAACAAGTTGTCTCGTCCTACCCAAATTTTAGCAAAATATAGCGAATAACCACTGCACACCTTTCGATCTATTCCATTTCTATACTTGCCATTTGCCAAAAAAATAAGAAACACCATTGTGGATGCTCTTAAGGGGATAGACTTTAATTCTAATTGGCACAGGTTTGAACTTTGTTGTTGATGTTTTTTATTTTCATTTATATATATATATATATATATATATATATATATATATATATATATATATATATATGAATGATATCACAATCAAAACAAAGTAAAATTAATATTAGAATATTTAAAGAAGGCCCTTTTTTTCACACAAGGCCTATAAATCTCAGGACCGGCCCTGCGAGGACAACTATGAAACATGGCCAATTCTGCCATGGCGCCGTATCCGTGTCAACTCCTCTTGGACACCAATGACAATAAAAACATAATCATGAATGCAATGCCCTGAAGAGGAAAACGAGGAAACATGGCCAGTTCTGTCATGGAGCCATATCTGCGTTAACACCTGTAGGACACCGACACTTGATGGACACCTTAGATACATGAGGAAACTTCTTATAAATGTCCTAAATTTTTAATATACATTTTATGTGTTGGACATTCATGAGACTCCTCGAACACCTTATTTGAAGATATCTGGAACACATTGCACATTTCTTAGACTCGTTAACCCACTCTAGTTTGTGTAAGATGAATCTTTCCAATCTTCTAATAATTCCTTGATCATTAATCTCTTATTTTTGCTATTATCTCAAATTACAATATTGCATGACATTTGAGTCAAATTTGTGTACATGTGTGATACATAACAATAGATTATACATAATCCATGACCGTGTAGTCGTGTACTTGTTCCCTAGTTCTTACCAGTATGTTGTGTCCCATACCCTTTCCTGGATCCTCTCAGTACCCATACACATATCCATGCTTCTTAGCAGGGAAATATTATCAAAGAAGACAAAAAGTTAAAATAGAAACAGCGGTTGTTTTTTTGTTGATTGTCTTGGATGCACCCTCTTATTGACTGCTTAATTGTCTACATTATTCTATAAAGAAGTTTTGGATGATAAAGGGTAAAAAGTCTAATATCTAGTTAAATGGAAATTAGGTATGCCTATGCAGTTACTACTGCAAAATGCCATTATCATCTTCATTCTTTTCTAGATTAATTTAATGGATCGAGGCATCAGTCAATTATTGAGGCATCTATCAATTATCTTGGTTCATGGGGCCGCTTTGCCTATAATTAGGAAATGGTATATAAGGTTCGAAAAGAAGCACGTTGAAATGAGATAGATGGCTAGTCTTTTGAGTTTGATTAGCTGTTTAGTCCAGGAAATGAAAAGAAAAAAGAAGACGTTATAAAAGAATATGTCTATAGTTCAAGATAACATTTGGGGTAAAAAAGGAGCCCCGTCTGAGGTTCATGCTAATATCAATATCAGAAACGTGATCCTTTCAAGTATGAACAGAGCATGCTTTATATGAACTGAGTGCTAAAACTAATAGGACAGTAAGAACTAAATCATAATTTGGGATTCTAAGTAGGAAGTTCTAAACAGGTTGAACATTTAGAAGTTAATTCTCTCGAGAATATATTAAATCTCTCACAAACTAGGGATGGAAGATTGCTAGCAGTTGAAACTCCTACCTTGGTGAATTTTTGTTTATTGGCTTTTGGTTCATTCATGTTCCTTCTCATGCATTCACAATAAACATAATTTTTGTTTATTGGAGTTGCATGAATGATATGAAGTTTGTCAAGAGCTTCAAGATTAGATCACATTGTTCCATATTCAGGCCAGCTTACGTTAGTGTTAATAGAAAAAGGGAACTCCACTTACTTTTCTTCTTCTTCCAGCCTTCTCTTTTTGAGAGCCGGCCGATTTTTCATTAGATTGTACATTCTTGAGAGAAACATGGATACACATTAAAATGATTTTTCACTCCAAATTTAAGCTTTAAACAAATTAGCAAAATTGTTGTCTAATGGGTTTGAGTTACTTTTCGTGCTTGTAAATTGGGAACGTATGATTTTATTGTTCCTACTTGTGTGTTGTGCCAGTATTGTTTTTAATGTCGTGATTTGTTGCTCATGTTTCATTGCAGGCTGATAGCCTTTCTGGTTTTCATTCCAACACACATATCCCTGTTGTTATAGGAGCACAGATGCGATATGAGATCACGGGAGATCCACTTTACAAGGTAAAACACATATCATTTATTGTAACCTGCTTATACTGTGACTGCATGTGTGTAAGCTTATTCCTTAGTCGTATTTAAGGAAGAGCTGGAAGTTTGCATAAATGCTAGGAAGATGAATATGTAAATCTTTTGTCTTACTCTTGGCTTGTTTAGTAACTCTCACATCAAGCAGGCAAGAACCTGCATGACCTTCTATCAAGACTTAGCTATTCAGTTATGTTAGGCATTATGATTTTAGATTTAATTCTTTTTGACTATCATTCCATAGGGGTAACTAGCATTACGTGGAATTTTAAAAATTTTTTAATGCTATTTTTTGAAAGTATTTGCAAAAAGAGGACAGTTGCCAAACTATTTGCACTCGTGGACTCAACAACTAAACTCACCGTTCCCAGCGGCGAGTTTAGTTGTTTCATATGCTCGCCATTGGGACATGGCGAGTTTAATGCTATTTTTTTGAGAAACTTGCTGTTCCCAACGGCGAGTTTAGTTTAAAAAAATTCAAAATAACTATGTTCCCAACAATGAGGGTTTTTGTACTAAACTCGCTATTGGAAACAGCGAGGATGTAGGAAATTTTGCAGAGGAGAGTAACACTCTTGGACTTGGTGAATTTAAGGAAAAAACTCCATAGTTCCAATTTTATTAGATACTCGTTTCCAACAGCGAGTTTAATTGAAAAAAATTCAAATTAACTCGCCGTTCCCAATAGCGATGATCTTATAGCTACACGCGCTGTTGGGAACGGCGAGTTTACTGGGCCACCACTTTATTAACCCAAATACGCTAACTGTATCATTTCACTAATTTTCTTTCTAACCCTTACTCATCTCCTTCCCGATTCAACCAAAACCGTAGCTCTCATCTTCGTTTACTACCTCAATCATTGGTTGACAAGTTTACTTGGCGGAATATCAAACATTCCTCAATAAATCTCTAGCCACTAAGTTCGTTTTTGGACAACATAAATGTATGTTTTTACTTGACTCATACAATGTATATGGATAGGGTTAGGGTTATGATTAGGATTATGCTTTAACTTTAAATTAAATGTAGGGTTTGGGTTAAGGTTAGGAATTGAAGAGGGGTTGTGTTTGGTTTGAAGTTAAGGTTGGGATTATGTTATGCACATAAAGTGTTTGATGAATTGCGTAAGTGATCGAATTCTTCGTTATGCACATTCGGTGTTCGATGTAATGCATAAGTGGTGACCCCACCTTTGTTAGCGCATGTAGCTATATGATCATTGCTATTGGGAACGGCGAGTTAATTTTATTTTAAAAAAATTAAATTCACTGTTGGGAACAACGAATATCTAATAAAATTAAAACTATGGAGTTTTTTCCCTAAAATTCACCATGTCCAAGAGTGTGTGACTCTCCTCTGCGAAATTTCCTACATCCTCGCTGTTTCCAATTACGAGTTTAGTACAAAAACCCTCACTGTTGGGAACAGCTAGTTATTTTGAATTTTTTAAAAACTAAACTCGCCGTTGGGAACGAGTTATTTTGAATTTTTTAAAACTAAACTCGCCGTTGGGAACGAGTTATTTTGAATTTTTTTAAACTAAACTCGCCGTTGGGAACAACGAGTTTCTCAAAAAATTAGCATTAAACTCGTCGTGTCCGAATGGCGAGCATGAAACAACTAAACTTGCCGTTGGGAACGGCGAGTTTAGTTGTTGAGTCTACGAGAGCAAATAGTTTGGCAACTATCATCTTTTTGCAAATATTTTCAAAAAATGGCATAAAATAAGAAAAAAATCCATTACGTGACCTTTTAACTACTTGTTTACGAAGAAATGGAGAATAAATAGGGCCACCTCAATTTTTTTTTGTGGAATGTTTTTTTCTTTTCTTAATTGAATGGGTTTCTTTTGGAGTTTTATCCAACTATTGTTCAGCCGCACTTTGGTATCTTCCTCATTTATAGAGGAGGCTTTATTGTACTTTTAGATTTGGGCTTTAGCCATGAACTTCAATCAGTACTCTTTCGTTTAATGTTTAAATTCATGATTTGGCTTCTTTTTATCTTTTATATAGTCACTAGCATTACTGCTATTTCAGCAATCTTAATGACTTATTGACTTTACTACTTGTACATTCTATTTTCCACGAAAGGACCCTTGTTTAGAACCTTGCTAAACTTGTTGAGTTTCTTTCTGAAATCCAGTTGAAGTTGTAGATAATCTGACAATTGGTTATAATTATTCTACAATGCTATATATTATTTTGACAGGAAATAGGAACATTTTTTATGGAGATTGTTAATTCTTCTCACAGTTATGCAACAGGTGGAACTTCTGTGAGTGAATTCTGGTAAGAGAAAAAAACTGTCTTTTTTTTGTCTTTTTAGGATCCAGTTGTTTCAAGCTACTGTTTATTCTATTTTATGCAATGTGACATCATTGACTTATGCTAAATACTTATATAAATAATAAATATGAAGGAATGATCCGAAGCGTCTGGCAGATACTCTAAGCACAGAGGATGAAGAATCCTGCACTACTTATAACATGCTTAAGGTTTGCCAATCTTCTTTCATTCAAAATCATAGAAACTTGAGATCGAATAATGCATGTTTTATTTTTGGGAATTCTACAAGTTATGCTTATAAGTTTAATTAATAAGAAACGACAAACGTGATAGCTAAGCAAGAAATTTTCATTAACATTTGATTTGGTTAGTTTGTTCTATTATGGATTCAATTACATTATGGCCATGTGCAGGTTTCTCGTAATCTGTTTAGATGGACCAAAGATATTGCTTATGCTGATTATTATGAGAGAGCACTGACCAATGGTGTGCTAAGCATTCAAAGAGGAAGGGAACCTGGGGTTATGATTTATATGCTTCCTCAGGGGCCTGGTCAGTCAAAAGCACGGAGCTACCATGGATGGGGAACACAATTTAATGACTTCTGGTGTTGTTATGGGACAGGTATTGTTCTGCTACTTACCCTTCTATATTTTTACTAGTGAGTCAGTCATTTTGTGTGTGGGGAGGTGTGTGGTTGGAGGTGGGGTTGTTTGGAGAACCATTTCAAGAAATGTGATTTCTTACATCGAGTTTCAGCTATACCTAGAGATAACTTCTTTGATAAAAAATTAAAAATTAACCAGTCAATTGATAGGATGATAGGATCATTTGCTAACCTTTTTGGCTTCAGTAATCCTCTTCGGTTCTATTTCTAATAATAACACTGTTTTAGAATAGCATTGCGATCACTATCTGTATATTGTCCTTCTAATTGATAATCAGTCAATCTCTCTATTTGGAATACTTACCTTTTGGTGATGAGTAACATCTTTTCCTCTTATATACTTCTTGTTGCCTTTTGAATAGTTGGCCTTTTGCAATAGAAAGATGTGTACGAGTTATTGGACCAACACTTGAACCATTTCATGGTATTTTTTTCACATAAGTAGAAAGCAAAATCTTGTCCGTTTCACCTTAGAAATCCTGAATTGCAGATTTTATAACGTGCATTTTTGCATCAATTAACTAGTATTTAATTTGCAGGGATTGAATCATTTTCAAAGTTAGGAGATTCCATTTATTTTGAGGAGATGGGAAGTACCCCCAGTCTTTACATCATACAGTTCATACCGAGCTCTTTTAATTGGAAGTCTGGGGGAATTACAATTAATCAGAAAATAGAACCTACTAACTCATGGGAACCCTATCTTAAAGTCTCAGTGACCGTTCTTTCATCAGAGGTACTCCTATGCGATAGTTGATACATTTCTATAATGTTATTTATTTATTTTGTATATAACAAGAATAAGTCTGGAAGACAGTATTATGATAAAGCAGTGAATTGTACTTAACTTTGAAGGAAACATAAAATGAGAGGAAGAAAAGAAAATTTTCCTTCTGTAGTAACCATCCTTCTCATAATATCATGTCTGTTTAATTTTGTAATATTAGCTCGTCATTTTTTTCAGTTTTGCCATGTAATTAGGAAAGGAGAAAATGATTGAATCTTCTAATGTGATTTGCGTGCAGTCCACTTCTCGATCTTCAACCTTAAACCTGCGAATTCCATTCTGGACATCTTTGACTGGTGGGACAGCATCACTTAATCTTCAAGATTTGTCCCTACCATCTCCTGGTAACTTTTGAACTTTTATATTATATCAAATTCCTGATTAACTATTGTTCTTGTTAATTCCTTTTTGGGGCACAAGCAGTGGAAACTTGACAGCTAATGTTAACATTTATAGAAATACATATTGCTCACTGTTGAGAGTATGGTGTCTTTTATATTTGGTACTATGTTAATGGCTCATACCTTGAGCATTCAGAACAAAAAATTGCAGCTAATCACTACTAGGAAGATCAAGAACATAATGTTATATATAACCCCTTTTATTGAATGCTAGTTCCCATTTGCATGTATGATATTTTGTTAAGTATCATTTCTCATCACTTTTACTGGTTAGATATTTCTAGATGTAACTAGAATCTGAAATTCAATTCAAACGGACCGAAAGCGGGTTGTTGTGGATGCCACTAAAACAGAGTGGCCAACCCCTCTTACTATCTTGCAGGATGTCTGATGTTTGGATTCCATTCATGCTACACAGTAGTGAAACTAGATAATTCGCGAGGTGGGCCATCCCCCCTACATGCACAGAGTTTTGCTACAATTGTATAAATATTTGCGCATCCTGTTAGAGTAGTTAGGTGTGTTATTTGGAAGGGTTTTTTGTGCAATTTTTTATTATTGGAATGGCCACTTGTGTCAGTCACAGGGATGGGCAACAGTAGGCACATTTGACTTAAGCCTTTAGCTATTGAAAAACATTCAAAACTGAGGAAGGCATATTGGATCTCCTCAAACATTGTGTACATAAGCAAACAAATTCTTCTACTTTTCATATATCAATTTTTATTTTCTTAATTAGTTATTTCATTTTGAGTTAAAAAATTAGTAGACCGGGAACAAAGTTATTATTGATCTTTTTCCAAGACGAAGTGCTGAAAATCTGAAGAGGGGATTGAAATTTCTAAAGTCGAGGCACCTTTACTACCTCAATATATTGAGGTTATGGAAAATCACCCTAAAATATTATTAAGACTAGAAAGAAAAGCGAAAAAACGTAATCTACCCTTCTAAGAAAAAGGAAAGTCAATGTTACATTACATGTTCGCCCCTCGTTCTTGGCTTCTCTCTGGATCCATGCTTCACAAAGAGCCTCAAAGGTTGCTAATTATCAAATGTACTTGCTATCAGTACAACTTGAATTTATTAAGGCTGCAATAGCACAGTACAATATCCCTATCACAATTTCTTTGTTCATCTGCTTGTCCCACATATTGTGCGTTGAAGTTGCTCTGAGTTGGCTATTTGGTACAGCAACAAGGATAGTTACATCTATTCAGGATGTCTCCCTCCCCGTATTATGTATCCGTTATTGTAGGCTTCGACTGAATTTTTAATATTACTTGCCTGAAAATAAATGCAGTACTCCAACATTAACAATGTAATAGTTGCTTAACATAGAGTTTCTGGGTAGTATATAGGAAGCATGGATATGGTCAGGGGTATGAGAAGCGAGACTAGTATGGGTACACCTTTACGAGACATCACAAATTTGTCAAAAGTAGGACACAGACATGACCATCTTCTTACACTATAATACTATATATCACAATTATGCATGAATTTAGTCCAGTGACTTTACCGATATAATTTCAGTTACATGATCAGAATAACATATAATATAGTTCATAGTAGAAGTAATAATAATGTTGGAGTCAATAAAAAAGAAGAGATTATGAGAAGTTTGGTAGTCATGACAAAAGTACTGAAAATCATCTAATATAAAAAATGTTAGGTGATTCAATATTGTTGATCAAGTGTTAAATATTAGGGTGGCTAATTGTCTAGAATATGTGTTTAAATATTGGACACATTTGAGGAGTATCAAAAACATGGCGAGTGTCCATGACCTTGTCAGTGTTCAGCATGTGTA
This sequence comes from Hemerocallis citrina, assembly GCA_017893485.1. Taxonomy (NCBI): domain Eukaryota; kingdom Viridiplantae; phylum Streptophyta; class Magnoliopsida; order Asparagales; family Asphodelaceae; genus Hemerocallis; species Hemerocallis citrina. Next base: position 153,506,918 of record CM030367.1, on the reverse strand, counting down.
CCGCAGCTACTGCTCCATGATTAAGTGGCCATGCCACGTATATAATTTGCTAGTTGCTTTATGTGTGTTGCTTTATCATTTGTGTTAATCTCACACTTTCATCATGGGTTGATATCATTTTCTTTGCAATGTCACAAGTTGCTCCTGTAACAAGGGAATTACCTGTGCATATATAGAGAAAGTCCTGGAAGGATTGACTAAGATGATTATGACCTATTTCTAATGATCAGGATAATTTCCATCCATATTCCTTGAAAGGAAAAGTTTCTATTAGGGGGTGTTTGGCAGCATGAGAGTGAAATGGAAGTGTGAAAGTGGAGTGAAAGTGATCTCTCCATTTTCATCTTGCCACATAAGCGTTGAAAGAGGGAAAAATATTTGCTTAGACAAAAATGAAAAAAATATGATTCATATGAGGCAATTAAAATCTTTCTTATTATATTTTCTTACTTTTATGGTCAATAAATAGATCCTTTATTATTCATTATCACTTTCTTCCCCCACTTCACCTTTTTTTTCGGGGAAGTTAAAATATAAAAGTGGGTGCTCACTCCTAGTTGGCGAAAGTGAAAAAGGCACCTCCATTTTTTATTTTCATCTTGCCAAACGTAAAAGTTGATGAAAGTACGTGCCTCCACTTTCACTTTCATCTCCACTCCTTTCTGGCCAAACGCCCCCCTAGTCAAATGATACCATTTTTTTTGGCAAGTTCATCCACTGTATGCCCTATTTGAGATCATGCGAGTGTGCAACTAAGTAGCGAATCTTCAATTTTTACTGAGCTATAGTACAGTTTAAAAGAGAAATTTAACATGATTTTTGCATCCCTTTCTTGTTGTAACAGAGACGATTATCAGGGTAAGATACCTAACTCTTCCATCAAAACTGAAATTTTTTAATTAATCAATGTAGACCAAAGTTTACTATTTTAATATTTGGTTTTTTCCATATCCACACCTTAAATCTTTGCTTTTTCCATATCCCCACCAATTCTTCGTACTTCCATATTCCCACCTAAAATCCTTGTAGTGATTCCAAAAGACTAACCTCAATCCAATTGTCGTCTTAGTTTAAATGTATTCTTTTCTCTTCTATCATCTTATCATCTTCTTCAGTTCCACCACTAATGTCATTAATTTCTTCACCAGTATCTCATCTCTTTACAGTACAATTATAACCTAACTCATCTTCTCCATCTCCTCTTTAATGATTGTTTCTTTTAATAAATACCATAATCTAAATTTTTAGCCTTCAAATTGTCACAAAAGATTTGAAAGAGACAAGAACCCAAGATTTTTTGTTGAGAAGAATTTGAAGAAAATTGAAATTTAATGGTTACTAGGATATGTTTTGCAAGAGATTTAAAAAAAAATTGAAATGTGTTGTTAGGCTCTCTCATTGATTTGATGAAGAACTAGAGAATGAAAAAGAAATTAAAATGGCACAATAGTATTCTTAAACATAATATGGAAATGGTGGTAATATGGAAATACAAAGATTTCAGGTGGGGATATGGAAAAAACCGTACTATTTTATTGTCTTCTTGTTCTAAGAGTTTTTTGTTATATGTACTTTCCTTTTTCTATCTTTTTTTATTTTTTTGCTTGACACACTGACTCGTTGACCTGTGTCATTTCCCCATACTAATTAAAATTCGTGATTGCTGATTGGCATTTGCAACCTATCCTAAACTTTTTCTTTGGGAGAATTTTGAATGGTTCCTCCTAATTGTATATACTTAAAACTAAGCAGCCATGAAGAAAAGTTGGCCCTACTTGCCTATAGACTTCCTGGCTCATATGAGCCCCACTCTTTTGATATTCTCTATGCCAGACAAATTTCACCTACTCAAATGGATAATCGTTTGATTTGGCAGCTGATTGTAGTATTTCTGTTGTATATTCCATGAATAGGAGCCTTCTTAGAATGGAGTTGCTATTCGTAAACAATCAGTTTTTGATTAAGAAGGCAGATGATGGGGAGCCTTCTTACTGTTCTGTTTTCATTTTCACTCTGATGGTTGGATACCAGCATACAAGACTGGCTTTGATTTATGTCAAACCCAAACTCGATCCTGACATCTCAAGCATAATTTGACAAAGCTTGATCAGTGTCCTAGACAATCATACAGCTATTTTATAATGTACAATATGTTATTGCTTGCCAATAATGCGAATAAATACCTCTTCAATAATTTATCCAAGTGATGGGTTTCTGTAGATCTTGAATGTGCTTTAGTTAGAAATATAGATTTGGCTATCATCTTTCGTGGAATATATATATTATCTATACAGACCTTATGTACATTCACGGTAAATACAATATTAAAGCTTCATGGTTTGCAAGTTTGTTGCTACACAGAATGTGTTGATGCCTTAACAGTTCTCAGTTATATATTGGCTATCTATTCCCCACAGCCCCTTCCCCAAAATATCTCTGGACATTCTTTTCTGCTCAAACCCCGCAAAAGTTTATATTACATGAATAGTTTATTGGATCTTTTTTCTTTGTTGTCTATGTGTAGATATGCTGTAGAGACGTGTGATTAATAGCTTAAGAATTAGAAAACTCAGTACTTTCTGTTAATTGGCAGGAAGTTTCCTCTCGATCACAAAACAGTGGGGTTCAAATGACAGGTTGTCTCTTGGATTGCCAATCACCTTGAGGACAGAGGCTCTAAAAGGTTTGTTTCTAGAAGCCTGTTTGAATGACTTATGACAGATTGGATTATTTAGGTGATACAATTATAATTCTGAGTCTATTCCTTCACTAATTGATTCTTACCCAAACTCACTATGAGCTCTGAGGTCAACCATACAGAATTTGTACCCAAATTATTGTTTATTATAGACAGTTTAAATTCTCTGTCCACAATCCTTACTATTATAATGGGAGAAGGCCTTGGTGTCATTTGTAAATCTACCAACGCGTGTATTGCACGTGCATAATTAATATGAATGAGTTATGAGGTCTCAGGTTCGAGTCCTCACTACGTCAGATTTTTTTACTTAAATTTTATTAAATATATTAAATGTGCATCACACGTGTAAATTACTATCTATCTATAATATAATATATAATCTCTACTATTTTAATGAAAGAGTTTGAGTGATAAATCTACCTACTTACGTGCAACACACGTGCAACTCCAACTCTCCCATTATAGTCTTCACATTTACTTTTAAAATATATAATCATATTTATTAAGACATGCATCACACGTGTAAATCAGAGTTTTTACTTTAATTTTTTTAAAAAAATAATACGTGCATCGCACGTGTATATTACTAGTGTTAAACTGTTAATTAAAGAGGAGGGGTTTTAACATGTATATCCTTAACAAATATGATAATATCATATATATCCTTTACAAATATATATTTTTGTATGTGCCCCAAACAATTTGGACTATATTTTATATTTATCCCTATGTTAGATATCACTAAGTTAACCATGATTTTACCCTTACGAGATAAATAGAAATCAAATTAAAATATCAAATTAGACAATTAAATGAGAAAAGATTTAAGAGTTTTAAAGAAAATAAATGAGGAAGCTTATAATCTATCGTTAAAAAACAAGATTGATGATGAATTTGGAGAAGTGATGTGAGGAAGTATATGTAATTCTCAAAGATGCACTGTTAGTTTGTCCATTTCTTGAAAAAAATAAACAAATTTTGAGACAAGTTAATGGGTCTCGTTTGGATTAACAATTGTCCGGATTTGCAATGATAACGAATATAAAGTTTGAATGGTAGATAAGAGAATATTTCAGTCATTTTTCATCGAGTCCATTAAAAAAACCTGAAAATTCTCTACCGTTTGAGTTTTTTTAACTAGATGGACAATTAAGAAATGTGGCATATATTGTTGGGGACAAATATGACAACACATATTTGTGAGGGACATATATGATATTCACTTATTTGTTAGCAGCATACATGTTAAAAAACCCTAAAGAGAATTACACAGTGGAAGCTAAGGCTATTTTTTGGAAATTACAAACTGAGAATGTAGTGTGCTTAATACGGACATTAAGTCATGTTGTTGATAAGTTTATCTTGCCTACGGTAGAGAAGAGATGGAAGCTTCGTTGGTCTTTAGTGGACCGAGCTTTTAGTTTCGATAATTGGAGAGGGGCACTATCAAACCTTTTGAGTTCTCATCCCAGTATCTAAGTCTTTGAAATTGCAGAGAGTGCCCCAATATTGTAAATTTACTTGGTTGATTTCAGTGAGTTTGGATATACTTGTGATATGAAAATACGTTTCTGGATATCGGACAGTTTTTCTTGGCCGATGTTTATCTTAAAACCTAATTTAGTAAGATTAAAAAGGGTAATTGTGAAAAATGTTATGGTTGGAACATACACCTCAATATACAGTTAGCTCCATAATGTTGTCTGAATTTATGCTGTCCTTTTTTTTTTTGGCCCCAGATGACCGGCCTGAATACGCGTCCATCCAAGCAATTCTCTTCGGTCCCTACCTCCTCGCAGGTCTAACAACTAGAGATTGGGATATTAATGCTAGCAACTCGACCTCTATAGCAGACTGGATCTCACCGATTCCATCATCAGCTAGATCTCAGCTAGTCTCTTTATCACAGAAATCCACTGACAACACCTTCTTCCTCTCCAACTCAAACTACTCTCTAACCATGGGTCTGAATCCTAGAGCAGGCACAAATGAGGCTGTCCATGCCACATTTAGACTCATCCCTCAAAAAACAGCACGATCAAGAATCTCACTTCAAAAGAATGCCGTTGGATGGTCAGTAATGCTCGAACCATTTGATCTTCCGGGGATGATAGTGGTGCATCAGGGACCAAATAATGCGCTTCAAGTCTCAACCGCTAGTGGTTCACATTCTATCTTTAATGTGGTTTCAGGTTTGGATGGAAATAGTGATTCAGTGTCTTTTGAGTCAAGTGATCAGAAGGGTTGCTTTGTTTACTCTGATCTGACAAGTGTTAAGCTACTGTGCCAAGGTGGCGGTGGGTCCTATTTCAGGCAGGGGACGAGCTTTACAATGTCTAGAGGCTTGAGAGAGTATGATCCAATTAGCTTTTTAGCAAGGGGGTTGAGGAGGAATTTCTTGCTGGAGCCATTGTTTAGCTTGAGGGATGAGTCTTATACAGTCTATTGGAACATTGGAACATAAGGTGAAAGGGGGGAGGGGAAATTGGCTAGATAGTCTTCGATGTGGGTTAGATGAATGTTTCATTTATAGATTATAGGTTCAGTTATGTTGTTTAAAATGTAATTGAAAAATTGATGGGGAAAAAGAATAGTTGATATACATTCTTCGATATCTTTGGATAATTTTGTTTTGTTTTGTTTTGATAATATTGTCTTGTGAAGTTCTGATATTATTTATTCAATTATTGCTTCTAAAAGATCGATCAATGGTATATCCATGTTTAGCCACGGAGAGAGATTATTTTGAAGGCAGGCTGTATTTAAATTTGTTGATTTCTATAAGAAGGCAGGCTGTATTCAATCAAAGGAACTTTTGTATCAAAATTTTGTTGAGTTGTGCATATTGTACTTATAAAATCAAAAGTCAAAGGTCATGAAATTATTCTTGAAATTATTGTGACGAGTTTAGAGACTTAAACGAACAACCGGCCTTGTTTGGAAATGTAGTTGAGATACCAAACAGTATCCTTCAAGTGAAGGTGGTATGTATATGCAATTTATAGGTAGTTTCAGCACAGCACTGACACTTGAAAAAAATTAAAATATATATATTGTTGCTGCTTATTTCGGTGTGGGAGTAAACAGATAGTGAGTTAATAATTGAAGAAAATTACTTAAAGTCAAACCTGTGACCCTGAGTCGATTAGGGCTCCTGTGAATGAATCTGGATTGTTGATTGACCACCGCGATTGTTGATGCGGCTGATGGACCTGCAGAAAGTCTGAAATACCGGGGAGTGGCCCCGGCGACGGACCTTCCGATGCTCAAGCTAGAACCAGAAAGAGAGAGAGAGAGTAAAAGAGTAAAAACTGACAAATTGTTGATTACCCCCTGACTGTATAGGGGGAGGGGTATTTATTGGTCTGAGAGACATTTCAAGAGATTGATTTGTATCCGTTGGATCGATTTAACTACCTTATATCTTTCATGTCTCTCCCCATCCAGAGATAAGATATCCTTGTTAAGGGATAAGAGATTTGACTCCTAGACTGCATGGGGTGGGTGTCTCTCCTAGTGGGCTTAGTCTGTCACATTTTATGGGCTTGGGAGAAGCCCATATTTTGGAGTGAGCCCAGACTTGTAAAAGAGGCATGTGATGGCTAATCTGCCTGTGGATGCTTCGAGATCTGTGCAGGAATCGTACGACTCTGATTTGCTGCATTTTTTACCATCATCATAAGCCCCCCACTCCCGGAAGGCAATTTTCTTGGCTCTCGGAGAGTAGTACGTCTTATTTTTATAATATGGCGTATAATTTTAGCAGTCAGAGTGTTTGGAGATACCTGGAACCGATCTGTGGCTTCTGAAGGCAGTGAATATTTTTTTGGATTTTTCCATAGTTCCTCGGATTTTTCCGAATTTTCTGGAATTTTTCCATATTTCTTCGGATTTTTCCGAATTTTTTAGAAATTTTTTACCAATTTTAAAATCACTTTTTCGAATTTTATAATTAATAAATTCAATTTTAATTATTTTTTCGGATTTTATAATTAATTATCTGAATTAAAATAATTATTTTTGAATTTTTAAATTAAAATTTCGATTTCAAAATGATTTTAAGGGGGTTTTGTAAAAAAATCAAAGCTGGCGCGAATTTTAGCACAATCTGGGATGCTAATCAACGCTAGACTCGCGCACTGAGAACATCGAACGGCGGAAGAGTGATAGAAGTGCTCGGGAAGACGATGGGGGCAACGTGGACGCATCTGAGCTGTCCGTTGCGCCTGAGCTCGAATATCTGAGAGATCGGAGGGTCAAGAATCGGCGCAGAGACCTCCTAGCTCGACCGACCATTTTGCCGAGCAATGGCCATTCGTTTCGATTCTGATGGCTTCCCTGAGCTGCGGGGACCTCGTGCCTCTGCAGAACTACGAGTTGCCGTCGTTGTTGAGCTATGATGCTCGAGTTTCTCCGAGCTCTGGTTTTTTCGACTTGGTCGACCTATCTCACTCGCCGAGCTATTGAGCTTCACTCTTGGACAAGCTATGGGGATTTTTGAAGTCTTCGCTGAGCTATCTTCGCTGAGCTTCAGAGTTATCGACGAGCTATCTTTGCGGAGCTTTGAGCTCTATTTTCGCCACCGAGCTTTGAAGTTCCACCTTCGGCCGAGCTATGGCAATAGCTCGCTATTGCCTAGCTACGGTAGTGTGACTTGGCCGAGCTATGGAGAATCTAAAAGTCTCGTCGAGCTATCGAGCTCTTGCATTTGGCCATCGGCGAGCTAGGGTGGTGCTTCGATGAAGGCTTTGAACTTGGCGGGGCTCGAGCGACGGGGTTTTTGAAAGAGCTGTCGAGCTATGGAGTTGGATTTTGGCGGGAGAAAGAGTTTTCGGAGGAGGAAGAAGAGACTGAAGAGGTTTTTGGAGAAGGAGGAAACAGGGTATTAGGTTTCGGATCCCGATGTTCGGGTCTTGGAGTTGCTACCCGTATGCCCGCTTATAACTAGAAGCTTCGGTCTAGGTTTGTGAATTTGAACCCGTTCGGAACACGTTTCTTTTTCTTCCTCTTCTATTGAACCCGCAAGTACCTTTTGGCGAATATTTTTTGAAGTTTTTTGGAGCTTTTGCGAAGATTTTTTGAAGATTTTTGGGCTTGGATTTGCATATAATTTATATATATATATATATATATATATATTTTTGTGTATATATATATATATATATATATATATATATACACAAAAATATATATATATATATATATATATATATATATATATATATATATATATATATATATATATACTAGGTTTGCCCGTTGACACGTGCCTACGGCACGTCTTCGAAACGATACACCTTATTTGATCATATAAAATAGTTTTGGAGGTCCAGCAAATTAATTGAAGTAGCAAACATAGAGCAAAAAACATATTATATGAATATTTTTTTTTGAATTATTTTAAAAGTTTTTAAAATTTTAAAATTTTTAATTTTTTAATTTTTTAAAATTTTAAAATTTTTATTTTCTTAATTTTTTGAATAGAAGAGGGAGGGAGAGAGAGAGAGAGAGAAAAAATTAAATAAATATAGGAGTTGTTTTGAGTGGGGGATTTGAATTTGAGTTTTGGGGGGAAAATATGTTTTGTGAGGTTAAATCTGGGCCTTTGATTTTTAGGGGGATTGAAGGAGAGCCACTTGATAGCTTTCTTTGTGTTTTATATATATATATAATTGGTTATAATTGGTTATATGTGTATACCCAGCTTTTTACTCCATCACCATTGATTGGTGGATCATGTACACATCTAGTTGTCCTGTGAGAGCTGTTGCAGACTTACTGTTTGATCCCAGCGAGTTTGTGGAGAACGTTCTACGACGGAGTTTGTGTCGATCTTGGCGTTTGTGCCCAATGAAACTGTAGAGACATTTCTGAGATGGAATTGGACGGAGAAACTGCCGTTTGATCCCGGCAAGTTTGGACACAACTCTGAGATAAAGTTGGTATAGAGCTCGTTATTTGGTCCCAACGAGTTTGTGGAGATAACTCTGAGATAGAGTTGATGTAGAGAGAATTCTATGGTGGTGTTGAACATTTGTGCTTGTCGTTTGCGCCCAGCATGCGTGTAGAGAACTCTGCGACGGAGTTAGATGTTTTGGACTTGTTGTTTGCGCCGGGCAAGTTTGGAGAAATAACTCTAAGACAGAGTTGACGCAGAAAATGTCGTTTGATCCAGGTGAGTTTGGAAAGAACTCTGTGAAAGAGTTGTGTGTTGAGCTTTGCCATTTACACCCAGCAAGCTTTATGAGACAACTCTCTGACGAAGATGGATGTCGGAGCTTGCTGTTTGCGCTCGACAAGTTTAGGGAGACAACTCTTTGACTGAGTTGACGTAGTGCTCGCTATTTGATCCCAGCGAGTTTGGAGGGACAACTCAGTGACGGAGTTGTGTGTAGAGCTTGCTGTTTATGCCCGACAAGTTAATAGCGACGATCATCAGACGAAGTTGGTCGTAGAGCTTCTCCATTTTGATCGTTGAACTCGATGTTTGCGCCCATCGAGTTTTGTAGAGACAACTCAGAGATAGAGCTAATGTAGAAACTGTCGTTTGATCCCGACGAGTTTAGAAGAGATAACTCTAAGACAGAGTTGATGTAGTGATCGCTGTTTGATCCCAGCGAACTTGGAGAGAACCCTGTGATGGAATTGAGTGTTGAAGCTGCTGTTTGATCCCGGCGAGTTTAGTGACAGCTCTGAGATAGAGTTGATGTAGAAACTGCCATTTGATCCCAGCAAGTTTGTAGGGAGAGCTATGAGATGAACTTGAGTTGGAACTTGCTGTTTGGCCTCAACAAGTTTATAGAGGTCACTCCTTGATCGAGTTGGTTTAGAAAATGCCGTTTTGGTCCCGACGAGCTTAGAGAGACAACTCATAGTGGACCTGGTCGTTTGAACTTATTGTTTGGAGCTGACAAGTGATTGATGGAGCTCAAGCGATTAGCAGAACATTGAACCCATTGTTTAGAGCCAACGAGTTGTTGACGGTGCTTGGGCGAAGACCAAGGCGTTGAACTCGTTGTTTGGAGTCAACTAGTTGTTGACGAAGCCTGAGCGTAGAGCAAGGCGTCGAACTCGTTGTTTGGGACCAACGAGGTGTTGACGGAGCTCATGCGGAGAGCGGAGCGTTGAGCTCGTTGTTTGGGACCAACGAGCTATTGACAAAGCTCGTGCGGGGAGCAGAGCGTTGAACTTGTTGTTTGGAGCCAACAAGTTATTTAGTGGAGCTTGAGCGAAGACCAGGGCGTTGAACTCATTGTTTGGAGCTAACGAGTTATTGGCGAAACTCGTGCGGAGAGCATGACGTTGAACTCGTTGTTTGAGGCCAACGAGTCGTAGACAGAGCTCATGCGGATAGCAGAGCGTTGAACTCGTTGTTTGGAGCCAACAAATTTTTGATGGAGCTCAAGCGGTGAGCGGACCATTGAACTCGTTGTTTGGAGTAAACGAGTTGTTGATGGAGCTCGTGCGGAGAGCAGAGCGTTGAACTCGTTGTTTGGATCCAACGAGTTGTTGAAGGGGCTCACGTAGTGAGCAGAGCATGGATGTAACCCCCATTCCCATAAATACGTATTTCCCGAATATTTTGTGTATTTCGATTATTATTTGTTAAAATTGTTTTGAATCTCCTATTATAATCTTGGCTAAATTTAAAAAAACCACACTAAGTTTTGGGCCAGTTTAAAAAAAAAATCGCACTAAGTTTTTTTATTTTAAAAAAAAGGACACAAAATTTCAAAAAACTCCACTGGGTTAGTTAGGGTTAGGGTTAGGGTTAGTTCGGGGGAGTTTATTTATACATCTGTTTAGCTAAGTGATGTTTTTTTAAATTCAAATGAAAGATGAATGTGGTTTTTTTAAACACAAATGAAAGATGAAAGTGGTTTTTTTTAAACCCTACCCTAACCCTAACCCTAACCCTAACCCTAACCCTAACGAACCCAGTGGAGTTTTTTGAAATTTTGTGTCCTTTTTTTAAATAAAAAAAACTTAGTGCAGTTTTTTTAAACTGGCCCAAAACATAGTGTGGTTTTTAATAAAATTTAGCCTATAATCTTTTGTAAACGAAAATTTTGTTATTTCGAATAATGATGTATTTTAATTTCATTTTCCCTTTTACAATTGATTGACTATATATATATATATATATATATATATATATATATATATATATATATATATATATATATATATATATGTATGTATGTATGTATGTATGTATGTATGTATGTATGTATGTATGTTCGGATTATTTTATTATAAAACTGATAAGCCAAATCTTTATTTTGCTGGATATATATATATATATATATATATATATATATATATATATATATATATATATGTATGTATGTATGTATGTATGTTCGGATTATTTTATTATAAAACTGATAAGCCAAATCTTTATTTTGCTGGATAATGTTATTATTATTATTATTATTATTATTATCGGCATTATTATTATTACTGATATTATTATTATTGTTATTAATATTTTATTGTTATTGTTATTAATATTTTTATTATTAATATGTGTTGTTATTGTATTATTATTATTATCAGTATTGTTATTTTGTAAAGCTCAAATATTTTAATATAATCTTGTATTATTATTTAGTAACATGAAGCCCATCATCTAAAGCCCAATTTTTCATACAATTGATGTGAATTATTTATTTATCCTCATTTCTAATGGAATCGAAATGATCTCTGGATTGATCAGAAGATCCTTTCGATTGGCTTATAACCAGAGCCCAAAATTTAGCCCATCTCCTATTGGATTCTAACCCAAACCCATATCCATCTCTTATTGGATCCTTTTTAATACCCAGTACCCAATAACCCAAATTCTTCCCCTAATTTGTTTTGACCCGATCAACTTCACGTTCTCCTAAATCCCTCTCTCACGCTTTCTTCTCCCACTAATCCCAACTGCCTACTAACCCCATATCTTTCTCTCTTAATTATACAACAACCAAACCCTTCATCTTCTCCACAACTCCCAAACTCCACTACTGTGCAACCCTACCCCCTTCATTGTTCACTCCCCTAACCCTACCCCGATTTACTGTACAACCCCCCAACCGTTCACCTTCCCGCCTCTTCATCTTCCTTCACTGTTCTCTATCCCGCTCGAGCGCCTCCTCCTCCCGTCGTCGAGCCTTCATCGCTCCTTCTCCCTTATCCCCCACCTGTCGTCGAGTCGCCAGCATCCTGCTCCCGCCCGCCTTCCCTCTTGCGACCACTGCCTCGACTGCGGCCCATCCTCGCCACCGCCATCTTCATCCCCTGCCTGAACCCATCGAAGGGTCGCCATTTCGAACTCAAGCTCCGAATCTCCTCGCAGCCGAAGCCTTCGCTTGCCAATCAACTCCCGTCCCGCCATTGCTGCAGTCGAGCTCACCCTTAAGCTCATCGTCTTATCCTCTCTGTCGAGCTACTCTTGACAGCGCCACCTCTAATTTCTGCCCTCCTCTATTTTGCTCCCAAAACAGAGTGCCGCCTCATCGTCGACCACTGCCCTCGCCGTCGGCCATCGCTGCGTCGCCCCTTGACCACGAGCATCGCCGCCGCGACCCTCGACTGCAACATTCTCCCTCCCTTTGTTTTGGAAACAGAGCACCGCTCTTAAGTCCTCCGAACCACCAAGAATAGTCGACGACCTTCCCCTCCGACCTCGCCTCCTCCACGTTGTTGACTTCGCCGTCTGCCATAGCCCCGAGCATCCCTCGCTATCGAGCCTCCCACCGTCTCTCTATCTCCGTCGCTGTGAGCAGGAGAGTCGGGTTTTCTTCTACTGTGTTTGCTGTTTAGAAGAGAAGGGATTGGATTATTTTGGTGTTTGGTGTTTGTGAGGGGGGATCCACTGTCTTGAAGTTGATGTGTGCTGTTTTGGTGCCATTTTCCTTTTTTGGTGTTTTGCACGTGGTTCACACTTGTTCCGTGTTCGTGCATTGCCACCCGGGATTCCGATCCTGTTATTTTTCGCATATTCGAATCCCTAACACAAAAGGCAAGTACACTTGAACTCAGTAAATTTTTTTTAGTTCAAGATCGTTGATCTCTGCAAGTAGTTCTCCCTCGATTATCGCAATATTGCTTTGTGTACATTCCGTTGGGGATATCGAGGCTTTACACGAGCTAACCTGAAGTATCCTTGACTTCATGCCAACATCCATTGATTCAAACCCAAAATTGCATGCACACACGACATGAACAAATTGACTAGAACTTGTATATGAGAAATATATAATGATATAAATACATGTTGATTGATTAAGATTTTGTGAATTGAATCGTGATATGATAATCTTGCCTTGTATACTGTTACCGCTAAATCTGGTGTGGGGGCAAACAGATAGAATTTGTGGATTCTTAAGGATACCGAATAGCCAAACCTGAAATCTTTCCACCGGAGTTTGACCGTTGACTCCCGCCGTTCACCTGCAAAAAGTGCGATACACCGGGGTTGATCCCGGCGACGCCCCCTCCGATGCTCAAGTCAGTAATCAGAAAAGATTATGAATGAGCTTTTACTGGCAAAAGATTGATTACCTGTTAATGGTGGGGGTTGGGGGGTATTTATAGCCGCCATAGGGACCAGTTTCGGGATGAAATCCCTAATTCCCAGTGAAAGGATAGAGCGAATCAGGGCCGTTGATTAAGTATAATCAGAAACCCTAATTCTATCCAGCTGGACCAGGTTTCTTGCGGGTTGGGACCCGCACCCAGTCGAAATGGATCCGTTCGTGGGTTATTGGGTCTTTGGAAAAAAGATCCAGTACCCACTTCAGACCCGTTTGTAGGTGAAATTACCATTTTACCCCTAATCTTTAAGATTCGCGTCCGATTTGGACGGTTCCGATTTAACCCTATTTTTAGCCATATCACGAGCCCCCCACTCCCGAAAACTGAGTTTAATCAGCCTTTGAGGAGTAATTTTACTGTTTTAATGGCTTGCGGAGTTGTATTGGAGTCCGAATGAGGGGTGTCGAATCTTTGTATGAGGTATTATGGTGATTTTCAGAGCTAGTTGCATGCTCAAGGTTATTCTTGAGCTATCCTGAACCTTTGGTGAGTTTTCTTAATTTTAATCTATTTTTCGTAAAATTTATTTAATTTTGCGAAGTGGTGATTCGTTGTTCGGAGGTTTTAATTAACTATTCTAAGCAATAATTATTTACCCAGGGGCTCAAAAATATTTCTCCGAACTTATAATTATTTTTTAGAATTTTTAATTAATTTCCCTAAAATTTTAATCATTTTTTCGCAATTTTTAGATAAATAATTTGATTTTAATAAATAAAAATTAATTTTAGTCCGATTTACGATGTGGCGCGATCTGAGCCCTCCATCAGCGTTGGGCGCGAATTTCAGGAGGATCGGACGGCTGAAGTAGCTCGGCAGGCTTTTTCTTCGCATGCGGAGGTCGGTGCTTCGGCACCTTGGCACCCCGTCCTCGGTCGCTCGGTGGCTCGGTACGTAACGATCTGCCGAGCTACGTGGTAAGATCTGGAGCGTTCATCACGGCACGAATCGCGAGGAGGGCGGCTCAGATCACGATAAAATGCTATCTTGTCGTTTTGTGGTCGTGGCGTGATCTGAGCCGTCCATCATGTTCTGGCACGTTTTTTGAAATGATCCAACGGCTGGGATAGCTCGGCGTCATTTTTTTCCATATGTGGAGGTCGGTACCTCGGTACCTCGGTCGTATCTGTTCGGCTGCTCGGCAGGTCGGTCTTCTCCTTTGGTAGCTCGGTGGCTCGGCTAAGCTGTTCGGTCGCTCGGTTGAGCACTCCGGTGGCTCGGTAACTCGTTCTCTTCTCCTTAGTAGCTCGGTGGCTCGGCTAAGCTGTTCGGTAGCTCGGATGAGCACTCCGGTGGCTCGGTAACTCGTCCTCTTTTCCATAGTAGCTCGGTGGCTCGGCTAAGCTGTTCGGTAGCTCGGCTGAGCACTCCGGTGGCTAGGCAGATCGGGTCGAGTCATTGGGCCACGTGGCTTGATCTGGAACGTTTGTCATGGTGCGAATCTCTAGATTAGAGGTTCAGATAACGAGAAAATGTTATCTTGTCATTTTTTGGGCGTGGCGTGATCTGAGCCGTCCATCAGATTTGGACACGAATTTTGAGACAATCTGATGGTGAGAGTGGCTCGGCAGCATTTTTCTCCATATGTGGAGGTCGGTGCCCCGGTAGCTCGGTAGAGTGCCTCGGTGGCTCGGCTCTGAGCCGAGCTGTTGAGCCACGTGGGTGGATTGGGAGTGTCCACCATGGTGCGGATCTCGAGATTGGAGGTTCAGATCACGAGAAAACGTTATCTTGTCGTTTTGTGGGGGTGGCATGATCTGAGCCGTCCATCAGATTTGGGCACGAATTTTGAGATAATCTGACGGTAAAAGTGGCTCGACGGCATTTTTCTCCATATGTGGAGGTCGGTGCCCCTGTAGCTCGGCAGAGTGCCTCGGTGGCTCGGCTCAGTACGAGCTGTTGAGCCACATGGCTGGATCGGGAGCATCCATCATGGCGCGGATCTCGAGATTGGAGGTTCAGATCACGAGAAAATGTTATCTTTTTCTATTCTGTCGTTTTATCTCCTTTAATGGGCCCCCAAACGTTACAAAAGCCCAATCGTCTCCTCTCTTTAGCTATAAGTTCTCACCCCCCACCCCTTAGCTCATTCATTCACTTTCACTCTCAAGTTTTTACTTTTGCTCTCGAGTTGCTCTGCTAGTGGAGATTTGAGCTCAAGGGCGGTTGTACTAGCTGTCGCGAAGGCCAGGCAATTTCCGGCAAACTTCTTATGACCGTAGACGTCAAATCAAAGGTCAGTTTATTTAACTCCAGTTGCTTATTAGAGATGTCACGAGTGTCCTCGGGTAGTGAGGCATCGTCCTCAGGAGGTCGGAATGCCGAGGAGGGGAGAGAAGTGGCGAGCCAAAGGAAGGAGAAAGGGAAGGGAGTGGTTCGGTCCTCGGTTGTCGAGGAGGTGGTGGAGACCGTAAGGGGAGCAGGCGAGTCAGGTCGGATGCCGACCGTGCTGTCCGGACACGCCAGGATAAGGTAGTATAGAAGCGAGCTGCTGACTAAGGCTATCATTGGGCGCACAGAAACCTACAAGGAGAACGATCCGAGGGAGGTCACCGAGGTGGACGACCTCCCCTCGGTGCTATCCGAGCAGGATCTACTTTGGATCAGGAAGGGTTTCGCCATCCCCAAGGAGTATACACTGGTTCTTCCCGGCCCCGGGGTGCGAGCGAACACCGTCTTCCCCCCGGACACATGCGTCTTCGCCTACGACGCCCTGAATGCCGGGCTGCGCTTCCCCCTTCATCCCTTCGTGACGGTGGTCCTTCGGTGGTACGGTCTGTCCCCCATACAGTTTGTGCCGAACACTTGGCGTCACGTGCTCCACTTTCTACTTCAATGCCGAACTGCCAGAGTGGAGCCAGAGCTCGTCATCCTCCGAAGTCTTTACCGAATCAACAGGATGAGCAGGCTCGAGTCTCTCTACTACCTGTCGCCTCGAAAGGGAGTTAAGTTGATAGAGAATCCCGACTCGATAAAGTCATGGAAGGGGAAGTTTTTCCTGATAAAAGGGCCCTCGGCATGGGACTTCCCGACCCGGTGGAAGGAGGACGTGCCGAAGTACGCGAAGGCCGAGCCGGTGTTGACCCCGGCCGAAGTGGAGGTGGCGGCCAAGATGATCAGTCTCCCGATGTTGAGTTGGAGGGAGATGACCGAGGAGGTGTTGCACGGGTCGGGCCTTAGCCCGATCGACCCGAGTACGCTCCTGACATCTCACTTTGTGATTTTCTTTTCCTGAATGCCTTGCATACTTTTTTCTAACTTGTTTTGCTTTTCACTTGGACAGAGGCACCGAACATGGACTTCAAGGGTATGATGGCCGAAAGAAGCAAAGCCGCCGACGGTAAGAAGAGGAAGAGGACGAGCACGGGTCCCTCGTCTGGCCGACCCACTAAGGCACCTTCGGCGGTCGCCGCCACTTCTCCTCGGGAACCGTCTTCGGCTGTAGTTGCCCAGCCGACCCCATCTGCTCCTGTAGGTGAGGATTTTCCCGTCTCGGCGGTGCTGGCACTTGAGGCCCCGCCACTGACCGAACAGGCCGAGGTTATCCTGACCGAGGCTCACAAGAAGCTGTTCATCCCCAACTTGCGGGTGAAGAATCACGACGACTTCTTGGGAGACTCGGGGATGAGCATGCAAGCTATCCGACACCTGCCGACCCCGAAGGACCGAGCTGCCCTGAAGGCGGGGACAACGAGCGACGACGCCCTTGAGGTTGCTCGGTCACTTATGTCGGTAAGTCTCTTGGCTGTTTCTGACTTTTTTCTCAAAAATTTACTAAGTCTTTAGCTCGGCTTTTGTCATGTTCTAACTACTTCTTTGTGCAGGCTACTTGCCACTTCAGCCATCTTCTCGAGGAGTATTCCGAGCAAGAGAGAGAGCTGAAGGCCCTCAACGACAAGAACCGAGCAGAGAGGGTGAGGGCTGTGAAGCAGCTCGAAGCTGAGCAGCATCGCTCGGACGCTCTTGTGGCCCAAGTCACCGACCTCAAGGTGGCTCTGGCGCAAGCGAAGGAAAAGCTTGCTTCGGAGGTCGCAAAGGCAGCCGAAGAGAAGACTACAGCGGTGAAGGCTTTGGAGGCAGTGAAGCTGCAGCAAGCCGAGGCCGTGGAGAAGGCGAGGACGGAGATAGAGGCAGAGGCCAAGAAGCACATGGCGGTGAACATGGAGCTGTCTTACGCCAGAGCACTCGATCACATCGAGGCTCGAATCCCTGGCTTCGAAAGGCTGGGGTACAGGCTGTGGCCTGGTGGCGAAGAAGAATACGAAGGGGAAGAGGAATAAGAGGAGGAGGACGAGCGGCCAGGCAACGAGGCTTCCGCCGACCCCGATACTGTGGTTGCTGACCCCTGAGCCAGAGCGGAGGTGGAGGAAGGGGACGACGAGGTCGTGGCCGACCCCCGAACCGGAGCGACGGGGGACGAGGGGCCATCTTCCGTGGTGCCTAATGTCAGAAGTACATCATGTACTCGTGCAGAGAGTGAGAAGGGGATCTCGTTTTATGAGCTAGCGACTCGTGAGCCTGCCGTTAGGCGGAGTCCGGCTGACGCTCAGAGTGGGGTGGCTGCTTCTTCTAGTAGCGCTTCGGTTGGGGCCACGGTCAGAGGCAGTACTGAAGAGGCATTCCGGTTTGTTGGTTTAGAGACGAGCTCAGAGGTTAGGCAACGCCGTCTACGGGTGTCCCTGAACCGAAACATCCCCATTCCGAAGAAGCGTTGAATAAGTTGTTGTAATTATGTTTCTTCGAGTTTTTGTAGCACCTCGTAGTAAAAACTTGGTCTTGTAACTCGAACGCTCTTGTGTGCTAAAATTTCATATAAGTGAAAGCTTGTTTCTCTTTTGTGTTTGTGTGCTTTGTTGGTAGGCATCTATTCAAGTACAACTCCTCCAACTCTTAACAACTACTCAAAATCAGAAGCAAATCTTTCTTCTTATAGGCACGGAATGTCTAACTTCAACTTTTAAACGAACCATTGGAACCAAAGGTTTAGCTCCTCTAAGTACTCTTCTCCCATGTCTAGTATAGTTGTAGACACTTCGTGCGCGTCGTTTAAGCTTCAACGGTCGTGGGAGCAATTCCGAATGGTGAACCACTTCTAGCTCGCTTAAGAGCGAGCTTGCGAAGCGGAATCGAGCAAAGTGTTGGACTCCGAACTCGTCGTTTGAGTGAATTTCAACGGTTGTGGGAGAAATTCCAAATGGCGAATCACTTCTAGCTCGCTTAAGAGCGAGCTCGCGAAGCAGAATCGAGCCAAGTGTTGGACTCCAAACTCGTCGTTTGAGTGAATTTCAACGGTTGTGGGAGCAATTCCGCATGGCGAACCACTTCTAGCTCGCTTAAGAGCGAGCTTGCGAAGCGGAATCAAGCCAAGTTTTGGACTCCAAACACGTCGTTTGAGTAAGTTTCAACGGCTGTGGGAGTAGTTCCGAATGGCGAATCACTTCTAGCTCGCTTAAAGGCGAGCTTGCGAAGCGGAATCGAGCCAAGTTTTGGACTCCGAAAATGTCGTTTGAGTAAGTTTCAACGGTTGTGGGAGTAGTTCCGAATGGCGAAGCACTTCTAGCTCGCTTAAGGGCGAGCTTGCGAAGCGGAATCGAGCCAAGTGTTGGACTCCGAACTCGTCGTTTGAGTGAATTTCAACGGTTAGGGGAGCAATTCCGAATGGTGAACCACTTCTAGCTCGCTTAAGAGCGAGCTCACGAAGCGGAATCGAGCCAAGTGTTGGACTCCGAACTCATCGTTTGAGTGAATTTCAACGGTTGTGGGAGCAATTCCGAATGGTGAACCACTTCTAGCTCGCTTAAGGGCGAGCTTGCGAAGCGGAATCAAGCCAAATTTTGGACTCCGAACACGTCGTTTGAGTAAGTTTTAACTGTTGTGGGAGCAGTTTCGAATGGCGAACCACTTCTAGCTCGCTTAAGAGCGAGCTTGCAAAATAGAATTGAGCCAAGTTTTGGACTCCGAACACGTCGTTTGAGTAAGTTTCAACGGTTGTGGGAGTAGTTCCAAATGGCGAACCACTTCTAGCTCGCTTAAGGGCGAGCTTGCGAAGCAGAATCGAGCCAAGTTTTGGACTCCGAACACGTCGTTTGAGTAAGTTTGATTAAAGGCCTTAGACAGAAAGATAAAAATAATTTACAAGGAAAATATGGGGAAAAGAAGATCTTTATTGATAACTGCTAATCGGCTGTTTTTAAGTTGCAAGCCGTTATTACAATGACAAACATTAAGAAGCAAAATACAAGTGAAAAGATGGGAATGGCTTGACACTTGAAGTTACTCAGAGAGGCATTAAGGCGCTCTCTTGGTACTTCAGTAGGTGGTCGGCATTCCAAGTCCTGGGTATCTCTCTGCCTTTAAGGTCTTCAAGACGGTACGTCCCGGGCCAAACTACCTTGGTGATCTTGTAGGGTCCTTCCCAATTGGGGGCTAGCATACTCTTTTGGCTGGGGAAGAAGATAGCTAGTTTTCTGAGGACCAAGTCCCCTTCCTTGAGATTGGTGGGACGGACCCTTTTGTTGTAGGCCTGCTCAATTCTTCTTCGGTAGTTTTTCTGGCGGATTCAAGCTCTTTCACGGAGCTCATCAACCAAGTCCAAATTTGCCCGAAGCTCTCTGGCATTCTGCTCTTCTTTATAGGCCATAAGGCGAGGAGATGGTAGATCGACTTCCAAGGGGATCACAGCTTCGGACCCATAAGTGAGATTGAATGGCGACTCACCTGTGGGGGTCCGTTTTGTAGTGCGGTAGTTCCATAGTACATTGGGAAGCTGTTCCGCCCATAAGCCTTTGGCCGCCTTATCTAGTCTCTTCTTGATACCGGAGAGGATCTGCCGGTTGGCATTTTCCACTTAGCCATTTGATTGAGGATGGGAGACAGAGGAGAAGCGTTGCTGAATGGCGAGGTCTACACACAGAGATTAGAATGCGCCCCCCGTAAACTGTGTTCCATTATCAGTTATTAGGAGCCGAGGCACGCCGAACCTACAGATAACATTTTTCCAAAAGAACTGTAGCACCTTGTTCTCAGTGATCGTAGCCAATGGCTCAGCCTCTATCCACTTAGAGAAGTAGTCGATCGCCACGACTAGAAACTTGAGTTGACCGGAAGCTGGTGGAAACGGGCCTAGTAAATCCATCCCCCACATTACGAAGGGAATCAGGCTTGAGAGAGACGTGAATTGAGCTTGGGGTAGGCGATAAATGCTGGAGTACTGCTGACAGGAGCTGCATTGTCGGACATGTCGTTCGGCATCCTGTAGGAGAGTAGGCCAGAAGTACCCATAGTTTAACACTTTCTTGGCAAGGGACCTCGACCCTGAATGGGCTCCGCCTATACCTTCGTAGAGTTCTTGCAAGGCATATGAGGCTTCTTCCGGGGAGAGGCATCTCAAGTAGGGTCTGCCGTCTACTTGGGTGTAGGAGCATTTGTACAAGACTCCTTCAACAAGGGTGTACCGCTCTGCTCTCGTTCGGACTCGACG
Source organism: Hemerocallis citrina (assembly GCA_017893485.1). NCBI lineage: Eukaryota > Viridiplantae > Streptophyta > Magnoliopsida > Asparagales > Asphodelaceae > Hemerocallis > Hemerocallis citrina. The sequence goes on along the minus strand of CM030367.1, from coordinate 153,486,153 downwards.
GGCTTCTTTAGGGTCTTCGGGGAGGAGCCCATCCTTGAGGAATTCAATCAAAGGTTTCATCCAGCTGTCCTGAAGTTGGACGGGCAGCGACTCCATTGAGTCGGGGGTTTCTTCTTCTATACTCGGTCTTAGGAGCACTTCAATCAGGACGTACTGCTCAAGACCTTGAAGGGAGGAGGAGGCCAATTTGGAGAGGGCATCTGCTTGGGAATTTTCTTCTCTGGGGATCCGTTGGATTTGGGCCTTTTCGAAGGAAGCCATGAGACTTTGAACCTTGGCTAGGTACTTAGCCATTCGGTCGTCTCGTGCCTCGTACTCCCCTAAGACTTGGTTCACAACCAGCTGCGAGTTACTGAATATCCGGAGACGTTGTGCCCCTGCCTTGCGAGCCATGCCGAGGCCGGCTATAAGGGCTTCATACTCTGCTTCGTTGTTGGAGGCCTTAAAGTTGATGCGGAGAGAGCATTGGAGAACGAAGTCATCTGGGCCTACCAGAATGACCCCAGCTCTGCTCCCTTCGGTGTAAGTGGACCCGTCTACATACACTGTCCAGATAGGAGGCCCATTTGCTGCTTGACTGACCTCTGGTATGGTGCTCTCAATAATAAATTCAGCTAAGGCTTGAGTCTTGATTGCCGTCCGAGGCTGGTATGATATGTCATGCTGACTCAGCTCGATCGACCACTTCATCAGACGGCCAGAGGTCTCGAGTTTGTGTAGAACTTGCTTAAGCGGCTGGTCGGTAAGAACGACCACTGAGTGGGACTGAAAATAAGGGTGGAGCTTCCTAGCTGCCATAACCAAGGTGTACGCCATCTTCTCCAATCTTGGGTACCGAAGCTCGGCATCCCGAAGTACCTTGCTCACGTAATAGATGGGCTTCTGGGCCTTGTCTTCTTCCTTCACTAGGACAGCACTGAGGGTTTGCTAGGAGGCAACTAAGTAGAGGTATAGTGTTTTCCTGGGGATAGGATTGCTGAGAAGAGGGGGACTGACTAGATAGGCCTTTAGTTGATCGAACGATTCTTGCTGCTACTGACTCCACTCGAAGCCCTTAGCCTCCCTGAGGGCTTTGAAAGAATAAAGACACTTCTCACCTGACTTAGACAGGAAGCGCCCTATGGCTACGAGGCGACCAGTGAGCTTCTAAACCTCTTTCACACTTTTGGGAGGGACCATGTCCAGTATGGCTTTGATCTTCTCGGGGTTGGCTTTGATTCTTCTTTGGCTGACCATGAAGCCTAGGAACTTTCCCGACGAGACTCCGAACACACACTTGTTCGGGTTGAGCCTTATATCGTGCTTCCTCAACACATCAAATGCTTCTTGGAGATCGGCAACATGGTCGGCCCCATGGATGCTTTTAACGAGCATATCATCAACATACACTTCCATGTTTTGGCCGATCTGATTCTGGAAGACTTTATTGACTAGGCGCTGGTAGGTGGCACCTGCATTCTTCAGCCCGAAGGGCATTACCCTGTAGCAATAGAGCCCTTGATCGGTGACGAAGGAGGTCTTTGGGATATCCGGGGGGAACATTCGAATTTGGTTATACCCAGAGAAGGCGTCCATGAACCTGAGCAGCTCATGGCCCGAAGTAGCGTCGATCAAGGTGTCGATGCTTGGGAGAGGGAATGGATCTTTAGGGCATGCTTTGTTCAGGTCCGTGAAGTTGATACAAATTCTCCAAGTTCCGTTAGCCTTCTTAACCATAACAACATTAGAGAGCCATTCGGGATAGTTAACCTCTTGTATGAATCAGGCCTTCAGGAGCTTGTCCACTTCTTCCTTTATGGTTTATTAGCACTCAGGAGCAAATTTGTGCCTTTTCTGTTGGACCGGTTTGGACCCCGGAGCAACGCTTAGGTGGTGGACGAGGAGCTCCTCGGAGATTCCTGACATGTCGGCAGCCGACCATGCGAAGAGGTCTTGGTTCTTTCTGATGCATTGGACTATGTCGGAACATAAGGCAGATGGGAGGGTCTTGCTGATAAGAAACTTGCGGTTCGGATCTTGCTCGGAAAAGAGCACTTCCTCCAGCTCATCCACCAGTTCGGACATCGGTTGGGCGTTCCCTTGGGGAATCTCGAGGGTCTCGAGGGAGAGGAAAGGACCCCCGATAGAGGTCATGTAACACTTGCGAGCCATCTCTTGACTACCTCTTACTTCCCCTACACCTGACTTGGTGGGGAACTTCATCTTGAGATGATAAGCCGACGGGACGGCTTCTAAAGCAGCTAGGCCAGGTCGGCCTAGAATCACTAAGTAGCTGGGACGTCGACGACCATGAAGTCCATTGGCTCTGTCCGGGTAGTAGGAGTTTTGCCAGCGGTTACGTCGAGGGTGATCACCCCTTTGATAGTCACTAGAACTCCCGTGAACCCATGGAGCGTGTAGCCGGCGGGCTTGAGCCTGTCCCGCGATAACTTGAGCCCTCGAAAAGCCGCCAAGAAGAGGATGTTAACGGAGCTACCATTGTCCACCAGAATCCTCTCCACTTTAAAATTTGCTATATGGAGGTTGATGACTAGTGCGTCACAATGGGGGTTTCAGACTCCCTCCAGGTCTTCCTCTGAGAAAGTGACCGGGACTCTGAGGCCCAGTGGGACGGTGGATTCCGGGACTGTGGTGAGCCATCAATTAAATATGGGACTGTGATTGATCGGATGGTGGATTCCGGGATCATGATTAGTCAGACGAATAGGAGGACAATTCAATTAAATCAGGGATTATGATTGATCGGGCGGTGGCTTCCGAGATCATGATTAATCGGGCGGATAGAAAAGCAGATGCTCTAGATCGGCTAGAAAGTAGATCCTGCACTAAATTGTGCATGCCCCGTGCTCAACGAGGACGCTGATTTCTAAATGGGGGGTGTATGTAATATCTCGTAAGTTCAAATATATATATATATATATATATATATATATATATATATATGAGAAAAGTGAGCCTCATATTTGTATGAGGAAATTTTCTCATACAAAGTGAGGTGGCAAAATAAGAGCCCTTAGATCACTCTTTGAATCAAAGGGCTTATTTGCAAAACTAAAATTTACAATTATTTGTTTAATTCCTTAAATAATAGATTTTCTCTTTCCAATCTCCCGATCTGTTTCCTCTTCCCTCTTTTCTCTCTCTCCTTCTCAACATTTCACCGTTGCCGCTCGACGTCGAAGCCGCCCTCCTACTCTACGACGCCCTCCTCTAATACAAGTTGCCCGCGCCGTCCACCCAGGACGACCACGCTGCCTCCCTCACGCCGCACGCCGCCCACATCGCCTCCCTCCTCTAACCCACATGGACTCCCTCACGACCCACGCCTCCCATTGTTGATAGTATATTCTGATGTGAATTTGTCAACTGAATTATGTCTTTCTTTTGATAGTTTTCTTTATTTTAAGTTTCTGAATCATGATCTTTCGTCTTCTTTTCCCCTCCATATCATTTTAATAGGATATCGTCATTGCTTAAGGAGGAATCTCCCCTGTTCCGAGTAAGCAAAAAGTAGTAAAAACTAATTTAAGTTTATCCTCTTATTCTTTGTGAAATATTTGATTAAATAATTGTGAGATTTAATCGATTTGAAACTATTAATTGGATCCATTTTTTAAAGCAGATTATAACTTGTTCATAAATTGTGGAGGCAATAGGGTGACCGTTGGCTCTTATGAAAATGAAGAAGACACGTTGCATCAAGGTCCATCAGTATATGGAATTTCTGCAAGTGGAAAATGGGCTTATAGTAGCACCGGAGACTTTACTGGCAATGTTAATCCACAATATGTTGTGACCAACACCTCGGTCTTGAAAATGGCTAATGCAGAGTTATACATTACTGCTCGTCAAAGTCCCCTCTCCCTCAAGTATAATGGTCTTTGTTTACAGAAGGGAAATTATATAGTGAAGCTTCATTTTTCTGAGATAATATTTACAGATGATCAAACATTTGCCAGCAATGGTAAGCGCTTTTTTGATGTATCTATCCAGGTGATGTTTTGTTTGTTTATTAAAATCTGATCAGAATCATAAGCCATGTTTGGTTTTGCAATTAGAGAGTCCATAACAGTTCTTGGACTTTAAAAGCATATTTGGGCTTAAATAGCAGTTTGACAAATTCAAGTAAAAATGTATTTGGCAAAAGCACTTGTTCGAACTGGGTGTTTTCTCCCTTTTCTCACTACAGCTAGAGGTGATTTTAGTTTTTTGGTGAAGTACTTTTGGAGGAAAAAAATATGTATTCTATCAGTCATTTCTTTTACATACAATAATGAGTTTAAAATGTTTTACAGAAGCACCTTGGAGATTGACTTCCACTGGACAGGCAAGGGTACAAATGCCATTCCCCAGAGAGGAGTATATGGACCTCTTATATCAGCTATTACAGTTACACCAAGTATGTCCACGTTATCTTACTATCACTGATAATGCAAAAGGTTTTAGTGCTGGAAGCATTCTTAAGAGAGGTGATTCCGCTATAGAAACTGCAAATGATGCAAGTCTAAGCACCAATTATGGTCTTATTGGATTGGCTAACAATTCCAGATTATTGCATTGTTGTTCTGATCTGCAGTTACTTTTGCTCATTTGCAGCTACGTCAAGAACTTTGGGAAGAGACTCTGCAGCTTGCGAGTGAGAGTTGCTATATGTCCTTCAGAAATTGTTTTCTGTAGGAAATACAAAAGCTATTCTCCTTCATCATTGCTACAAAATTTGCAAGGTGATCAGTCTTGGAGAAGAAACAACATGAAACTGTTTTTGAGAGCAACTTTGTTCTAAAGTTTAAATGATTGTCATAATAGGATGAACTATTATTTTACAGATGAGATGAGCAAGGGAGAAGAGGAATCCGAGACTATACACAACAAGCTTCTTGAGAAAGAGATAGAGTTGTCCGCATTCTTGCAGAAGTACAAGAGAGTTCGTGCCACCTATCACCGAAGAGCTCTTCTCCATCTTGCTGCCAAAACCTCTGTTATGTGATTGAATCATACATGCTTCAGCTTCATTGTTGTAAATTTCTCTATTTATTCACAAAAAATTGTGTTGCTCTGGCTTCTATGATGGATTTCCATGTCGAGCTAGATGCATGTGTATTTCGTCAGTTGACTTCAGCTATTACTTGTGAAACTTGACAATATTTTTTGCGTTAAGAATGTGCAACATTGAATTTGATAGCGATGAAATTTGACTGTTGGTATAGTGATATAATTCCCATTGTTAATATATTCATTATGCTATGGGATCTCGCGGCCAAGTGTTAATTAATACCTTGGCAGCAAGGTGTATTTCTTAACCTGTGTTATCTGATTGAACCTTACATGCTTCTGCTTAACTGTTTTAGCTGCTCTGTTGGTCATTCACTAAAAAAATCTGTGTTCCTGGCTTCTGTGATGGATTTCTAATTCCAAGCTTGATGCATGTGGAGAAGTGCCTTCTGGATGGTCCTTGGTGGCTTTTGTCAATTGACTTTGGCTCTTGCTTTTGAAACTTAATACAATATTGAACTTGAAGTTGATATTGATGAAATTTGACTGATCGGGCAGTGATATAGTTCCCAAATTTGAATACATGGGGCCTATTTGAGTATGCTATATGATTATAAGGTCCTGTACTGGCGGTGTCTGTACTGAGAGTAGAGACTATTATGCATCAATTTTCCTCCTGCAAGTTTTAGGGAATCAAATTGATCAATTTTCACATTCTATGACTGGGATAAGAGCAGAATGCACTCTCTCCCTATGTTTTTGATATAGGATTCTTTAATGTGCAATCTGGACTAAAATACAGAGAAGTTCAAACAATCATGCTTAAACCCCACTCATCGACGCTGCATGTCCCAATCAAGTAGTCAGTCACAAGAACTATATTTTGAAGTCATGAATGTGAGACAGATACAACTCAGGCCTTAGAAAACACACACACGTTCGACTAAAAAACATTAGTTAAGTGCATGCAAAGGTACAACAAGTATGGTACAGATGTTGGCTTCTTTTTTCTGGAAAAACATCAACATTTTCTTCACACTATTGAGTATAAAGGCTAAAGTTCAGTTGCTTCCATCTCCATCTAACACAACGGCACAGTCATCCTGTTCACCTTTCCAGTGAACCATCAGATGCGGATTGACTTCTATGTTACTTTGCACTATTCAATATCTTCCTTCGTGGATGCGGTACAAATGACAAAGCTTCTGAAAATCTCTTGATATAATTTTCTGAAGCAGAAATAAGAGAATAAAGAGACAGAGATGAGAGTATCAGTTTATTTCTCATCATTTCTCATCAGCCAAAACAAAATTTGTTGCACTAAATGATATTAGTTCTGAGGGTTGGGATAGCTTCTGATTGTGGGAGGAGGGAGGAGGGAGAAAGACGTGAGAAAGAGGGGGAGGAAGAGGGATTGGAGAGAGAAAATCAATTAATTTTAAGAAAGTTAAGAAATAATTGTAAATTTTATTTAAGGAATTAAACAAATAATTGTAAATTTTAGTTTTGCAAATAAGCCCTTTGATTCAAAGGGTGATCTAAGGGCTCTTATTTTGCCACCTCACTTTGTATGAGGAAATTTCCTCATACAAATATGAGGCTCACTTTTCTCTATATATATATATATATATATATATATATATATGAGGCTTTTTCGGTTGCAAACGGGTTTATGTGCACAGACCCGTGCAAACTTTAATCTGGGCCGTTGGATCTTTGATCCAACGGGCCATACATTTTTTAATAATATTTTGCCTTAACCCGCCATTTCCAACGACGGGTAAGGCAAAATTTTATAAAAAAATATTGCCGTAACCCGTCGTTGACAAGGATGGGTTAAGGCAAAGATATAATCTCATAACTGTATGCAGTTCGTCTTCCTCGTCGATCTCCCCCTCCCCCTTTTCAGTGTTTTTTTGGCCAAAACCAAACCCAAGAACCCTAAAAAATTCCAAACTCCTCCTTGAGCTCCTACTCCTCCGTTTGCTCATCCTCCTCCTCTTCCACTCTCATACAATCTCTCTCTCCAAATATCTATATCGAAAGCAAATCAAATCCCTAGTTCGGCCACAAATCGATCTATTCGCAACATTCGTAGTTATTTTGTAAGGTATTGACTAATTCTTTGCCTTATTAGAGTTAATTATGTTGATTTATAAATATTTACATAGTAAATTATTTAGAAAGTCCAAAAAAATTCTTTGCCCAAAATTATTTAGAAATGTAGAAATGTTTGGCTTATTAATTTAGTTTTATTTCTGTTGATTTTAAACATTCAATTTATACGGAAATAATGAGTTAGAATTTTTTAGTGCGGTTAGAGTAGAAAACCTTGCAAACGGCCTCCAAAAAATACGAAACTTTGCAAGTAGGTTGATATCACGCAGCAGAAGCCACCCCAACTTGTAGAAATGGGTTTCGATTCACGGTTCGAGATATACGGCCGTATAACTTTATTTAGTTAAAAAAGCCTAATAAAGCGGTATACGGACATATCTCGCAAATTGTGAGTCGAAACTCACTTGTACAAGTTTGGGTGGCTTGCGCTACGTGAATTCGACCAAGTTGCAAAGTTTTATAAATTTTGGATGCCGTTTGTGCGGTTTTGTCACGTTCTTCGCATTAGAAGTTAATGACCTAGAATTTTTTTAGTGCGGTTAGAGTTGAAAACTTTACAAACGGCCTTCAAAAAATACGAAACTTTGCAAGTAGGTAGATATCACACAGCAGAAACCACTCCAACTTGTAGAAGTGGGTTTCGATTCACAGTTCGAGATATACGGCCGCATAACTTTATTTGGTTAAAAAAACCTAATAAAGCGGTATACAGACGTATCTTGCAAACCGTTAGTCAAAACTCACTTGTACAAGTTTGGGTGGCTTCCGCTACGTGAATTCGACCAAGATGAAATCATTTATAAATTTTGGATACCGTTTGTACGGTTTTTTCACGTTCTTCGCATTAGAAGTTAATGACTTAGAATTTTTTTAGTGCGGTTAGAGTTGAAAATCTTGCAAACGGCCTCCAAAAAATACGAAACTTTGCGAGTAGGTTGATCTCACGCAGCAGAAGTCATCCCAACTTGTAGAAGTGGGTTTCGATTCACGGTTCGAGATATATGACCGTATAACTTTATTTGGTTAAAAAAAACCTAATAAAGCGGTATACGGACGTATCTCGCAAACCGTGAGTCGAAACTCACTTGTAAAAGTTTGGGTGGCTTGCGCTACGTGAATTCGACCAAGTTACAAGGTTTTTTAAATTTTGGATGTCGTTTGTGAGGTTTTGTCACGTTCCCCTCATTACAAGTTAATGACTTAGAATTTTTTTAGTGCGGTTAGAGTTGAAAACTTTGCAAACGGCTTCCAAAAAATACGAAACTTTGCGAGTAGGTTGATCTCACGCAGCAGAAGCTACCCCAACTTGTAGAAGTGGGTTTCGATTCACGGTTCGAGATATACGGCCGTGTATCGCTTTTGGTTTAAAAAAATCTAATAAAGTGGTATACGAATGTATCTCGCAAACCGTGAGTCGAAACTCACTTCTACAAGTTTGGGTGGCTTGCGCTACGTGAATTCGACCAAGTTGGAAGTTTTATAAACTTTGGATGCCGTTTGTGCGGTTTTCTCACCTTTCTTGCATTAGAAGTTAATGAGTTAGAATTTTTTTAGTGCGGTTAGAGTAGAAAACCTTGCAAATGGCCTCCAAAAAGTACGAAACTTTGCAAGTAGGTTGATCTCTCGCAGCACAAACCACCCCAACTTATAGAAGTGGGTTTCAATTCATGGTTCGAGATATATGGCCGTATATCGCTTTTTGGTTAAAAAAACCTAATAAAGCGGTATACGGACGTATCTCACAAACCGTGAGTCAAAACGCACTTCTACAAGTTTGGGTGGCTTGTGCTACGTAAATTCCACCAAGTTGCAAAGTTTTAGAAATTTTGGATATAAAACTGAATTCGAAGACTATCCACCATGAAGTTGAAAACTGAATTTTGGATATAAAACTGAATTCCACCATGAAGTGCGTATGCCGAATAACATTGACGAGTTTAGGAATGCTTTGAAGACTATCATTTATACGACAGAATATAAAACTGAATTTGAACAGAAGTGGAAAAATTTGATTTTCCAGTACAAACTTGAGAATAAAAAATAGTTGAACGATAAATTTGAAATTCGCGAAAAATGGGCTCCCGTGTACGCAAGAGACTCATTTTGGGGTGGCATGTTGAGTACCCAACGTAGCGAATCGCTACATTCATCTTTGAAGCAACATATTCATAAGAAGTACTCATTACATGAATTTGCCGTCATCTTTGACCGAGTCTTAGTAAAACAAAGACACAATGAACTTAAAGAAACTCATCGTAATCGCGAGGAGAGGTCAAAATTGAAGACCGAATGGGCGTTGGAGTCACAAATGGAGGGAACATACACACTGAAGATTTCCTACAAATTTCAGCAAGAAGTCGTAAAAAGCTTATTACTGTAATACCCCGATTTTCATTTATGAAAATTATTAATTTTTTTGCACGTAGTGTGCACGTGCAATTTTTGTAGTGTGAAATCTTATAATTATTTTCATTATGGATGATGTGTGTGTATATATATATATATATATATATATATATATATATATATATATGTATGTATATGTGTTCTCTAATTACTTTTTATAAAGGCCCATTTTTCTTCAAATAAACATAAGCCTGTCTTTTTAGCCCAAATCTAATTTATTTTTGTAAACTATTATTTGGCCCATTAATTAAAGCCCATGAGTTATTTCTCTTTTAATTACAACTTGTAATGTAGGATATTTTTATAAGATTATTTTTATAGAAAATATAATGTACAACTTTTTTTTAAATGGAGAACAAATGAACGCACGTGCATTACACGTATACGTGCAAAAAAGCACACAAAGTGGCCAGTTTTGGATTGGAGGGAAAAATAAAAAAAAGAGTGGAGTTATGGGTGGTAGTTGCTTGATCAGGGTTGGTTACTACAACTCCCCCTTGAATCTTAGCCTTTTATTTTTAACTCCTAGATTGATCCTAACCCTTCATTTGCTCCCAATTTTAGTATAAATACCCCCCCCCCCCCCCCCCCCCCCCCCCCCCCCAGCCTAGTTAATTTTGTACTCTTCATTTTTCCAAAACCTATAGTAGAAAATACAAATTGTTAGTAGCATAGTAAGTGAGATAAAAAGATTGTGAGTTGTGTGTGCATTCAAAGAAGGCTGGCATCACTAGGAAGCTCTTGGGATTGGCATCTTTGAGGCTCGGTTGTGCGCATCAAGGAGGAGGAGGAACGCTCTTTTGGCAAGGACTCTTGTGTTTAGGAGGTGTTGCAATTTTATTCTCTCCAAATAAGGTGGGTTATTTTCCATGTTTCTAATTAGCTAGCATGCTAAAATTGAATTGAAATAATAATGCATGAAAAAGATTAATAAGAGTACATTTAATTGGAAAAATGGCTTATTTGTTGATTGGAATGTTGATAAATAGATTGTATGTGATTCCATCATCAAACTTAAGTTGTGTGTGAATTATTTATAGCTATGGATTGCTTGAAGTAAAATTCGTTGTTAGCATCAAAAATTAAATGCAAATGTTAGTAGATGAAAATGTTGTTTTATGTGCTTGAATGAACCTTTTTGTGATAATGTTGTAACGAATAACTTAAAATATAATTTGTGGGTTTGTGAAAGGAATATAAACAGGGAATTGATATAGGGAATATTGATGTTAAGTTGGATAAGAAATGTCGAAATGAGATGTGGTAGTAGTAGTATACAATTTAAACTAATTGTATGAAAAATATGCGTTTAATTACTGAAAAAATTATTTTTAAATTACTGGAATATCAAATATTATTTGAATAATTATTCTAGAGATTTACAGGAAATTTAGAAAAAACAAAACTCAAATGAGAGCTTTTGAAACATCGAAATGTTCTATTGAACAGATGACTGATTTAATTAAAATATAAGTTGTATTCACGACAAGGTCGGAAGGCTTCTAATGCTACAGTGTGTGCGGCTTGTGTCCCACGGATCGCTGGTTCGATACTGGATGACACCATTTTATTTTGTGTGCGTTTAAAAATTAAATCAAGTTCAGTCTGAGAGTATATAACTCTCCAATCCTTCTTTATACCGATGAGCACAAGTGGCCAAGTGGCTAGTGTGTGCGGTTGGGTTCTCTTTGGTTGCTGGTTCGAATCCTGGTCTCGGCCATAATTTTACTTTGTGGAAAAAAAAATGATTTTTTGATGGGTTTTTGATGTCTAAAAATTAAGAAAAAAATACTATTATTACACTAAAATTATGTGTGACTTATGAAAAATAAATTGGGAGTTATTAGAATGAAATGAAGTGTATTTTGGGAATAAAAGTGTGGTTAGAACTATGGTTCTATGCTTGTATATTTTTGTGAAAAATGTGTTTTGCAAGAGAATTGAAATAAGTGCTAGAAAAGAAAAATAACAAAGAAAGAAAATATATAAGGTGAAGTGGTGTGAATTATTCTTGTTAAAGAATAGTATGACAATAATGAGTTGTGAATATTCATTTTGACCATATACTTGGTGATATGATTTTTAATGTGGAAATAAATATTGGATGAAATACATGATAAATGATTGAACTCCATGTATGGTTATTGACTCATGAATAATTTTGAAATCATGTGATTGAAAAAGAGAAAGGTTATTGAGTATGACAACTCAAACATGTGAATTTGTGAACTGAAATTGAAAATTAGGGTGTAGCCAAAACTCACACCGGCAAGTGAAAGTGATGAATTATGATCATTGCAATTGAAAAGACCAGTTTGGATCATTATGAAATGAAAGAAATAAGACCGGTAGTAGTGAGAGGGCTAACTCTAAGAGATTGATTTTGTTCATGATTTCATTAAATTAAGAATTAGTACATAGTGAAGAGGTGATGAAAGTGAGATAAAAACAGAAGTATGAGGGCCTCGAGTCTACGATGTGAGAGTGATCCACAGAATGCATGCTTGATGCGTCAGGACATGGCGTGGGCACTACTCCGAAATTATCGGGACCTTGGCGACGCTTGTGGGATGTTTGGTGACTGCAAGAGGATCGTGTGCTATGAAGGAGGCTGAATTGCCACAGAATGCATGCTTGATGCGTCAAGACATGGCGTGGGATTTCCCTCCAGGTTTTCTGTACATGAGCTTGTACTCATAGATCATCTAGGATACTTACCGTAGTTACAGTAGTAGATTAAGTCATGACGAGGGATTGAACCCTACAAGATGAAGAACGATTAAGAGGCTTGCCCTCGGACCTATATAGTATGGGATGCATAGAATCCGAACAAGTGTGCATTAGTGTCATATAATATAAATAATTGCATTGAGGACTAAGTGCACAATCACAACAAAAAATCAATAGGGTATTCCCTTTAGTTTGATATGTGACAAGTTTGTGTTTGTTAAATTTGGAAAATCAGTTATACTATTTTCGGCATAGAGAGGGTGGCCGTGTATAATGTTCGTCGGTTGAATAAACTGACGTACCCACAGTTTTGTATGCAGGGTAAATGACATGATAAAGATTAAAGAAGCACAGATGCTTAGAGATTATTCAAATGTTGATGTACATTTATTTAAATGTTGTAAATTTGCTTTCGCTGTAAAATGTAAAGTGTAAAGTTTTCATGTAACTCTGATGTAAAGTGAAAAGTTTTAATTTCCTTGTAAAATTGTACAAAAGAAGTTTAAAGATCCTGTGGAATCTCGAATTCAGTTGTGTTTTGGAATTCGGGGCGTTACAATTACTTAATGTGAGTTTAATTGCGAGTATGGATACACCAGATAATGCAGCTTTTTCTGTAACCGTTTGTGGAAATTTAGAACCGGGAAGGGTGATTTCTTTTTGTAAAATCGGTCAAATGGCTAAATGCCCTTGTGCCATGTATGACTTCGTAGGCATTCCCTGCAAACATCTATTAGCAGTTATTTGGTTCACAGATCACACCGCACTACCCGAGCAATATATTTGTAGGTGATGGACCAGGAATCAACTGACAAGAAGCAGTACACCTGTTCCCAATAGTATGTGCGACAATTTTGCATCTTGTTATTATGAACTGACTATGCACTCCAGACATTTGGTCGGTCTTGGTTGTTCTTCAGAGCGAGGGTACAAGTACATGCTCGACCACATGCTCAAGGGAATCGAAGGCTTTTCTCACATTCAATCCGGGAATAGTACACCACACGAAGGTAGTGTACAACTGGAGAGTGGTGGACAAGCACATGCACATGCACCGGTGGGGGACCCCATGCAATACACCACAAAGAAGAGGCCTAAAGGGAAGAGGTTGAAGTCTATCAGAGAATCCCAAAAAACGAAGAGACCAAAACTTGGCAGGACATGCCTTCGTGTCGTATGTCACGATTCATGAAATTGCCCAAAAAATATGGCAAGGTTATATATCGAAGACTAAGTATTTGTCAATGAATCTAAACGTGTTGTAGTTGATACTAACCCATTCTTCTCCCTTATTTAGTGGATCGGTAGGGTATGAAGAAGCTCCAAACGCTGGAGAGAGTGATGATGATGAAGGTGAAGGTTCGTGCTAAGGGGTTTTTCGTGTTATGAATGTCATATCAAACTTTCAAGATAAACACCGAATAATTGTTTACTTTTGTCTTTCGATGTGAAGAGAATAATTATTTTTGACTTTATTATTAACCATTTTTTTTTGGCGGTGTGGGTTCGGAATGAAGCAAAATCGTGCCCATGGAAGGAATCAATTATTGAAAAGTTCCATACTTTTGATTGTATATATGTGGTTAATTGAACGTTCCTTTTTTGTACAATTAGATTACTGGTGTATTTAATCAGAGTGCAATTTGTGTATTTATGCATTTTGTGTATTTGTGAACTACATATGTTGTTGTGGGTCTTGATGTTGTGGGTCATTGAATATATATGCCGAAGTCAACTTTTTTTGATTTATAAATATATTACTGGTGTTGTATTTAATCTTAGTGCAATTTATGTATGTGTGCAATTTCTGTGTTTGTGAACCATACATGTTGTTGTGGATGTTGTTGTTGTAATTAGTTAGCATACATTCGTGTTGAAGATTGTGAGTGATTTTTATGTATCTGTGCAAATTGTGTATTTGTGCAATACATCTATGCTGTTGGATTTTTTTTATTTGTGGAAAATTGTGAAAACTTGGTGCAAACTTACATTTTGAAGATAAAATACTGCCAACATTGGATAAACCTAGCACGTTATTTAGGATAATAGTTTAAAATAACTTAACCCGTTATTGTGGATAACGGGTTAAGTAGATTGATATTGACAGGACTTCATCTCCTACAGACCAAGTTTTCATAAAGTGCTGCCAATTTCTCTTTACTTAACTCGTTATTGGGGATAACGGGTTAAGATTACTTAACCCGTTATCGTCAATAACGGGTTAACTAGATAGATATTGGCAGTACTTTATAAAAACTTGGTCTGTATGGGGATGAAGTTCGGCTAATATCTCTTTACTTAACCCGTTGTTCAGGATAACAGGTTAAGTGATCTTAACCCGTTATCCCCAATAACGGCTTAAGTAGAGAGAAATTTGCAGTATTTTATCAATACTTGATCTGTAGGGGATGAAGTCCTGCCAATATCAATCTGCTTAACCCATTATTGGTGATGACGGGTTAGGATCAACTAACCCGTCATCGTAAATAACGGGTTAAGTAGAGAGATTTTTACAGAACTTTCGTTTATGTAGGCTCTATGTACTTTTGTTGATACATATACAACTTCACATAATTTGTTCATTCACAACAACTTCTACATATGATAATTTGTTCATTCAGCAATTCACATCAATCTTGGGATACTTAACCCGTTAGAGCTGAATGATATTTGCAGTGTCTTTGCCTTTGTGCTACAACTCTTCAAATTTTCAAGATAAAGTTCGAAGAATATTGGGATACGGGTTATATCTTATAACAGTTTTGTACATCATACATTACAAACTGGCAAATACATGTAAATTGAACATACGAATGCATACAAAACTAAAGCCAATTGCTATTACAAAGTCATTCTTTGACACTTTCACCAAAATTTGCAATTAATTTAGTATACAAGTACATGTTGGGTTTCTTCTCAATGGGTAGGAAGGACTGCTGACACTGCCTTTTTTGAATGCATAAGTAACAGTTATACCCCCTGTATACAATTTAGTTCACTACTATTACACAGAGGCAGCAATTCTCCGATTCCTAGGATAGAGTAGTAGCGGGTGTAACCGTATATTCAAAGTACTTAACATCTTCTTGATACGCACTCCTCATATTTGTATTATTTGTTGCATGATTGTGAGGTGTTTATGCCAAGAAGTTGAAAAGTACCATGAATACATTGTGACACCCACCACTACTCTGTCCTACGAAACCAGAATTGTTGTACTCTGTGTAACAATAGGGAACGAATGTGTATGAAGGGAGGAGAATTGCTACTTCTGCATTCATTAAAAAAGCCCCAAAAGAAAAGTTAGGGGAATGAAGAAAAAAAAAGGCAGAGTCAGGAGTCCTCCCTACCTATTGAGGGAAACCCAGCATGCACTTGTACGCTAACATAGACATGCATCTGTCTCTCTACTTCTGCATCTTCAGCTTCTTTCTGAAACTTTTTCCCCCTTCATATTCTATAAACAATGTTATGAAGAATGATGAAGGAGAGTCTCCTTGAACGCATGCTACTTTCTTTTCCTTTCTTTTCCTTTTTTTCCTCCCTCTTTTTTTTTCCTCCCTCTCGCAAGAGCCTCCTCCATCTCTTTTTTTTCCTTACTTTACTTCATCTACTGTATTTTCTTCATTGAAGAAGAAGGCATTGATTCAAAGTTATAGGCAAATGAAGAAGGCAAACAAAGAGCAACAAAACAAGAATGCATTGATTAAGTTTTGAAAATGTTGAATGAAGAAGGGAAAAAACAATAGGGAAATGAAGAAGTCAAGAAAGGATGCAACAAGAAAACAAGAGTGCATTCATGCATTTATGGAAAGGCTTGAATGAAGAAGGGAAGAAAACAAGAAGGAAATGAAGAAGACAAGAAAAGAAGCAACAAGAAAACAAGAATGCATTGTTCTCCATATCTGAAAATGTTGAATAAAGATGGGAAGAAAACAAGAAGCAAATGATACACTTCTCAAAAACATTGAATGAAGAAGGCAAGATAACAAGCAGGAAATGAAGATTGGCGTGAAAACAAGTGCAAGGCAACAAAGAAGCAACAGCCACAGACTGGTTAAGTGGTTCGTGGGTCTGTACTTGATGAAGTTCTGCCAATATATCTCTACCTAACCCGTCATTGGTGATGAAGGGTTAAGTACACTTAACCCGTCATCACTAATAACGGGTTAAGTAGAGATGAAGTTCTGCCAAAATATCTCTACGTAACCCGTTATTGGTGATGACGGGTTAAGTGTACTTAATCCGTCATCACCAATAACGGGTTAGGTAGAGATATTTTGGACGAACATTATGAATACTTGGTCTGTGGACATCAAAGCACTTCTGTACATTCCTCTGTTGTTGCATACTTAGAGTAGGTTTAGAGATAAGGTTAGAGTAAGGTTTAGAGATAGGGTTAGGACAAGGTTAGAGTAGAGTTAGGACAAGTTTGTAGGTTTAGAAAAGGTTAGAGATAAGGTTAGAGTAGGTTAGAGTAGGTTTAGAGATAAGGTTAGAGTAGGTTTAGAGATAAGGTTAGAGTAGGGTCAGGACAAGTTCTTGGTACGGTTATAGTAGGTTTAGAGATAAGGTCAGAGTAGGTTAGAGTAGTTCTTAGGGTTACAGTAGGGTTGGAGAGTTAAAGTAGGGTTAGAGTAATTTTAAACAATATGAAAATAAATAATATAGTTGAAAATATGAAAAAGTTTATTAAAAATTGGAAATAACCCTACGAATTAATCTAACCCTAATGTAGAGAGATCTATTCTAACCCTAGCCGTAACCCTACTGTAACCTACTCTCACCCAAGTCGTAACCTTATTTATGTAAATTTGATAATGTATTTTTATAAGATTTACAAATATTTTCCTTTTTTTTAAATTTTTTTTAACAAAAAAAATGTTAATACGTGGGGTTAATTGTACTTAATCCGTCATCTCCAAAAACGGGTTCAGTAGAGAGATATTTGCAGAAGTTCATAAAACAAATAATAATATACAATACAAACAAATTGTGTTATTGTTAGGGTTAAGGTTAAATCTTAAAAAATATTTCTTCATTTCCTCTCAGTCCCCGCTGCTTTGCCAATTCTGTTCTTCGATTGTAAAAGCAAGTTATGGACATGTACTACATGTAAGGGGAGGAAGTCTCCAAATGTTGGGGGAAAAAACTTGTTCATAACTTGTCTACTATTACATTTCACTCTACATAGTGGGCACCACATGTAGAACCTCACATGTAGAATCCCACATGTAGAACCCAATATTGGAAAAGATTCAATGCGTTTTAGATCGGAGAGTCATGAGATTCAATTGTGGGGAAAAAAATACATGTCCATAGCTTGTATACTATTACATTTCACTCTACAAAGTGGGCACCACATGTACAATGCCACATGTAGAACCCAATAATGGAAAAGATTCAGTGTGTTGGCGTCGGTCTCTCTTCGCTGGAGCGGTAATGGAACTCCATTGACGATTGAAGAGAGATTCTAGGGTTTGGATGATTTTGTTCAAAACGGCCAGATTTGGGGGATTTGAACAAAATTGTGAAAATCACATCAGATTATACTCCCCACATGTGGAACCCCACATGTAGAACCCAATAATGGAAAAGATTCAGTACGTTTTAGATCGGAGAGCTACAAATATTAACCTAATTAATCAAAACCAAAAACAACCACTTACTACAAATATTAACCCTTACCCTAACCCAAACACATAACCCTACATTAACCCTTAACCCTAGCATACCCTAACCCTAACCCTAGGCAAGTTATCAAATTTTATTTTTTGTATTTTTTGACCACATTTAATATTAACGATTTTATATTGGTTAGTTACGTGGCAATAAATAGAAATTAATAAAAAATGTAAATGATTTACAAGCATATGAATGTCACTTTGCAGAGTTCAGGAGACAATGTTCGCAAAGAGTGAAGAGAAAGTTGTAGAAAGCATAAAAATATCTTTCTACTTAACCCGTGATTGGGGATAACGGGTTAAGATCACTTAACCTGTTATCGTCAATAACGGGTTAAGTAAATAGATATTGGCAGTATATTATGAAAACTTGGTATGTAGGGCCAATATCTCTCTACTTAACCCGTTGTTGAGGATCGCTTAACCTGTTATCCCCAATAACGGGTTAAGTGGAGAGATATTGACAGTACATTATGATAACTTGATATGTAGGGGATAAAGTACTGCCAATATCTCTCTACTTAACCCGTTGTTGTGAATAATGGGTTAAGTGATCTTAACCCGTTATTCCCAATAACGGGTTAAGCAGAAAGATATTGGCAGTACTTGTAATACCCTAAACTTTCATTTTAATGAAAATATTGATTTTCACGTGTTGTGCACGTGCAAGTTTCATGTGTATATTATTTATTTATTTTTATATATAAAATTTCTTTTGATAGTATGAACGATTATTTTTCCTTTCCTTTATTTCCTAAAAGCCTATTTCTAAAGCCTAAAACACTATTTTATTTGTTGAGCCCACTTTAATAATTCTTTATTTTATTATCTTGGCCCACAAGCCTAAGCCCACTAATTGTGAAGCCCACAAATTTAATTAATCAATTAAATGGTCACACTTGTCATGTAGATTCAAATGGTGAACATTTTGATTAATTAAAAGTGTACAAACTTCAAATAAGGGGTACTAGGGGGCACGTGCATGCACGTAGTGTGCAATGCACACTATTTTTGGGGCCAGTTGGTGCTTGGAGGAAAGGGAGAGTGGGTGTGTGTGCATGGGTAGTTTATTCGTGTGTGGGTGGTTGCTACAACTTCCCTTCCTATCCTAGCCATCCATCCTATAACTATCCAATGAATCCTAGCCCCCCAATCTATCCTAAAATTAGTATAAATACCCCCCCTATCTACTTATATTGTGAGAGTGTGTGTTCCCATTGGAGGCCGGCCATCATCTCCACACTTGGAGCTTTCAGTTTTGGCAAGGAAGCAAGGAGAGGAGGCTTTTGCATTGCAATCTAGGAGGAGAAGGCACTCTCTCGCATTCTAGGGGACTCTAGGAGATTTCTTATTGGCTTTTCTTCAAAGAGGTATGTGTTTCTCATGACTCTTAAAGTAGAAATCATGCTAGGGATGAAATTGAATTGTTATTATAAGCTACTAGTTGAAATGAAATGCATGCTTGCCTAATTAGAAGAGAATTGATAAATTAGCAAATGTGTGTTATTTGATTACTAGATTTATTAATTGTGAGTAAAAGTGAATGTTCTCATTGTTTCTAATGCTAGTATGCATGCTAAATATGTTCTAAATGCAAACTATGTGGATTAACTAGTAAAAAGACTAGAACCATGTTTGTTGATTAAAGTATTAAAGTAGAATGTTATGTTAGAGATGAATGAATGGGGTAGTTTGTTAAGAAATGATTGTTAATGGTTGTAGTAGAATTTCCATTGCTATATGTGCCAGGTGAGTATGAAAATAAATGAAAAGAATGTATTTTTGCATACAAACGATTGAATGCATCATGTGTAGATTAATTAATAAAATGGAAGTTTTACTTACTTATAAAAATGATTTTGTGTTCTAAAAAATATCATAGTTGTCAAGGAGTAAGAAAACATCGTTGTAGTGATTTTTTGTGTGGGAAACCATCTTTATTTATGAACAAGTATGTATTAGTTTTCAAATATCGAAATAGTGTTTACAAAATGCAAATTTAGGCTAAAATTCGTGTTTTAAAGAGTTAGAAAATATTTTTAAAAATGCTGGTTATTGTTGAATTAAATGTAGTTTTATTCTGGACATTTTTGTTTTCAAAAGAGGAGAAAAAGAGACAAATTCGTTTTGAGAAATTTTGAAGTATAGTTTTGAACAGAGAATAAGATCAAAACCTATTTTAAATACTTTCTAATCGATATGTCTACTTAGACCAACTGGTCGGAATAGCCTTGGGTTGCTAAAGTGTTCTGAGGTCTCGGGTTCGATACCGCGGACTTGTTTTATTATTTTTTTTGTTAAAAACCCAACTAGCCGAACTCGATATTTAGGGATTTTAAACCCTAGTTATATATGTTGACTGCTTCGGCGCGTTGGTCTTGTGCGCTGTCTGTTTCGCCGTTGGTTGTGGGTTCGAATCTGGGTAGGGGTTTGAGTTTAGAAAAAATGTTTTTTTTTGATATTTTTGTATTAAATTGAGTTTTAAAAATGGAATAAAAGTTGGAAAAATTATGTTTTAATTACTGAAAAATTATTAGAACTTTATAAGAAATATTTATACAACTTTTGATAAAGTGTGAGTAAGAAATTGGAGTTTTTGCAAGAAAGGACTTCGTTTTGAAATCAAATTGTCTTCTTTAAATAAAGGAAAAATAAAATGAGATTTTTGAAGATGAAAAATTAATAATGAGGAATTTTGAAAGTGTGCTTGATGCGATTAATTGAACTTCTACTGTGTGCTAAGATTTGGAATTGTGAATAATAGATGTGTGGAATACATATATTATTGGTGACTATTAAGTGAAATTTATTCTTATGCGTAAGTTGCACGTGAAGTTGAATTATTGATTGTGATGAGTTGCGAATACATGAATATTATGTTTATGGAACATGAATTGGGATTAATCATGAAAAGATCTTATGAGTATGACATTGTAATTATGAGTTGAAAATTGAGAATTAGGGTATAGCCAATCCTTATACCGGCAATGAAAGAATTGTGAAATGATATTTTGAATGAGAAGACCAAGGTTTGGGTCATGTGAATTAAATGAATAAGACCGGTATAGTGGGAGTGCTACCCTCTAAGAGTTGATTTTATTCATGATTCAATTAAACTAAGGATTAGATATATAGTGAAGATGTGATGAAAGTAAGAGAAAAACATTGAGTATGAGGGCCATTGGATTGGCGGCGTGAGAGTATTCACAGGATGTCCCATGATGAGTCATGATAGGGCGTGGATACTGCTCCAGAGTACCGTCCCGGTGGCGACGCTCGTGGGGTGTTTGACGACTGCGGGTGGTGTCATGTCTATGGTAGGAGTTGAATTACCACAGGATGCCTGCATGATGAGTCATGTGTCAGTGCATTGGGATTCCCTCCAGGGCGCCTAAACATGAGTTCGTAGGACAGAAAACATCTAGGATACTTACCGTAGTTACAGTAGTAGATTAAGTCATGGCGAGAGATTGAACCATACAAGAAGAAGAACGATTACGGGCTTGCCCTCGGACCTATGTAGTATGGGCTGCATAGACTCTGAACAAGTGCGCATTAGTGTCATATAATATAAATAATTGCATTAAGGACTACGTGTACATTCACAACACGACATCAATAGGATCGTTCCTTTAGCTTTGATTGTGACAAGTTTGTGGTTTGCTAAGTAATGAGAATCGCTATACTGTTTCCGGCATAGAGAGGATGGCCTTGTATAATATTTCGTCAGCTGAATGAACTGACGCACCCACAGTTTTATATGCAGGGTAAAGATGCTTGACACAATTGAAGTATACATGCTGCGCAAGATTGTTTTAAATGTTGTTTCATGTAAATTATTGTAAAATTGCTTCCGCTGTGACAATGTAAAAGTGTAATGTAACTCTAATATAAGAAAAGTTTTGATTTCCTTGTAAAATTGTACGAAATAAGTGTAAAGATCCTGTGGAACTTTGGATTCAGTTGTATTTTGGAATTCGGGGTGTTACAGTACTTTATTAAGACTTGGTCTGTAGGGGATAAAGGACTTCCAATATATCTTTATTTAACCCGTCATCACCAATGACGAGTTAAACTCATTTAACCCGTTATCATCAATAACGGGTTAAGTAGAAAGATTTGTACAGAACTTTCGTCTGTGTTTGGCTCTATGTGCTTTGGTTGATACAAATACAACTTCACCAAATTTTTTCACAAATTCACTTCACATCAATGTATATAATACAAGAGATAACTTCATAACAATTTTAAAGCATACAAATTGACAATGTTAACCAATATACACAACTAATTCAAATCAATACAGTTATAAAAATTTTTCACAATAATTATACAACCCGACACATGTCCAAATTATAAAACAATTTATCAAGGCATTCTTCACGTTGGCTTCCATGCATGCCCGGTATTTACCTACAACAATTTATCAATATAGAAACAAACTATGCATTAGTTATTGGAATAACAAAATCAGCAACCAAATGCTAAACTACTAATAACGAACTGACTATTAGATACTACCTTTTACGGCCACACGGCTTGCGATCGCTGGGTGTGAATTGCTCGGGAGGGTTCCGCTTCCTTTGAGGATTTCACCGTCTTCCTTGTGTCCCTGGGGATTCAGGGTCATCCGACCACTGCTCCATTTCAACTTCTTCAGGATTTTGCTGTTGTTGCACTTGTTGTGGCTCGGCGATGTGAATTCCCTGCTTTGTCACGCTTTTTTGCCTAGAACCCGTTGCTGGCACGTTGGCTTTCAAATACGCCTCAAGTTGCGGACCTTCACCCGTGTCCTCAAGAGTACGACGACACGACTTTAACATCTTCTGCATTATCTCCTTAAAGCTCTCAGGTACCTTACTCTTCAAGATGCGAGTAGCTGTCCGAATGTTTGCCCATGTATTTTCAATCTACATTAGGTTGAAAATTTCAATTTAAACAACATGCATATTTAACATATCACCCACCTCAAATAACAATACATGCATACTAAGTATATGAAATTTGACTAACCATGTTTCGATATGTCTCAGCCTTTGGTTGGTACATCGGCTGGGAGCAGGAATATGCCGGAGGTGGTTCTGCCTGGGTTGGAGAAATCGGAATCTGCACACCAGTTGGTATAGTGGCCTTTGGAGAAACATACAACCATGTTACCCACTTGTACCACATCATGTATGCCTGTTGGAGGGAGCCATCATAAGGTATCGCGAAGAACATCATATTCGGTGTCATTTGATGCCGCATGGTGTTCCAGTTGGCCACATGGTAATGGTGGTAATCAGCCCAATCGAAATTGGGCACTCGTCCCGTTCCCCTCACCTCGTGCAACTTTTTATCATACCACCGGACATCGGGAATCTTTTGTTGATATCCGAATTGCCACATCACTCTATCCGAATAATGGAACTCGACAACACCAAAATTCACAAGTGGTGCAGCTGTCAACCAAAGCGCACTATCTAAACAGACCAATGGAACCTATTGCAACCTGGCGGTCGATTACGGTTCCCAATTGACGAACTCGTCCCACAGGTTATCTAACTCATCTCTGTAGTAGGTTAAAGATTGACGTGGGTTATTAACCCACGTGTGCCACCCCGCCCAATATACTCCTAGAGGAGGTAACAACTCTGGCACCCCCAGGTCGGCCAACAAATTCGGTGTTGGTTCAATAATACGGGGACTTCCGATGTGGATTCGTTCCCAACTCCAGATTTGCAGTAGTACCATCGGGTCACCCATTTGTACGACACCTAATGAACATGTGCACAAATTCCTATACAGTAGCGCCAATGCCGCACTCCCCAACTGAAATGGCCTGCATAACGGAAATTTTCCAACAACCGTAGGTACATTAGCGGCACGGTCGATCCGGATGAGTTTGTGAAGATCACTCCCCCGATCATACTAAAAATGTACGCACGAGTATAGTAGGTTAGGGTTTTCTCGTCCGAATCGGGGGTCAAATAATCTTCCTCGAACTGAAATTTCAACCAACTAATGTACAGTGATTTACCATCGAAAGTTTCATCCAAAACTTCAGCTTCCGCTTTATCTTTCGCAGGTTCTATTTGTTCATACAATAAATCTTGATCATAATCTGTAGGAACATTTGCGATGATTTCTTTTTCAATGGCCTCTCTTCTTTGGAGAACTATCAACTGGAGGTCGATACCGAGCAAATCACGAATAACTTCAACTCAATCGAAGTCCATGTTCCCCATCACGACGACTCCATCTATTGGTAGCCCAGTTATCATTGCTACATCTTGGAGGGTCACAGTCATCTCACCCACTGGTAGGTGGAATGTGTGGGTCTCCGGCCTCCATCGCTCGACAAAAACTGTAAGTAGCAGCCGATCTAACTTCACCCCCCCATGAATTTAGCTCCATAGAAACCGGCCTCAACTAAGTACGGCATGATACGGGGGTCAAAAGAAAGAACCGCGTACTTCCAGAAGTTACATTTCTTATCGGACCCATTCCACACGGCTTCGGATCGGTGTTTGGGTTGCAACGTGAGTAGGTTTGTGTCCACGGGTCCAGGTGGTGTAACGGGAACCGAGGACGATGGACCTGCCTCAGCAGATGTAGATTGACGGCCACCAACTTACACGAATAAAGATAACAAATATTATTATTGAGATAATGTTACATATTCGTATTTAAAACCAATAATAATAATCAGTCTTCCTCCGTAGTTGGTGCGCCACTAGTGGTACCGGACGAGCTTCTTGGTTGTCTTGTTCTAGCCATTTATCTATGTGCAAAAAAATTTAAATGTAGTTAGTACGCGTTACATCCATTTATTTATCATCAATAAACATAACGAAATTGTGGGAAAAAAACACACAAATGACAACAAAAAGAAGCTGTACAAGGCAACTTGGTTGGATTCACGTAGCATAAGTCACCCCAACTTGTGGAAGTGAGTTTCAACTCTCATTTGGAGAGATACGGGCGTGTACCGCTTTTGGTTGTAAAAAAACCCAAACAAACAGATATACAGCCGTATCACTCGAACCGTGAATGAAAACTCACTTCTACAAGTTCGGATTGCTTGTGCTACGTGAGACCATCCTACTCGCAAAGTTTTGTATTTATTAGAAGTGGTTTGAAGGGTTTTCTAATCTAACCGCCCTAAATGCTTTATAAGTGATTAACTTGTAATGCGAGGAACTTAGAAAAACCACACAAACGGCATTTAAAATTTATAAAACTTTGAAACTTGGTAAAATTAACGTAGTGCAAGCCACCCAAACTTGTAGAAATAAGTTCTGACTCACGGTTTGCGAGATACGGCCGTATACCGCTTTATTAGGTTTTTTTAAACCAAAAGCGATACACAGCTGTATATCTCGAACCGTAAATCGAAACCCACTTCTACAAATTGGGGTGATTTGTTCTGCGTGAGGTCAATCTACTCGTAAAGTTTCATATTATTTGGAGGTCGTTTGCAAGGTTTTCTACTCTAACCGAACTCAAAAAATTATAAGTCAATAATTTCTAATGCGGGAACGTGAGAAAACCGCACAAACGGCATCCAAAATTTCTAAAACTTTACAACTTGGTGGAATTCACATAGTGCAAGCCATCCAAACTTGTAGAAATGAGTTTCGACTCACGGTTTGTGAGATACGTCCGTATACCGCTTTATTAAGTTTTTTTAACCAAAAAGCAATACACGGCCGTATATCTCGAACTGTAAATCGAAACCCACTTCTACAAGTTGGAGTGGTTTGTGCTGCATGAGATCAACCTACTTGCAAAGTTTCGTATTTCTTGGACGCCGTTTGCAAGGTTTTCTAGTCTAACCGTACTAAAAAAATTCTAACTCATTAACTTCTAATTAGAGGACCGTGAGAAAACCACACAAACGGCATCCAAAATTTACAAAATTTTTCAACTTGGTCGAATTCACGTAGCGCAAGCCACCCAAACTTGTAGAAGTGAGTTTTGACTCACGGTTTGCGAGATACGTCCGTATACCGCTTTATTAGGTTTTTTTTAACCAAAAGCGATACACGGCCGTATATCTCGAACCGTGAATCAAAATCCACTTCTACAAGTTGGGGTGACTTCTGCTGCATGAGATCAACCTACTCGCAAAGTTTCGTATTTTTTGGACGCCGTTTGCAAGGTTTTCAACTCTAACCGCACTAAAAAAAAATTCTAAGTCATTAACTTCCAATGCGAGGAATGTGACAAAACTGTACAAACGGTATTCAAAATTTATAAAACTTTGCAACTTGGTCGAATTCACGTAGCGCAAGCCACCCAAACTTGTACAAATGAGTTTCGACTCACTGTTTGCGAGATACGTCCGTATACCGTTTTATTAGGTTTTTTTTAACCAAATAAAATTATATGGCCATATATGTCGAACCGTGAATCGAAACCCACTTCTACAAGTTGGGGTGGCTTGGTCTACGTGAGATCAACCTACTCGTAAAGTTTCGTATTTTTTGGAGACCGTTTGTAAGGTTTTCAACTCTAACCGCACTAAAAAAATTCTAAGTCATTAACTTCTAATACGACAAACGTGACAAAACCGAACAAACGGCATCCAAAATT
Source organism: Hemerocallis citrina (assembly GCA_017893485.1). Classification (NCBI taxonomy): domain Eukaryota; kingdom Viridiplantae; phylum Streptophyta; class Magnoliopsida; order Asparagales; family Asphodelaceae; genus Hemerocallis; species Hemerocallis citrina. The sequence continues at coordinate 153,459,646 of CM030367.1, read as the reverse complement.
TATAAAACTTTGCAACTTGGTCGAATTCACGTAGCGCAAGCCACCCTAACTTGTACAAGTGAGTTTCGACTCATGGTTTGCGAGATACGTCCGTATACCGCTTTATTAGGTTTTTTTTAACCAAATAAAGTTATACGGTCGTATATCTCGAACCGTGAATTGAAACCCACTTCTACAAGTTGAGGTGGCTTGTGCTGCGTGAGATCAACCTACTGGAAAAGTTTCGTATTTTTTGGAGGCCGTTTGCATGGTTTTCAACTCTAACCACACTAAAAAAATTCTAAGTCATTAACTTCTAATGCGAGGAACGTGAGAAAACTGCACAAACGACATCCAAAATTTATAAACGATTTCAACTTGGTCGAATTCACATAGCGCAAGCCACCCAAACTTGTACAAGTGAATTTCGACTAACGGTTTGCGAGATACGTCTGTATACCACTTTATTAGGTTTTTTAAACCAAATAAAGTTATGCAGCTGTATATCTCGAACCGTAAATCGAAATCCACTTCTATAAATTGGGGTAGCTTCTGCTGCGTGAGATCAACCTACTCGCAAAGTTTCGTATTTTTTGGAGGCCGTTTGCAAGGTTTTCAAATCTAACTGCACTAAAAAAATTCTATGTTATTAACTTCTAAAGGGAGGAACGTGACAAAACCACATAAACAGCATCCAAAATTTTTAAAACTTTACAACTTGGTCGAATTCACGTAGCGCAAGCCACCCAAACTTGTACAAGTGAGTTTCGACTCACGGTTTGCGAGATACGTCCGTATTCCACTTTGTTAGGTTTTTTTAACCAAATAAAGTTATACGGCCGTATATCTCGAACCGTGAATCGAAACCCACTTCTACAAGTTGGGGTGGTTTCTGCTGCATGAGATAAACCTAGTCGCAAAGTTTCGTATTTTTTGGAGGCCGTTTGCAAGGTTTTCAACTCTAACCGCACTAAAAAAATTCTAAGTCATTAACTTCTAATGCAAGGAACGTGACAAAACTGCACAAACGACATCCAAAATTTATAAAACTTTGTAACTTGTTCGAATTCACGTAACGCAAGCCATCCAAACTTGTACAAGTGAGTTTTGATTCACGGTTTGCGAGATACGTCCGTATACCGCTTTATTAGGTTTTTTTAACCAAATAAAGTTATACGGCCGTATATTTCGAACCGTGAATTGAAACCCACTTCTACAAGTTGGGGTGACTTGTGCTACGTGAGATCAACCTACTCACAAAGTTTCGTATTTTTTAAAGGCCGTTTGCAAGGTTTTCTACTCTAACCGCACTAAAAAATTCTAACTCATTATTTCCGTATAAATTGAACGTTAAAAATCAACACAAATAAAACTAAATTAATAAGCCAAACATTTCTACATTTCTAAATAATTTTGGGCAAAGAAGTTTTTTGTACTTTCTAAATAATTTACTATGTAAATATTTACAAATCAACATAATTAACTCTAATAAGGCAAAGAATTAGTCAATACCTTACCAAATAATTACGAATGTTGCGAATAGATCGATTTGTGGCCGAACTACGGATTTGATTTGCTTTCGATGTAGATATTTGAAGAAAGAGATTGTATGAGAGTGGAAGAGGAGGAGGAGGAGGAAGAGCAAACGGAGGAGTAGGAGCTCACGGAGGAGTTTGGAATTTTTTTAGGGTTCTTGGGTTTGGTTTCGGCCAAAAAACACTGAAAAGGGGGAGGGGGAGGGGGAGATCGACGAGAAAGACGAACTGTATACAGTTATGAGATTATATCTTTGCCTTAACCCATCATTGTCAACAACAGGTTAAGGCAATATTTTTTAATAAAATTTTGCCTTAACCCGTCGTTGGAAATGGCGGGTTAAAGCAAAATATTATAAAAAAATATATGGGCCGTTGGATCAAAGATCCAACGGCCCAGATTAAAGTTTGCACGGGTCTGTGTACACAGACCTGTTTGCAACTGAAGAAACCTATATATATATATATATATATATATATATATATATATATATATATATATATATATATATATATATATAAAATAATAATAATAATAATAATAATAAGAGTTGATGGTAGAAAGTGTAAATAAATTAAATGGAATATGAGGGTGGGGCCCACGGTCAAAAGACAGCAGGGTAAGTGCTGCTGCATACCGTGACGTGGTGATGATGTCATCTGTGGGGGCCACCAGAGAATTGTGAGAGAGGAGCTGTGTCTCTGTGCTCTCTCTGATGACGTGGAGGCAGGGGGTTTCACCAGGGGGTTTCAGCTTGTTGTACACGAAATGTAACGCCCCGAATTCCAAATAAGAATGAATTCGAGATTCCACAAAACTTTTACTTCACTTCGTACAATTTTACAAGGAAATTTTAAAACTTTTTCAATAGTACATCAAAGTTACAGTCCACTTTGTTTACACAGCGGAAGAATAAAAGATTGTAAAGAGATAAATACAACATCTTTAAACAAAACAGTATCAGCATGTCCACTTTATTGCTTCATGAACTTCCATTACCGTCATATAAGACTGTGGGTACGTCAGTTGATTGCATCTGACGAAATGTAATACACGGCTATCCTCTCTATGCCGAAGAGAGTATAACGATCACCATACTTTAACAAAACTCAAACTTGATTGAAATGAAGTGTAGAAATGTGACTACTCTAAACATGTAAGTGTATGCCATGTCTTAATGTCTAATGCAGTTATTTTTATTCTAGGATGACACTAATTCACACTTGTTCGGATTCTGTGCATCCCATTCTACATAGGTGCGAGGGCAAGCACCTACGTACTCCACAATAAAAGGGTTCGATCCCACGCCATGACAATTACCCAGTAATAAGACAAAGTTGAGATGTTCAACGAGTAGGGATCCCAGCCCCGGAGAATTGCTGCAGCCAATCCCCCGCCCGACTGTTATACAGACTCCTCGTCGTGCGAACCTCCCGCAAGTGCCCCTTTAGCTCCGGTATACGCATATACATGGAGTACGACAAACTATCCGCCCGACTATGCATAGTCCCGGATTTCAAATAAAACTCGTCTCCCATAGAGCAACCTCAGTCCGCCGACTGGGTTTGTAGTCCCGGAGAACCGCCGCAGCCAACCCACCGCCTGACTATATAGAGTGCCCCACTTACGTTTGCGTAGGTCTTACTCCAACTTCACCTATGTGCCTAGTTCTTAAGTTCAAGACATGAATAATTTATCAAACTTAGAATCAGTTTTACCTCCTAACGGTCTTACTCATAAATATGAAATAGCCCCATGGCCTTATCTCAAAAAATATAATTCAAATCTTTCATTTCAAAAAAGTGCCGGTACCCGAGGTCTCACTAATTCTAAATCACCACTTTTTCATGTACAAAAATCCATGAGTATTCATACTCTTCAATAACATGTCTTAAACATGATTATTCTCAACTTCAATTCATTTCAAGACTTAGTCAATGTCTCATTTTAACACTATTCATGATTTACTTTTCTACTCTTAATTCTTTCCAATTAGTGATTCTACTCATGCATTCATCTAATTCAAACTCTTTAACAATTTGAGTACATGTAGAAATCTAGAGTTTCTTATTCAACATAAATGCATAATCTCAACATGAGAACAAATTCTCACATCAAAATCTCTTCTTTTCTTCTAAAGATAAAAAATCATGTTCTTAAAAAAATTAACTTGAAAACAATTATCTCATTCTATCTCAAATGTCTCTTTTACTTCTCAAATATACATAGAAAAATCTTTAAAGCTATTTTAATAAATTCTCCATCACATTTTATAAACACTAGGATTTTTCTCCATTTTTTTTTATAAAAGATTTTGAACTCATTTAAATCCCTTCAAAAAGCTTTTGACACAATTTCGAGTTTACTCTTCAACGTAACTTATAGATCTATAAATCTTATTTTAAAGAATAAAACAACCTTCAAAACCGTTTCTTTTTATTTGATAACACCAATTTGCATTTATACTTTTTAATTAGAGATATCATGTAACCCCTGTTTCTCCAAAAATGTATTTTCTGTGTATTTTCGGTATTTCAAATTTTTGTAAATTATTTTTCCGCTTTCAATTGTTTTGTCAAATTGTATTATTGGATCTCTTATTGAAATCTGTTTTCGATCAATGATTTTATTTGTAACTATTTCCATGATTTTTATATGGTAACACAATTCTTATTTTTGTTATTATTATTATTGTTATTAGTATTATTGTTATGATTGTTATTTTTGACTAGTTATTAAAAATCCCCTTTTATCAACTAATGGTATTTGTAGTATTTTTAAATAAATTATATTTTGTAATGCAAATTACAATTTTATCATAAACAATATTTTTATTGGTTAATTTATTTTTCTATTGAATTTTTTTTTACCCTACTAGATATCCACAACCCATTTTATTTCCCTAAACCCAACCCGTTATTTATTCACCCAATAACCCATTTAAACCCACCAGACCAATTATATTCCTTATACCTAAACCCATATATTTACTAAACCATAACCCTATTACCCTACCCTGTTTTTAATTAACCCAGCCCACACCCACTCTAACCTATACCCGTACCTGTCTAACCTACAGCTGCCCAAACCCTAATACTTACCCTCCTATATTAATCCCTATTACCCTGTTCACCTAGCCGCCATATCTTCCACCTCTTCGTCTTCTTCTTCTCATCCTCCTCCCGTTGCGTCGCAGTCAGCTGTAGTGACCGCAGTGTCACCAGCAAGACCTCCCGCTCCTCGCCATCAACCCTGCAGTGCGTCACTACCCCTGGTCGACTCCCCCACCTCTGCAGCGAAGCCCTACCAGTGCAGCGCTCCTCCTTGTGCATTGTGCTGTTCTCCCGAAGTCATCAGTCAGCTGCGACCCCCTGGTTGGCAGCCCCTGTGCTGCCTCCTGTTGCGACGCTGTAGCAACCGCTACAGTGCTCCACCTGGCTGCGGTGTTCCTCCTCCGACGGAATAGTAACCCCCATCGGCTGTCCTTGCCAGCCGTCAAGCCAAACCTAAGCGCTGAGTTGCTGTTGTTGTGGGATGTTCATGGAGTTTGATCAAGTGCATGTGAGCTATCGATCGCCATGATCTTGATCCCTTGATTTCGACCATTGGATCTGTTTCATCATCATCTCTTCTTGATCATCGTGATCATCATGTTCCCCTTGATGGTTTGATTGTGGGCCGTCCGTTTGATTGTGATCCTAACCTTGATTGATTGATTCCTAGCTGTCCGTTGATTTGATCTTGATCATCACTATCGGGGTGATCTTGGCCGTCCATTAGATCTTGATCATCATGCTTGATTGGATGTGGACTGTCGATCTCCTCTTGATTGTACGATTAGATCCTAACCGTTCGATCTCTTCTTGATCATCACGATCATGATGATCATCAATTTTCTTTGATCACAGTCGTTCGATCGATCGATCTTGATCTTCATCATTATCTACACCATCAAGGAAATCTGACCGTCCGATCTGATCCGATCGCCTTGATATCTTGATCTTTTGATCTCCATCGTCTGATCTTGTTCTCGACCAGCTGTTCATCTTGTTCATGATCATCTTGTTCGTGATTCGTTGCAATTGGGTTCATACCTAGGAATCCGTTCCCATTATTCTTTTTCTCTCCGTTGGATTCGTCGTCTCTCTAACAAGTAACTTGTACTCAAATTTCTTTGTATGATACAAGTCAAAAATATCGCTTATAGTGTAGTTGGGTTCTAGAGACAACTTGTGTGTGTGTTATTTTGATAGTTTTTGTCTCTATAGTGCTACTTGACCGTAGTTGACTCACGACACAAAGTTTGACATGAAACAACCCTAGGTTTTGCCCGTTCTTGATATGATGTTTATGCGAAACAATTATGAGAACTCGTGTGCTTGTGAGACCCATGTGAGATGCTTGTTGTGGACATGTTATATAACCTATTTCATGATGTTTGGACACTTGGTAGACTCGATTTCATGTTTGGTTGTGTTTGGATCAAGTTTCGTTGGATCTATGTTGATTTTTGTTTTTGAGGAAATTCTGTGTTCTGTCGATGATTTGTCTTGATCAGTAATTTAGACCATATTAAGGTCAGAATCTTAATTTCAGTATCAAACATGAATTGTACAGAAATTCATCTGCTTTCCAACCCCTCTGACCTTGCTTAATTTCATTTTCGTATGTGTGAGATATGACTATTTTGCTACAGAGGTGTAGACTTTTTCCAGATTTCGTTTCTCGGTGATTTTGATGACTAAATTATTTTGATTCTTATGCTACACATTATTTTGATCTAGAACTTTGGTCAGTTTTTCTATACTTATCTAGGTATTACCCAGAATTTTGGCAGATTTTATTGATGAGTTTTACATGCCGTTTCATGCTCGTTTATGAAAATTATACTTGCTGTAATTTGCTTGTTGTTCTGTAAAGAATAGTATTTTCACCTTGATTCCTTTTACTGTATGGAAAATATTTGTGAAATATAAAAGTTATATTATTCTATCTATTTTCATCTCCCTTTGGCAGATTTGGATTTCGTTTCACTAGTTGCGAGATATTATAGTTTTCATACAGCAGTGTTGGGAATTCCAGATTTGCCAAACTCTCGTTTGTTGATGTTTCCTGATTTTTGATGGCTGATCTAATTTTACTAGAAAACTCTGAAACTTAATATTTAGATACTGGACATATAGGGGAATACCCCACATTTTTCGTGGATTTATTTAATAAGTTTTGATGTTGTTTTACTGACTATGAATTCGTTTTCCTGATTTCTAGCTGAACCGATTTTCTGGATTCAAATTAGTTTTGAGTTATAATTTTGTAAATTACTATATGACTTATTTGTATTCTCTGGATTAGTTTGGGAGTCTATTTTCTAGAAGTCTCGACGGATTCAGATTTGCATGCTTGTAACAATGGGAATCACTGTTTTACTATAGTATGGTCTTGTTGTCCTGAATTAGAAAGCTAGTCATTTTACCCTGTTATATGTTATCTTGTACTCACACATGTTTATCTTGCAACTTGAACTTGTTACATGATCATGCCATATTATTCTTGAGATGTTTTGCACATATACATGCTTGTTGACATTAATAATAAAATAACCAAGCCGGGGTTATGGAAAAGATCTAGTAGTGGATAGTGCAGAAACGTGTACTCAGAAGAACCTAGTGGTTATTGGAGCTTGTTTACATGTGAAGCTTGACACGATATACATGACACGTACACACATGACAATGGAGCTTGTTTGGGTTTTGGAGCTTTTTTACATGATACATGATTACATGATACTTAGAGCCTGTCCCTGAGTACATTGCCCTGTATGGTCCCCTACAAAATCTAAAGTGAAACTGTTTGTTGTAGCAACCATGTGTTATGTTTTTGGGGCGCATGAAGTGCTACCTAGTTAGTAATAACTACAAGACTTGATACATGACACTTGAACATGATACATGCCCACTTGACACTTGACTACATGATACATGAGATTTGATACTTGCTACATGCTACATGATTACATGATTCCTGATACTGGTTACTTGATGCATGACACTTGTTTACTTGACACTCGACACATGCTATTATACTTGCTCATCTATCCATGCCATGATTTATATTTCTGTTATCATGATTATACCATGCTAGGCTTGTTACTTAGATTTACCTATCCCATGTACTTGTATCCTACATTATAAGTGGCCCGTAACTTGCAATTGATGGGTACTTGTTTTCTCTTTCCTTCTCCTGCAATTATTAATTGCAGATTTTGGTGATCAGCAGCCCGATAGAGTATGTGATCTAAAGTTCTAGTTGCTGGAGTCTTGTTATCATTATTTCTTGTTTTCTTGCTTTGAACAATATTGTATTCTTGTACTTGAATTTATTCTTGTATTTGGGCAATGTGATCCAGGATATTTATTTTATTCAGATAATGACTATTTGAGATTAATGTATTTGGTTTCAAGTATTCTTGTTGCTATTTGGTTCATATGTGCATGTTGGTTGATACTTTTACTTCCGACTCTGATGATTCTTGTGAATGTTGTAAAGATTATTGAACAGCTTATGGATGATGAAAATCATTCCCTGGGCTTTTGTCGCGTATCCGTATTCCATATTTTTTTGGGGAAGAGGGGTGTGACATAGCATATTATATTTTTATAAACACTCAAATGAGTTTCATAACATCAAATCTTCTTTACAATAATTTATTTACTTATCAATTGTTCACATAGAATTTTTCTACATTCATGTATACTAATGCATGACAAATAATCAATCAATTCTTTTTCTCATTAACCCCTAACATGATGTAATTTAATTTATTAATCATACATGGATTACTATCATTATCATCTCATACAATAGCATGGATCACATAAGAAATTCCATACTACTCATTATTTATTACTTAGCATGCATTATTTTACAATTAGAAAGTATTGGAACACCCACCTTTTTGAAGCTTGACTAATGAAAGAAAAGAACACTACTTCTAGCTCCAAGGCAACTCCTAGCTCCCAGCAAGGCTTCTCCTCCTAGCAATGGCTTTTTCTCCTAGCAAGAATTTCCTCCAAGCAAAAAAACTCTCACTCTCTTTCTTTTTTTTTCTTTCTTTTCTTTCTTTCTTTTTATTATTTTTTTGGTGCAAAGGAGAAGTAGGAAATGGGGCTCTATTTATAGGGAATGGTTAGGGTCTATTATGCATAATTTTACACCTAATAACTCTCCAAATTAATTTACAACTCTTCATTCTCCAAACTCCTAAAACCTACAACCCTTTATCTTTCCAACTCTTCAAATTTGCAACCTCCAAAACCTCTAACCCTTTCCCTTCCCCCACTCACTAAAATCCGGTCAACACCTAGGGTGTAATCCGGTCACTATTGTGTGCATTCACACATGCACAATGCACATATGTACATACAAATTAAATACAATCCTATAATTTTAAATGTACACTAAAAGTTGTAACTTGTCATGTATTAGTCCAAGCTCAACTTAATTTGTGTTTTTATTAGTGGGCTTGCTTCATGGGCTCATTTCTAATTAATTAATTTAATTAGCTAGTGGCTCTTCTCCTAATAGGCTAGATTTTAATCTATGGGTCCATGGATCAAAAGAAGGCTAATTAAAAACTGATGCATGCTAAAAATTTGTAAATGAGAACAACAAAATGAGAATAAAAATTTGCACGTGCATCATACGTGCTAAAATCAAAAAATGCATTTTTAATTAAAAAATAAATTGTGGAGTATTACACGGAAGAGAAGAGGAGAAAAGATTTATTTGAATAGTACCATATCGGGATTGAACTAGAATAAAATAATGATAAATAATATAGCCTATGATCAAGATTCACCAATCCGGTTAACCACCTTTTGAGAGGTAGCTTGTGGTGGGCAGCTGTACTATACTATAAATAATTTGTCTGATAAATTGTATCCAGTTGACTTGGTCGTCCTTGGTGGACTTGGTCGTCCTTCCCCTAAGATCCAGTTGAGTTGGCGGATCCTTCGTTAGGGGGGAGGCCCAGATCTTGACTCCCTTAGAGAGCATGGAGGATGTCAAGTTTGAATTTATCCAATTCAGCCCTTGTGACTGAGGTATTTTGCCCTCTATTCTGCACTGGAAGCCTTTGATTCTCATCCATCGGGTTTCCCATTGCTGGTCGCCCTCTGTGAGAGAAAGATTGCCTTGATCTTTGTCTAGAAAGGTGAGGTCTCTTGTTTGCTTGATGTCCTAAATGGGAGGCCTCAGATCGGGCGCGTCTCTCATTCAGCCTCATTCGCAGGTCGACTTCTGATTGCTTTTTATTGATGATCTGGCGGAGATCTCTAGATCCCCGTGGGCCTCGCGAAGCCATTGAATCAGTTGAGGCATTATGGATTGATACATGGTCGTACTGAGGATGTTGTTCATGCTGGGAGCCCCCCGGTGCCTCTCCATTGGAAGGAGCGTGATTAGGCTGTCGGGGTGACTGTTGAGGAGGAATCTGATCTTCCATAGGAGGAGCTAGTTGACGAAAAGAGGTAGTGCGACGGCTGGAGGCCACCCTTTTACCTCTTAGTCTTGGTGGCATGGAGACAAGTTTGACTTGTGTAATCTTTCTCAGAGACGACGCCAATCTGTTGTTACTTATTTCGGTGTGGGAGCAAATTGATAGTGAGTTAATAATTGAAGGAAACTACTAAAAGTAAAACCTGTGACCCTAGCCATTAAAGACGGTTAGGGCTCCTGTGAATGAATATGGATCGTTGAATGACCACTGCGATCTGAATCTGACGGTTGCTGATACGGCCGATGGACCTGTAAAAAGCCTGAAACACCAGGGAGTGACCCCGGCGACAGACCCTCCGACGCTCAAGTCAGAGGGAGAGAGTAAGAGAGTAAAAACTGGCAAAATTTTGATTACCCCCTGACTGTTGAGGGGGAGGGGTATTTATAGACCTGAGAGACATTTCAAGAGATTGATTTGTGTCCGTTGGATCGATTTAACTGCCTTATCTCTTTCATGTCTCTCCCCCTCAAGAGATAAGATATCCTTGTTAGGGGATAAGAGATTTGACTCTTAGCCTGCATGTGCTGGGTGTCTCTCTTAGTGGGCCTAGTCTGTCACTTTTTGTGGACTTAGGAGAAGCCCTTGTCTTGGAGTGGGCCCAGACCTGTTAAAGAGGCCTGTGATGGCTAATCTTCCTGTGGATGCTTCGAGATCTGTGCAGGAATCGTACGACTCTGATTTGCTGATATTTTTACCATCATCATATTTATATATAAGTAATGTTCCGTTGTGCATTAGGTCTTCGTGTGCATTCGGCCTTCCCGCCTTTATATCGACGATCTGAACTGTTCACATTGATCTACACATATAAATTAGTCCAAATATGTAAAATCAAATCATTTGAAATTCATTTGGCCATCGATTGAAGTGTTACAAAATTGTATGGCTGAAAATCGTTGTTTTTTATAGTCACATGATGGATGGGCAAATAAGTTTCAAATAATTTGATTTTACATATTTAGACTAATTTAGACATGTATATCAATGTGAATGGTTCGGATCGTCGATACGAAGGCGGGATGGCCGAGTGCACACGAGTGCACATGGAGGCCTAGTGCACAACAGAACATTTGTCTATATATAATAGTAGAATACAACTTTGATTTTGTTTGGAGTTGAGATATCAACCGATTGATGTCTTACATTAATTAGTCAATACCAAAACTTCCGAGGCCTAAAATTTACGATACATTTTTTTTTTTGGGGGAAAATGTGGAATATGGCCGCCCTGTTTTATTAATAAGAGCTTAACAAAACAAACCCAGAGTACTGGGCCAAAGTACAAACTACAGACAGAAAATAAAACATACATGAAGCAACATGACACGTACAAACAACAAATCCCTCCAACAACCCTAGAGGGTGGGCCGACAAACAAGCTCGGTCTAGCAAAATTGTATGTACGACAGTTTAGCTTCGTACAGTGTCTCCACGGCACATGCACACCCACCTGAAACAAGTCTGACAGGATCTTATGTAACATCCCGAATTCCAAAACAAACTGAATTCGAAGTTCCACAGGATCTTTACACTTCTCTTCGTACAATTTTAGAAGGAAATTTAAAACTTTCATTACATCAGAATTACATTTTTAAATTACATTTAAACAGCAGAAGCAAATTACAATAATTACATGAATAAAATGTACAACACTTGAAACATTCTTTAAGCAGCTTGCATACTTATTCTTGTCAATCTCTTTACCCTGCATAGAAACTGTAGGCTCGTCAGTTCATCAACTGACGCAAGGATATAAAACATCAATTTTCTCTTACTTGGAAAACACACACTTATCACAAGCAAGACTACGGGGACTATCCTATAGATGTCGTGTTGTGTTGTGCACTTAGTCCTTAATGCAGTTGTTATGTTATATGACACTAATGCGCACTTGTTCGGATTCTATGCATCCCATACTACATAGGTCCGAGGGCAGGCCCTTAATCGTACTTCATCTTATAGGGTTTAATCTCTCGCCATGACTTAAACTACTACGGTGACTACGGTAAGTATCCTAGATGTTCTATGATCTATGAGCCCATGTCCAAGCAGTCTGGAGGGGAATCCCACGCACTGACATGACGCATCAAGCAGGCAGGCTATGGACAATTCAGCCTCCGCCATGGAACGATGGTACCACCCGTAGTCGCCAAACACCTCACAAGCGTCGCCACCAGAACGATAATTCCGGAGTAGTGCTCATGCCATGTCATGACACATCAAGCAGGCAGTCTGTGAATCACTCTCACACCGCCAATCCGATGGCCCTCATACTCGTGTTTTTCTTTCACTTTCTTCACATCACCACTATGTATCTAAACCCTTAGTTTATTTGAATCATGAATAAAATCAACCCCTAGAGTTAGCTTTCCTCCATACCGGTCTCAATCGACAACATGACCAACTTGGTCTTTCATCTCAATAATTCAACTATACATTTTTAATTCATTCAATTGTCGGTAATAGGATTTTAGCTACCCTCTAGTTCAAAATCTCATTTCATGTCCATAGCATTTGTGTATTCATATTCATAAGACTTTTCATAATTCATCAGGATATTTGATTTTACTTTCATGCTTAATTTTATGCATAAGACAAATAAATTCATTTTCTAATTTGTCACATCCATAATTCATTCTTTCCACATCATTCTCTTATTCTCTTTGCCAATACTAAATCAAACATTCATATCTTCAATTTCCTTTTTATCAAAAAAAAAAAAAAATCTCTTTTCGAACTCTTTTAAACAATACACTTTTCTTTATCCAAAAATACTTTAAACTAACAATTTAGAATAAGTTCTTTCTTGCAAAAGTCTCAATTTCTCCTTTACACTAGGCCAAGGGTTATAGAAAATTTTTCTCATGAAATCTGGATATCAATTAAATTATTAGGACAGCCGACTGTTAAAGCACAGTTGGTCGACTGCTCTGTGAGGATTAAAACTCGAAAATAAATAGTCTGGACAGTCGACTGTTAGGACATGGTCGGTCGACTGTTCTGTGATGATTAAAAACTCAAAATTAAAATATTCAGGACAGTCGACTGTTAGGACATAGTCGGTCGACTGTTCTGTGATGATTAAAAACTCAAAATTAAAATAGTCAGGACAGTCGACTGTTAGGACATAGTCGGTCGACTGTTCTGTGATGATTAAAAACTCAAAATTAAATTAGTCAAGACAGTCGACTGTTAGGACATAGTCGGTCGACTATTCTGTGATGAGTTAAAACTCGAAAATAAACAGTCTGGACAGTCGACTGTTAAGACATATACGGTCGACTGTTCAGTAACTAAAGTCTGAAATTTGGAACTTATACAGTAACTCAAGATTTTCAAAATACCACTTAACTCTCATTTTCCATATGAAGTACCTCTTTTTTTTTCTACAACTGTACATAAAAAAAAATCACATAATGTTCTATTAATAATTCCCTTTTCAAAGAGACATTTTTCTTGGTTTCTTCCAATCATATTTTGGTTCTTCTTTATTAGGCTAATGAGTTTTTCTTCCTCCCTTTTGATTTACACACAAAATGATCATTTCTTGAATTTGGCCTAAATAATAAAATGTTCATTTTTCCCAAAAAATAACATACAACTTTTAGGATTATTTAGTAATAATCATACTAGCCATAAACATGCATAATTTACTAATCAATCTTATTTTAATAACATGGAGATTCTCACCATTTGTATTTTTTACATAAGCATACTTCTTAAATTGCACTTTTCCCACATACACGAATATTTCAACATGGAGAAACATTTATTCTAATTTAGCATGCTAGATCAATATCAAAATATCACAACAACAATAATATCATTCAATCAATTTCACTTAGTCATTTCATACAATTTCACATATGTTCCATTTTCACCTTAATCATGGTATTATCAAAGAGTAATATTTTCATTTATTTATTCTAGCATGATTAGCACACCACCTAGCATGATACTACTTAGAAGTTAGAGAAAATTGCCCACCTATTTGATGAAATAAAAGAAAGAACTCCTAGAAATCTCCTTGAACAAAGAGCGATCATTCTCCTCCTAGATCGAGCCGCAAATTGCCTTCACCACTTTGTGCTTGATGGAACCTGAGCTCCCCTTCTTCTTGTCGATTTGGCCAGCCTCCAAAGGTGCACACACACACTAGCACACACTCAATCTTTCTCTCACTTTCTCTCAATCTTTTCCTAACTCTTTATGTTTCTTTCTTTTTCAAGTGCAAAAATGAGTAAATGAGAGGAGGTATTTATACACATTTTTGAGTGGATTGAATGGCTAGGATTAGTCAAAATAGTTAAGGATCAAAGGCTAGGATGAGTTTGGGAGTTGTAGCAACCAACCTTGAATGAGATAACCACCTCACCACTACTCCCATATTTCCCTCTCTCTTTGCACTCTCCGGCCTACTCCCAAAGGTGCATTTGCACGTGCAAGTGCAATGCACATGCAAACTAGTACCCCTACAAAATTTTGTTCATGTACTTTTAATTAATTGTTTATTAAGTTGGTCTACATTACAGGTTGGGTTAATTAAAAGATAATTCAAATTAATTGGGCTTACTAATGGGCCAAAAGACCATGGGCTGAAGAGAATTAATTAATAAATTAATTATAATGGGCTAGAATTAGGCCTAGGATTTTATTTAGGCTGTAAAAATATATCTTTTAGGAAACAAGGAGAATAATTAATAGCTTAGGCTATGAAGAAAATATTTGTCTCTAGAAAAATGTATATGAAATCATACGTGCAAAATATGTAAAATCTCAAACTCTTATAAAAATTCAGGATGTTACATTTTATCACCCACCGATCCCTGCCTTCTCCTCGCTCGGGGACCCCATCTTTGGGCCCAAGCCCCGCAGACCGAAATCTGACCCCACGGTACATGCACAGTGATCGCACCCTCCCACCATCTTCACCAGTCATCCTACATCCTACAAACACGCCAATAGCTTCCACAACCGCTACCAAAGAGAAAGCCGTAAAGAGGATACCTTCACCTCTCACATGATTGTGCTTTCTCAGGCGATTTCTCACCAAACAACTATCACGCTCACCCCACCAAACACCACGCTCCAAGAGAGAGCCGTAGAGAGGATACATTCACCGCTCTCATGCTCTAGCTTTCTCAGGCAATTTCTCACCACACAGACTCATCTCGACTCTTACTCCTAGACGGAGGGAAGAGGCGATGCTGTTACGAGACAATGGCCTAAGCTGGAGGAAGCTCAATAGCCTGATAGTAGGCGTTGTAAAGACTGCACCGGCGACATCGTTGGACACTCAAACGCATACATCATTGAGGGATCCCATCTTCGGGCCCAAGCTCCACAATCGTTCAAGACAACGTACTTTTGGGGGGGGGGGCACCTCGCCATCGCTCAGATCCAGGGCGATCGCGACCACAAGCACGGGAGGATGCTGTGGCATGACGAACACGTCGCTCCGCGACCTGAGGAGGCGCGCTGAAATCCGCGACGACGGCGTGATGCCCCACAACCAAACTACAACCATACTACAATCCCACAGCAAACAAACACACTTGAGCCCCAGATCCGTGGCGTTCGCGACAACAGGCACGGGAGAATGCTCTGGGGCGACATAGTCGCTTCGCGACTGTTAAGACAAGCATCCCGAAAGTTGAGACAAGTGAGCGCACATCACGGAGGATCCCCATCTTCGGGCCCAAGCACCAGGGCGGCGGCAGCGAACACTAGCCTCCGCCCCCACACTCACAAGCTCAGCGGCGTGAAGGACCCCCACACTCACAAGAAAAGTCGATAGGGCGTCGGCGACTTCGCCAGGGGAAGGCCTTCGTCTTCACGGTGGGGGAGGAGCTCCGTCGACTTTGTCTTCAACGATGCGAGCGTCTGGAATCGTCTTCGACGCGAAGGAGCTCCGGCATGAAGGATGCGAGCGTCTGGAGTCGTCTTCAACGCTGTAAAAGATGCGAGCTTCTAGAATCGTCTTCAATGGCGATCGAAGGATGGGTCACAGCAGAGGTGGAGGGAAGGCCAGGGGGGGCGACGGGGTTGGGGGGGGCGGCGGCGCTCAGGGCTAGCCGCCGCTGCCACCCCCAGGAGTTTAGATCTAGGATTTTTTTGGGATTTTTTTCAGATCTAGTTTCTCTCTCCAGAATTTTCTAGAGATTTACGATACATATTACTAGAGCATAAGACCAATTCGTGTCGGTGAAAACTGCTTCGATTAGAAAGCATATATGAAACAATGCTGAACTTCAGGCTACATGGCTGTGTGTTTTGTCTGTACATCCACAAAGTATATTATATTTTTCAGTATTGGGTGGAGGGCAGGCAACTCTTCCGGTTAATTATTTCGAGGTTGAAAAGCCCTCAAATGTTCATCTCCCTTGGCGATGGAGGATAAAAAGGTTTCTTTTGAGCGGATTCCCAAGGTGAAGATCCCACATATCTATCTATCCAAAAAGTAATATCAAGTAGCCAATTGATCAAAGAATAACTGAGTAAAAGTTCGAGTTGGTAACAACTTCTCTTATTTTTCGACGTACCTCCAAAATTCACCAACATTATATAATTAAAAAAATAATATAAAAATAAAATTTAATGCAAATAATCAATAGGATCAATATCTCTACTACTATAATGGGAGAAGGCCTTAGTGCAATTTGTCCATATCCCAATCCGTGTAATGCACGTTTAATTAAACTCTACAATATAAAGCAATGAAGTACGTACAGTACACGTTCAAATTTATTACCCCTCTTCCTATCTCTTAAAAAAACCAAAAACCCTACCCTCTTCCTTCTCCCCCTCTCTCTCTCTGCACCTGCCCCGTGGAACAAGGATCATGAACAGTGAATGTCAGTATATTATTTTACGTGTTCCGCACGTGCTTCTCCCATTATAATATAGATAAATAGAATATAAAAAAATTTGTTCAGACGTGCATTGCACGTGTATTTACTAGTAAAATTTATAATGTGAGAGTTGGAGTTGTAACGTTGTAAACATACAAAACCCATGCATTATACGTGCAACTCAAACTCTCCCATTAATTACAACAAAAACTAACAAACAAACAAAATTCACCTATTTAAAACGTGCAAAATAAATTTTCAATATTTTTAACACCAAACATACACATATGTTGTACGTACAACTCAAATTCTACTTATAAACACGTACATTGCAAATACAAATCGTAGTTTTTTCTTCAAAATATTTTTCTCAATTACGTGCAACGCACGTCCAAGTTCAAAAGTATTTCTTAACACATATATCGCACGTGAAAATCCTCAAACTCTTATCAAAACGTGCATCGCAAGTGAAAAATACGAGTTTCATATGACCCTACTGAGCTTTTGAAGTTCGGCACATAACCATACCCAAATTTTTTTTGGGGGGCAAATAACCCTACTAAACTTTGTTTCCGTTAGGAGCCTCTAACGCCGTTAACTTCAGCATGAAATGACTAAAAATAACCCTAGTGTCTTAATTATTTAGCAGAACTGCACCTCTTCTTCCCTCTTCTTCTAGTAAAACTAAAACCCAAATCAAATATTCTTCTTCTTCATCCTCCTCCAAATTTCAATATCCCAAACCATAAATCCAAAAAAACTCCCCCATAATGGTCCATTGAAGAAAATGCCGGCCGGTCACGGTCTCCGATCTCTCACTCGTGATCTCTTCGCGCGACCATTCAGGAAGAAAGGATATATCCCATTGACAACCTACCTCCGAACCTACAAGATTGGTGACTACATCGATGCCAAAGGTTAACGGCCCGCGCTCGGAGTCGAGGTCAACAAGCAGGTATAATCCATTGCAAACCCTAAAGTTTTGATTTTTGATAGCAAAAAGGGGTTCGTTTTGGTGTCAAGTTGTGAAATGGTGATGATTACATGTGGTTTTAGAGTTGTTGGTAGACTGATTGAATTTGTGCTTTGTGTGAAGTTCATTTGATGATTGAATCTATGAGATTTTCAGGTTTATTAACTTTTTGGCCTATAAAATTTCCAATTTTTTAGATGATAGTCGAAGAGGTGAGATTAGAAATGATAGGAATTTGCAATCTATATGATAATTTATCCATTTAATTATATTTATCTTAGAAGTGGTTTTGAAGCTGATGAAAAGCAGCGGTAGGGACAATCTGGAAGATGGTATGAATATTTGATGTCTGATGCGGTTTGTTTTTGGGAGACGTGTGGATGCACCAGGTGTAAGTTCTTACTCGATTTTTATTAGATAGAGGAAGCTCCTATGCAGGCGGCCCTCGACCGAACAAACGGTACGGAAGTAGGCGGTAGTGAGGAGGAGGCTGGATGCTCGGCTCGGATCGGGGGGCTCGGATCTGAGGTCTCGTGTACCTGTAGACGGTCTCGGAACACCGGGGTTGGTCCTGGCGGCAGACCCTCCAACGATCTAGTCAGTCACTGAGAGAGAGTAACAGTAACTAAGGTTTTGGTGGGAAAAGATCGATTACATGGAAAAGGAGTAGGGGTCTGGTATTTATAGAAGATGCCAACCGGGTCTGGACCCGTTTGGGGCCGGGTCCGGACCTGGTTGCCCGTGGGGTGAAGCGGTGGAAATCCGGGAGGTATAGGGCTGATGTGGCAAGGGCCCGGGCGGTTTCTGGGCTGACGTGGCAGAGGCCCGGGTGGTTTTCCAGCGCTGACGTGGCAGATCTGGATGATCTAGAGGTGCGCGCATTTTGAGGGGGATCCTATGGCCCAGGAAGGGCCACGTCATCCAACCCATATCACAAGCCCCACACTCCTGGAGGGCTGGGTGAACCAGCCGTGTAGGAGTGGTTCTTCGCCTCTTTAGGAAGAGCAGGGTGCAGGGTGCGGTGAGAAAGTAGAATCTGCTACTTCCAGAAGAGGCTAGGGGTTAGGAGGAAGGGATCCCTCGTCGAAGTTTTGCGCAGGATGCTGTGTAGAGGGGTCGGAATGACGCTTGCCGAGCCTTCGGGTCGACAGACGAGCCCTTGGTCGGCAGACGAGCCTCTGGGGTCGGTGGATGATCCTCTTGCTAGTTGGAAGAGCAAGAGGATGCCAACGCCTGTTGGGCTGGAGACCGGCTCGCCGAGCATAGAGGGTCGATGGACGAGCTTTGAGGGTCGGCAGGCGAACCCGTCGCTAGTTGGAAGAGTGAGGGGATGCCAATGCCTGTTGGGTTGGAGATCGGCTCGCCGAGCATAGAAGGTCGGTCGGCGAACGTCGAGGGTCGGCAAGCGACTCCCTCGCTAGTTGGAAGAGCAAAGGGATGCCAACGCCTGTTGGGTTGGAGATCGGTGCGCCGAGCACAGAAGGTCGGTCGGCGAGCATCGAGGGTCGGCAAGCAACCCCCTCGCTAGTTGGAAGAGCAAGGGGATGCCAACGCCTGTTGGGTTGGAGATCGGTGCGCCGAGCATAGAAGGCCGGTCGGCAAGCGTCGAGGGTCGGCAAGCGACTCCCTTTCTAGTTGGAAGAGCAAGGGGATGCCAACGCCTGTTGGGTTGGAGATCGGCGCGCCGAGCATAGAAGGCCAGTCGGCAAGCGTCGAGGGTCGGCAAGAGACCCCTTGCTAGTTGGGAGAGCAAGGGGATGCCAACGCCTGTTGGATTGGAGATCGGCGCGACGAGCATAGAAGGCCAGTCGGTGAGCGTCGAGGGTCGGCAAGCGACCCCCTCGCTAGTTGGAAGAGCAAGGGGATGCCAACGCCTGTTGGGTTGGAGTTGGGCTCGCCGAGCATAGAGGGTCGGTCGGCGAGCCCGTCGCTTGAGGAGAATCTTTGGGGCTCATGATTTCATCCGAGCTCCGAGCCTCCTGGGAATAGAGGAGAGCGGTAGGGGCTCGCGGTGTCATCCGAGCTCCGAGCCCCCTTGTGAATTAGGGACTGCGGTAGGGGCTCGCGGTGTCATCTGAGCTCCGAGCCCCTTGGGAATAGAGGAGAGTGGTAGGGGCTCGCGGTGTTATCTGAGCTCCGAACCCCCTTGTGAATATGGGAGTGCTTCTGGGGCTCGCGGTGACATCCGAGGTCCGAGCCCCCACACTTGGTAGTAGCAACTGGAGGATTTCATTGTGTTTAATGCTTTAGGAGTCTTGACGGCTGGCGTTGGTTGGCATTGTCGAGTGCCTGGGGTCGGCAGACGGTCCTCTCGCTAGTTGAAAGAGCGAGATGATGCCGAGGTTAGGTGAGACGGGGCTCGGTTTCCATCCGAGCGTCGACCCTTCTTGAAAAATAGAAGGGGAATTGTGGCTCGCGATACCATCCGAGCGTCGACCCTTCTGTAACAATAGAAGGGGAATTGTGGCTCGCGATACATCCGAGCATCGACCCTTCTGTGGAATAGAAGAGGAGTTGTGGCTCGCGGTGCCATCCGAGCGTCGACCCTTCTTGAAAAATAGAAGGGGAATTGTGGCTCGCTATACCATCCGAGCGTCGACACCTCTGAAAAATAGAAGAGGAAATGTGGCTCGCGGTGCCATCCGAGCGTTGACCCTTCTGTGAAATAGAAGAGGAAATGTGGCTCGTGGTGCCATCCGAGCATCGACCCTTCTGTGGAATAGAAGAGGAATAGCGGCTCGTGATACCATTCGAGCGTCGACCCTTTTGTAAGAATAGAAGAGGAATTGTGGCTCGCGGTGCCATCCGAGCGTCGACCCTTCTTGAAAAATAGAAGGGGTATTGTGGCTCGTGATACCATCCGAGCGTCGACACCTCTGAAAAATAGAAGAGGAAATGTGGCTCGCAGTGCCATCCGAGTGTCGACCCTTCTGTGGAATAGAAGAGGAAATGTGGCTCGCGGTGCTATCCGAGCATCGACCCTTCTGTGGAATAGAAGAGGAATAGCATCTCGTGATACCATCCGAGCGTCGACCCTTCTGTAAGAAATAGAAGGGGAATTGTTGCTCGTGGTGCCATCCGAGCATCGACCCTTCTTTAAAAATAGAAGGGGAATTGTGGCTCGTGGTGCCATCTGAGCCCCGAGCTTAATTGACTTGTCGAGAAAGTCTGCTGTGTGAGGAACAAAGGCCTGGGGGTAGTTTGGGTAATTCCACACCCACTGCTGACGTCAGGAGCGCAAGGATCGAAGCGTCTCTAGATCTTGGCAGCCGTTAGATCTTGATGGTTAAGATCCAACGGCCAGATCTTAATTGCAGAAATCGAGGAGTCACTTTTTTCCTTATAAATCCCCTCCTCCCTCTTCACTTTTTCTTCTTCATTTCTTTACTCTCACTCTCCACTATTTCAAGAATAGGGTTTTTTACCTGCCGTCGGCGACATTTTTCGGTGATCGTTCGATAACTCTTCAGGTTAGTATTCTCTGTTTTGTAATGTCGCGCATTCAGTCCAGATCCGAGGCCAGCTCGTCGGGTCGCTCCGCGAAGGAGTTCGAGTCCGAGACGTCATCGTCTTTTAGCAAGTATAAGGTGAAGCAAGAGGTCCTGACTGACCCTGGGTCGGCTAGTAGTGATGACGTAGTCTTCATAATGTCGCCAGTGAGATCCCGAAGGCCGGGGAAGGAGTCTGTAGGCGAGGGTGAAGAGCAGGAGGAAGAGAATGAGGAGACTCAGGTGGGTCAGGGAGCCGAGGACGAATAGGAGGACAGAGAGGACGAGGAGGACCATGGCGCCAAAGGTGAAGAGGAGGGGGAGGATGAGGATCAGGAGGATCCGGATACCGATGATGAGGATGAGGAGGATGAGGGCACTGTTGATGATGAGGATGAGAATGCTGAAGAGGGTACTGGCGAAGGCACAACGGGAAGGTCGGTTGGGGATGACCTTCCACCTCTCCCACCCCTGTCGATGCCGTCTCCCGAGAGGAAGGCTCGTCCTCGCCGAAAGAAGCGGAAGCTAACTACCCCGGACAGTCCTCCTCTGCAAGATGAATATGCACCCAGACCGGGGCTCGAGTTCCCCCCAGTCTCCTTCAAAAATCCGTGGTCGATTCGGACGTATCCTGATGATATCAAGGACATAGGCCCCATCCCTCCCGTGCTAGGTGAAGAGGGCCGGGTGAAGATTCAGATGGACAGCATTCCGTGCATCTTGAGGGCGGACTATCTCAACATTCTGAGGGCCTCTTATTTCATCCCGCGGGAGTTCGAAGTCTTCATTCCGAGCCCTAACATTCGGCCCACCATGGTCCTGGCGCCGGGCTATTTTATGTTTCCTGAGGATGCCTTCGCCTCGGGCCTGAGGCTGCCTCTGCATCCCTTTGTTAAGAGGGTCTTGAATTGGGCGAAGCTATGCCCCATGCAGTACGTGCCCAAACTCTTGGAAGCACTTGATCAGTTTTATTCTGAGGTGCCAAGAGAAGGGGGTGAAGCCGAGGTTGACGTACTTCCGAGCCATCCTAGGGATCAGCTCGCTCGGAGATCAGGAAGGGAATTTCTACTTCTCACCCAGGCCGCACAAGAAGATCATGCACGGCCATCCGGATTCTATCAAAGGGTGGAAAGAGAAGTATTTTGTGGTGCGGAGTGAGAAGGCTTGGGGAATACCGACCCAGTGGAGCTTCTTCAAGCCGTACCATTGTAATACCCTAAAACTTCATTTTTATAAAAACATTATTTTTCACGTGTTGTGCACGTGCAAACTTCATGTGTATATCATTTATTTATTTTGTATGAAATCTCATTTTTGTATGAACAATTATTTTCCTTTATTTTTCTAAAAAGCCTATTTCCAAAAGCCTAAAACACTAATTAATTGTTTTAGCCCACTTTAATTAATTATTAATTTGTTGTCTTGGCCCACAAGCCTAAGCCCACTATTTATGAAGCCCACCAATCTAATTAATTAATTAAATGGTCCCACTTGTCATGTAGAGATAATTGGTGAACATTTTGATTAATTAAATTGTACAACTTTTAAATAGGGGTACTAGGTGGCACGTGCGAAGCAGGTAGTGTGCAATGCACACTTTAGTTGGGCCGGTTTGTGCTTGGAGGAATGGGAGAGTGGGTTTGTGTGCGGGTGGTTGCTATAACTCCTACTCCTATCCTAGCCATTCATTCTATAACCATCCATCGAATCCTAGCCCTCCAATCTACTCTAAAATTAGTATAAATACCCCTCCTATTTGTTTGTATTTTACACTAGTAATCTATTGAAAGAAGAGAACAATTACATAGGAGATTTATAGTAGTGTGAGTTGAGTGTGAGTGTTCGCCCTTGGAGGCCAGCCATCTCTACATTGGAGCTCTCGGTTTGTAGCAAGGAGCAAGGAGGAGAAGTCATTGCACTGCAATCTAGGAGGAGAAGGCACTCGCTCGCAATCTAGGAGGCTCTAGGGGATTTTCTTAATTGGTTTTCTTCAAAAGGTGGGTGTTTCTCATGACTTCTAAAGTAGAAATCATGCTAGGGAGGAAATTGAATTGTTATTATGAGTTACTAGTTGAAATGAAATGCATGCTTGCCTAAATAGAAGGGAATTGAGAAATTAGCAAATATGTGTTGATTGATTACTATATTTATTAATTATGAGTAAAGTGAATGTTCTCGTTATTTCTAATGTTATTATGCAAAATATGTCATAAATGTGGACTATGTGGTTTAACTAGTAAAAGACTAGCATCATGTTTATGGATTAAAGTGCTAAAGTAGAATGGTGTGTTAAAGATGAATTGATAGAATAAATTATTAAGAAATAATTGGTAATAGATGTCATGAAATTCCCCATTGCTACTTATGCTATTAGAATGAATGAAAAAGAATGCATTTTTGCAAACAAATGATTGAATGCATCATGTGTAATTAATTAATAAAACAGAAGTTTTTATAAAGCAAATGATCATTGTGAAATACGGGTTTACTATAATTTTTTAAGTAGATTGTAATCTGGGAAGTTATGTTTCAAAAAGAGAAGAAAATATATTTTTAGACTTGAAAAACCCCGCATCACAGCCGACTGACTATGTGTAACAGCCGACTGTCCTGGTCATTTTGATTTCCGAGTTGAAAAACATCGCAGAGCAGCCGACTGATCACATTTAACAGTCGACTGGCCTGATCTTTATTTTTTAGTATAAAAAACATCGCAGAACAGCCGACTTTCTATATGAGACAGTCGAATCCTCTGATTAATTTATTCTCGAGCTTTAGAAACTCGCAGAACAGCCGACTGGTCATAGTTAACAATCGACTGCCTTGAAGTTTCAAATAATATCTGTGTTGTGGGAGAAAATCTCTATGACCTGAGGCTTTATATAAGTGAGACTGTTTTTACAAAAGGAACTCTTTTTTATTATTAACTTAATTTGTTTCTTTAAGAAATTTCGAATGGATTGTTTAAGAAGTTAAAATGAGATTTTGGGTAATGAGAAATTTGTAAGGTGTGAATTATGAAACAATTGAAAATATGAACTGTGGATTTGGAACGGATTGAAATAGAATTATGTGAGCTTATAAATTAGTGAATGCGACATGTTTGAAGAATTTCAGTTCCCAAGTATATATGCATTGAATTATTGATTGTGATGAGTTATGAAAAATGTGAACACATGAATACTATGCTTTCGAAACATGAATGGTGGTTAATCATGAAAAGCTCTTATGGGTATGACATTGTAATTATGAGTTGAAATTGAGAAATTAGGATATAACCAAGCCTTATACCGGCAGAGAAATGAATTGAAATGGAATTTGAAATGAAAAGACCAAGATTTGGGTCATGTTGAATAAATGGTTAAGATCGGTATAGTGGAAGTGCTACATTCTAAGAGATTAATTCTATTCATGATTCAATTAAACTAAGGATTAGATATATAGTGAAGATGTGATGAAAGTAAGAGAAAAACATTGAGTATGAGGGCCATTGGATTGGCGGCGTGAGAGTATTCATAGGCTGTCTTCACGATGCGTCGTGACATGACGTGGATACTGCTCCAGAGTACTGTCCCGGTGGCGACGCTCGTGGGATGTTTGGTGACTGCGGGTGGTGTCATGTCCCATGACGGAGGCTGAATTGACCACAGGCTGTCTTCACGATGCGTCATGACATGATGTGGGATTTCCCTCCAGACTGTCTGGACATGAGCTCGTAAATCATAGAACATCTAGGATACTTACCGTAGTTACAGTAGTAGATTAAGTCATGACGAGGGATTGAACCCTATAAGATGAAGAACGATTAAGGGCTTGCCCTCGGACCTATGTAGTATGGGATGCATAAAATCCGAACAAGTGCGCATTAGTGTCATATAATATAAATAATTGCATTAAGGACTAAGTGCACATTCACAACACGACAACAATAGGATAGTCCCTTTAGCTTTGTTTGTGACAAGTGTGTGTTTGTTAAGAAATGAGAATCGTTATACTGTTTCCGGCATAGAGAGAATGGCCGTGTATAATTTTTCGTCGGTTGAATAAACTGACGTACCCAGAGTTTTGTATGCAGGGTAAATGGCCTGATAAAGATTAAAGGAGAACTGATGCTTAGAGATTATTCAAATATTATTGTACTTTTATATAAATGTTGTAAATTACTTCTGCTGTAAAATGTAAAGTGTAAAGATTCCATGTAACTCTGATGTAATGTGAAAAGTTTTTAATTTCCTTGTAAAATTGTACGAAAGAAGTGTAAAGATCCTGTGGAACTCGAATTCAGTTGTACTTTGGAATTCGGGGTGTTACAACTATAAACCTCCAAAGCGAAGCGACTTGACAGAAAAGGAGTGGAAGCGAGTGGAGAAGATAGTTAGGGGGGCATAGTATTGCGTGGCCTCGAGTGATCGAGCTACACCTCGCCCGAGCCGGACTGAGCCCGACCGACCCTAGTATGTTTCGTTCTGAATTTTTCATCTTTCTACCTTCGTGTTAACTTTAGCCTCTTTCTTCATTCTTGCAGAGATGACTTCCGAACAGGTGGATGATAGGCGAGCCTTGCTGGCCGTTACCGCGAAGGCGAGGGCGGATATGCAGAAGAAGAAGAAGAAGGCGGAGTAAGAGAAGCTGGCCGGTCAGGCCGGGGGGGGGGGGGGGTCTGCCAAGGTGCCGGCCCCGGTAGTCGAGGAGCCGTCTCAAGCAAAGAAGGCCAAGAAGCATCACCACCCCCCACGCCGAGGGTGCACCGGGAGGCAGGGGGCAGTTCGGGGAAAACTGTTGATGCCCTGGGGAAGGGGCTTCCCCCGCCACGCCCCACCGCCGAGGAGATAGTGGGCCAACAGGGACTGCGGCCCTTCGCCCCCGATTGGTCGATCGTGCAGGGGGACAGTCTGCTCGACGGACCAGTGGCGGTAGAGTTCGTCACGAAGGCCGGCACCGAGTGTGACTTCATGGCGCTGGCATCGCAGACGGCCGAGCAGGCCTTCATGCGCTGGTCCTAAGCACATATTTTGGTGAGTTAATTCGGCACCTTTTCCCCTGGCTTTAACTTGGTGGAATTTTTCTGATCTTTTTCCCCTCGGACAGGCGATGCTCCATGGTTAGCACTTCCAAAAGTGCTTGGAGAAGGAGATCTACATTGAGAGAAGGAACGCGGAGAAGTACCTCCGTGAGCTGAACAAGGCTACGGACGACCTGAAAGAGGCTCAGACCATGGTGACCGTCCACGAGGCCCAGATAGCCTCGCTCTCCGACATCCACAAGGCAGACGTGGCTCGTCTCAAGGAGAGGATTGAGGAGGAGGCGGAGAAGGGGCGGAAGGCCCTGAAGAGGATGGAGGTGGCCTTGGCGAAAGCTTTGATTATAATGCAGGACGAGGCGTATGAGCAGGCCAAGGCCCATTTCAGGCAGATCTACCCCGAGCAGAGCATGGACCACCTCTACTATGGTTGGGAAGCGAACCTTCTGCCGACCCCGGGGGGCGACAAAGCGGGGGGCGTCCAGGCCGAAGATGAGGTGCCACGTCCCCCTTCAAGAATAGACTAGTTTTTTCTTTTTGTTTTTTGATGTAAATGCCTCGAGCGGACTGGCCACCGCAGCTTTTGTATCAAATTTTTGAAAGGAATGAAATTTACTTTTTTGGGCCGAGGCTTTGTGACATGTGCATTTTTCTAGCTTTCCTTGTGATTGTTTGTTTCTTGTCCATGGATAGACGCACGAGATCTTGGGATCCGACCTGGTTTCCGCCGAGGTATCCCGGGTCCGAGCCAGGATGGAGGCATTGGAAGTGGCTCTGGATCGCCAGCGAAAATAGGCTCGTGATCGAGTGGCCGCTGTGAATTATTTTACGAATAAGTCTAGGGAGCTCAGTCTGGAGTTGGCTCGTCTGAAGAAAGCTATAGCCGACTGGGACTGGTGGGTGATCGAGACAGACTGGTCCATCTCGGATGCCTCGAGTGGGCGGTCGGCCTCAGAGTCTTTCCTTCGTGAGGCTGTGATTGAGAAAGAGCTGGAGATCCAAAGACTGAAGTTGGTGTTGGGTGCGGGCCTGATCGAGGATGCAAGCAACTCCACGCCGGGCTGGTCTCCGACGTTTTTATTTGAAGCAGCCCAGCCAGATGACGCAGGAAGCTCGGTGGCAGGAGTCTCTACCCAGGTCAGCCCGGCCGTGCGTGAGAGGAGCCCCGAAGGAAGTGCCGAGTTTGAGTTTTCTAGCCGAGTGTGAGTGAGCCGCAGGTTGTTCTTTGTATTTGTACCGACTTTCATTGAGTTGTAAGCAATGAGTAATAATAAGAACATTTGATTCTCTGAACTTTGATTGTCTCGATCGCCAAAGGTGGTTGCTGTGCTTATTGCGAAGGGTCGCTGCCGAGGTGACTTGGTGCAACGGGCGCGTATGTAGTGGCGTATCGCCTGTCGATAAGTCATTAATGGCGACGTTTTGCCTTCCGCCTTTTTGCATTCCCAGACGCATTAATTACGCCACTCAGGGGGCTATATAATCCCCTCTCCCCCCAAGCTGGTTGTTTTAAGGAGTGAGTGGCTGATCAGTCGCTTGACTTTGGGTGCCTGCCGAGGGCGGGCGCCCTGAACATAATCTTTTTTCGAGGTCTCCGGAATGGAGGCACGCCAATCACCCTCGAACAATTTGGGGTTCGGGCCTTGAGGGCCGGAGGACCCCGGGGGGTTCGTTGGTGAGTGGTGGGCCGACCAGTTGGTTCAGAGGCTCTGAGAGAACCGAGGTTGGTGGCGTTCCTGTCGTCCTCGAACAATTCGGGGTTTTGGGTTCGTACAGAGCTGTAAACCCCGAGTTGTTCGTGGGCGAGAGGAGGGTCAACGAAAGGTCTCAGAACGAGGAGAGCTAAGGGTCGGCGGCCCTCCTGCCGTCCTCGAACAATTCAGGGTTTGGGCTTGTGAAAGCAGTTTACCCTGGGTTGTTCGCGGGCGAGAGGAGGGTCAAACAACCGATTCGAAGCTCAGAGCGTCTGCCGAGGGCGGACGCTCTAAAAACTTAATAAAATTTTTGTCGACAGAAATGGTTGTAGCTCCCGAACTTGTTCTTAAGAAAGACGGCACGGGTGTGGCAGGCGGTTGCCGCCTCGCACATAGGTTGATGGGCTTGAAGAAGCCCAAACCATGCGAGGGACAGGTGCCGAGCCCCCACGCCAGTGAGAAAGCCAGAAGCAGGAGTAGCTGAGGGTCGTCACCGAGCATTAAGGTCGGGGGGCTTTGAAGAAAGCCTCCGCCTTGCTCGAGGTCATTGCCGAGCTTCCGCACTTGTTCTCAGGAGAGACGGCACGGGTGTAACTGGCAGTTGTCGCCTCGCACATAGGTTGATGGGCTTGAAGAAGCCCAAACCATGTGAGGGACAGTTGCCGAGCCCCCACGCCGGTGAGAAATCCAGTAGCAGGTGTAGCTGAGGGTCGTCGCCGAGTGTTAAGGTTGGGGGGCTTTGAAGAAAGCCTCCGCCTTGCTCGAGGTCGACACCGAGCTCCCGCACTTGTTCTCAGGAGAGACGGTACGGGTGTAGCTGGCGGTTGCTGCCTCGTGCATTGGTTGATGGGCTTGAAGAAGCCCAAACCATGAGACGGACAGGTGCCGAGCCCCCACGCCGGTGAGAAAGCCAGTCGCAGGCGTAGCTGAGGGTCGTCGCCGAGCGTTAAGGTCGGGGGGCCTTGAAGAAAGCCTCTGCCTTGCTCGAGGTCGACGCCGAGCTCTCGCACTTGTTCTCGGGATAGACGGCACGGGTGTAGCTGGCAGTTGCTGCCTTGCGCATAGGTTGATGGGCTCGAAGAAGCCCATACCATGCGAGGGATAGGTGTCGAGCCCCCACGTCGGTGAGAAAGCCAGTAGCAGGCGTAGCTAAGGGTCGTCGCCGAGCGTTAAGGTCGGGGGCTTTGAAGAAAGCCTCTGCCTTGCTCGAGGTCAATGCCGAGCTTCCGCACTTGTTCTCGGGAGAGACGGCATGGGTGTAGCTGGCGGTTGTCGCCTCGTGCATAGGTTGATGGGCTTGAAGAAGCCCAAACCATGCGAGGGACAGGTGCTGAGCCCCCACGCCGGTGAGAAAGCCAGTAGCAGGCGTAGCTGAGGGTCGTCGCCGAGCATTAAGGTCGGGGGCCCTTGAAGAAAGCCTCCGCCTTGCTCGAGGTCGACGCCGAGCTCCCGCACTTGTTCTCAGGAGAGATGGCACGGGTGTAGCAGGCGGTTGCTGCCTCGTGCATAGGTTGATGGGCTTGAAGAAGCTCAAACCATGTGTGGGACTGGTGCCGAGCCCCCACACCGGTGAGAAAGCTGGTAGCAAGAGTAGCTGAGGGTCATCGCCGAGCGTTAAGGTCGGGGGGCTTTGAAGAAGAAAGCCTCTGCCTTGCTCGAGGTCGACGCCGAGCTCCCGCACTTGTTCTCAGGAGAGACGGCACGGGTATAGCTGGCGATTGCCGCCTCGTGCATAGGTTGATGGGCTTGAAGAGGCCCAAACCGTGCGAGGGATAGGTGCCGAGCCCCCACGTCGGTGAGAAAGCCAGTAGCAAGCGTAGCTAAGGGTCGTCGCCGAGTGTTAAGGTCGGGGGGCCTTGAAGAAAGACTTCGCCTTGCTCGAGGTCGACGCCGAGCTCCCGCACTTGTTCTCGGAAGAGACGGCACGGGTGTATCTGGCGGTTGCCACCTCGCACATAGGTTGATGGGCTCGAAGAAGCCCAAACCATGCGAGGGACAGGTGCCGAGCCCCCACGCCGGTGAGAAAGCCAGTAGCAGGCGTAGCTGAGGGTCGTCACCGAGTGTTAAGGTTGGGGGGGCTTGAAGAAAGCCTCCGCCTTGCTCGAGGTCGACGCCGAGCTCCCGCACTTGTTCTCAGGAGAGACGGCACGGGTGTAGCTGGCGGTTGCCGCCTCGTGCATAGGTTGATGGACTTAAAGAAGACCAAACCATGCGAGGGACAAGTGCCGAGCCCCCACGCCGGTGAGAAAGCCAGTAGCAGGCGTAGCTGAGGGTCATCGCCGAGCGTTAAGGTCGGGGGGCCTTGAAGAAAGCCTTCGCCTTGCTCGAGGTCGACGCCGAGCTCCCGCACTTGTTCTCAGGAGAGACGAGCCCCAAGCTTGTAAGAGAAGCTTTTCAGGCTCGCGATGCTATCCGAGCGCCGAGCCCCAAGCTTGTAAGAGAAGCTTTTCAGGTTCGCGATGCTATCCGAGCGCCAAGCCCCAAGCTTGTAAGAGAAGCTTTTCAGGCTCGCGATGCCATCCGAGTGCCGAGCTCGAGATGTCTTTTATTGAGAGCAGAATACGAAGCCACAAACTTGTTTTAAGGAAATTGGCATATTTACATCATACTGGATTTTTACAAAAAACAAGGCACAACGTGCCGATTACATTAATGATAATTTACATGATGGAGGTTAATCTCCTCCTAGGAATTTGATGAGGTGCTCCGCATTCCAGGGCCTCTTGATGGCCTTGCCTTCCGGGTTGGTCAGGCGGTACGTCCCTGGGCGCACGACCTCCGATACTTTGTAAGGGCCCTCCCAGTTCGGGGCCAATTTCCTTTTCTGACCGGGATTGGATACCGCAAGTTTTCGGAGAACGAGGTCTCCGAGTTTGATGTCGGTGTGCCGCACCTTCTTGTTGTAGAACTTCTCAATTCTTTGTTGGTAGATGCTTCTTCTAATGGCGGACGTCTCCCTGACCTCGTCTATGAGGTCCAGGTCGGCTCGCAGCTGTTTGGAGTTAGCTGCTTCGTCGAAAGCCATGATTCGGGGTGAAGGGATCCCGATCTCCAAGGGAATGACGGCCTCCGTGCCGTATGTCAGATTGAAAGGGGATTCTCCCATGGGGATTCTCTTTGTAGTTCGGTGGGCCCAGAGAACGCTGGGTAAATTGTTGACCCATAACCCCTTAGAAGAGTTATCGAGTCGTTTCTTGAGGCCGTCGAGGATTTGGCGGTTCACGTTCTCGGCCTGACCGTTAGACTGGGGGTGGCATACTGAGGAGAAGCGCTGCTGGATCCCGTGATCTTCGCAGAACTTGCAGAAATGCTTACCCGCGAATTGAGTCCCATTGTCTGTGATGAGCACCTGCGGAATCCCGAACCGGCAGACGATGTGTTTCCAGAAAAACTGCTGGGTTTGTCGCTCGGTGATCGTTGCTAAAGGCTCGGCCTCGATCCACTTAGTGAAGTAGTCGATCGCCACAATGAGGAACTTTCGTTGGCCCGTTGCTTTTAGACATGGGCCCACCAAATCCATCCCCCACATTGCAAAGGGGGTCGGACTGGCCATTGACCGGAGGTTCGCCTGAGGAGCCTTTTTCATGGGGGAGAACCGTTGACAGGGGCTGCACTTCTTCACTAGGGTGAGGGCGTCTTGCAGCATAGTGGGCCAGTAGTACCCGTGATTTAACGCCTTCCGCGCTAGCGAATGGCTTCCCATGTGGCATCCGTCGATCCCCTCATGCAGCTCCTTGAGGGCGTACTTGGCTTCGTCGGGGGTCAGGCAACGGAGGTAGGGTCTGCCATCCGTTGTGGTGTAGGATCTTTTGAAGAGGGTGGCATTGATTACCGTGAATCTTTCTGATCGGACCCTGACCCGCCTTGCTTCAGCCTGGTCTTCGGGGAGCTCTCCCTTGACTAGAAATTTCTTGATGAAAGTGGTCCAGTTGTTGGTAGGGGCTCCGTCTTTAACACACAGAACCTTCAGAAAGTCTGTACTTGGCTGCAACAGGACTTCAATCAGGACCGTGCGGTCGAGGCCTTCAAAGGATGAGGAAGGCAACTTTGACAGGGCGTCGGCCTGGGCGTTGAGCTCCCGGGGGATCCTCAAGACAGCCGATTCGTCGAAGGACGTTAGTAGGCGTTGGACCACGGCCAGGTACCTGATCATCCAATCGTCACGGGCCTCGTACTCCTCGGTGATCTGGTTGACCACCAGCTGAGAGTCGCTAAAGGCCATGATCTGTCTGGCGCCGGCCTATAATACCCTGATTTTTCATTTAATGGAAAATTATTTATTTTGCACGTAGTGCGCACGTGCAATATTTTGGTTAATATTTTCATCAAGATGAGTAAAGATATTTTAATATGTGCTTTTAATTATTTTATACAAAAGCCTTATTTTAATTGGATGAAAAGCCTTTTTCTTTTAAAAGCCCAAAATATAATTCATTTATTTTATTTTAAAATAACTATTTTGGCCCATAAACTAAAGCCCATGGACTATTTTTATACAATTTTTCATGTAGAATACAATTTAAAGACTATATTATTTTTATACAAAAATTTAATGCACAATTTTTGGGCCTAGTGGCATGCACGTGCATTGCACGTACACGTGCAAAGTGCACAAATGCATTCTTTCTTGTAGGCCGGTTGTAACTTTTTGAGGCAAACTCAAATTTTGAGTGGTGATCATGGTGTGGTGGTTACTTAGATGTGGGTACTTATTGCAACTCCTACTTTCATCCTAGCCCTCCATCCTACAACCAACCAATTGATCCTAGCCATTTATTTCCCTTGATTTTTAATACCCCCCCCCCCCCCCCCCCCCCCCCCCATGGCTAGTTATCCTTGTGCCTATTAATCTTTCCAAACCTATAGTCTAAGTTGCATTATCTAGTAATATTTTTGTGAGTTAAAAGATTGAGTGTGTGTGGGCTTGTTCTTGCAACACCAAGAAGAAGGAGAGGCCGGCTATTCAAGGAGGGAGCTTTCGGTTTTGGGTGTGTGCTTGGAGGTTCGTGTGCGCGCGTCTAGGAGGAGGTGCACTCGTGTTGCAAAGGATTTTTTTGTTGCTAATTGTGTTTTTCTCTCCATACAAGGTGGGTAAATTTTCCCTATTTCTAAAGTAGGAATGCATGCTAGTTTAATTAGAAAGAACGAAGCATGAAAATGATTAAGAAGAGCACACTTTAATTGGGAAAAATAACTTCTTGAATGATTGAAATGTGGATATGCAAATTTATATGTGGTTCTATTATTTGAGTTGTATGTGAATTGATTAGAATCATGGATTGATTGATAAAAACACATTTATTACTATCAAAAATTACACACAAAAGTTAGTAGTTTGATAATACTATTTCATGTGTTAAATAGATCTTTTGTGTTAATGTGGGCATGAATAATTTAAAATATGAGGTTGTATGTTGGGTAAATGATTAAAGACAGAGAATTAATGTGAAATTTGTTGACAAAAAGATTAGAATGCTAAATGCGAAGAAATGTCGAAAAGAGAAGAAATGTAGTATTATAATGTAGAATTTGAATTAGTTGTATGAAAATATGTTTTAATTGTTACAAAAACTATTTTGCTCATATTGAGATGTAAATTATGTGAGGAGAAAATTTTATTATGGTGATGATGATAAACAGATCAGAGTCACATGGTTGTGTGGACAATGTACATGGCAAAAATGATGTGTGCTTGTTGAAGAACAAAATAAAGAAATGATTTTTTAATTCGAAATTAACCCTGTTCAGTCGACCGAATGTCTGTAACAGTCGACTGTACTGAACACGAAAAGTTATATAGTTGAACTACCCAGGACAGCCGACTGGTATGAATGACATTCGACTCCCCTGTAAATGATAATTGAGATTTTGAACGCTGTGGAACAGCCGACTGACCATGTGCAGCAGTCGACTCTTCCGAGCGATTATTGAAGAACTTTATTTGACTGAACAAGTCGACTGGATGAGCTCCAAGTCGACTGTTCAGAGTACTTTTGGTATATCAGAAATTCTATGATTTGTTTATAATAAAGGTTATGAATCTTATGTTGATTATTAGTTATGACAGTAAATTCTATTTGTCTTTGTGTGAATTTACATGAAGTGAATCATTTATTAGAATTTGTGAAAGTTGTATGAATGTGAAAGCTATGAACATGAACAAGAAAATCTATTATGATTATGAAAAGCGAACTTATGAGCTAGTAACGCTCAATGTTGGAAATTGTGAATTTGAATTGAAACAAAAGAGTAGCTAAGTCTCCCCCGGCAATTGGAAAAAAATGAAATGAATTGAAATGAAAGACCAAGGTTGGTCATGTTTGAATAAATGAATAAGTCCGGTTTAGTGGAGAGGCTAACTCTAGAGCTTTGATTTTGTTCATGATTCTAATAAAAACTAAGGATTAGTACATAGTGGAGACGTGATGAAAGTAGGAGAAAAACACGAGTATGATGGCCCTCGGATTGGCGGTGTGAGAGTGATCCACAGGCTGCCTGCTTGATGCGTCAAGACATGGCGTGGGCACTACTCCAGAATTATTGTCCCGATGGCGACGCTTGTGGGGTGTTTGGTGACTGCAAGAGGATCGTGTGCCATGAAGTGAGGCTGAATTACCACAGGCTGTCTTCACGATGCGTCGTGACATGACGTGGGATTCCCCTCCAGAATTTTCTGTACACGAGCTTGTACTCATAGATCATCTAAGATACCTACCGCAGTTACAGTAGTAGATTAAGACATGGCGAGGGATTGAACCCTATAAAGATGAAGAACGAATAAGAGGCTTGCCCTCGGACCTATGTAGTATGGGATGCATAGAATCCGAACAAGTGCGCATTAGTGTCATCTAATATAAATAATTGCATTAAGGACTAAGTGCACAATCACAACACGACATCAATAGGGTAGTCCCTTTAGTTTGAAATGTGACAAGTTTGTGTTTGCTAAATATGGAAAATAAGTTATACTATTTCCGGCATAGAGAGGATGACCGTGTATAATGATCG
Source organism: Hemerocallis citrina (assembly GCA_017893485.1). Lineage (NCBI taxonomy): Eukaryota > Viridiplantae > Streptophyta > Magnoliopsida > Asparagales > Asphodelaceae > Hemerocallis > Hemerocallis citrina. The sequence goes on along the minus strand of CM030367.1, from coordinate 153,424,540 downwards.
TCGGTTGAATAAACTGACGTACCCACAGTCTTATATGTAGGTAAATGGCTTGATAAGAATTAAAGAGGAACAAATGCTTAAAGATTACTCAATGTTGTTGTATACTTGTTTCATTGTTGTAAATTTTACTTCCACTGTGCAATGTAAAGTGTAATATTGATGTAAACTCTGATGTAAAGAGAAAAATTTAAATTTTCTTGTAAAATTGTACTAAAGAGAGCGGAAAGATCCTGTAGAACATCTCGAATTCAGTGTATTTGGGATTCGGGGCATTACAGAGTGGTATCAGAGCCACGCTTCTACGCTTTTCACATTTGTACAAATTTATAAGGAACGACACCCTAGGAGTGGACATTAGAGTGTGTGTTTGAGTCTAGAGATTTAAATGTAAGTGACTTACATTTGTATTGCTCTATGACTTATGCTTCTTCCTCCCTATTTCTAAGATGGCTGACCACTTCGACCCTGCTGGAGACGACGACTGGCATATCATTGAGGAAGAGTACCATCCTGGACAGGCAGATTTCGAGGACGAGTACTATCCAGGACAAGCAGATTCTGACGGAGAAGAATGGCCTGAATTCCGAGAGATCACCCCACCTCCGGATTCATCTGATGACTCTTCTTCTGACGAAGAAGAAGAACCAGTTCCAAATAGTCTTGTGACTTCTCTTCAGGTGCATTTTGTGATGAATTCGGCAAGAGCCTGCCCTTTGATGGCCGTTCTTGGTTGATAGCCGATGTCGTACTGACTGAGCTCGATCGACCACTTGACTAGTCGTCTCGAGCTCTCGGGTTTATGGAGCACTACCTTTAGGGGTTGATCCGTGAGTACCTGGACAAAATGTGCCTGAAAGAAGGATGGAGCTTCCGCGTCGCCATGACCAAGGCATATGGTACTTTCTCCATCCTGGAATACTTGGTCTCAGCGTCGAGCAGGACCTTGCTTACATAGTACAGGGGCTTTTGGATCCTTTCCTCTTCTCGAACGAGGACGGCGCTGAGCACGTTCTCTGAAGCAAAAAAGGTAGAGCCAGAGTGGCTCCCCTGATTCGGGCTTACTGAGGAGAGGAGGGTTGGCGAGGTACTCCTTTAACTGGGCGAAGGCCTCTTGCTGCTGAGTACCCCACTCGAACCCTCCGGTGCCGCGTAGTGCCTTGAAGAACGGAAGGGACTTCTCTCCAGACTTGGAGAGAAAACAGCCGATGGCCGCCAGTCTCCCCGTCAGCCTCTGGACTTCTTTGACGTTCCTGGGAGGGGCCATGTCTATTATGGCCTAGATTTTTTCGGGGTTCGCCTCGATGCCGCGCTGGCTGACGATGAACCCTAAGAACTTCCCCAAGGAGATGCCGAAGGCACACTTCGCCGGGTTGAGCCTCATGTTGTGGGTTCGAATGACCCCAAAGGCCTCTTCCAGGTCGGCGACGTGGTCCTGTCCTCGCTGACTTTTGACGAGCATGTCGTCGACGTATACCTCCATGTTACGTCTGATTTGATCTTTGAAGACTCGGTTGACGAGCCTCTGGTAGGTGGCACTGGCATTCTTCAGCCCGAAGGGCATGACCCGGTAGCAGTACAGTCCCCGGTCTATGACGAAGGACGTCTTGGCGATGTCCAGAGGAAACATCCAGATCTGGTTATAGCCCGAGAAGGCATCCATGAAGGATAAGAGGTTGTGGCCCGAGGTGGCATCGATCAGGGCATCAATGCTGGGGAAAGGGAACGGATCCTTGGGGCATGCCTTGTTGAGATCGGTGAAATCTATGCAGATCCTCTAACTGCCGCTCGCCTTCTTGACCATGACGACGTTCGCCAGCCACTCAGGGTAGCTGACCTCTTGTACGAAACGCGCGAACAAGAGCTTGTCCACTTCTGCGTTTACTGCCTGCTGTCGCTCTGGAGCGAACTTGCGCCGCTTTTGGACAACTGGTTTCGACCTGGGGATCACGCTGAGTTTGTACATGATGAGATCCTCGGAGATCCCGGGCATGTCAGAGGGCTTCCAGGCGAAGAGGGCCTCCAGGCATTCTTGAGGTCGGGCGCGAGGGAGCAGCTTTCTCGGAAGTGCATCGTCGCATCCCCTGTCTCGAACAAGACATCTTCTAGCTCGTCCACGGGCTCTGGTTCTGGCAGGGGCCTTTCGGGTTCCAGCTTGGCGGCATCGAGGAGAAATACACCGCTCCCGATCGTCTTCATGTAGCACGAACGGGCTGCTTCTTGGTTTCCTCGGACAACTTCGATACCAGTGTTAGTAGGGAATTTCATTTTCTGGTGGTAGGCTGAGGGAACCGTCTGGAGGGAGCAGAGCCCCGGATGGCCGAGTATGGCGTTGTAGGCTGCCTTGACATTCACAACCATGAAGTCTATGGACTCGGTCCTTCTGTTCGGGGTCGTCCCTGCCGTGACGTCTAGGGTGATGATCCCCTCTATTGTCACAGGGACGGCGGAGAATCCGTACAAGGTGTATCCGACCGGCTTTAGCTTTTCGTGGGAGAGCTTCAAGTTCTCGAATGCCCCCAGGAATAGAATGTTGACCGAGCTCCCGTTGTCCACGAGGATTCGCCGGACCTCAAAGTTCGCCATGCTGAGGCTGATGACAAGCGCATCACAGTGAGGGAGCCGGACTCCCTCCAGGTCCTCCCTCGAGAAAGAAACAGGGAGTTGCTGGATTTGGGGGGAGAGAGGGCCCTGGACGGTGTTGACATCCCGGACGAATGCCTTGCGGGAAGTATTGGATTCTCCTCTCATGGGACCTCCGTGGACGCAATGCAAGATTGCCTGACCCTCGGACTCCTCGGGCTCCGGGTCCCGCTCGGGTCTCTGTCGGGGTGCTCGCGGAGGAGGGGAATCCCTCCTGTTTCTGGTATCCCTCTGTTCCCGGATGCCTTCTCTTTTAAATTCCCGGAGGTACCCTAGTTGGATGAGGGCCTCGATTTTGTCCTTCAAGGCATCGCAACGATCTGTGTCGTGCTTGTTGTCCCAGTGGAAGCGGCAATAGAACCGTTGATCCCTCTTCTTGCTGGTGTTGTTGGACGGTCGAGGTGGGTACTGCACGAGGTCGCTGTCTTCAATCGCTAAGAGGATCGTCGACACGTTTTGCGTCAGCGGAGTGTACCTCTCGAAGCGGGGGACCGGCGGAACCTTCTTCGCGGTGCCCCCGTCTCTTGGAGCTTTCTTCGCCGGCTCGACCTCGTTGGCTTTGCGCTTCCCCTTCCCGGAAACTTCTTTATGATCCTCTGGATTCAGGGCCTCTTTGGCTCGGATGTACTTTTTGACCCGGTTGAGGAGGTCGGGGAAGTCTATCGGGGTTTCTTTGCCAGGGAGGCCTTCAGCTGTCCGTGTCGGACGTTGTGCCGGAAGGCTGCCGAGGCGACCCCAGGGTCGAGGGAGGAGACCGACCTCGCCTCGGCGGTGAACCTTCGGACGAACACCCGGAGTGACTCCCCTTCCTTCTGCCGGAGGCTAAGCAGGGATGCACTTGTTCTTTCGGCTTTTCGGCTGGTTATGAAGTGGGTGAGGAAGTTGTCCTCTAGCTGGTCAAAAGAATAGATGGAGCCGGGGGTGAGTTTGGAGAACAATTTCCGAGCCGGACTCCAGAGGGTGGCGGGGAAGGCTCGGCACAGGAGGGGATCCGATGCGCTATGAATCATCATGAGGATTTTGAAGCCCTCCATGTGATCAGTAGGATCGCCCTTGCCATCGTAGGTCTCGAATTGAGGCGGGCAAAAATTCTGGGGTATCTCTGCCTGCAGGATGAGGGCGGAGAAAGGAGGTCGAACAGGCCTGTACCCCTGAGCTGTCCTTGGGCCGCCGTCGCCGAAGTGGTCGAGGCGAACCTCCATTTCTTGGAGGCGCTTCAAAATGTCGTCGTCATACTCCGGTGGGATTGTTGAGGGGCGAGACACGCTGGCCTCGGCATTCGACCGTGTGTGAGAGCGGAGGACGTTCTCATCATTGGGTATCCCTCGGATGGCCCCCATGATTTCCCTCTGGAAGTCCTGGAACTCCTGGTGAGTGACCGGGGCTCGCTCGGCACGGTTTGGTTGAGCTGGAGGTTGTTGTCCGACACGCCTGAGCGCCGGCCCCCATCCTTGAGACAAAGGCTTTGGATGGTTCGGGGCCGAGTTGGAAGCGGCCCTTTTCCTGCTGTGGCTAGCCTGTCGGTTTAGGATTACCCCTCGTAGATCGGGTTGGATCGGACGGGAGGCACCCGGTTGGAGTCTGTGATTGACCCCCGGGTTGTTGGAAGCTTGAGCGTCGGCGCCTTGGCCCTGCGGAGGCACGTCCTGCCGACGCGCTGAGGTAACAGCTCTCGTGGCTTTGGGCGCCATGTGAGCTCGGGTTGACGGGGTACCGTTGATGGCTGTGCTCGAACCGGTATCTGCAATGGAGATTTCCTACAGACGACGCCAACCTGATGCGGTTTGTTTTTGGGAGATGTGTGGATGCACCAGGTGTGAGTTCTTACTCGATTTGTATTTGATAAAGGAAGCTCCTATGCAGGCGGCCCTCAGCCGGGCGAACGGTACGGAAGTAGGCGATAGTGAGGAGGTGGCTGGATGCTCGGCTCGGATCGGGGGGCTCGGATCCGAGGTCTCGTGTACATGCAGACGGTCTCGGAACACCAGGGTTAGTCCCGGCGGCAGACCCTCCGACGATTTAGTCAGTCGCTGAGAGAGAGTAACAGTAACTAGGGTTTTGGTGGGAAAAGATCGATTACCTGGAAAAGGAGTAGGATTCTGGTATTTATAGAAGATGCCAACCGGGTCTGGACCCGTTTGGGGCCGGGTCCGGACCCGGTTGCCCGTGGGGGTGAAGCGGTAGAAACCCGGGCGGTATAAGGCTGACGTGGCAAGGGCCCGGGCGGTTTCCGGACTGACGTGGCAGAGGCCCGGGTGGTTTTCCAGCGCTGACGTGGCAGATCTGCATGATCTAGAGGCGCGCGCGTTTTGAGGGGGATCCTGTGGCCCAGGAGGGGCCACGTCATCCAACCCATATCAATGTCAGTGAAGAGTGTGACGAATTCTCCCTTGTTTAATGATTTAGAGGCTATTCGTTTTGCTTGTAAGTTTTAATTGTGCTAATTTGTTGATTTCTTGATATAATATTACCTTTATTTCTTGATTGAAATGTGTTGTCGTGATTATTTTTAACATAACCTCAGCTGCTCTTTCTCCAAATCCTCTCAATATAAGTGAAAATGGTTAAAAATTATATTCACAATTGAGACTTCATATGAATTTCAAAAATCAGCAGCAGATTATTTGTGGCCTGTCAAGTATAAGATGTCATCAAGTCTCTTTGCATTGTTTACCTCTTTTTAGGTCATGTAGGCAGTGATTTTCCATCCATTTAACCCATAAATTGTGGAGCTCCACTATATACTTTATTTTCAATGTGATAATTTATATGATATGTTTTCCTCAGAAATGAGCGGTATCTCGTAATTTGCATAAACTATGAGTCCTGTAGGCTATAGGTCTTGTCAGTTCAATATTGTTGTAAAGTGAAGTTTTGCCCAGGTACTAACAATGTGCAGCTCATTTTAATTTTGTACTTGGAGCATGATCACTAAGTTGTGCTCTTTAGCATGATATAAGGCCATGTTTGGAGTTGCTTCAGTATTGCTATGTCAAATGTTTCATAATTTCACTTGATGACATTGTTGTAGATCTTTTATTAGTTTTGGCTTTTGAAGTTCTCCATCTTAAATTCTGAATAGAGTTTGATTAAATTCTTCATGTGGTACGTACTGGCGTGACTGCTAAGCAGCTTTGGCTGTAACGTTTAATTAATTTCTTCATTTATAATATAGATAAGATATCATGTAAGAAAGAGGACTTTGAGGAGAGTTTGGTATGTTAATGGGATTTGTGACCGAACAGTGTGCTTTAAGATCCGTCAACCATGGGACTTTCAACTTTGTCTCTTCCACAACCATGCATGGTACTTTGTCATTTCCATATTGTTGTAAAGTGAAGGTTAAAAATCTAAATTGGCGAGAGAGCATAGAATTCAAATCTATTTTGTTCTTTTATCATCATTGAACTTTCAAGTTTAGTAATTGTTTGCTAACTCTCGCTCCCCACAACTTTTACTATTCTAAGTTTCTAATTGATTACTTGCTTAGTATCATATCATTCTTTTACTGATATTTTCTTAGCTACGATATAAAGATCTTCATTATTTTAATTTTTGATGGTGACTTGAAAATATATGCTTTCAAAACCACTGCAAATTTAACAATCCGCATAAGAATTGAAAAGCTTTCCAGCAAGTAAGTATCCAGTTGAGTTTCTATCTTTTACTTATCAGTTATCACTTCAGACATAATTATTGTATATATGATTTTGCTGCAATGTACACGTATCTCTAATTGTTTATTTGATGAAATAGTGAAACTTGACACTTTTTTGGCAGTAAAGCATAATCTTCTGATGATCTTTTGGGATATTAGTACTAAATATATCTCTAAGTTCTTAGTTAGTTCT